>NC_051168.1:106939694-107539694 GCF_013339725.1 Rhipicephalus microplus | reverse complement strand
CGTATCTCATGGCCAACTGTTCTGATTAATAACGTGACTGGAGCACTGCTCTGGTAGCAGCCTGACTGTGTAAGATCAAACGGTGCGTTTGTTTGGATGGAAAGTAGCAGATACTGCGGTCTAGGTCAGTTTGAAGCGGCAAAAAGTCTGCGGCGATCATGTTTTCCACAATAGAAGATGGAATCTTTGTCGAAGAACCGACTTGCATGCAGTTGGGGTGACGCACAATATTGTGGTACAAAGCTGAGATGACGCAATCCTCTAAGGGTGTCAGCGAGGCGAGGGCCATTCCACACAGAAGCACTTGCGGTCACAGACCTAAGTTCAGCGAAGGGATGCAAGCATGGTTTTCCCGTAACGGAATAATAGTGTGCGAAAAAGTAAACTGTAAGTCAGAAGAACAGATGTAATGGGTGTGAGCACGTAGTTTCCATCAGGTACAGGTGGCGACGCTGTTACGGCAATGCAGTTGACTGTTTTCGGTGACAAATGGACATGTTCAGCAGAGCAGTGTTGAACTTGGGGTGGACTGGGTGTATCAGTCGTACAGGGCAGGTCAAGTTGAACCGTGCCAGCTGAACAGTCAATGAGGGCCGAATTGGTAGACAAAAAAATGGCAGCATATCCACGGAGTGAATGATGGAGAGTGGGGCGAAGAATTCGTCCGTCCATTCGTTCTTGCTTCCGTCCGTCCATGCGTCCGTCAGTGTGACCGCCCATGCGTCCATCAGCCCATCCGTGCGTGCGTCTGTTCGTGCGTCCGTCCCTGCGTCCGTCCATGCAGCCGCCCCTGCGTCCGTTCATGCGTCCATCCATGCATCTGTCTATGTGTCTGTTCGTCCATCTATTCAACACTCCAAGTACCACCATCTCGCATCTTTTCATCATATATTCCCCATATAGAAGTGCCGCCATCCAGCGGACATTTCAAGGACTAAACGAGAGGTGGCACACGCACACTTTCTTACGGCTTGCGCTGCGGGTCCACTTCCCACCTTTAACCACCTCGAGTTCATGGTATAAACTAGTTCACTGTATGCATGGCACTGCGGCCGAACGCTCGCTAAACCTTTCAAAAACCAAGGAGGTTACGCCCAGAGAGTATGACGTAGCAAACTTTTTCAGTCAGATAGTGCTCAATGTACATGGCAATGGCTGCTAATGGGAAATTAGAGGCGGAGAATTCGGCTTTTACTTTCTCACGGCGTGCGCTTCGTATCTATTTCCCATTTTTAACCACCTCTAGTTCATTCATGGTATATACAAGTTCATTGTATTCATGGCACTGCGGCTCAACGCTCGCTAAACCTTTTTAAAGCTAAGCAGGTTACACCCAGCGAGTATAACGTAGCAACCCTTTCTTGTCAGATAGTGCTCAACGTACATGCCAATGGCTGGTAATGTTGATCGCAGCCTGCGCGTTAACTAAAAGCCAAATGCTCCTGTCTCTCATTCCCCATCAGCAGCTATTGACATGTACATTGATCACTCTTTTTTATTGTTCAACAACGCACAGAAGAAGTCTCTCACCGGCACCACCTTGGAGGTCAAAATGTTATAACTTGTTTCATACTACGGGGGACGAACGGGTGCCGCTATAAGGAGCTTCGCCCCTAAAAGTCTAGACCGAAGATAACATCATTGGTGCTGTTAGTGAGAACAGTGAATAGGACGGAGGTTTGTTGGCTGGCTATAGTGACGCGTCCTGTGCAGACACCAACGACGGCAGCTGCACTGCCATCAGCATCACGAACGCAGTGTGAAGAGGCTGGAGTCAAGACTTTTTTAGTGGTCACGAATGTGCGAGCTCACAACAGAAATTTGGGTGTCAGTGTCGAATAAAGGTTTTACAGATAAACTATCCACTTTTACATCAATCTAGTCCTAGTTAATCGGGAGGGTCAACAGAGGAGTTGTAGGGCAAGTCGTAGCAGCAGTGTCACCTCAAGGAGCTGCAACAGTTAGTTTCCTGAAGGAAACCGTTGGGTGAAGAAAGGGGATGGGGAACTGGGTGGTGGAAAAGACCGCTAGAATCTACGTCGCATCGCTCGTGGTGGTAATGTCGTAATGAGCTGAATCATTATGGCGTGGTGGTTCTTGGCCAGAAGGGCTGGCTGATGCGTCAAAGTTCGTGAAGATTGGGCTTATGCGTGAGGACAAAATCCACGTGCTTCAGCAATGACGCGAAATGTGTCCCACTCGTTCGCACCGGAAGCCAACTGGCTGGTCGTCAGGCGTCACCCATGTGTTTGGATCTCGATTACGTGGAGCAAGACGCCTGTAGTGCTGACGGGTTTCAAGGTAGGCGGATAAACATCGGGTCAGTGCACAGAAGGCCCGCATTTGCCAATTCTTGGCGCAAAACGCTCCGTATGAGGGATATGGTGGGCTGAGCATCATTCGGCGTCAGGACCCTCAAAGGGGCTGGTGACATTGTTTATAATTCGCGTCTAATAACCCTCGTAATGTCAGCAGAGGGTGGATTGGGCTGGATTTCAATACGGTGGTCTTCACAAGTTGATGTTGCAGCGGTGTTAGGAAGACGAATGAAATGGTGGGCGATGCGACGACTTTTAGCCTCTTGAAAGCGTCGGCGCTCCTTAATGACGTGTTGAACTGTCGAACTGCCTTTAAATGCAAGGAGGCTAAAGGAATCATCAGTGATGTCCTTGAGTACGTGCGCAACCTTGTCGGCTTCGGTCATAGTGGTATCAACCTAACGGCAGAGGGTCAAAACATCTTGCATATCGGCCAGGTGAGACCCCGTGAATGTCTGGACACGGGTACCAATTTCTTTCTTAGTGGCCTGCTTGCCCCCGGCAGATTGGCCGAACAACTCGCGCAACTTCTCACAGACGTCTACGTTGAGCTCTTCCACATCATTGTTGAACCACGCGTTGGCCGTACCTTTGAAGTAAAAGATAATGTTTGCCGGAATCTTGGTTGTGTCCCACCTGTGGTTTTCATTCACGAGCTCGTAGAGTTGAATCCACTTATCGACGTCTTCATCAGTGCCCGAAATGTTGCCAAGATGGCGGGCTGGAATGGTCACAAAGACCACAGGTGAAGTGGGAGTGGTTCATGTGCGAGGAATGGCTGTTGGCGCAGCATCCCTGTTGGTAGACATGTCGGAAGTGGCAACTTGGCGTCCACTGTGAAGCTCCGTCGTGCTTTGTTACCCAGCCTCTCCCACCTTGTTACGAGAGGGCACACAGAAAAACGAGGTGACAGTTGAGATTGACTTAAGTCCAAACGAAAGCGCGTTTGAACTGTACCTAAGTAAAATAAATTATTGTAATATATTAATATTATTATTATTATTATTATTATTATTATTATTATTATTATTATTATTATTATTATTATTATTATTATTATTATTATTATTATTATTATTATTATTATTATTATTATTATTATTATTTATCTGCCCTACCCTGGTACAAGTGGCGCCATGCATTGCGCCTCAGCTAGCCGTGATAGCATTTTAAGTGTAAAGCTATTGGAAGGGACAAATGTCTTTGCTCTAAAATGTTTCACAGTGACCCTGAATTCATAGAAGAAATGGCTTTCCAGCTCCACTAATATGTTTTCAAGTAGTGGCACCTAATGCTTTGAATGGAAGCAGGGAAAGGCCTAGTGAAAATATTGGTGACAAGGGCAATCATGATGGCGTATCCTACTAATCATGATTATAAGCTGCGCGAAAGACATAAGTGCGGAACTGAAAGAAAGGAAGGACTGAGGCAGTGAAATGGTAAAAGGCATGAGCACCCGTGTAAGCCACCCTTTCGCTTCCTCAGTCCTTTTTGTCCATTACCTCCGTACCCTGGTGCTTCACGTTCGTTATACACTTCATCATGAATAGGAGCCTTTTTTTCCACCGCTTTTTTAAAGACGGTAGCCTTTCTTGGGGACCTTCGATGCCAAAAGTTTGGTGTGTCTGTCTGTCTTTCTCTCTGTATGTAAGACTGTCTGTCTGTCTATACATTTGTCTGTTTGTCCGCGGTAACAATTTTTACTATGGCATCAAAGTGACCAAACGATACCTCCAACGGCCAACCCCATCCGCACGCCCACCTATATTGCTCATCTTTCAGCGTTCATACTTGTGCCATTGACTATTAAAATCAATTATTGCGCATATCTGAGGCACCTTAGCAACATGTCGATGTTTCGTATGTGTGCCTTTGTACTAGACAAGGCACGCAAAAGTAATTTTCCGGACCGTATACCGTCAATCACGCTGCGCTGGCAGAGCTACGCGATGCTCAAAAAAGCAAGTGTTTCTAATGCTTTGCTAAGACGACATTGTGGTGGCACCTGCCCATCGCTTTGCATTCTACTCTTTGTCGCCTCCGAGACAAGCACCCACCTTTCTCCGCGGGCGCGCATGCCTTGCTTTGTTTTTGAAGACAACTGCCAGATGGCGCTCGTGTCTAACGTGCCTCGATGCGCTCATTAGCATTCGCTGCACGGTTCGAGACTTTCTAACGCAGCGCTTCCAGAATATAAATCACCGATGTTCTCGCGCAGAACATCCAATGCATGTTTTGTTCACTCTCTCCACACGCAAGACTATCGTCTTTCGACGTCAATTGCAGTGAAACGTGCATATACGGGGCCAATGTTTTCAGCAGCGCTCGTGTTTATCACTGATTTGCTTTTTTAGCCTTGCATATCTGTCGCTTCAGTATTCTGTGCTTCTCGTTCTTCATCGTCACCATTAGCAAAAACGAGCTTTGCTGCACTTACACACAACTGTGCTTCACGCTGATAGTTTTTACCATGAACGCAGGCTAACATAATAATATATTTATTATATTTATCTAGCGTTATAACCAAACTCTCTAGCACACTGATCGCCTCACCTTATGGCTGCCAGAAAAAGTGAATACCAGACTTTAACCTCTCCAAGTTGAGAGTAATCGTGTCACTTTCATGCGATACTATTGTGCGCACTTGAGTGGCACACCACATTTATTAAGTTGCTTGACGTCACGGGCATAAGGTGCTGTCATGTGATTTGTCACCAAATTACTTTCCCCAGAACATAAGTACGCTAGAAAAAGAATTTATACTGAAGCACGAGTGACATGTTTTTAATCTCAAACCACGCAAGTGACGTTCAGATGTGTGCTCGATATTCACTCAAAGGCTAAGGAGTAGGCGGCACTTGTGCGCCAACATCTCCTCACATATGAAAAAAATAATAGAAACCAGCGTGTCTCTGGCTACGCGACATATCCTAGTTAAACAAGGAGTTGACAGCAAGAACACTCGACTGTTTTTTTTCTGTGTGGAGTTCTTGCAGCATTCAGTGCTTCATCATTCGCTACAGGTGATAGCAATAATTATTGTCTACATTGCTGTGTTGTTTCCCACAAAGGACACAGAACTGATTGAGGATTGCCTCAGTAAGCGTTCAAAATGAGGCATTGTTGCTTCGAGTGCAGTCTGCCATCCTCACGGTAATATCCCCTAAAAAGCAAGGCTCACTTGATTGTTGTGAGTTTCTAGGGCTATGTGTCCATAATCTTCAAATTGTGCACCCCTTAACTAGATCAAAGCTTTAGTCAGAAAGAGACATTACGCCTTTTTAACGACGTATTTTGTAGATGTTGTGAAATAATGTTAATCACGACAGGTTGATACATACCGAAATTTAAATATCTAATAAAACCACCCTTGTCACTCGCGGGTACTTGATTATTGTTTTTTTTTCTTTTCAGCAACTTTCAATCTTGAAGATTTATTGACAACATCAATTGAGTATAATGTGGAGCCATTACAATGAATACACTCATTGTATGCTTATTTTGGCATATTATATCCCAAATATGCCTGCTTGTTTTGACCAGATTACGAACTTTCTTAGACAATGGCCGAATTCTTTTCTGCAGAATCTCCGTAACCTCTGAAAGCTACCGAAAAGTGATAATAATAAAATCAATACGTCAATGGTTTTTAAAAGTTAATGTACGGCTTCATTAAGATATGTGGAGTTTAACGTCACAAAACCACCATTATAATATAAGAGACGCCATAGTGAAGAGCTCCAAAAATTTAGACCTCCTGGGGTATTTTAACCTGCTCCCAAATCTGCGCAGACTTGCCTACAGCATTTTGCCTATATCGAAAATGCAGCCTCCACAGCCGGGTTTCGATTCCACAACCTGCGGGTCAGTTACCTAGTACCTTAGCCATTGAATTGCCGTGGTGAAGCTTAATTCATGGGAGCTTCAAAACTTATAATTGTAGCACTCTGCAAACACAGTTTTTTATGTAGAATGCTTGGAGGGGGTTATTTCGCATAACTGGTTTTTCTCAAAAGTCGCACCAATTGTGAACCAAATATAAATTGTTCCTTTCACTCACAGTTTAAACTGTTGATGCGTGAAATTTCGTATAGGTTTACGACAAGTAACATAAGACTTTCATC
This sequence comes from Rhipicephalus microplus, assembly GCF_013339725.1. NCBI lineage: Eukaryota > Metazoa > Arthropoda > Arachnida > Ixodida > Ixodidae > Rhipicephalus > Rhipicephalus microplus. Next base: position 107,533,252 of record NC_051168.1, on the reverse strand, counting down.
CTGCTGAGCGCCATAAAGCTTACAGTTTTGTGTTGGCTGAAATGGTGTATTCTTGAAATCGTTTTCGCGAAGTGTTGTAGCTTGCTGGATGGTTCCTGTATAAAAAGGCGGGACGACTGTTATGAAGACATGACATCGGCAGGGAGAATAAGACATTTGGCAACTTTCGGTTTTTATGAGTTGCATAGTTGCAAGTATGAGTTGCATACTTATGGACAGCTGCATGTTGACGTTAAACAAAAATTTTACCGTAGCATCTCTTATCGTAGACCTCTTATCGTATACCCAAAATTTATTATTTCATGATCTTTTGCCAGTTTCTCGATTTTTCGGTCACGCACTACTCGATAAATTTTCGCTCTCTAGCGACAATCCCGACATGGACAACGTAATTTATTTAAACGAGCTGTCTAACAATGTTGCGGTAAAAAGACGTGCGTTGGTCAACACGTCGGCTCCAGCATCTAACCCCTGTTTTAGAATTTCTCAGCGCAAGCTTCCATCTTCCCGTTCTTTAGAATCCCAGGTGGTCCAAATTTCCGGAGACCTCCACTACGGCGTCTGTCATAATCATATGGTGGTTTTGGGACGTTCAACCCCAAAAATCAATCATCTTCCCGTTCTTGCCGTTACTTTTGAGACATTTATTGCGTTTATACAATCGGATAGCTATCATTGCAACTACAGCTTACGCTGCTCCAATATCACACCGGTACAAAATCTATGTCAAAAGCAGTTTTGTGACCTGAAGTTGCTATGTGGTAGAATGCCTTATCACCACGAAGTGCGCTTGCATTGGATTCCTGGTAGTATCCTGATCATTTTTTAGCTGTTGATTGTTCTTGATTCTTCGCATAAACGCTACCGATGTTGGGTTTACTTAACTCTGTGTAATTTAAATAACCAGTGTCTATTTTCGCCATTACTAGAAGTAAACAAACGATCCATCGCCTGGCGCTTGTCCACTTGCTGCGGCACGTGGTATACCGGTAAGTACTGCACGTGATTGAAGGAAAGAATATGATGACATACGGCACAGGATTCACACGTCATGTGAATACTAAAAAGTGGAATTTCTAAAACTCTCATACTTTCTTCTAATTTTGTTGTATGCCATGTTGAAGGGATGATCATTAGAGCACCCGTACAAAGGCGGCTAGATAGATAGATAGATAGATAGATAGATAGATAGATAGATATATAGATAGATAGATAGATAGATAGATAGATAGATAGATAGATAGATAGATAGATAGATAGATAGATAGATAGATAGATAGATAGATAGATAGATAGATAGATAGATAGATAGATAGATATGAATTTCAGTCTTTCATAGACAAACTTCCAGACACTACCTTGTCCTAGTGGACAATGATGCACATAGTAGCTTCTTGGGTGACTCTAGCTGCGATGCAAGAGGCTGCCTGATTTAACAGTTTCCTTTTTCTGCCGGCACGTGCCTCCTGAATTGCAAAGATCAAACATATTACAGCATCGCTAACAATACCTGCTCAACAACAGACCTGAGCATAACATATTCTTCGCTCCTGCCTCTACTCGATCAAATGAAAAGTCATTATTATTCCGTATGGTAGTGAGCGTTTTCCCATAAATATTAGCACATAAAGAACAAATACATGTCCTGCACAGCTTACCAAATGGCTCACCGACAAGGCCAATTAGGAAAAGTTCTAAAAAATGGCTCAATTAACTTAGACTGAAATGGCGGCGTTTAACATAGAGGATGATGTGTGCTACTTTACAGCTTTCTTGGTTCATGCAGCAACAATATGTATCCCCCAAACATGTGCACCGTAAAGCAAACGACGAGTCCAATGGGGGAAGAGTGAGTGTCGTAGCATCGAAGTTGCTTAGAGACTCACCCACAGTCGAGAATCTTGTAAACATTAAGAGCAAGAAGTCGCAAGGAAGGAGTATGCCCCGACAGGTGAGAAGGGAAAGTTGGCATAAATTTTTATCAGGCATTAATTCATACACACATGAGTGAGAGTCTGCAACATGGTTGGTAATGTGACAGGACGACAAGCACACTCACTTTCTTTAGTTAACACACAAGGGGAGAGTTTGGAAGACCAGGTGAACACTCTCGGGGTCCACTTGAAACAGGTCTGCAGCTCATCAAGCTATAGTGAAGCGTTTGACTGGTAAAAAAACCCAAAAGAATAACAAAGATTGCAGCACAAACCCACAAAACACGAGGCATACAATGAACTACAAGACTCACTATGACTGACCTACAAGACTCACTTACCTGCTGCAATAAATCTACCCCAAGCCCGGACTGTGTGGCATCTGAAATGCTGAAACGCATGCCCACTGAAATTCTACAAGCTCTCCTCACGCTGTATAATGCGAAACGGCTTTCGTCGAGCTACCCTCTGCCTGGATGGAAGCTATCGTTATCCCAGTTCTAAAATAATGCAAGGAGTGGTCGTCAGATTCAAGCTACCTGCCAATAGCGTTAACCTGCTGTTTTTTCAAGGTCTTTGAGAAAATAATGAACCGGCGCCTGATGCACTTCCTTGAGACTAATTGCCTACTTGAACACAACTAGTGTGGGTTTCAACAGGCTCGGTCCACCACTGCCTACGTTGTCCGTATCGAGGCAAAAATTCGTGTTGTTTTGTTCATAAGCAATTTTTGTGTATTTTTTTATGTGTAAACACAATTGCCCCCCGAGATGCTCGTGCGCAGTGGTAAGTGGTAGATATAAGTAGCTTGCCATTTGACTGGTGAAGAATGTGCTCCGGGGTGGCTCAGTAGTTAACGCCTCACTTTCACGACGCAGAGGTCCCATCTTCGATTCCGCGCGTCGGAGTGTTCTTTCTTAATTTTTTTATTTCTCGCGTTTTCATATATATAGATACGTATACACACACGGTGCATGACATCGACGCCGACGGCCACGTTGACACCGACACCGACGCTGGCGGCAAAATCCAGAGGAGAGTGTCCATATAATTGTTATTGCAATGAAAAATTCTTGTCATACGAACATTGCTGCTGCCAAATGGCTCACAATTGATCGTGTCGTGTTGTGTTGTAAATGACTTACTCAACTTTTTTTAGTGTGTGAGTGATGAGTTATATTGCACGGACATCTCCGAGTACAATGCTTGTTGCTCGTGTATTCGGCAAATTAGTGTGCGTGTAGGTCCGTGTGTAGGAGGAAGGACTCAAGATGCTTTAGTTGCACTGAGATTTCTTCTCTAGAAGTTGGGTGTGTTTGTTCGTTGTTTTGTGATCCAGTCTGCGTAAGTATACTATTGTGATTGTACCACTCGAGAGGCTTGGACGTGCTGAGAATTCGCATCGAGTCCTGCGCACACACGCGTGTATTTGTTATTGTTTTGTTTGTGATCGAGAGGTTTGCGCGCCTGTTAGTGTCGTATACGCGAGGACAAGAAGGCATTTGGTGATGACCGGGAACAAAGAGTTTGGGCAGCACCTGCCGTTTTGCAAGCGTCCGCGCAGTAGTGGCGCGGACAGCAGCTGCCTGTCATCGCCGAAATAGAGGACCTGCACGCAGACTGAAAACGTGCATAACGCAGGACCAGAGAACATTTAGTGGCAGCTGCAGCACATTATTTCACGGAATGCCTCATTTGAGCATACCCTCTAGAAGTGCCATGATACAAGACGATGCTTCCCCACTTCCCCGACAACGTTTTCAGAGGAAACTTTTGTGCGAACTTCTCCACGTTCGATTACATATAGTCCGCTTTTATGAATCCATGAGGCACCTGAAGACAAATATGCGTATGGTGATTCCAGTGAGGAAATCCATCGCTATAGCACTGTACCGCCTTTGTATGTCCGTTGAAGATTGAAGTCTGGCCATTATATTTGGTGTTCACTGTTCCACGGTCAACCTTGTTTTGCGCGAGTTCCGCACTACTGTCGTTCACTGTCTGGAATCGCGCTTCGTGAAATTTTCTCAGGGAATATGAAGTCGCCAAGCATATTCGAAGATTCGAGGCACTGACAGACTGACAGAATAGCCTCAGATATGTGACATACCAAAAGTTGTTCCCCAAAATAGAATGCACTTTATTAAGTATAAGGTAAGGTACAGTGTTATACTGTTAGTGGTTGTGCATCACACTTACAAGTTTCTCCTCACAAATGTGGGATCGCCTGGGTGAATTCACGATGCCAACGTCAGCCGAAGGTGATGGCTTCCGAAAGTGTTCACTGGGAACTGATTCACAAAAGACAAAAGGTTGTTAAAGGATGTGTGCCTTGACCCTGTGCTGCTTGCCGACCACGCTTTTCTATTGCAGGCTATCATATGGAAGCCTCCTTCACACCCTGGTCCGCGTGGTTTTTCCACGCATCTGGTCAACTACCGCCTGTCGTGTGCCAGGCGGGTAGTTGAAAATGCATTTTGTTGACTGAAGGCACGCTTTCGCATACTGTATGACCTCAAGCGTGACATCAGCAACGTCAAAAGCGTCATTCGGGCCTGTTGCGTTCTACACAACATTTGTGAGCAACAGAATCATCTCTATAATGCCGATTGGGTGGATGCTGTCGTAAATGAGGACAGACGACGATTGCAGAGAGTCTGTACAACAAGACAAGTGGAACCATGTGGTGCAGCTGTGAGGAATGCCCTTGCCGAACAGTCGCATAGCAGTAAAAGACCAGAGGGTGAAACAATTTGAAAGGAAAGCTTGCTGTGCTCTGTGTGTGCACCCTTTTGCATTTTCTTGTGTAGTGTCTTACAGTTCCTTTGAACTGTCTGTGTTGATCTGGCATGATATAAATTTAGGGGTTTACAGTTGTAAAATGATATCATGCGCAAGGGCGTAAAGCATGTACACACTGGCCTTATATGCTATGAAATCGTGATGCCTATGCGTTGCTGCACATATTTTTCATTTTTAAATGCGGTACCTTTCTAAGCACAGTGCCCTGCGGGCGGTTGCTTCTCAATTGCCTCTTTATGCACATAAATCGCTATTCCCCACTTGGATGAAAAGCAGAAATAATATTTGGGAAGTTTTGGATCACATGATACCTAGTTCAGTGACGCGCAGGTCCTGTAAAACATTTATTTCTTTATTAAAAAGTGTATTCTCTTTCAACAACGCTGAGGTTGTTCATTGAAGGTTCGGCTAGACGAGAAATAAAAGCTCACTCGATAAAACATGGTCGACATGAAACACGAGTAATTACATCGGCGTGACCACTGTGTCATTCAGGTTAGGTGCATTTTTAAGTCGCCCTGTCCCCGAGGCCTACCAGTTGTGCCTATCACTACAAGATTCCGTCTTGTGTAACGCTTCGTCAACCTATCAGATAAGTTATTTTGTCGTGCCACGTTATCATTGTCTCCTGTAGCCGCAACTATATTTTTATTATCACGTGTTAAACCATATCACGGTCAAGTACAGCTGTTAAATGTTTGGTCGCTTATCTGCCGCCAGGAGCATTGCCCTCGTCGCCTCCCGCAACTTCCCTGCAAGGCTTTTAGTTTCACAAACAATGTCAGACGCAATGTTCAAGCTTCCTATTCTTGCACTTCTGTGCTTGGTTTATGCCTCTTCGGAAGAGCTTGATTTTTTCAGTGATTGCGTAGATGAAGTAGAACAAAGGCAATATCCTGGGCAATGCGTATTCGTACCATCTGGGTGGCTTGGCTCAAGTACGTACCGAAATTTCGCCCACCGTGTATTGTCAAATGCCACACTTCAACCTGCTGCTGGCAATCTCAACACGCTTCTTGAAGTTACGCGAGCAGCGACGCACGTAAGTTGTACGATTGTATTACTTGTTGTTAATTTGCTACTCTCAGCCCTGTAGCAAACATCTCGCAAGTCTATCAGTTAAGCCTTTTCCTTCTGCAGTGCAATGGATTTACTCACACCCACAAAGCTTGTTTTCTTTTCCAACGTGGAGTGCATTAGGCTATAGCCACCGTAGAAAACTGCGTGATTTTGTGTTCAGTAGATATTCAAGTCCGGACTTTTGTTGTTGTTTTTCCTGATCATTATCACACCTATCAGATATTGACGGCTTCATTCTGAATGTCTGGATTTTAACTTTTGGTAGTGTGGAAAAGTGCCGCAAAAGGGTAGTTACTTTTCGGCTGCAACTTAAGGCAAGCATATTGGTTGGGATGCAGCTGAGAGGACAATCGGGGATCAGCAGATAGACTGACTGCTGATCACAGGAGCTTTGCCATCCCTTACAGCTTGAAATACAGCTCTGCTGTTTACGAGCGTCACATAATCGTCCGCACTAGTACCGCGGCATCTTCCCACACGTTATTTCGCAAGTCGTAGAGATTACGCTGACATCTTCACCTGGCGTGCACTATGCACACGCTGCGCCATGGTAAGGTAGCAAGTGGTAGCGTGGCGTTTGAAAGTTTGGCGCTTGTAGTCCACTTCTCGCTGCTGGATGGCACTGGAATATCGATTGCAACTCATGCCGTGCAACATATGCATGCCCAAGAAACTTTTCTGCGTAGAAATGTACGGGAAGCTGCAAAAATACTCCAACCTGAAAAAATAGCGAGAGCATATTTCACACACCATTTATTTTATGCTTTTCATTCGTGTATCATACATCACGCATGCTCAATGCAATGCATTAACATCCCCTTGCTGTAATAGCGGAGACACGTCAGCCACAACTTAGTTAATGCCACATTGTATGATGCACCTGCTCATGTTTTAGCACGAGTTTTCAGCTAATACATCTCGTGTAATTGCTTAAACTGAACACATTATTGACATTCCGAAGAGCTCAGTGAAATATACATGGGTTTTCGGCACCCGAGCGTCCTGCGTAGAGCGTAAACCACGCTATCTTAAAATAAATGGACCTGCACGCTTGCAGAGTTTATAAGCCCTTTAGTCACCTGCATTGCAATCTCGGGCCTTAGAAACAGGCATATTGAAAGTGTATGGTGCTCATGGACTAAGCATAGGAGGTTTAGCTGATGGCCACTCTTGAATGATTAGTCTCGGACGCTCATGTAGTACGTTGCACTATCACCGCCACCTTGCAGTGGTCCCCTGTGTAGTGCACCTTCATTCATTACTTTCCTGAAATTATCTTCCCAGCTCGGTAACGACGTGCCGTTCCTGTTGGTGATTCGCATTGGATGTCTGCATGTCTTTTCTCTAGTTCTGTCATGAGAGAGGTCAAATGAAAATGTAGATATCACTTCAATGTGTTCATTATTAGCCACATTATAAGAAATATTGACTGTGCCTATATTATTTCAAAGCGTACGTTCAAATTTAGCATTAAACTACTTTAATTGCGCATAGTGCTCAGAAAATGAGGTCCATTATTGCTTGAAAATATATCTCAATACTCAATATGTTTGGCTCCCGCCAGGATTTAGAAAATGTTGAATATTTCCAGTAAGCAGGCCAATTGTATCTGCATTGTTCTGTTTCTTTTTTACTCTCAAATCGCACTAGGTTGAAGCAATCTGCGACACCACTTGTCAATTTCCTAGCGAAGGAAAGAATGTATATTCTCAAGTATGGCTGCTTGCTGGGTTAGTTGGTTCATTTAAATATAATACACAGCAAAAAAAATTAAAAAAGACCGTGCCAACAGAATCCATGCAAAGCTTTGTATGGTATATGTGTGTCCTAGTTTTCACTGTCACATGTGATCATGTTTCGACTTTTGGGTATATGGTTCCTCTTCAGCAAAAAAGAAAGAATATTAAAGATGAGTTCAGTGGCTTCCTAAATAAAACAGGAACATGGCTTTCAATAAAAGTGCAGCGTATTTGTAAGTAGCGCAGCTGGTTCACTGCTGGATTTACTGTCCCCTTTGTGTTTTTTTAATTATGGTAAATATTTATCGCTGGGGGTGTAAAGTGTGCACAATTACGATTGTGCGACTCTGAGAAGTACCCCCGATAGAAGTTTGCCAGATGGGAACGAAACTTTAAAATGAGGACAAAGAGCAAGCGTTCTCTGTTGCATGCAAGTAGATAGCCCGATTTTCAAATGCACAAAAAATTGTCGTTATATACAGACGGAAAACCCTGATGCTGCTATATACCGCCCACAGTTTATATATACACGGAACAGAAAGATAGGCCATGCACAATATTGTTGACGTAGCTGCAGAAGCCAGGGGTGTCGCGAAAACTATGCTCCAAAATCGTTGCCATGCTGCTCTTCTATTTAGATGCACACCACAAGACAGCAACTAACGGATACAATTTTACACCAAAATTTAACCATTCTTTATCAAACAAGAGGTACTTTCCTGCAAGTACACATTCCAGCTCCACGATTCACATCCGAATACTCGGTGTTTGCAAAAACATGTTTTAAAAAAGATAGTTGGCCCTACACGACTCTCTACCCCTCCTACTGCCCCTTCTGTGGATCCGTACCGACGGTTTACTACTCCACGTGGGAATGCTCTGCCCCACAGGGCGTTCCACCCATTCCCTATCCCACCAATTCCTCTTGGGAGTCCATACTGCTCAGCTTACGTCGGCAGGAACAGCACATCTGGTCCAGCGGGCTCGCAGGGTCGCGCATGGCAATGGAGCCCTGGATTGAGGGCTCGACCTAAGGAAGGCTCAGTGTGCATTTTTTATTAATAAATGTTTATTCTCTCTCCTATTGGCCCAACACTCTCAGTAAGGTGCCGGATAACGAACAAGACATAGGCAGCGCGCTCCTGCATACTGACTAAAATCCTGTCTATAGGGAGCCCAGCAATAAAAAATACCCATGACCTCCGTGCAGCAAGGGCATCACTCATACAGCCGGTAAGAGCAGGCGCAAGGAGGAAAAAAAAGAAAAAAAGGACAGAGCTGCCCTCTCCGTCACGCCAGCCTGGCGCCAGGAGACGGCATCAACTTACGCAGAATCGTTCAGCCACAAGCGCGAGCACGGAAAACAAAAGGCAGCATATACACGGAGTGAATGATGGAGAGTGTGCCAGAGCATCCGTTCGTCCATTCGTTCTTGTTTCCGTCCATCCGTGCCTCCATCTGTGTGACCGTCTGTGCGTCCATCCGCCCGTCCATGCGTGCGTCTATTCGTGCCTCCGCACGTTCATCCGTGCGTCCTTCCCTGCGTCCGTCCATGCATCCGCCCCTGCGTCCGTCCATGCGTCCATCCGTGCGTCCATCCGTGCAACTGTCTCTGTGTCCGTTCGTCCATCTAGTCAACACTCCAAGTACTACCATCTCGCAACTTTTCATCATACATTCCGCATATAGAAGCACCGCCATCCAGCGGACATTCCAAGGACTAAACGAGAGGTGGCGCACGCACACTTTCTTACTGCTGGTGCTTCGTGTCTACTTCCCACCTTTAACCACCAACTCAAGTTCATGGTATATACTCGTTCACTGTATCCATGGCACTGCGGCCCAACGCTCGCTAAACCTTTTTAAAACCAAGGAGGTTACGCCCAGCGAGTATAACGTAGCAACCATTTCTTGTTAGATAGTGCTCAATGTACATGCCAACGACAGCTTATGGGGAATGAGAGACAGAATAATTCGGCTTTTAGTTAACGCGCACGCTGCGAATTTTTTATTGTTCGACAACGCACACGAGAAATCTCTCACCGGCACCCCCTTGCAGGTCAAAGCGTAAGAAATGTTACGCACTACTACGAGGGACGAACGAGTGCCGTTTTAAGGAGCTTCGCTCCTAAAAAAGAAACACGAATGCTCTCTCCCCTTCCTACCATCGCCACACCAGCTGGGCGTCCGGCGCCGGCGTCACGTTCACCGTCCCCTGCATGCCGTGGCATTTGTGTGTCGTCATTTCGTCCCGCTGTCTTATGATGGTCGTTTTTCTGCAAGATGGTCTGGCACGGAAACATTTTCCAATGCTATATGGCACGCTTTATTCAAGATATCATACATCTCTCCTCATTTGGGCATACACTGGGATATGCAGACCCATTGTTCCTTTTTTCGACTTCAATAAAAGAGTACAGACAACTTTCCGTTCATCAGTTGTCCAGGTATGACGCTGTCTCATGCATTAAATAGGAGCGTAATAGTGCACGCGCGCCAGCTTACTGAAACGCTGGCCTATGTATGTAGATGCTCATGTTTTATGAAACAAGTTGAACTGATGATTTTAGGAAAGCATGGCAAAAAAAGAAAGAAACGGAAGGACGCGAGACAAAAAAAGATCAAATTGAAAGTCGATTGGTCGATGTTTGATTAGTGGTTGCGTAATTTGATGATGAACATCAAGTACAAAAGTCAGAAGTCATGTACAAACGTCAGCAGGAGAGCCCGCCGTGGTCGTCTAGTAACTAAGGTACTCGGCTGCTGACCCGCAGGTTGCGGGTTCAAATCCCAGCTGCGGTGGCTGCATTTCTGTTGGAGGCGGAAATGTTGTAGGCCCGTGTGCTCAGATTGGGTGCACGTTAAAGAACCCCTGGTGGTCAAAACTACCGGAGCCCTCCACTACGACCTCTCTAGTAATCAATAATGGTTTTGGGACGTTAAACCCCACATGCCAATCAATCAATCAATCAATCGAAGTCAGCAGGATAGCGTACGTCACCGATATTTGCTCACTCTTTTGAATATTAGGTGCATTTCTTATATTCCAGCATGGATTTGTAACAATGAACTGCGACTAAGAAAACCATTGTAGTGCTGTGGAGATAATGTACCAGCTATAAAAATCCCCATTTTATGAAGAGCAACTGCTAGCAGTAACAATAAATATTTCGAGGTTCATTCAGCACAATTTCTTGACCACAACTGTACGCCGACGTTCGCGAAAGAGACGTGCAGATGCATTATTTATTTGGAGGAAGACCGACCGTTCCGTCGCTATTTTGTATACGTCATCCTTGACATTGGCGCGCGTTTCGGCATTCACTTGAACAGCAGCGTGATGCTGAATAAAAGTAAGAGTAGCCACTCCCCATAAATAGGATCAGTTAAAGACTGAAAATGAGTAAAAACCACTCTATATAGCTAAATTATGCGGATAAATTCTAATTGCAGAAATAAGTCATTGTTGAAATGACAAAAAGGCGCTGCTTCCCCAGCGTGCAGCTCGCAGCAGTTCACGCGTATGAAATGCAAATGTTACAGTATGGCCACGCTAAAATACCCATGCAACGTTTACGTCCGAAAGCGCATTGTCTTCAAACAGCTGAGAATAGGCTGCTGTCACTGACACGCGTGTACCTTGCGACACAAATCAGCGAATTTTCTCACAGCACAGGCACGTGTGGGAACCGTACGCAAGTTTCGGCAGCCGAACACAACCTCGTCCGCCAATTTTGGTGAGCCTAACACCCGCAGTTCACGGGGAAGCACTAAAACGACATACAAACACACGTTAATCGTTCTTGCGGAACGGCGCACCATGCATGAACCGAAGTTGGAGCCGAAAGCGCTCTCCGTGCTTGTCTCGAGTTTATGAAGCCCTACAAACTATTTGCTGATCAAATGCATGCAGATGGCACAAAAACAGTTCAAGGTTCTGAAGACGGTTTGCAGAAATCCACTTGGTAGATATATACCCCCGCAAGAAGACTCGCCTTTATGCGGTGGCACTGTGCTGCAATGAGTAAGAAATCCACTTTACGTGCATGTGGTCCCGAGTTCAATTTCAGGGCTGTGCTTTGCATTTTAATCTCGTAAATATAAGAAATTGTGATACTAAAGGCTTTATAATTACCTGTAGTCGTTATACGCGCCACATTCTCGGCGAGAAACCGCTCTCAAAAGCATAAAATAATGCTTTCTTTTTCGCCACCACATCAGGGCCGCGCCGCCTACGGAATGTCACGCCTAACCCCAGGCCGTATCATGCGAGAAAAAATTTGACCTAAACTCCCAGCTGATCTTTGTCCCGGTCATTTTGAAGGCCTCTTCAGATCGGGCCGGTTTCTCTGGGACACGGCTATGGAGCCTTGTAGAAGTGGCGATAATTTGACTTGATGTCCTGCCTGCGGGCGTGTTGTCTAGCCAGAATTTGACTAAGAGTGTAGAGGCTGTTTACCATCACTACATACTTTCTTTGTTTTTTATTTGACGCAGGTATATGAAGGCATCGTGGTAAGAATTGAGTTCACCACCATCGAGAGCTCCTGCGCCAGCTCACATGCCTATTCTATGGAGCAGTGTTCACCCCGAGGTAGTACGGTAAGAATTAAAAGAATACCGCGAGGAAGTGCCCAGTCGCTGGGCATTAAAAGAAGCACAGTGCTACAGGCGTACCAGTTTGGGAAGTGACAGCTTTGTTCAAGTCAACGCTCAAACATCGTCAATTTCCTTACGCACTACGCTGCTGTAAGCATCCGTCTACTCGGTGCATTCATTCCACTAATGCAGTGGGTCGTTTGAAATTGCTTTTGGCCATACGTTATCAGAGAGCTGCGGGATAAAATGAGCCACATAACTCAAAAATAATATCCAAAGACCACAAGACCACTTTATTTCAAAAAGCACGCTTTCTATTCTTTATTCTATATTTCTAATTTTTGGCAAGTACTTATACTGCAAAGAAACAGGGCCAAGAAAACATTCTGCACGAATAGGTTGAAGCCTAACACTGTGTTAATTTCCAGGTGACTCAATGTTTTCAATTGTGAACGCAAGTACCTGCCTCTGTGATTGCATTCCAATAAGGGTAAAATGCAGAAACAGCTTCAAGCATAGACCTAAGGGCATGATGAAGGACCCTAGGTGGTCAAAGTATATGACCACAATGATGTTTATGGTGTCCAATATTACATCAGAGTTTGGCAGGTAATATGATATAATTAGCTTTTTAACTTTATTCATCCATCTGGAGTGTGGTATTCAGCTTAGGCCTGATAACTTTATCTGTTGCTATGCAATTAAGTTACGATGCTTTGCTTCGGTTTCTGTGACTTCAGTTTTAGTGGAACATTTTTCGTGTCAGTCCTGTTTAGAGCGTTTACGTAGACTTGTGTAGCCAATGTAAATAAAGCATTGACATTCAGTGTTATTGTGAAACGTGTTCACTTGTACTGCAAAAAAGCAGCAATGACATAGCATGAAGAAAGTTAATACAACTTAAATTTGGATGAGAAACTGAATCGCTGCATATTACCAAATAAACACAAAATTATTGAGTTCGTTAGCAGCCTTTTGTGTGAAACCAAGGTTTTTATTTTTATTTCCCAGGTGAACGGGCTATGTCAAGCCAGGTTTCGTTACGCTGGTGACCTGACCATGGAATATGCGCAGTGTAATTCACTGAAATAAAAATACTTTAGAAAGTTTTCGGTAATAACAGAAGTCTTGATTACTTCCGCAAGGTAGGTATTCAAAATCCAATAAGAAACGAAAATAAACTTGTTTAATAAATGTTTTCTTTGAAAATATCACAATTCAATGCACACATTTTATGTGTTTTGTAACAATAAAAAATAGTGATAACTCTTGTGTTGATTAACCACTGTGAACCGAAACTGGTCCCGTCTTCTAGATGAGGAGTAGTGTTCAAAGTCACCGTCATCAAGATTCGTCGAATGCTCAATAAAACAATACCATAACATTTTGAACTATATTTACGTTCGTGAACTCCAAATTGTTAAAACTAATTAGACGGCCCATATTGCAGCTTGCCCCCAACACCATCAAGCTTTGGCAGTTGGTGATTTTACATTATGAGATTACTTCTTGTTTCCAACAAGCAATAAAATGACCGTTAAGCGACATATGGTTGTTAGTAAATTAAATAAGCCCAGGTAGTCAAAATCTCCACAGTCCTCCACTATGGCGTCTCTCATAATCATACGGTGGTTCGGGACGTTAAACCCCAAATATCAATCATTAATTAAGGGACAATAAATATGTACATTATTTTGTCCTATCTAATATATTAGACCCGTGTAATAACCAGTGCGTCATTCCTGGTAGCCTGGTATGAAAAGAGCATTTATGCCTGAGAATAACAAGAAATTGTGAAATTCGTTCAGCTGCCCTCAGCGTTTCCCCATGGGTACCTCATTTACTGAAGTCATATCACCTATTTTGATCTCTTTTTTGCGAGCATGGTATATAGATAAAACTTTCATTAGATAAACAAGGACATCAAATAAATATGTACAAAGCAACACCTACTGTTCAGTTAATTTTTTGTTCTTCAAAGAAAGTCATGGGGTGTTACGTAATGATAACATCACAGCGGTGAAGACAACATGAGCGCGCCACATGATAACATAATAATAAGTAATAATAGTATTACCTTGTTTTAACGTCCCAAAACTACAATGTAATTATGAGAGCTGCCGTAGGGGAGAGATCCCGAAATTTCGACTATATCGGATTCTTTAACGTGCACCCAAATCTATGTACAAGTGCTTCTAACATTTTCGCCTTCATTGAGAATGGAGCCACCACCGCCAGGATTCGATCCCGTAGCCTTTGGGTTAACAATCGAGTGCCATAACCACTGGACCGCCGTGGTGGGGCAACGCTGCGAATAGCTCCACGTAGAAAACAGTAAGGAACTTCTATATTTAGAGGTGAAAATACGGGCGCTGTTGTGGAAATACATTCACTTGTGGTATAGGATACCTGCGATTTGGCTCTGTAGCGTTCGCTCCAACGCCAAGAAAAGTTGTCGCTGGGTATATAACTTCATTGCAAACTTTTAGGGTCACGCTCAAGCAACGGCTCGCGGAAGAGGCCACGTACATCGCAACGCAGGGATGGGGGGGGGGGGGGGGGGGTTCACCCTCTTTAAAGCACGCCCTTTCACGCCAGTCGCGCCATCGCTAGTGATTACAAAAACGCGCTGAAATGGACAATTTTCTTCCACTTGTTCTCTAACTCAAATCTAGATAGCACCACAGCACTGTGGATGTCCCCTTACCATGGCCGTCTTTCTGCCGTGGCCTAACCGCAGCACTACTCAGCAACTGCATCTCATCGTCTACTCTGCGTCCCCGTAGCGCCAGCATGCTCGCTAGTAAAAGCGAAGCAGGCGCAGACTACACGACGCGGATGTTCAGCAGTGTTGCAGAAGGCCTTGGCAAAAAGGCGGTCATCGTAGGGAAAGTCAACATGGCGGCATCTCTGCGTGAAGCTTCCTTCCGCCTCGATGTTACCATGCCGTCGTCCTGCGTTATGTGGCTCGTAAGTTCACAACGCACGTATTTATTTGCTTTATATTTACATCCTGAAGCGTCGAGGGCAATGTATTCGTCCATATTTTGCAGTTTTTTCTAGATTTATTCCGAAGTTCTAGAAAGCAAGGCTAAGCAGGCATGACTAAATAAACACAAATAAGCTTTTTTTATTGAAGAGAGTACCTACTTGATGTCTTGACTCCAGCATCAGATTACACGAAGCGGGATAGCTGATTTAATCATTTATTGATGGCTCTAAAGATACTGGGCAAGCAGCAAACACGACTTTGAATTGAGGCGAGTGGTCATGGTCTGCACGGGTGCTGCCATGTTGAATTCTAAACCCAGCTATCACCGCTCACGGCCACGGCTCCTTCGCTCGCCGAATGCGCTTGCTTGGGCAAATGGATGGCAGAAGGCCAGTTTACGGTCACGTGATTAAACATGGCAGTTCGCGGACGCCGCTGCAGAAAATCGTCTGTAGTTGTGATCTGAGGACATTAACAGTGTATGGTCTATGTGAATTTCTTGCCGTTAGTATGCTACCTTTAGGTACCAGAGTTGTGCCACTGTTTTTCCGGGCGCCGCTCACCCGGCTTTTGATTATTCCAGCAACGCTGTTGGTCACGCGCCATCACGTGGTCATACGTAATTCAAAACACTGCGGAAAAGCCAATAAAAATTCACGGCAGATCCACGACACGAATAATGATGGGATTGGGTGAAGCTCTTGGAAGTAATACCGTGAATTTTTTTTTCGTTAATTCGCCTGATTAAATAAAACCATTGCTTTAGAAAACGCCTGGCGTCTTTCGTTAAGCAGCTGGTGTCTTCTCCTTGGTTGGCTTTAGAAACATCTGGTGTCTTTTCGTTTTGCTTTTAGAAAACATCTGGCGTCTTTCGTTGGTTTATTTCATCAATCAACGGCGTGTTGAACAAACGTTTTTTTATTATTTAATCACGCACAGGAGAAATCTCACCAGGCACTACCTTGGAGGTAAACAATGGCTGCTACTGGAAAGGAGAGACAGCAGAAGTCGGCTTTTAACATTTCTACTTCTACTAACGTTTTCTACTGGAACATGCCAATGGCTGCAATGGGGGATGAGAGACAGGAGCATTCGGCTTTTAGTTAACGCGCACGCCGCGGACTTTTTATTGTTCAAAGCACAGGAGAAATCTCCCACCGGCACCACCTTGCAGGTAAAAATGTAACACTTGTTACACACTACGACTACGACTACGAGGGACGATTGGGTGCCGCTTTAAGGAGCTTCGCCCCTAATACCCAGACGACGCTGATGCTTCACAGTGTTATGAGCGTGTTGGTGCCCTTCGCTCAGACATCGAGTGCATCCAATACGGGCACTAGGTGCGTCCTCCACATACACTGGACGTGTCCCACAGACACGCATGTCAGTGGTGGTGCTGCCCTCTCCTATTTCAGCGTCTCAGCTCCTCGGCGTGATAGGAGCAACTGATTTTCGCTCGTACATTCATAAAAATGAAAAGCGAGAAAAAAAAAGCAACGCTAGCACACCGAAGCGTGCGTGCCGCTCCTACGTGGGTGGTGAGTGGCTTTCCCGCAAGACGTTTGAATCCAAGATGGCATACCTAGACGCAACCCTGCTACCTAGAGGTAGCATATACAGTAACGCTAAAGCTATCTCCCATGAAGCGTCGCATCACGACGACTCCTTGAACTAAGGGAGACCGACAGCTCTCGCTGTGAACTGTGCGTTTCCACTGGCATTGAAAGAAATAAAGGCGGCGTTGTCTAGCCCTACAAGCGCGCATAAGCCATGTATTTTATATTACATGCATCAGTAACTTGAGCTTTGCAAGTGTTTTTTGTTCGTCATTCCGATAAGTTTATTTATCGCTCATGACGAATACCACGTGCTATCAGCAAGCGTGAGCTCTGATAGCACCCTCTAAGCATGGTTAAAAGCAGCATCGCAGCCCCGACCGCTTTCTCAACCAAGCCAGCCAGCATCGACGGCTCATTCTGCTGCAACTGCGAGCATTATTTCGGTGTCAAGCCCATCGCCACGAATTCGCAAGCCGCTCTTTGAAGGAAACGACAACCGTTGCAACAAAACAAAATGTTGAAATTTGTCTTGTTCCCTTTGCTCTGCTCTGTTGCCATCGCTTGCCAGATGGACGACTTTTTCACCGGGTGCGTGGAAAAACCCGAAGATGAACAGAAGCCTGGTGACTGCATCATCGCTCCCGAGCAATGGCTTCGTTCGAACACTTACCGATACTTCGCCCACCAAGCCCTGGAGAACTCCACCGTTCAACCGGATCAAGGCAACCTCAACACCCTACTTGACGTGACTCGTGGGGCGGCTCGGGTAAGCACTTCTTTGAATGAGCCTTCCCTGGCATTATAATGAACTCGAAGTGGTTCTTACGTGACTAGGTATTGCGAAAATTACTTTGCACACATGACACAAACACACGGCTATTGTCTCCTCAAGTTTGAAGGGGAAACAACACCGCGTTGCCGAGGAGAAATTGTGAGCAGTCGCTAATACGCATTGTGACCTGTACTGGCACATCGACCACTCTATTAGAGGGTGTTGTGAAGTGCATACTACTGCTGTTTAAACTGGCCTAGAGATGGAACGTTAGCAATGTGTACTGTATTGTTTGGCATGGCCAAGAAGTAAAACGTTACACAGATTATGTCACATTTGGTGTGCAGCGGAAAGCCGTGCTAGTTGGTACGTATTTGCGGCAGACTACAGCGTAAGAAATGCAAAACGGACACTGAAGACACATCAACGGTGACTGGTGTTCCTTTATATCTGTTGCGTATGCTTTTTCCGCTGTAGTGCTTCATTCGCCTTGGTTCTAATGCATCGCATCATTGGTTGGCGTAGTCAGCTGCGAAGCGGTTGCAGTTTATTGCTCGTCTTTCCTCTCTTCCTTATTGCATGCACTGTATATTCATTCCGAGAAAGATGAATGTGGTGTCAATTATTTGCTATAAAAAATTCCGTGTGCAAGAGCTCCTTTTAACACATCGAATCTACACACCTCCATAACGACAGGTTGCGGGATCGAATCCTGGCTGCGGCGGGGGCATTTTCGATGGAGGCGAACATACAGCCGCCCGTGTGCTCAGATTTGGGTGCACGTTAAAGCACCCCAGGTAGTCGAAATTTGCGGAGCCCTCCCCTACGGCGTGTCTCTTAATTATATGGTACGTTGAACTCCACAAATAAAATCAACCTCCAAAACGACAATACGCAATCGAGTGTCTGTTGCACGTGTGAAGCTTGACAGCGGAGCTGTTTCGGTTGGAGGCTTTCATGTCGAGGGGCTAGCGTAGATCGGAACCACCACTCCCGCCTTTCGCCACTACGCCCGCAACTACTCTCGTCACTAATTGCACTTCATGAACACAATTTATTAAACCAGAATAAATGTGGTGAAGCGAAGGCTTCTTTGTAAGATATTTTAGGTCGTCCATTGGTGTTCCGCTACCTGTAGCTGGCTTATTCTATTTTTCGTTTTTAATAGTTCTGCTTTATCATTTTATTATTCGTCATCTTGGTAAAAATTTAGCATATGAAAATTCGAGGAGTTGAATCCGCTTACCCTTCAGATTTCGCATTCTCATATCCAAGACTGTGCCCGCTGTGCTCGTGTCTGCCCTGCAAAACGTGTCTGTCCTGTAGAAAACCAGCCTTGCTGATTGCGGCTAACATTTTTTATCATTTAACACAGATAACATCTACTTGATAACTGTTCTATGAGGCTTGGCTCCGTTGTTGTACGTTACGGATCGTTTCTCGATTTTCTTTTTCTGAGAACATTCGAAAATAAGTTATATCATGTGAACAATCCTTGCATTTTTTTTTTCGATTCTGCGCAGCTCTCTGATGGCATTATAGTCAAGGTCCAGTTCACCACTGTAGAGAGCATCTGCAGCAACACCGTGCCGTACTCCGAGAAAGATTGCCCACCACTCGGAACTCAGGTGAGACGTTGGAAGCATCATTTTTATCTTCGGCAACACACCTTCTGTTGGCACTTGCGCTGCAGAAGCGTCACTGTACGCATGACATCCCTGTGTTAACTTTACTAAGCTTTAGCGGGGCGCATCCTTTGCAAGCTTGTTAATTAGAAGCAAGAAACACAGCACGCATGCACTGATATCGAACTGAAAGTACCGCACAAATAAAAAAACTGTTAAAAATACGAAATGCATACATTATCGCTTGCTTTCTAGTAGCCACGCTACGCAGTGTAGCAAGTTGTCCCGAGTACCAGACGCCATGTATGAAATTATATAAAATGATTATATTATAGAAATATTATGGAATTCAGTTGCATTTAACGTCTGACATGGTTGATCAGTGTCTAAGGTGCTACCTACTGACCCGAAGGTCACGGGTTCGACCCCGGCTGCATGGAATCAAAACGGTGAAGGCTCGTGAACTGTGTCAGTGCACGTTGGAGAACACAAGGTTGCACTGACGTCAATGTACTTGGCCTAAACTTGGTCGATATTCTTGTTGTTTTGATGTCTCGTTCGTATTCGCTTATAAACTTGCCTCTGTGTTGGCTCCTTAATGCAAGCAATTTTTTAGTAGCTTCAGCATGACTACTACTAAAGTTGCAATAAACGGACGTTTTGTTTAGAGGCCATCTTCCACGTCAGCAAACTTCCTGTCCTACCAAGTGTGCCGTAGCTGTGCTTAAGAGGAGCATATCTATTCGAATTTTTAAAAAAATCAATAGGCATTTTGTTTTACTGCTGTGGTGTTGTGTCCAAGCTCGAAATGAGAGCATGCTTAAATACATGAACCAAGTGAGACTTGAAACTGGCTTATATATAAAGAAATTTTTTTCACAGGCTAATGGAGAGTGCTGGGCAATGTTTAGGTATTTTGGTTACCTGCGACTTGAGGACGCCTGTTGTACCCACACGCCCCAAAAATGAAGTGGCTTTCCGGCTTCGAACGAGACATGTCTAGACTTTTCTACCACCAATTTCAAATATGACAAACGCTTCAGCGTAGTTCCTGCACCAATTTCAATCATTCCTGTATATATTGAATAAAAGTCATCTGCCATACTGTATCTCCTCTGTTGTGGAACTCGTTTTCTCGCATGCTATGCTTCACTACAACCTCCATTCTTACAATTACCCATTGATTCAAGAACAATATCGTACCTTGTTTTCGATTTTTTGCTTTTATATCACACGCTCGCTGCTTGCAGGTGGTGGACGCTAAGCGTGCGACCATCACTGCGTATCGTTGATGCGAAAGTGCACAGAGCTAACTTGCACAGTAAACACACTCGAGCGAGCCAGCTAGCTGTTACCGCTTCGCAACAAAGTGACTTTTTAAGGTGTGCCACAATTCCTGCAGTGTGCTCTATAAGGCAGTCTTATATCTGGTCTTGTATTGCGGCTAAGCAGTCCCTCATCTCAAAAGGTCGTGGATATTTATGTACTACTATACCAAAAGCAGAGCGTGCTTCAAACGTGCACGCTTGTCTCTCTTTTTCACACATCCGCTCACTCATCTTTACGTTTGGCGCACCTTAAATGAGGTTCCCTCCTTAAAGCGCGTTTTCTAGGGCGTTTCTTATTGCGATAGCAAATATATAGATCCTCTCGTCTGGATTTCACCGTCGAAGTCATGCACAGTATATGTATACGCATCTCTATACTTGACAACGCAATAAAGAAAAAATCCTAGAAGAAATACTCCAGTGCACGGAATTGAACGGGGGACTTCCACGTCGTGAATGCGAGGAGTTAGCCACTGAGCCACCGCGAGGTACCTACTTCTGCGTTGAAACGGCAATCAATTCATATCTATCACTTACCGCTGTTGGCGGGCATCTCGAGGGGGTACTAACGTGTTTTCAGAATTATCAGCAAGATGGTGCAGTGAGCACGCAGCTGCTCTAGTGTCTCACGTGTACTTTGCCTCGCTTAGAGAATGACGGCGTGTGCGCTCGATCGCGCAACTTTGCAGTGGGGAGAATCGTACGTTTTGGCTTGCCTTTGTGTTTCGTCGGAACGATTCTGTTGTAGTTACTGGGCGCGCAAAAGTCACTGCAATCATTGCAAAGCCTCCATTTGCGAAAAGGGTGCGCTTTTCAGACGCAGTGAAGTAACAACTGAAACGCCTATTCAAGTTTGTCGGTACCTGTCAGTACGTTTTGTGCGTCCTTTGTGCGCGATAAATGCGCGGCACGTATCGATCTGCTTGCCATTGTGCGCGTGACCTTCCGATTTGTCGCTATCGTGTTTATTTCTTTGCGTTTGCGGCTAAGCTGTAACTTTTTAAAGCAACGCTCCCGGTTATTTCTTTTTCAAAGACGTCTCCGCTTTTCTATCAGTATAGCATTTTTGGAAAAAAATAAAATGAGCACGATGCATGCCAATTAAAATTTAACACTCTACAAAGGATTGATCCTCTTCCTGTAGTGAGATACACCACAGCTCTGGAGCCCTTCGCATGTAACTCTCGGTCACACCAAGCTCTAATAGCATGTCTATATTCTTTCTTCCACATCGATCCGTACAGGCGCTCTTCCCATCTCACCATTTGCTTTTTTGTAACACACCGGAAAAATGGCAGTACTGTGCTATCAGTATGTCAGGATTTCACTCTTCCCCGCTACGCGCTATTATCTTGGAATGCGAAGTCGAATACGGACAACGAAGTGAAATCTGTAGTAACGCGCGTCATGTAAAACAAAAGGAAATGGCCCTGCAGATGGTAAAACAGTGTAAGACACAAATTGCAACTAGCTTCTCTCGCATACGGAGCCATCAAGAGCTTATATCTTTACGGCATTACATTTACAGAGTGCTGGAGGCGCCAATGTTCCCAAAAAGAGTGAAAACGACCGGAGAGAATAACGCGCTCGTGCTCAGTATTCTCGTGTGTTTTGTAAGACCATTTAAGCATCCTGCAGCAGCCTTAGTTGCCTTCACACAGACGTGGTTGCCGTCCTCAGAAGCCTCAAAATAAGTTTCTTGACCGTCCAACTTGGTGGCCTGTAAATTTCGGTGCCAGTAACCTTCTGACGTAACGACGCGAAATAGGCTGCCGAAGTAATATAAGTCCTACAAATGGAACAGAAGCGTTTAGTTAAAGGGGTAGTGAGAGAATTTTTTTTTCAGTTTTATTTTTTACGTCAAATGAAAGGCCAGCCCCCTTGTAGCCCAGCAAATGTGCCGGCAAGCGTGAGTGCACCCTGAAAAAACAATTACAGCTTGTTATTAAAAGCTAGTTTAGGTTTCTATTGTACCCGGACGTCACAACATAGCGTCAGCCGAATGTTCAAATTACATAGATCGCGAAACTAGGAAAGTAAAGTGCCGAAAATCTATTGCCACTGGCATTAACGCCCGCCAATATTTGAAGCGCACCTAGGTGAGGAGGTACAAACTATCAAAACCAAAAACACGTTACAATTACTTTTCAAATACTCTCAATTTCATATATGTCAAAGTTAACTATGTATTGACTTTACGGTTTATGTGACACTTGGCTAAATGGCTGATTGCCTCATTTTTTTTTTGGTCTAGTGCCTGAAGTGAGGGGGCGTGTTCAGGCAATCTACTCTCAGGGCTTGTGTTTAGTCCGTCGTAATGCCGAGTCAGCAAGGCATAATTCCCTTTTGCATGGTGCTTTTGTGCGTAGCTTTGATTTTGTGCTGTTCAGTAGCGTGAAATCAGAACTGAGCTATTTCTCACAGAATGTGTAAATAACCACTCCTGTAAGAGTGGACTACCTTCGCTGGCGCACCGCCTGTGGTGACGGTGAATGTGAGATGCTAAGCAACAAGACGCTGTACTGTACGGCGAGGCGGAAATGTTGTAGGCCCGTGTGGTCAAATTGGTGTGCACGTTAAAGAACGGCAGGTGGTGGAAATTTCCGGAGTCCTCCACTACGGAGTCGCTCATAATCATATCGTGGTTTTGGGACGTTAAACCCCACACATCAATCAGCTGTACTGTACGGCTGCCATTGCTATGTTCTTAATGCTGCAGCCTCTCCGCTGTGATTTTCTGTGATTGGACAACGTGAGTATTAGAACTATTGTGTTATTGTGCTCTTGATATGAAAGATTAATAATCTGCAATGTTTTCAGTGTAGGTTGCAAGCACGCTATTTGGGTAATAAATCAACCATGCTTCCTTAATCTTTCCTGTTGGTCTTCCTTTTCTCTCGCACATACAATCAGCGAGCTATAAGGCGACAAAAAATCACGTACCTCTAATGACACGTAAAAGGTCAGCAATTAAGAAAATTGCCACTGTTCACGCCATGTAGGAGATGTGCACGACGTCGCTACCACTTCCAGATGTGTCATCATATTTTATTTTTGTTTCTTGCTAGTTGTTCGCTACTGCGTAGATGGCAACGATGGCAACGTGCCGCCAGCTACAGAATACATGGGGTTATATTGAAATTACACCACCAGTTTACATATGCCTTGTCAGCAGCCCCACCTAGCGGTTGGATGTGCATGCCCACGTTTTGGTGACGTATCTTTGAGCGCGCGTAGCTTCATCGTCGATTTCTCTACGCCGCACGTGTGGCGACTGCTGCGCCGTCACTGATGGGCGAATATTTGTCTACCGATTCAGACAAGTGAAATGACGTCGTCAAAAATAAAGATGCCGAGCGTGCAGACCATGCTAGCTATATTGAGTTTGACCCCCTGCGCGCTCGTCAGAAGAGTCATCTGATAGCGATAGCGCCATGCAGCATGAGGGCTTGCGTATCAGGAACGTTGAAATGGTAAGAATTCCGTTTCTTTTTCTTTTGCTTGGGTATCTTCCAGGTGCTATTCTGAAGTCAGTAGCGTATGTGGGGGTTTTAATCGTATGGGTTGCTTGGAGTTATTGGTAGTTGGCACAAAGTTGACACCTTATGCATGGATGATTTGTCCTTTCCGCTTTTCTATTAAGCCGCACTGCACACGCAGGATGCCAACCTCTGGCTGTTCGCAAACACTGAACATTACATAGTATTTGGCGTAGGTGTCTCTGTGGGAGTCGCGACCCAACGGAGACAGAGATGGACTCAGTGGGCTGCCGAGAAATCGAGAAAGTCGGCGCCCTAGAACCGGATGAGGCAGATTGTGTCACCGCACACTCGACGTTGCAGCATCGGTGCTTCGACATTCACGCACTTGAACTTGCATATTACGCCTTGATAATAGATTGACACGGCGTCATTGAGGCACCTGCGATTCATGGGTATTACTGCTACGGTTTATCTAAGTTAGCAGTTGCTTTTGAAGCTGAAGTAGGCCAATTCGCAAGCACTCTCTGGCATGCAAAAGGCATGTCTTTGGTATACTTCCTGAAAGTTGTCTCTCGCAAGTACGACGAGTCGTCCACGCATGCATAGAATACGTGCATGGCCGCACATTACACGCAAAAATTGCTATGCTCGTATCTGTATCACGTGTCCAACTATTTGACGGAAAATGAAAACAGAAAGATACACATATCAGTGGCTTTGGACACCACCAGCCATCAGGCAGCGCAATATATGCGTCAACTCGATACCAAAATATGTGGCATAAAAACTGCAAGCTTAAATTAGCTGCTGCTTACACTGTTGGATACTTTTTTTTTGAAGTAAGTAACTCAATCTCGCCTTTCTCATTCTTTGTGGTTGGCTTACGTATTTTATTGTTCTTTTTTTTCACTATGAGTCGCAGTCCTTGGTAGTGCATTTGACCGATTAGGTAGAATAGGTAATTGATCAATAAAAATAAGTGTTTCTGCATACATATATTGTGAAGAAGGAAGCTGCATGCTACATGAAAATTACCTTTATTTCGTAACTTTGTATGCTCGGAAAGGCCCCTTGAATGAAATTGTGCTTGGAATAAAACTCCGTGCACACATTTGATTCACTTGCAGGATACATCTACCTTTCTTCTCGTCGCTGCATTTTACATCGTACTGCATTAATATTCCAGGCGGTATCAATACACTGCTTCTAGGAAGTTTGTCGGATAGCTCTGGAATCGCCTATGAAAAACAAGCGAGTAGTCTTGCCCAGCTGTGTCGTCTCTGGTGCGCGTCAAATTGTTCCATCTCAAGAGTACTGCAGCTTTAGGTATTCTGAATAATAATGTGCATAAATGCAGTACTGGTTGATTTCAGGGGTTTATTGTCCCAAAACCACCATATTGTTATGAGAGACGCCGTAATGAAGGCTCCGATAATTCGACCACCTGGGGTTCTTTAACGTGCACCAAAATCTTGATACGCGGGCCTACAACATTTCTCCCTTCATCGGAAATGCAGCCGCCACAGCAGGGATTTTATCCCACGAACTGCGGTCAGCCGCCGAGTACCTTAGCCACTAGACCACCGTGGCGGGCCATATATGCAGTATAACAAACGAAAGTATGCTCAACTTGATTTATTTTTTTACGCTTAGCTGCCTATATCACTCACCTTTCTTCTGGTTGTGTGCAAAACGGATTGTATATGACGAGCACTACAGAAGTAACACAACATTTATGCTAGCGCAGATAAAATGCAACTGAAATATATGAGGTAGCTATGCACGAAGACACTGACCTTAATGACACGTGTGAAAGTTATGAGGCAGAGGCCATGGTTGAATATATGACGATAACAAATTCTCAAGAATGGCCCACATGGCAGTAAATACGTTCTCCGAATTTCTGACATGTACCCGTCTTGACCTCAATGACTACATAACAAGCAAAGACGAACAAAAAAGACAGAATCGACATGCGTAGGTTGCCGGGCCAATGGGCTCTTATCTGCAGCCCGCATGTTGGAAGCAGAGTGAGAGAACACAGGCTCTTTACCTATGCTTGTGGCGAGCATCAACGTCACAAAAGCCACAGGGGGCGGAAAAGGGCTGGCTGATAAAAATAGAGGTAAAACGAGCCCGGGGGCTCTTTGGGGGTGGCATGGCGATAGAATACGGTGAAGGTCGCGCTGGGCGCGATGCTTTTCGTCCGTGAGTGCGACAGACTGGACGCTACGTCAGTTTCGGGTGTCCACTAAGGCGAGTCGCTGGCTCGTCTTATACTGCGAGTTGCTTGTGAGTTCGCTTGGTTTGCGGCCATTCTGTTTCGTGTCTGGCTTACCACTGTTCTGTTTTGCACCATACTTTTCGTTGTTCGCCCGTTTGCGGGGCATGGTTCGTTCCAGGCACTTGGTCGTCTAGTATGCATTTGTGCCATGTCGCGCTGGTCCATAAGAATTGTTGAAATTTTTTGAGGTCAAGAATTGAAACCAGTTCTTGTTTCTGGCGTTGCGAGCTTGTTTCATGCAAATTTCAGCTCATGAACCGCCGTGAGCGGAGGCGGGACCTTCAAGGTGTAGAATGTCCTCTCTGATGAGCCCATAAGTTAACGAAATTGCACGTACCATGTCTCTTTGGCTCATGTACACGGCGTAGCTATGCACGAAAACAACACCGACTTCGATGACACATGTGAAAGTAATGAGTCAAAGGACGTGGTTGTTAACGTGAAAATAAAAGAAAAAGAGCGGCCAAGTCTTCCCACATGGCAATGAATATGTTCTCCAAGTTTTCGGTAGGTAGTTAGTTATCTTGGCCTCATTGAATAGGTGAGAAATAAAGAACGACATGAAAGACGGAAGCAGCACGACATCCTCAGGTGTACAATGATATCTACAGTTGGCCGATTTATTATCAGAATTGCATGTTTGCCATATCTCAACAACTGAAATACATGGCATAGCTATGCACGAAGACAACACTGATTTCGGTGACACGTGTGAAAGTAATTATGCAGAAGCCGTTCTTCCTGATGTGACAGCTCAGTACAACGACGAATTTGTGAACATGCTCCCTGAAATTATCTTTCAGTTAGCTCGTATTCAGGTAAAACGAAGCACTTCTGGTCAAACGACTCAACATGTCACTAATAAAGCCTGAACCACCAAAGCAGAATCAAGCTCTTTCTCCACGGTTCATAAAGAGAAATTGCAGTAATGCATGGTTGTTAAAGGAAATCAACTAATTCTGTGGTTCCATGTTTAATTTTTTCAAGGGCAGGAGCAGGCCTGGAGAACTGAAAGAACACGTGAGCTCGTGTGGCTAACTAACATAAAAACTACGTGAAAATCAACTCTGTCCTGTAACTAAATTGGTGCATCTGTGCCACCGTAACCGCTTTGTCCTGGAGGTCAGTGGTGAATCAACCAAGACAACGCATCTGGTCTGCCAGATCCACACTGAAGCCGATGCTTCCCTCATTATCTTGTAATTGCCACCAGAGATCTCGTTCAGCAGCCATCTCGTGCCGGTAAATCGCGGACAACTGTAGGATGGTCGCATCAGATGGAGCCGTGCCCTTTCTCAAGAAAAGCTATCGAGGACAAGAATGAATGGTTAGCTGATTACATGCGCGTGGGGAAATCAAACTGGAATCCCAACGTTCTGTACTTTCTCAGAGTTATTTCTAGGTACACGTAAAAAAACTTGTCAGGGAGTCTCGCCTTATTCATCATCGTGAACAAACGCTACTGCACACTCTAGACATCGAAGCTATGGCACATAAAAATGAAGTTGCAAATGGTGCAAGCATTGCGGTCAGAACAGTTTCCAATATCACCCCACAGTCACCATGATGCAAACTGAACGCAAAACGCTTGATTGACGCATCAAATTATTCCATGTAAAAAACTTTGTTGCGCCTTCAACCAATCTCACAGATCTGTTGTAGCTGTGTCTTGAATATCAGCAATGTTCGGCATTTTATGGACTCGTGACTTGCAACTACAACAACAACAATGTTCCTTTCCAGATGACATGACGCTGAACATATGTGCACTCGCAATTCTACTGGAACAAAATAGGAATGCTTGGACACTGTTTTCGCTGTCCATACACCTAGGCCGTATATTCACGGATGCATATTCAGTACAATAACTGACAACCATGCTCTACGCTGGCCGACGAAATTTTATGGCCCAAGTTGACAATGAGCACCATGGTCTTTCAGATTACCAGAGCATGACTTCGTTTTATCGTACATGCCTGACCGTCACCACGCAGATGAAGACCATCTCCCCTGTCTTCCTATAACAACGACGGAGGGTGACGAAGACAACTTCGAGGACCGTTTTGCTCCGAGTCCTTTTATGATTCCAAAATTGATGACTTTGAAGGCCGAGCAAGAAAATTATATTGTTACGTTAATGACGAGTAGGTAGACTGTAGCCTGGGCACGATGTACTTACAGTAGTGTTTGCAGCGTTCACCGGTTCAGCTCAGAGCCGAAGCAGAGAAAGACCTTCCTTCTCTTTGTCTGATGCACACGCACATGGTTCAAAATGGTGGCAATACACATGCAGCATTACCTCCGGTGGCAGAAGTGTCGTCTCAGCGCTTCTAGAGGTCAGCGTCAGTGGTAAAGCTGTAGGGCTTCAAACATGCAAGGTGTCCGATATCACTCCCTTGCGAGCCAGATGAACGTGGCAGGGTGTTTGCACAGGTTACAGGAGTGACCACACAATGGACTCGGTATGGATCTGTATACTGAGACAGCATTTTTTCAAACAGCCTAACGTGACATGTTGGGGGCCACAGGAGGACCAAAGAATCGGGCGAAAACTGCATGTCTTCGTGTTTCCGATTGTTCACATGCCGCAAATTTTCTTGAGACACCACAATGCGCGTCCGCGTGGTTTTACATGCATGAGCAGCCCTGGTTATAGCGCCAAGAGCATGTTCGCTGATTGGTACTGCGGGAAACGAGATTTAGGCGTCAAGAGGCAATGTTGATTGTCAGCCTAAAAACAAAAAAAACATGAAGAGTATCCAGTCGTGTCGTTGCGTGAAGAACGGTAAACAAATATCACGTAAGTCAAAGGAAGGTCAGAGTAGTCTGATAAACTTACTTTGCAAGCACATCTGTAAGTGTTGAATTCAGACTCTCTGTCATGCCATATATGTGAGATTTGTACGATGTAGTGAACTTTTGTCTCGTTTCATGTGTCTGCAGGATATCAGCTATGACCTTTGACAAAATCTAATGGTCATGGTCCATAAGCAGCTGACGTAGTGTTCCATGTTGGAAAATGACATCATGTACGAGAAAGTCGGTGACATCGGTAGCGCAGATTTCTTGACGAGCTTATGTGATCGCCTAGTCAATGGCGTAGTTGGTGGCCACAGCTATTCACGTGTTGTGAGAGGAAGACAGAGGTGCCCACCCATTGGAAAGTCATGAAGCGAACAGCGGACCGAAGGTGTTTCCGATTAACAAGCAGCAGAGCTCGTCCATATTAGTGTGAAGTAGTGGCGGTAGAGCTCACCACCTTGCAGGACGAACGAGTGATGGGACCGTTCGGTAGACGATAATTGTAGACGTTTTATGATAATACGCAAGGATGCATCACAGCGTTGTTCGTTGCCATTGTGTGACACTGAGGAAGCAGAAAAGACGCAAGTGTCAGGGTAGGGAATGTTCCTCGTTTCATCGACTGAGAAAAAACGTCCCGGCTTGTACGTCACTATACGGGTATATTATTGGGGTCTCATATTACAGCGACCAAGCGGGCCAGTGGGATCCTATAGTAATGAAAGCCAACAGAGCGTATGATGGCTCGTTAATACAGGAAAATGTATGACATATAAATATGGGTAGAACTTCAAAACTTCACAGACTAAAGCAAGGCATCCACGCTCTGTCATAGGATAGTTGCGCTCGGCAGCTGTAAGAAGGCAGTAAGTGCAGGCAATAACGCCGCCGTGCCCTTGTTTCCGTTGGGCTAGAATGGCACTGATACTGTGACCACTAATATTGGGTTCCAACCTCTGTCGGAGCGGATGGGTCAAAGTGGGACGATGTGAGAAAAGGCGGCAGTTTGAGTGGAAGCCCACTTAAAAGGCTTGTATTTCTTCAGAAGTTCAGTGGGTGGACAAGCAATTGTTTGAAAATCTTTTATGAACCTTTTTAACTGAACTAGGAACATAGTCCCATGAAACACGGACATCTTTGGCTGACTGTGTTACAGGAAAACTTGTGACTGCAGAGTTTTTTTCCTGGATCGGACTGCCCGCCTGAAGATTCGATGAGAAAGGGGGCCCAATACTCTAATTTGCTGGCGTCCGAAGTGGCACTTCGACGAGTTTGGTTGGAGGCCAGCTTTGCGGAAAGCGTCAAGAATAGCTTCGACAAACACTGAAATTTGGTCTAAAGTGTGAGCAAATGGAAAAGGACATTGTCGAGGTAACAATAGCATGTTGTCTGTTGGAATCCTTGGAGCAGATATTTCAAGAGGCACTCAACCATGGCTAAGGCATTGCATAACGTTGAACTGATATACGCTATCCAGAGTTACAAAGGTATTTTTCTCTTGGTCCTTTTCACTTAAAGAAATATGCCAATAGCCAGTGCGTACGTCAACTGAAGAAAAATTTTGTGCACCGCGTAGGCTATCAAAGGCGTCATGTATTCAGGGCATGGGTAAACAAGCTTTTATGTAGTTCGATCAAGGTGGCATTATAGCGCTGCAAAGCGCGCTGTCTTTCTTTTTAACAAGCATGACGAGCGACGGCCAAGGGCTCCAAGAGAGTTGAATAATGCTTCTGACCAGCGTTTTGTTGACTACGTGTTGAAGGTCCTTACGCTCAACAACATAATAACCAGGGCAACAACAAGGTAGCGATCAAAAAGTTACGTTATACCTAAACAAGTATCTCGCGAAGGATACCCAGAATTGCCAATGGACACTGAGGCATTAAGAAAGCGGACATGTTGCGTCCTATACAAGCTTTTGTGATCAATCGCGTCACTTACAGGTTTCCGTACCTGAACAACTTAAAAAAGATCAAACCAAAATAAACCATGTTCTATGACTTTCATATCGGAAAGCCCTCATTCTACACCCATGGGCCATGAATGACAGATTGCTTGCGATGGGCATATATAATAGAACGTCAGAGCTTTTTGAAGTTCATCATACAAACCAAGCAATTCGGTTCGCACGTACCCAGGCAGATCACGCCACACAAAACGCTAGGCTCAGCATAAATCCACCAATGCAGGTCGCCGAGAAACAATCCCTACCACAAGAATGGCAAAAGGAAGTCCATATTCGGCCTTTGCCACGCAATATGCACCCTTTCCACTACAAAAACAGACGACCTGCGAGGACTAAAGTATATGACATATATTCAGATTGCGAAGACGACTTCTTTGCGGATGCCGCCGGACCCCTGCACAACCGCGCCACGGTAGCCGTGGTAAATAAGGGACAGGTCACGGACTGCATCTCAGCTACCGGAGGAGACATCAAATACATGGAAGAGGCTAGTATAGCTTTAGCAATGTGCAACCTGAAAGCCATCTTTGTCCTCATGGATTCCCAGGCGGCGTATCACGATTTCTTCAGAGCTCAAGTCGGCCGGTTAGTGCATTCAATTCTGAAACAGGCCGCGGCCCGTCAGCGAGTCAGCGGATACAACTATATACAAGAGGGATACAAGAGGGTCAGCGGATACAACTGCTGTGGGTACCAGAGTGCACAGGAATTAGAGACAATGAACGCGCTCATGCCTCCGCCCGCGATCTCTTACACTGGGCTTCCATTTCTTCATCCATAACGCACCTTCCTGCTGACCAGGACGATCCCCAGATCTCCTTTGGTATACTGAAACTCTGTAACACATCAGGCTGAGTAGACGCACTCTACCCCAACCAGACCCTAAATTAGATAAGGCATCGCAGGTCACGTGGAGACGACTACAATCGTCAGCATTTTGAAATCCTTATGTATTAACCAATAGAGACGTTTCGATGTACAATCCACAGTGTAAATTCTGTGTCCAGACGGCCACGTTATTTCACATTGTCTGGGAGTGACGAAATAATCACAGTATATCGGACAATCATTACCCTATATTAGTCGAGTTGGAGGCAACCCTGTCCAGCTCTGACCCAGGGCAGCAAAAAGCCCTGGTCGACCAAGCCCGGATGTCGGCAAGAGTCAATGGTCTTTCTGAGTAGGAGGTCAAAGCACTACAGCGACATATTTATTACCAATGAATGTTTTATTCTGTCTATCTCTCTCAACAACAAATACCCGATATGGTTGTCGATCAATACAAAGGGAATCACTAGTGTTGATGCAGTGTTTTAGAAGAGAAGTCTGGCCTAGTGGTCGATTGTCGGCAATGAAGAGCTCGTGGTAGGACGCCTAAAGGCGGCATAGAGTGGCTTCTTGCTTAGGTTTGATGTCAGAGGTGATCATAATACGTAATGCTAGGTCGAGGCATGTAGTATTTCAAGGAAGCCAGTGACAACTCGCACATGTTTCATGCAAAAATGGTGACGTGATCGCTGATAAAGATTGTACCATGGACATTGAGGTGGATTGCGGTAGCACTTTCTTCGTGAAGCCAAAATTTACAACAGAGACGTATATTCGGTTAAAGGCTAAGGTTTAAACGCAGTGGGGTACAGTGATGTCATGCACAAGGACGTCACCCATAGCCATCACAACGTGTTCCTATCAAACACAGATGAAGTCGTTACTGATTAAACGTGTCTTAAAGATTTCGGCGGCATACGGATAGCGTATGGCCCACAGGTTGTTCTTGAGTTCGGTGCTAGTGCCAGGCAGAAGTGAAAGCTACAAGTAGAGAGTACCAGCGGAACAGGCAATCATATTGGGATGCGTCTATAGAAACTTCATCGCTAAGCTTTCCATCACTAGTAGTTTGCAATCAGACATACTTAGTTTTATGGATGATGATCTGATGGCTCACCTCCTAAGGTTCACCATAACGTTAAGTAGAAATTGGTCGCACTTTTACAGGCCCATAATGAAAGACACACTCAATCACTACGTCACTAGGTACAAAAAGTAAAGAAAATGCGTCATGCAGGACAAGAGACGTAAGAATAAAGCTGGCTTTCAGATGTCCACGAAGCGCGACTTCTGGACTTCGAGAATGACCTCATTGTCGACTGATCCAAAGGCAGTTGACAAGTGTGGTGGCTTTGGGGTAGCATCAGTTCCACATTTACTGTCACAAGCAAGCAGCTCTGCCCCGCCGCTGTGGTCCAGTGGCTAAGATACTCGGCTGCTGACCCATAGGTCGCGGGATTGAATCCCGGTGGCGGCGGCTGCATTTACGATGGAGGCGGAGATGTCCTAGGCCTGTGTGCTCAGATTTGGATGCACGTTAAAGAATCCCCGGCAATCGAAATTTTCGAAGCCCTCCACTACGGCGTCTCTCATAATGATTTGGTGGTTTGTTAAACCCCACATATCAATCAATCAATCAGACTTACACACGATGGTTACACCAAATTTCTGTAGACAGATGCTCCACCGGGCTAAACCTCCTCAGGGATCACGCATGTTCCCAAACCAGCAGAGGGCATGGTGTTCCGTCACAACTTTGAATAGATGACCATAGAGGTACGAGCAAAACTTACTACAGTGAGATACTCTCTGTGGTCCTATATTTCACTCCGGAATGGGACGGTGAGCGGCTGGCATAGGCTATGACTCGTTATTTTCTGCGTTGATGATAGGCGAGCACCGCGCCGAGGCCGATGTTAGGTGTCAGTGTGCATCTCTGTGTCAGCATCATCGTCAAAATGCGCAAGAACGAGATTTTATTGCATTCACTGACGTAGTACGTCAAAAGCAGCCTGTTGCTCGGTAGCCCATACAAACGGTGTCTCGTCTCGTGTAAAGCGGGTCAAGGGTTCCGCTATCTTCCAAACCCTCTAATAAATCGTCCGCAGTTCGGGCACAAGCCCTGAAAGCGATGGGCAGCATTTTGTCTTTAGGAGGTGGAAACTTGGCTGCAGCGGTAAGCTTGTCAAAATCGGGTTGGACCCCTCTAGAGTTCACATGGCCTAGTAACTTGAGCTCTTCATAGCGAAAGGGACACTTCTCTCATGTGAGTGTAAGATCTGTCGATCTAATAGCCTCTAGCACAATCCTGAGGCGAAGAAGAAGTTGCTGAGTTTTATTAGCAAAAACGACTACATTCAAGGTATAAGAGACAAGTCTGTCACTTCCGACCAGTAAGCACAGTGTCCATTATTCGCTGGAAAGCTGCGGGTGCTGAACACAACCGAAAAGGAGAGGCTCGAATTTCATACAGGCCGTCGAAGGTCCAAAATGTCATTTTATCGCAGTCTCGCTTGTGAAACTCAATTTGCCAGTACCCGCTTTTTAATTCAAAGAGCAAAAATAGTGGGTATCGTGTAATCTGTCTAACGAGTCGTCGATCCGTGGCAGCGGATACACGTCCTTTTTAGTGGCGCTGTTTAGCTTCCGGTAATCGACACAAAAGCGTAAGGTTCCGTGTTTCTTTTTTAGTACGTTGACCACAGAGGACCGCGCGCTGTTTGAAGGCTTGATAATACCGTCATCAAGCATTTCTCAAACTTGCGTACGGATGAATTCTCGTTCCTTCATCAATACGCGGTAATGCAGCTGGTGTACTGGGCCGGCGTCATCGTAACTGATGATTCTGTGCCTAATGATCGAAGTCTGGCGCACGTTAGAGGGAATGGCGAAGCATCACTTGAAGTCAAGCAAACGTTTTCGCAGTGCTGTTGGGTTTTCTGATGAGAGGTTAGAATTCATATTGATTATTTTTTTAGAGTTATCTGGAGCCTCCACGGCGTCCGATTTGAAGCAGGTTGGAACAGTGCCTAATACATCTGCAAATGCTAACGAAGATCCACAAAAATTTGTCAGTGCTCCTTACTAAAATTTGTTACTGGCAGTTGAGATTGGCCATCCGGGAGCTGTATGATATTTCGAGCCACATACACACCTTCACTCAGCATGTGTTCAAAATTACGTTCTGCAATCGCTTCACCACTTCACAACCTACAGCATGTGACGTCAACTACAACACTGGCTCTTGAAAGGAGCGTTACTTTCATCAGAAACGCGAAGAACGTTGACATGCTGTTGGTCGTCCTGCTCGTCGATTGCTCTGTCGGCTGTGAAGGCGATACGATGCTCTTGGACATCGGTGCGATGCTCTTGGACAGACTCCTGCTGGTAGTCAACACCGAGAATAGCGTCGCGGCAACTTTGACGGAGCACAAAAACTTTCTACGAAAGTGAAACCGCAAACCCGAACTCTACTCGTGCAGGTTCCAAGCGGAGAGACGGTGTGCCCACCAGCCATTCAAATCACGTATCCAAGCCAAGGCGTGATTACCTTATTTGGCAGTGTGGTCATTTTACCGCTTAGTATTGAATAGTCAGCCCTGGTATCCACTAAATCACCAACTGCAAAGCAGTCAATCATTAACGGTTTATCCAAAGAAAGCCGCCCATACCTTTATTTCGAATCTAAACACTTGCCTGTTAGCGTCGATTGGAGGTCTTTAGCACGTGGACTGCCAGTGACCTCACCTCCAAAGGTCGCTTTTCTTAGTTCTCCGGGCGGGGACTGTGGGACAGCACGCCAGCATGTTGCTGGAGCGAAGATTGAAAGTGCCTCGGCGACGGTGACCGTGACTGTCGTCCAGAAGGTGGTGGCATGCGCTGCTGAGTCAGGTAGTCCTTCATATCTCACGGTCACTGGTCATATTGAGGAGACTCTGAGTATGATGAAAATCCCCACCGCCCCAGGCGCTGATACGGAGAGAGCCGGTACAAATTGTCCACTTCACCGCAGTGGAAGCACAGATGTTTTTGTTAAGAGGGTGCCAAACATCAGATTTTCGAGGCGACGTGCGTCTGTGGTCAAGGTAATGTGCTGGTTTCTCGGCAAGATGTGCAGGACCGGCGTAAATGAAAAGTGGCGGCGTGCGTGTATTCTCGTAGTAGCACTGTAGTAGTAGTAGCACCGACTGAAGCCAAAGTGTAGGAGGTACCTGAACGAACAGCGGAGAAGATTAAGCAGGGTGCTTCAAGGCTCCCGCTTAGGTCACACGGTGGTAGATAGCCGGGGCAGGGTGGTGCTATCCATACTCACAGTTTCTCGAAAGCCGAGTGCAGCGCGTCGTTGATGATGCTTGCAATGAAACTCACTGTAGAAAGTGGTGGTGCAGCAGCCTTTTGCAGCTCCTCGCGTAGTATAGAGCGGGTAAAGTGGTGAGAACACTTCGTGTTGCTCCCAATAGCCATGACAACTTGAGCAGTGGACGTGCTGTACACTTGCCGCACACACAGAGTAGATCGATGCTGAAGCATGTATACCATCGTGACGTCCTCGGACAAGAACTCGGCGACAGTCTTCGGAGGGCTCCGACAAGGGCAGCAAAAAGCTGCTCGTTAACTCCTCACATCAAGTGATGCAACTTCTCCTCTGTCATTCTCAGATCTGCCCGTTAGAACACGTGCGTTATATCTTCGACATAGGTCATGACAGTTTCATGATGGTTCAGCGAACTGGGAGCGCGGGAGTGAACACAGACACAAAGCAAAGAGGAGGCACACACCATGGGCGCTCAACTAACAACTGGTTTATTCTCGCGTTCAAAGGACATATAAGTACACAAGGTTGCGCATGTCAACAGGAAAATAGTACGATAGTGAATTACCAACTAGCCCACCTTTCTATTCTATTGCATGACAGTTTTATTGGGCATCTGGATGCGGGCCTGGATCGCTCGTTCCGCTCGTTCGAGGCGATTACCACTTGTGTAAGTATACAACAGCTGGCAACAGAATTCATGCCACGACGTCTAGATTTCTGTTCCTCATGGTTCAGATACCACGTACGGGCTCCGTCCTCAAAGTTGAAGTACACATGCCGTAGTTTGGCCACGTTGTTTCATTTGTTCAAGGAAGCCATACGCTCAACGTTTACCAACCAGTCCTCGACGTCTTCGAGCTCGGTGCCATGAAACGGTGTCGAAACCTGCGTACTTTCGAGAGTGTATCGACTCGCCGTGGGGCTTTCCGTGCCCGTTGAAGTGGTTTGAATGGACGTGCTTGTCATACTGGTGTGAACTGTGACATCATCTTCAGGTGATTGTCCCCTGATCCTGCGGCTGGCCCAATAAACAGGAGTGTTGACTTGCACTGGGCTTGTGGTGCGTCTTCCAGCAACAGGGCCCATACCAAGCGCGTCAGTTGGGCTTGCTTGCCAGAGCTAGGGTACCCGTGCACTCCTTTCTTTAGTGGTGTGAGCCTGCGCCTTGGCATACAACCCCCTACTAAAAGCAGGTGGGAATATGTCAACGAGAAGCTACCTTGTTTCACTGCAGAAAGAAAAAGTTAGAATGCAATATAGCTTTTCTGTATACCAACTGTCCAATTAAAAGCAAGGTCTTGTTACCTGAACAAGCTTAACATCAATTCTTTTGTTGATTGCCGTCTCGAACAACGAATATGTGTGGTATTCAGTGCTGTCGGCACGGCTGTCGCTTGAAACTTGCACTCTCTTGAGCTTTTCATGCAGTGCCGTGCTCTCTTCCTGCCCAACGTGGAGAAACAACACCCTGCTATACAAGCTGTGCTTACCTCCATCAACTGAGTTACTTGTATATTAGAAAAATATGTTCTGACTGCTCAAGTTCTGCAGACATTCTCTGCACAAGCGCTAGCAGTTCACACGCGACCAGTTCGTGAGCCATCGAAATATAGAAGTTCAGTTTTTCAAGATATCTTGTTTGTTCACAGATCACTTCAACTGTTAGCTTTAGAAACATGACAAGGTGCTATAGTTATCAAGACATCACGTGGGCTTTTCTTCTTGCAAATATGAATAATAGCGTATGAATCTCCACGTGGAATTCAGACATGAACATTTTCTCTTGCACATGTAAAAATGATGTGTGCATATGCAGAATGTATAGAAATATTTTCAGTGAGGCGTAGCAGAACCGGCACTGCGTTACCCTCAGGCAATTACTACTTGTTCACTGCAGTGACGGGGGCATAGAATGTTTCTTCGTGTTCAGATAAAGTGTTGCATACTGCAATAAAGGTGAGATATATTTCTATACTATAATAATTTTGAAATGTAACTTCAAGAAAACGCCAGCGTATATATCCTATTTTCTGTCTATCTTTTTGTTCTGGTTTTATCTTGTAGTAAAATTTCAATGCAAGCCTGAAAACTCTGCTGCGGAAGTCATTGTGATGCCAAGTATTGCAGAATAACTTATTGGTCACTAAGTATTCCTGGTGAATGCGCATCGCCAGGCAGTGCACGTAAAAACCAAATCATGAGTATATAATATATTAGCTAAAGTATGTATAAGAAACAGTGCCTATTAAAAAGGAAATGCGCTAACCTTGTTGACGGCTTGAAGCAAGAGATCATGCTGCTGGCTGTAGTACGTTCTCCCGAAAAAGCATCCTATGCCAGTATTTCCCAAAAAGCGCAGCGTCTGCGTGGGGCTACAGCCGGTGAAGAGGATGCTCGCAGCAAGTGAAATACTGCCGAGAGCATTGTTGGCGCTTTTTGGCTGGCTCTGCCAAGTGACTGTATTGCCGTCAGAACGCGTTGCTGATAAGGTGACTGAAGAGCCTATCAGCTGTGAGTAAAATATGTGCAGTATTTCATGTACCTTCAAGGGTATTGCGAGAAGCATACATTGCACAAGACTGAATTTGGAGCAAAATGTTTTGGCATTGAAGGGTAATCAACGTTAATCTTGGCTACCAAAGGAACATTGCAAAGAATTGTGCTGTTGGCTGTTTCGCTGTCATTCTATGAGTACGTTCCGTTACTCCTGATGATTATCCGTAGTCTCTCAACGTAATACACAGCCACATCAAATTTTCACTATACAATATCACGCTTGGTGCATAGCCGTTTTCGTGCATATCAAAGAAACCTTCGGTTCGTGGGCTTAATGAATTGTTACACTTGGACAATGTATTTGATAACTGCTCAATGGCAGAAATAGCAGAGAGTTGTTTTCAAGAATACATGCGATCATCAGCCAAACGGAGATGTAAAACATTTCATTATGCCAAAGGCGGAATTTATTGCCTATCTTTTGCTAGAAGAAAAGTGACACAGTAGTCAAGTTAAAAAATCATTCTAAACACATTTGAATTTACAGTTAGCCTTCCTTGCATAAGCATCCTCCTTGTTTACTCTCATTTTCTTTGTAAACGATGCAGTTCAACAATATGACACACCAACTAGCCTCTCATACTGCTTTGCTGAAACATGACACTTTTACCACCAAGACCAGACAGCTCTTTGAAGGTATGGCTTTATTCGTTACAAACCTTCAGTGATGATGTCGCTTGGCGGAGACAGGTCCTGCACAGCCTCACAAGCTCAAGGCACTGGTCCTCGTATATGGCGAATATTCGTTCTGGGAACCCTGAAAGTGGCTTTTCATCTGAAACTGGCCTATCAATAAAATGTTATGTTGTCATTGTTGGATAAAGTAAACTAAACTTGTAAACGAAACTTTAGCCAGTATGAGCATACATGTTTTGTTTTTCAGTTAGTCACAACATATCACACACACTGATGCTGTGTAACTTAAAAAGTATTAAGTTCTTGTCACCGTTACATGTAATACTTGCTTTTTTAAATGTTTCTATATGCACACCACAACATAGCGATATGTTGCCGCTGGAGGTGTTAAGCAGGCCGAGCAACACTTTATGTTGTGTACAATAGAAAAATAACAGTGAGTCTTTTTTACCGTGAACGGCGCGGTCCTGTGGATTGTCTACTTATTCACAGGAATAATTAAAGTTTTCATCAATAGCAAATGGCGATGCACATTTTCGATACCATGCCATTCAGTGCGGTGACATATGCACCTGTAACTTCTGTCTGGTAATGTGCCAATAATAGTGCATAAAATACCACTGCTTCATTTCTAGAGTAACAGTATTCACAACTTGACAAACCTTGAATTGATACACTTTTTCAATTATACTGTGAGGACAGTGAGCAGTCCACAGACTGCTGGTGAAGAGAACTGTACAGAACTAATGGCCAAGCGAAAATTTGAAATCTCGATGAGGAAAGATTTTTTGATTGATTGATTTGTGGGGTTTAACGTCTCAAAACCACCATAGGATTATGAGAGACGCCGTAGTGGAGGGCTCCGGAAATTTCGACCACCTGGGGTTCTTTAACGTGCGCCCAAATCTGAGCACACGGGGCCTACAACATTTCCGCCTCCATCAGAAATGCAGCCGCCGCAGCCGGGAATCGAACCCGCGACCTGCGGGTCAGCAGCCGAGTACCTTAGCCACTAGACCACCGCGGCGGGGCGTAAAGATTTTTTTGCTTGTGTGCTAAGGTTTTCGCGTAGATAAGTCCACTACATACATTTTTGCTATTTGAATCTCGTGTTGATTCAGTTTTACAAGATGCAAAAATCATGATTAGCAAAAGGGCCCTAGAAAAGTTACAAGACACGAACATCTACATGGCTAGTCTTTCTCATGCTTTCTTTCACTCTCGGCTCCTATTTTTCTTAAGTACAATTTTCAA
The DNA here is from genome assembly GCF_013339725.1 of Rhipicephalus microplus. NCBI lineage: Eukaryota > Metazoa > Arthropoda > Arachnida > Ixodida > Ixodidae > Rhipicephalus > Rhipicephalus microplus. Next base: position 107,492,696 of record NC_051168.1, on the reverse strand, counting down.
TGTGGCATTTTTTTATATACGTGCAGTCACTAAGCTCCAGAAGCCTAATCGGAATAATATCTAAAAGGCAGTGGGTAGGAGCCAAGTATAACAGCAGTTGCATCGTGTGATTATGCGTTGACGTGTGCATGTAACATATGCCCGCACCATAAGTGCAGGAAATAATTTTAGGGTTGGAGGAATTGAACTCGAATAATGCTGCTGGCTACACAAATGCTTAATCACAGTGTTCGAAAATCGTGAGATCAGCCAAGCTGCAGGAATAAAGCAGAGACCACAAAACAAGTGCCCCGTCTGGTGAACTCAGTGAAGGAACCAACGTTGTGAACGTATTTCAAATATTACTGCATTATCATAACGTACGAAAAATGGCCCCATTTCTTTTCTTAGTTTTCTGGTTGCACTCATTGAATGAACTAAACAGCCAATCGTAGCTAACTGTGCTGAATAAGAAAAAGTGCCGTCTTTTCTAACTACTCCATGGAAGACGTCCCAATAAATTGGCACCCTTTAAAAGACATGAAAAATAAATTTATATACCGATACTTCTCACATTTCTCAGCGATCATGTTTTTACAGTTATGGTTTGCACTCAGTGTTGCGTCGTCTCATTCTCACCAGTGCTGACAGAGCTGTGCAGCAATATTCAGTCAGCTTGAGGAACGCAGGAATAAAACACTGCATTATATGACAAAACAAGCGCACATTCACCCTTCCACAAGTTTGCATTTATCACTATGCAACAAAGCAGTATACAAGCAAAACACTACAAGAAAAATACCAACATTTACAGACCCTGTAATAATAGGTGGCCGGAAATGCACATGCAAATCTATGTATAACAGAACTTTATATATCAAGTATGTATTACAGCTGGCATCAATTGACAGGATAAGATCTCAGTTTTTAGAATATCGCAGTAACAGAAATATTTAAACGAAGAATGCCACTGGAAACAGTGAGCCGCCAAGAAGACTGGTCTTTGTCAGTACAACAAATGCAGCTTTCGGCCGAGTTCTAGTGTTCTCATTGCTCACTTTCTCCCATCTTCTATAAAATCACAAATCAGCAAGCTTCTGGTAATGAAAGTAGAGGGAGGATGAAGAGTTTGGAGGAACAAACATCGAAAACTGGCGTGAGGATAGAACAGGACAGGGTTGCTATATTAACAATTAGATTCAGAGGACTTGAAAGTGACAAGAAATAAAACCGAAAGCAAGCATGAGCCTGGAGCAAGTAGTACCAAAAATGACAAAAAAATTCATTTTAAGTAACGCATAGAGAAGCTTGATCAGTGATACCGGGAGCAGTAAAACGAGTGATCTACTTGGGATGAAGAGCTTCTGCCATGATTCCTGATGCCGCTGTTGGACCACCACATGCAAACACAAATCAGATCTATAGAAGCCTGTTCTGGAACCAAGGGCGATGCCTGATGAGCACGTCCCGTCAAAGTGCACTTTCTGGAGCCTGGATCTTAGCGGAGTTGTCTAAATGGGTCATGCTTGAGCCACAGTTGTCATGAGCTACAGACATTCACTGCTGCGCCATGCTCAATGTGCTACCAATGGTCAGGTGCCACACATGGCAGCGCACCTATGTACCAGGTATTGCCACAGCAACCGTGGAACCTGTCCTTGCTCATCTCCCGAACGACACCAAGCAATTACAAGCAAGATAAGGAGCCGTTAGGCAAAACTGTCATATAATGTTATGAGTATTTCAGAACTCTAGGGACTTGGAACTTTTGTGAGCTTCTGTAATCAGTCCTTGTTGCCATCGTTTCTGTGGACCGTGAATCACGTTTGCATGCCTTGTGAAGTTTGACACTGAACTCAGTGTATTTATTACTACCTTGGCTCACCGGTTGTGTGAAAAATAAACTTTTTGTTATTCTTTTCTCGCACATCTGTCACATTCTTTCTCATGCTACGTTGCACAAAATTGGGACAAAAACTTTTTTTGCAATCACAAGTCGTGTCTGTTTTCCGGAACAATGGCTCTGTCAGCGTCGCTTGTTTGAAATCTTCTCATGGCATTAATCGATCTAAAGCTCAGACTCAGTTTTATTTTTAAAAACACCTATTGCAGTATGCAATCATGCATATTTTCACTGCAAGTAAATTAATATTGCTGGTTGATTTTACCGGATCTTTTCTAATATGTCACTTAATACAAAAAGCTACAAATTAGAGGTTCTGAGTTAAATAATATCTGTTAAACAGAAACGAGTACTCTAAAGATAAATGTTTACCAACTTTAAGACAGGGCTCATATTTCCTTGATTGGTGGGAAGCAGTACTTATTATTGTACAGTAAGTTTCTACAAACTTATTATTGTGCAGTAAGATAAGTTCGCACTGCGCCGCAAAGTGTGGAAGCTTCGGCTAGTTGGCATGGCATGACGATAGCGCTCGTGTATTTCGTGTCCTTGTTGTCTCTGTGTCATCGTTTTGTTCTCGCACTATAACTATCATCATCCATCACAAACTTTCGCACTGGCAGACCAAGAAATAGAGGCCCCAAAGGAAAAAATCCCGGGCATGAATAAATTCAGTTCAATAGCACGTAAAAGATTTTCCAACTTTGATCTATGAATTGTAGTGAATCGCCTACGTGTCCAAAAGTAATGATCCATAGTTTCTGGCTTGCCGCAGAAAGCGCACATTGGAGAAAGAGCCCTACCAGACCCGTGTTGGTAGAAATTTAGTTTCGGCCTCCTGCAGCGCAGCCTCGTAATTGCGACTTTACTTTACGTGTGTCAAATGAAGATCGGTGTGAGGTATACAATAAGTGTCAATAATAACGCGATATGGCGTTAGAGAGCTCTGTAGCAGAAAAACCAGCCACCGGCGTCGGCCCCATTGATTGTGAGCGAAAAATTGTCTGTGCCTATGTGACCGAAAAATCAAGTTACCGAGATAGCCATGAAAGGCGCTGCTTGACTACGCGTGTCACCCCGGAAAATAAGACACGAACCCAAAAGTTGGTGGGATGAGAAAGTTAAGAGAGCCATAGCAAAACGTCAGGAAGCCTCAATGGAACACAGACATGCTAAGCAGCGGGGTGAACCGACAGATGATGTTGAAAGAAAATGGGAAATATTTCTAAGCTGTAGAAGGATCGCGCCCCTTCTGATCAATGAAAAGATTACAAGAAAGGGAGCCCAGTGGATGGCAGAAGTACATAAAAAAGATAGAAAGGCAGCTGCAAAATTTTGGAACCATCAAAACTCCCTAAGAAATGAGTCGAGTCTAGAGCAGAGGTTCATAACTACAGCTGAAGGTGCTAGGATAGAAGGGGACGAAGTTATTGAATATGTGAGAACAAGGGTGACAGAAAAGTTTCAACAAAGAAGTGCCTTATGCACCACAATAGACATGGATGGATCAAGTGGCACAACGGCTCCGATTTCACAACGAGAGTGGGAAAGGGCTGAGAAGAGGGTTCCAAGTAGTACATCAACAAGCCTAGATGGCATTCCAATTATGCTGATAAAAACATTGGGTCCGAAGTCTAAACAGGCTTTGAGAGAGGCAGTGAGCAAAATATTATTCGATGAAGAAGTTCCCGATGGATGGAAACTTAGCAGTATGAGCATGATCTATAAAGGAAAGGGGGACAAAGCTGACAAACATTAACCGTCTTATAACAATGACACCAGTGGTCTACAGGCTGGCGATGCAAATTATAAAGGAAAGACTGCAGGCATGGATAGAGGATGAGGGGGTGCTGGGGGAACTGCAGAATGTGTTTCGGAAACACAGGAGGTTGGAAGACAATCTGTTCTCACTGACGCAGTGCATCGATGTAGCAGGAAAGGAACACAGGCCCCTGTGGCTAGCATTTTTGGATATCAAGGGAGCGTGCGATGGCGTGGTTCGAGAGGAATTGTGGGGAATACTCGACACACTAGGCTTGGAAGATGTAGTCACTAATTTTCTAAAAGAGATCATTAAAAGTAACAAGGTAGTTAAAAAGTGGGAAAAACAGGTATCTAAGCCCACAGAGGTGAAACGGGGGCTTAGGCAGGGGTGTCCTCTGTCACCCCTGTTATTCATGATGTACCTACAAGGATTAGAGGCCAAATTAGAGGGAAGTGGACTGGGCTTGAACCTCTCTTTCGTCAAACAAGGAGAACTCATTGAACAGATACTACCAGCATTGATGTACACAGATGATATAGTGCTAATGGCCGACAACAAGCAAGATTTGCAGAGATTGGTGGACATCTGCGGTAATGAGGGAGATAGGTTAGATTTCAGATTCAGTAAGGAAAAAATCAGCAGTCATGATTTCTAATGACAATGAAGGTAGTGAGCTTAGAATACAGGAGGTCACGCTAGAGATAACACATAAATACAAATATCTGGGCGTATGGATAAACAATGGGGCTGAGTACCTAAGGGAACACGAAATATACGTGTCGACCAAAGGTAACAGGAATGCAGCAGTAATGAAAAACAGGGCACTGTGGAATGACAATAGGTATGATGTTGTGAGAGGAGTATGAAAAGGGGTCATGGTTCCTGGTCTGACCTTCGCATATGCGGTATTGTGCATGACATCAGAAGTTCAAGCAAGATTAGAAATTAAGCAACGTGGAATAGCTAAGCTTGCCTTGGGAGCTCACGTGAATACACCAAATCAGGGAGTACAAGGTGATATGGTATAGACATCATTTCAGGGAAGGGAAACTAGCAGCAAGATCAAAATTGAGAAGCGATTGAGAGAAATGGGAGAGAAGCGTTGGGCTAGGAAGGTCTTTAGCTACTTGTGCATGAAGAATGTCGATACAAAATGGAGCAAGCGAACCAGAAAATTGACTGGTAAATACTTAGAAAAGAGCAAGGGGCTAAACCAAAAAGAATTATTGGTTAAGAAGAAGGTAAAGGAAGCTGAGACCGATATGTGGAGAATCGGCATGATAAAGAGGTCTGCACTAGAGGTCTATCGAACTTTTAAGCAGGAAATTGCCAAGGAAAAGATCTATGATAATACTCCAAGAAGTTCTCTACTGTTTGAGGCCAGGACGGGAGTATTGCGAACCAAGACATATCGGGCCAATTACGAAGGGGTAGACACGGTATGCAGTGCGTGAGGAGAGGAAGAAGAAACTGCCGAACACTTGATAATGTTCTGCAAATGGCTTCACCCTATAGTTCAGGATGATGGCGCAGAGTTTTTCAGAGCACTGGGGTTTAGGGACAGTGAAGGCAAAATGGACTTTGAGCGGGTAGAATCAACTAGAAAGAGGCTATCTGATTGATGGCTAAAGTCAAGGCACGAGTGTAAATTGAACCCTTCGCTGCAAAGTACGAATCCTCAAACTCTTTTTTTAAGGAAAAAAATATAGTTTTTGGTTCATTATGTATTACGGCTTGGTGAGGCTATCCACCGCCCGATCTAAAGGGTACAGACATATCCATCCATCCATCCATGCGCGCGCGTTCACACTGAAAAACCCGCACATTCGAAGAAAAAAAAGTGCTCAATGTCACGTGATGCAGTATTTTGTGCACTGCCACCCCTCCCTGCTTAGGTTTCGGTGCTTTCGTTTGGACCAGAGAAGAGATAATGCAATTGCAGCATGCGACAAACCTTTCTTACTCCATTCGCACTGGATGTATTCTAGAAATTTTCGCGGCGTTGAATTCATGAGGCAATGGGCTTTTCTAGTGAATTTATTTCATGGTTGCTTCAAAAAGTGTTTCAGGGCCCCTTTAACGCATTTAGTTCGAGGGGTGCCACGACGAAAACAAGAGCATTAGGCGATAGCATGCGCTGGTACAATATACTGTGTGCGTGTGCGTATGCGTGTATATATATATATATATATTATATATATATATATATATATATATATATATATATATATATATATATATATATACGAAGGTATGGGATATAGCACAACGGGAGCGTTGTCACAAGGATAAATATATTATTTCCCAACAGTTTCGGGAAGGCTCCTCCCTTTATCAGGGGATGAGTATACTGACATGAACTTCCAAACTTCGTTGCTGCCGCGTCCCTCTCGCCTTGAAAGATGTTTGCGAGAGTGAGAGGGAACTTAAAAAAGGGGGAAAAAGAAAACAAAAAAGGGGGAGAAAAAAGACGAAAAAGAAAAAGAAAGAAAAGAAAGTAAAAAAGAGGAAGAACCACTGTCAACACTGAGAACGAAACCAACTGTCCGTGTACGTCCACATACGGTTCATATCACGTGCTGTTCAGTTCTCGACATGTGTCGGGCCACCCAAGATTGTCGCCGCGGTGCCGGGAGGGTCCGTGACGGCGTGCGCAAAGAAAGGGTTTCCCCGTAATGGGTCAGTCGGCGTGCGGCGTGCGTAAAGGAAGGGTTTCCCGTTAATGGGTCGGTCGGCTATTTTCCTTTAATCTTCGTGCCTTTCCCTTCAATGGTCATCAAGTGTTAGGCGAACGTAAACACTTTGTATGCGCATGTGGAAAAAAGAAAAAAAGGAAGAAAAAAGGAAAAAAAAGAAAAACAAAAAACAAGAAAGGACATTGTACACGTACGAGTCAGTCAGGAAAAAGCATGGTCTCCAGCTATCAATCTTTGTCACCAATTTCCTCCTGGCTTACTTCTCGGAGGCAGTTGAGTTTCCCGGGGTCCTCGTTGATGCCGGCTACTAGTGTTCGAAATTTGAAAATAAAATATGCCTCACGCTGTTCGCGCTCGTGTCTGTTTGAGAAACCGGGCTGCAAAAGAGTCACGCTGATATTTTCAAAACTGTGGTTTGGCAGGCGCAGATGTCTAGATAAAGGTAGCTTCGGCAGTGAAGTGGCGTGGTACCGGTGATTATTGAACCACAGCCGAAATGGCGTGTCTGTTTGGCCGATATATTCTTGTCCGCAGATGTTGCAATGTAGCATGTATATTACGTTACTGGAGTCACAATTAAGGCGTTCAGTTATGTAGAATTTGAAATCCGAGAAGTTCGCTTTGGATTCACGTGTTGTGACCATCTGTGGGCATACCTTGCATCGAGCTTTTCCGCAGGGATGGCACCCTGATTGAAATTTGGGGGTGTTTGTTTTTGCTCTGACAAGAATGTCCTTCAGATTTTTATCCCGGCGGTACATCACGTGAGGTAACTTCGCGAAAATAGAAGTTGGTCGTTTGCTTTGCCTGATTATGTTGAAATGGCGGGGAAGTATGTTGTTGATTCGTGGCGCTGATGAGGAGTAAGTTAGTACAAGGTTCGTTTGGGAAGTCGTTTTAGATACTCTGTTTGGTCCCTTAATTACATCATTCCTGTTCACGTTGCGAGCTCGTAGTATGCCATCGTCAATAATGTCTTCCGGATAATTTTTTTTCAATAAGGAATGCTTTAGGTGTTCCACGTGTCTGTCAAATTCCCGCATATCAGTGCATATTCTTCGGTACCGGTAGGCCTGAGAATATGGAATACCCGTTTTGCAATGCTTTGGGTGGCTGCTGTTGAAATGTAGGTACATTTGACGGTCTGTAGGCTTTTTGTAAAGGTTTGTTGACAAGCGGTCATTTTCGACCGTGACAGTGACGTCCAAAAAGTTAATGCTAGTTTTGGAAATTTTGTGCGTGAATTTTATTGACGGGTGGCACTTGTTAAAATCCTCTATGAAGCGGAAAAGACTTCCCTCATCATGGTTCCATATCATACAAATATCGTCTAAGTACCTTCTGTAGTAGAAAGGTTTCAAGGTGCGTCCCTCAATGATTGGGATTTCAAGTGAAGCCATAAAGGTGCTCGCGAAGTTTGGGGCCATTTTCGTGCCCATTGCAGTGCCACTGACCTGAAGGAAATGCTTGCCATTGAACTCAAAATTGTTATAATTTAGTACAAGTTCAAGAAGTGTAAACAGTACCTCGCCACTTACACTAGTTGATGAGTCAGATTTTACATATTCAGAAACCATAGCCGCTATTCCGTCGTGGTGGGGTATGTTGGTGTACAGTGAGCAGACGTCCATGGTCACCAGAAAACTGCTGCCTGGGATGTCGAGACTTGAAGTTTCGCAGATGAAGTGGTTTGTGTCTTTTAGGTAATAGGGAAAATTTGGGGGGATGTTTTTTATTAAGGAATTGATGAATTCTGATATATTTTCTGTTGATGTGCTGTGACTGGATACTATCGGACGTCCCGAATCAACTGCCTTGTGTATTTTGAGGAGCAAATAGAATCGACCGGGAACAGAATGGGCCGGTAACATTGCTTTTAACATTTTGCCGGTAATTTTCTCGTCCCGGCGGAGATTGTTTAGGGTTACTTTTATCTCCATTTCAATTTCGGGAGTCGGGTCCGTTGGAAGTTCTTTGTAGAATTTTGTGTCTGATAGCTGTCGTTCTCCTTCTTTTAAGTAGTCCGACGTGTATAGAATTACTATGCAGCCCCTTTTATCAGCCGGTTTGATAGTATTTCCAGTGTTTTTTCGTAGTTCATCGAGTGCCCTTCGTTCTGACTTTGATATGTTGTTTCGAAATGGCCGATTTTTTTTTTTACGCTCTGATGATATCTTTTTGAACTGCTGATATATACATATCGAGGTGTTTGTCCCTCTGCTCACCCGGACACCATGATTTGTCACCACCAATCACTCTATTCTCGTCCGTACAGTCCTTGCGATCATCAAAGTATTCACGGAGGCGGAGATTACGCGCAAAGTTATCGAGGTCTTGGTACAGTTCAAATTCATTGAATCTACCGGATGATGGACAAAAGGTTAAGCCTCTCGACAAAACTTAAAGCTGAGCGGGTTTGAGTGATATGTTTGACAGATTGAGGACATTTTTCTCATAAGTTTTCGGCTGCTCTTGGCTATCACGTGGCACAGGAGTGTTAGCGTCATATTTGAGAGTAAGGATGTTTTGATTAGGATTGCACGGTAGTTTCGAGTTCCAATTTTTCTCCTCAAAGTTAGGTTGTGGTACGGGTGGTCCCTGGCGTTCTTGTATATATATATATATATATATATATATAAGAATATATATATATATATATATATAACAAAACATATTAATAAGTATGCAGTTAGCGGCTGAAGAGTGCATTAAGGGCTGGGTTTCACTACCGTGTTCAACTCCTAAATGTGAAGTTTAAGGGTTCCCCAACTATTTGTTGCCCGTTTCACTGGTACAAGATATCACAGGGCAAAATATAAGTACCATTAAGACGAAATTAAAATCAACAATTCATTTGCCCTGTGAGTAGCGTAAGTTTGTATGCGCATGCAGTCACGCAATTTTAGACACCGTTTATTCGCTTGCAAGGTACGCTGAATAACTCTCAGTGCACAACCCTACGGCGCCAACAGATGGTCGAGAAGGCAATGCGTAAGCTACTATTTTTGGTGTTTTGGTGCTGGACGTCATCAGAACTTGCCAGACTGCCGCGTGACGTGATCATAAGTAGTACTGTAGCCTGACGTCAAAATAATGTTGATGCCGGTAGGAGTGCTGCGAGAAAATGGATTTTACTATCAAAATAAAGTATCTTGTCAGCATTTTCTGATCTTCACACTTGCTTAGAGTAATCTCTGTATACAGGAGATTCGTATGGTAGACTAAAGTACACTCCGCTTAAAAAAAAAGGCAGTACCCCTTTAAGTCTTCGAAAGGTATTGTTGACGCTGTCATGCTAGACATGGGCTCTATTTTATATTTGCCGGGTTGACTGATGTGTGAATGAATGCTTGAGTGAAGGTGCGCTGGAAACACACGAGATTTGATGTGCGCACACTGTATACCTCATATTACTGGTCCTCATGTTGAGGCCTTTTTCAATGAAGGCGGAAATGTCATCGGCCCATGTGCTCAGATTCGGGTTCATCGTAAAGAACCCCAGGTGGTCGAAATTTTTGGAGTTTTCCACTACGGTGCCTCTTATGATCATATGGTGGTTTCGGGACGTTAAACCCAACATATCAGTCAATAAATTGTGTTGATGCCTAATATTGGCAGCTAGCTTTCTTGAAAGAGATAGTGGCAACTCTTTATGAGTGGATAGACATGAAGTAGGGAAGCCCTCTTGGTTTTCAAGTCCAGCGAAATACTACCTATGTCGTAGGAATTCGACAAGCGATCTCCGGGTGAAAAATGAGGGAGAATAAACTCTAGCTCGCCACGGTTTCCACAACTACTGCATTCTAATTATTATCAGACCTGGCAGAAAGTTCAACATTATTTTTAAAGACGATAGTCTTTCTTGGGGAACTTCGACGCAAAAGTTTTGGTCTGCCTGTCTGTCTGTACAGTTGTCTGTTTCTCCGCTCTTAGCGGCATCGGGTAGTTGAAACGGCCGACCCTACCCGCAGCGCCCACCTAAGTTGCTCAAGGTTGAGCGTTCATGCTTGTGCAACTGTCAATTAAAAAGCAATTATTGCGCATGTCTGGGGCACCATAACGACGCGTATATATTCTGCATGTGCGTCACTTACTAGAAAGCCCCACCGCGGTGGTCTAGTAGCTAAGGTACTCGGCTGCTGACCCGCAGGTCGCGGGTTTGAATCCCGGCTGTGGCAGTTGCATTTCCAATGGAGGCGGAAATGTTGTAGGCCCATGTGCTCTGATTTGGGTGCACTTTAAAGAACCCCAGGTGGTCGAAATTTCCGGAGCCCTAACTACGTCGTCTCTCAGAATCATATGGTAATTTTGGAACGTTAAACCCCACATATCGAATCTCTTACTAGAAAAGGCATACATAAGTAATTTTAAGGACCCTAGCGCTTATCACGCTGCGCTGACCATGTAACGCTTGCACGGAAAGTGAGCGTTTCCAACGCTTTGCTAAAACGAAACGGTGGTGGCACCTACCCGTCACCTTGCGTTTTACACCTTATCACCTCTAAGATGGGCGCGCGCCCCCGTCTCAGAGCCATGCGCTTTGTTTTCTAAGACAACTGCCAGATGGCGCTTATGTATCACTTGTAACAGACAGACAGGCAGACCAAAACTTTTGCGTCGAAGTTCCCCAAGAAAGACTATCGTCTTTAAAAATAATGTTCAACTTTCTGCCAGGTCATATAATAATTAGAATGCAGTAGTTGTGGAAACCGTGGTGAGCTAGAGTTTATTCTCCCTCATTTTTCACCCGGAGATCGCTTGTCGAATTCCTACGACATAGGTAGTATTTCGCTGGACTTGAAAACCAAGAGGGCTTCCCTACTTCATGTCTATAGGTAGGGATAGGTAGAGTCTGGGGCATAAATAGACGTAGCCACGAGCGCCGAGCCAATTCAGACATAGGGTATATTAACATGCAGGGTGGTAGGAACAGGCTGAAGTGGGAAGAGATAGAAGAACAGCTAAGGGAAGAGAGGCCGATGGTATACGGTTTTGTAGAAACACATCTCAGGGACATGGAACAACCTCCGAACAATCCGGACTACGCGTGGGAATATTGTAATAGAACAGAAGGCAGCAGAAAGGGGGGTGGTATTGGGGCATTCATTCATAAAAGTACAGACTGGCAAAGGGTCAAGCAGGAGTGCAAGGAACATTTATGGCTAAAAGGGAAAGTGGCAGTCAAATGACACTCCTTGGTTTCGTGTACTTGTGGACGGGAGCAAAGGCCAGAGAGGAAAACCAGACAATGGTAGAGTGTATATCAAAGGACATTCAGGAGTTAGGAAGAGAGTGCGAGATAATTATACCAGGAGACATGAATGCGCAAATAGAAGATATAGATGGGTATACCGACCCGACAGGCAAAATGATCATGGATATGTGTGAAAGGCTTGATTTGATCATTTGCAATAGTACCGAGAAGTGTGAAGGGCAAATAACATGGGAGGTAGGAAGGCTCCAGTCGACGATAGATTATGCACTGATGTCACATAGGATGTATGATAAGCTCAGGGGAATGCACATAGATGAAGGTGGCTCCAGAAGTCTGGGTAGCGATCACAAAGGTATCAAGCTATGTTTTGGAAGAGGAGTGAAAGTGGGAAGGAGACAACATGAGCAACTACAGGAAAATTTTTATCCAGAAAGGCAAACTGAAATAGCCACTAAACAAATTGAGAAAGTAGTCACGGAGGATAATAAGACAGTGTGGACATACACGAATCTAATTAGACTCTTTGAGCTAGAGCTTGCTAAGACGCGTGACAAGTCACCCCGGAAAAGAAGACACAAACCCAAAAGTTGGTGGGATGAGGAAGTTAATAGAGCCATAGCAAAACGTCAGGAAGCCTCTAGGGAACACAGACATGCTAAGCAGCGGGGTGAACCGACAGATGATGTTGAAAGAAAATGGGCAACCTTTATAAGCTGTAGAAGGGATGCATCCCTTCTAATCAATGAAAAGATTAGAAGGAAGGGAGCTCAGAGGCTGGCAGAAGTACATAAAAAAGATAGAAAGGCAGCTGCGAAATTTTGGAACCATCTAAACTCCCTAAGAAATGAGACGAGCCTAGAGCAGAGATTTATAACTACAGCCCAAGGTGCTAGGCTAGAAGGGGACGAAGCTATTGAATATATAAGAACAAAAGTGACAGAAAAATTTCAACAAAGAAGTACTTTATGCACCACAATAGACAAGGACGAATCAAGTGGTGCAATGGCTCCATTTTCACAACAAGAGTGGGAAAGGGCTGAGAAAAGGGTTCCTAGTAGTACATCAACAGGCCCAGATGGCATTCCAATTAGGCTGATAAAGACATTAGGTCCGAAGTCTAAGCAGGCTTTGAGAGAGGCAGTGAGCACAATAATAATCGATGGTGAAGTTACCGATGGATGGAAACTTAGCAGGATGAGCATGATCTATAAAGAAAAGGGGAACAAAGCTGACATAAACAACTACTGTCCTATAACAGTGACATCAGTGGTCTACAGGCTGGCGATGCAGATTATAAAGGAAAGACTGCAGGCGTGGATAGAGGATGAGGGGGTGCTGGGGGAACTGCAGAATGGGTTTCGGAAACACAGGAGGTTGGAAGACAATCTGTTCTCACTGACGCAGTGCATCAAAATAGCAGAAAAGGAGTACAGGCCCCTGTGGCTAGCATTTTTGGATATCAAGGGAGCGTACGATAGCGTGGTTCAAGGGGAATTGTGGGGAATACCGGACACACTAGGCGTGGAACATGTAGTCACTAATCTTTTAAAGGGAATCTATAAAGGTAACAAGGTAGTTATAAAGTGGGAAAAACAGGTATCCAAGCCTGCAGAGGTAAAACGGGGGCTTAGGCAGGGGTGCCCCCTGTCACCCTTATTATTCATGATGTACCTACAAGGATTAGAGGCAAAATTAGAAGGAAGTGGACTGGGCTTCAACCTCTCTTTAGTCAAACAAGGAAAAGTTATTGATCAGGCACTACCAGCATTAATGTACGCAGATGATATAGTCCTAATGGCCAACAACAAGGAAGATTTGCAGAGATTGATGGACATCTGCGGTAATGAGGGAGATAGGTTAGATTTTAGATTCAGTAAGGAAAAATCAGCAGTCTTGATTTTGAATGACAACGAAGCTAGTGAGCTTAGAATACAGGAGGTCACGCTAGAGATAACACATAAATACAAATATCTGGGCGTATGGATAAGCAATGGGATCGAGTATCTGAGGGAACACGAAATATACGTGACGACTAAAGGTAACAGGAATGCAGCAGTCATGAAAAACAGGGCACTGTGGAATTACAATAGGTATGATGTTGTGAGAGGAATATGGAAAGGGGTCATGGTTCCTGGGCTGACGTTCGGCAATGCGGTCTTGTGCATGAGATCAGAAGTACAAGCAAGATTAGAAATTAAGCAACGTGGAATAGGTAGGCTTTCTTTAGGAGCTCACGGGAATACACCAAATCAGGGAGTACAAGGTGATATGGGATTGACATCATTTGAGGGCAGGGAAGCTAGCAGCAAGATAAAATTTGAGAAGCGACTGAGAGAAATGGGGGAAGAGCGTTGGGCTAGGAAGGTTTTCAGCTACTTGTAATTGAAGAATGTCGATACAAAATGAAGGAAGCGAACCAGGAAGTTGACTGGTAAATACTTAGAAAACAGCAGGTGGCCAAACCCAAAAGAACTATCGGTTAAGAAGAAAGTGAAGGAAACGGAGACTGACATGTGGAGAATGGGCATGATAAAGAAGTCCGCACTTGAGATCTATCGAACGTTTAAGCGGGAAATTGCCAAGGAAAGGATCTATGATAATACTCGGAGTAGTTCTCTACTGTTTGAGGCCAGAACGGGAGTACTGCGAACCAAGACATATCGGGCCAAATACGAAGGGGTAGACACAGTTTGCAGTGCGTGTGGAGAGGAAGAAGAAACTGCCGAACACTTGATAATGTTCTGTAAAGGGCTTCACCCTATAGTTCAGGATGATGGCGCAGAGTTTTTCAAAGCACTGGGGTTCAAGGACCGGGAGGGCAAAATAAACTTTAAGCGGGTAGACTTAACTAGAAGGAGGTTATCTGATTGGTGGCTAAAGTCAAGGCACGAGTGAAAATTAAACTCTTCACTGCAAAGTACGAATCCTCAAGCTCAATTTTAAGGAAAAAAAATAATTATAGTTTTGGGTTCATTAGGTATTACGGCTTGGTGGCGCTAGCCACCGCCCGATCTAAAGCGTACAGCCATATCCATCCATCCATCCATCCATGACGTGACTTGATGCGCTCGTTCACCTCCGCTGCACGATCGAGGCACTGTAACGCAGCGCCTCCAGAATACCATTCACAGATTTTCTTGCGCAGAACATCAAATATATGTCTTGTTCACTTTCCCCACACACAAGACTATCATCTTTTGACGACATTTGCAGATTACATGAAGATATGGGGCGAATTGTTTTGGTTGGTCAAGCTGCGAGAAAATTGGTGGCTAAAGTCAAGGCGCGAGTGAAAATTGAACCCTTCGCTGCAAAGTACGAATCCTCAACCTCGTAATTTAAGAGAAAAAATGTAGTTTTTGGTTCATTATGTATTACGGCTTGGTGGCGACGTAATGGTATGAGACGTAAGTATTGCGCTTTGGCCTCTAGCCACGTTGGGAAGGCGGGGTAAGTCTGCCCGCCACAACGTGGGCTCTCTGGAGGGCCGATTGACTTGACTATTTAGAAATGTGGTTGGACGGGCACTTCATGTGAGCTAGCAGGGGATTCAGTCTAGTAGCCCAGCAGATCTCTGTAGCTTTAACTGCTGCTCGGTAGTTTGGCTAGTCCAGTGTGTTCTGCATTGTGTTGAAGTACATTGCAAGACTAATTAAAGAAACAATATATATAGGCGAACATTAGGTCGATGTTTATTTCAGGAATAGCAGTGCATAAACCTTGTAGTGCTACTTTTGGGCACAGGAAGGGCTTATTTTGAAATAAAATCATGTTTTAGTGGTCTGCATCGCGTTAGCACTCTATAAGTTACCTGCCTCAAAATGAAAACACGTCACTGTTGCCGTGCACAACGTTTCCCTGCTCTACTGTGTGGCCGCCGATACTAGTAGCAGCCGAGTGAATGTAGCGGGAGCTACAGCACCAACAATGGTCATCGAACCATTTACTGCTATGACCTCCGAGATGACTTGCGTGCTTGGTTCAACTGGGCCCCACTAGCTGGTATGAATCTAGGTAAACTGGTGTGTACAAATGCGGACAAATGACGAAGGAAAACAAAAGACATGAAGAAGCGCAAACTTTCAACGCTTCAATTTTTCAGTGAGTTGAAAGTTTCTTTTTTCTTCAGTTTCTTTTTTTGTCATTTGTCTGTATTTGCGCACACCAGTTTACACAGAATTATGAACCAACTCTCCAAGCTACAGGTATAACTAGCTGACATAACTTCTCCTGTCAACCCACCGAAATTTGAAAGTTTGAACCACTCGCATCCTTCTCTATAGTAACGTCCAGCAGTACTCTCTTTTTTCATGAATCAAACAAAAACGAACAAGTAACATTTTATTACGTCTCTTAATGCACATAAGGTTCTTTTAATGGTGCTGCTAGTTTGATCACTTGTGAATAGTTGTAGGCGATAACTTCAACGTCATTGGGATCAGTTTTCAAATGTCCTATTTGTGTCTCATGCATTCTCGTACACTTACCCTAATTTCTTGAATACGTAGAACATTGCTGTTGTTACTATTTCCGTTTTAGACGTTATCATACATTTAGTTTCCACACTCACATAAAATGTTATTTGAATTCAGTGTTACTTCATGGTGATGCCACTAAACCCCACAGCATGCTCAATTGTCTTTAGCGCATTTGAGCCACGTGGGTCAGCATTGCCTCATTCATCTGCAGTTGGTGATTGTAGTATAGAGGTCGAGGCATAACATCCGAGGCCATGGATGAGAGGCATACCACCTGGACACTTTATGAAGTCGTACTGGATAATTCAGTGCCACGGGTTGTATCGCTGGGGTCCGTAGGTCTGGTAAAGGCAGCAGTCATCTATCGGCATCCCGCTGACGGATTCCAGCTGCCTTTGCCTGCAGATATGAACACACAAAACTCTTTCTCCGTCAACGTAATGGCATGTCCCATGAAACAACTGTGGCTTCACCAAAGGTCTCGTTTTTTGTTCACAAAATAAAAATGTGCCATGACTTCACCTTCATAGTTGCTAGCATTTTTTATCCGCGTTTGCTGCCTTGGAAAGTTAACACTTTCCGCGAAGCATTGGTTGACGCATCAAGGACATCTTCGCTTCTGGTTTTGTCCTTCCACATGTAGGTATTCACCAGGAAGTATTTTCAGCGAAACTCCCTTAGTGGACAGGATGTTCGACCATTGTCGTTGAGGCTCACCGTCATTTCCAGTCGAAGTGAAAGTGTGACACATCTGTGCGCAAAACCATGTCCAGTGGGTTCACAGAGCGCAGATGGGCCAAAAATAAACCGTACTCTGTCCGTGCATCTGTCGTTCAACCAACCATCTGTCCGTCCATTCCCACATCTGCCTCTCTGTCAACGCATGCGAGCGTCTATCCATCCGTCAACCTGCCCATCCGTGTGGCCATCCGTCTGTCCATCCGGCTGTCTGTTTTTCTGTTCATCTGGTCGTACTTCATACTGGTCGGCAAGCTCCACGTAGAAACTATAGGCATTACGTCCTGGCTTCACTCCATCAATCTCACTCAAATCGTGGGTCCGCAGACCTTTTCTTTTCTTACACCGCAGTATTTGATGCCTACATCGGAGTGAAAGGAGTGCAGTGTCCTTTTTGCTTTAGCAGCGGGCTGTGTCGAGCTGTGACAGTTAGTTCGCTCTTGTTCTGTGTATGTTTCCTTCATCCCTTCTTTTTGCTTCAGGAGCACGCTGCATGTTTCGGGCCGATTTCTGTTCCTCGTCTGATTTGTTCTTTCGTTGTTATTGCATTTATTTACTTCTTCGTCATAGCGGCAAACTCTGACTTATATAAAGCTCTTACAAAGGAAGGACCCTTTTTCCCAACCACTGTTAGTTACAAACCGCAATGAATGTTTGGAGGTCGCACCGACCTGCACTGTCAACCTCATTGATGAAGTATAAGTACGGAATACTTGGTGAGCTCGAAGTATATGTTTTGATTGAAGAGCACAAACAGCAAAGGACACATATTTGTTTCACTCCACTGGGTTCACAAGTTTTTGCACTAATTAAATTAAAAATTAACTAGTAACAGAAAATGGGATTGCTTCTAAATATGGCTGTAGTCCCGGCTTCACGTTCCGTGCCTTTAAAACCTCCCCGAAGCACATACTTTGTCTATTTTAGTATACATATTTTAGTACACATATTTTAGTACACTGAGTGAACATTGGCATAGTAGTTGTCAATGTTCACTCGGTGAGCGAGCGTAGTATGTATGGCAGCAACTTAGTTCACTTCAACTTAACGGTGGCACACAAAATTGTAGCGGTCTACTCTGTCCTTTTACAGCTAAACGTGAGTGAAGTTACCCTACGTTTTCATCGGATATACAATTACCGATCATATATGTAACGGTATATGCGAAAAATTGGGCATACAAAAAAAGCAGACATGGCTCCTCTAGTGGCGGCACAGATGGCTGTTCGTTATTTTCATATAAGGCAAAATTAAAAGAACAAACTATATACAAGTGGGTCATGCACTGAGGAAGCTCCAGCCTGTGTGGTCTTTAGACCGAGAATGTATAACTTATCACACAAATCTTCATCAACAACATCAGAATTGGTGGCTGTTTTTGAAGCAGTCAAGTTTATCTGCGAGAATTCTGGGACACGAAAGTGGGTGGTATGCATGAATAGCAAACCCACCCTTCAGCAAATTAAACATGCGATATCACTTTTCCAAAGTGGCAAAATAGCACAATGTATTGCAGAAACATTGGAATATGCTTCAGTGCACGGTCGCAACATCGTATTCCAATGGCTATCCAGCCATACTGGAATAGAAGGTAATGATTAAGCAGACAGCCTCAGCAAGAAAGCATTGAACTAAGGAAGAGATTTGCGAAACCTCCATGTATGGGACGAATATTCAACATTTTATAGCGCAAAAAGCTAACCGCTGTTCTATGTAGAAATGGTTTGATAGCCCTAACTCAAAGGAATTCGTACTTTATGAAGTTGATCAGTACAGAACATTTCAATAGCGACAGATCTTCCACAACACTTAGAGACATTAATCCACAGACTTTGACTGAAAGTAGCATACACAAACAGCCTCCTGCACAAAATAGAGAGTTACAGTTTACCGTTACCTTGATAGCGGATGTTACGGAAATAACGTTACCGTACCGGTACCGGGTGTTGCTAAAAGTGAGTTATAGTATAGCGGGATAGAGTTTGAGTCCCGGTAACACAGACTGCCTATCTCATAAGTGAAATTGCGAAGCAGAGTGTTTGTCAGCGCTACTTTGTGTTGATAACATGAATCATTCTTGCTGTGGTCAGCCATAACGAGCCTAGTCACAGCTAAGTCGTTGCGCGGCTTTCTAAACAAAAACAGCAAGGTAGCGACGAAGCCGCAAGGTATTTTGCAGGACTGGCAGTACATGTCAGTGCTTTCATGGTCTGATATAGAATATTTGCGCCTCAGCCGTTCACTGGGAAGGCTCGGGTGTTTGTTGGACCAACCTGACATTTTCAGCAGTGAAAAGCTCGAGCTGTTCATGGAAAGGAGAAGCGAACTGAACATTATCAGGTATCGTTCGAGCACGGGACTGCTCAACATCAGCGTGGTGGACCCTGAGGCCTTCAGACTACTGTTACGCTTTCAAAATGACAATTTCGACAGCTTGTGCTGCTCGTAGGGTGTGCCTGAAGTTGTTACAAGTGCCTAAGGCGTGCGAGTAGCTGGCGCCCACGCTATCTATGTGCATGACATTGCTAAGGCTCGCATACCCGAACAGGTGGTTTGACCTAGAACCCATGTTTGGAGTGCATTTCTCGTTGATGTCAAGCGTAACGGCCCAACTCGTGACACACATCGTTCTCCGCTTTGGACATCATCTGAGAGATCTAAACAACCACGAGTTGCTGTCAGAAGAAGCTCTGGATCATTTCTCAGAAGTAGGTTACTGTATTTTGGTGCCCTTAAAAACAATACCGAACGGCCTTGCTTACAAATTGGTATGGAGAGTTGCCTGTTTAAGCTGTGGGATAAATGTGGTGCTTTGCGCACAGTTTCGTTTATCGGCGGTATCTATGGTCGTCTACAGCCTAAGATTAAATATAAGCTCTGCCTAGAGCAGTCACCGTCCCACCCAAACAAAATTTTCATAAATGTCCCACAAATCGCAATGGCTTATTTAAGACGTCAGGACCTCTGAAGTATATCTGGCATATGACTTGGCTGTGCAGGTTTGTGTTGATTTTGATAGTTTTAGGTCGAAACGTTTTACGGCTAGGCAAACTACATGAAAAAAGTTCCGTCTCCACTGCTCAGCCAAGCGTAACATTTCAACAAGAAACAACGAACATTTAATTCCTAATATGCGTGATATTTGCATTATCAGTGAAAAAGTGCTTTTGGTTCGAACGAAAATCGCCCTTCATTGCTCTGTTGCATGAGTCGGAGCGCATAATATAACTATAGGTTGTAACCGACTTAGAGGCAGCGAGACAAGTTTTTGAGGCATTCATGACTTGCATTGTTCGCTGCAAAACACGTGGTAACCATGAGTGTGATCCGTGCAAGAGAAATTATTATTTTTTGTTCTACAACATTCAGTCTGCTGCGGAAATCCACACATGAAAGGAAGGTGTGAACTTATACTCCACCTCAGAAGTTCCTTTCATTACTGTCAAGAGTACAAGACCCTTTAGCCAATAGGAACGCCAATAGCCTTTAAATGTGTATTCATCCACGTCGTTTTGTCTGTTCAGCACATCCCTGGCGTCTGCTCACACACGAAGAGAACAGGAGCTGCTTTTGTGCAGGCACAGTACGATGGAGAACGAATGGGAAGTGCGAATGGGAAGTCAAGTGCCAATAGAAAAATGTACACTGTAGGTAAAAAAAAAGTTGGATATCTCGTGGCTTTTGTTTTATTTGCAATTTAAAATTTAGAGGGCGCTTCACCACGTCACCATATGAACCGTAAAAAGAGAGACCATGTTCTGCAGATAATGGGGGAAAAAACACGATTGCAGTCATATTAAACCATTAGTGCTTTTGTACCATCGTAAACTGTTGCATTTTTCTCACTATTGTAGACAAAGATCGCAAACGTCTTCGTTCAAACATTTGAATTTTCAAAAAAATTTTTGTGCCTATTTTTACGCTTTTGGGGACATAAAACTAAGTGTTACCTGCACATTTTAGCGCCTAAAAACCAATCTTTAGTAGCAAAAGGTCGGCCCTCTAGTTGACTACGGCCCTTTTTCTTCGCGGGAACCTGGGTGTCGCGAATAATCTACCCAGGTTTATTAAAGCTTGGTCGTTCATAGAACCCAAGCGCTTGTGGTGATGATTCTCAATTGCTCATCAAAAAACAAGCTAAAAACAATGTTCCCAAATACGGGTGCACTTTTGACATATTGACGGTGGCGGCTGCTTGCGCTGAATCGAACTTATGCCTTGCTGTGCTTCCAGATGTGCAACATGCTTTTCATTTCCTCAATGTGTTGCTTCTACGCAGGAGTTTCAGCTGACCTATTGGGCATCTGTCTCTTATACTGCGTAACGGCAGAAGCGCACAATGTTTCAACTATGACAGTGGCATGAATAAAAAAAAGCATGCATGTTTGTGCTCCCCTTATTCCAAAAAAATTGTATTACGATGCTCCACCAGAAGCCAGATGAATCTGTTGGCAATTATAGACTTACGATGCACTTGAAGAATCACGGGACAAAAAAAAGAGAGTGAGTGTGCTTGTGTAGTTATATTTTGCCGCATTTCAAGGAGTTATTGGTTGCAAAAATCTTGGTTGAGGCTTCCTTAATTGTGCCACTTGTATTTCATGTGGCAATTGTGATTGATGTACCATTGCTAATTTTTATATCTATCCTAAAAAATCTCGATTCTTAAGGCAACCACTGTTTGTTAGTGACATTGCGTACAGGTACTCTGAAAAGAAGGTACAAACACGGCACTACATACTGAATACAACATAGGTGGAATGGTTCTGTTTTATGTGCGCGACATACTGTTTCATTGCAATCACCTGTTGTTTCCAATCAGAATTTTTTTCAGGCATATTGCAAGACAGTCGTGCCTATGTAAAGCTTGAAAAAGTGATGGAGGGAAAATTAAAAAAATTGCGTTATTTATGGAGATCCTGCATACCCCTTGCTGCCTTTGCTAAAGAAGCCATATGGAGGAGCCAATATGACGCCTACTCGGCAGGCCTTCCATTCATCGGTGAGCTCAGTACGGCAAGTGGTTGAATGGGGTTTCGGAAAAGTTGCATCAATGTTTGCCTTTTTAGATTTAAAAAAAACATAAGCTGCTGCGGTAACAGGTTACTCAAATGTATAAAACGGCGGCTGTTTTGAGCAACTGCCACACTTGCCTGTATGGCAGCCAAGTCTCAAGTTATTTGTCCTTAGCCAATGTGCAGCTTCCTTTCTAAGCTATGTGTCAGCTCAAAAGCTTGGCAGCATGATGAACTTGTAACATTTATACCTTTTTATTTAGTTATTTTTGTAGTTTTCTCATTTGGGCTCCAGTTGTAATGTACTGTCTACAAATTTGTCAAATGAACAAACCATAACTCCAAGGCATTCAGTAGTAGAGTCCAAGAGAGAAAATATAGTAATGTGTTGTTTTGTATAAATTTCAGTAATACTAATGTGCATGTAAAGAAATATTTTGTTATTCTGCAGTCAGACATGTTTAATATTAGCATAAAAAGAGTGAGATTGTAGGCTCCAAATGTGTATGCAATTAGTTTTTGGTGGCATTCAGTTTTTAAAAAAAAAGCAGTACATCTGACGTTGGTCTTGGAACATTGCACAACTATTCCAACATTGCAGTGCTTTCACCAAAACAATAGGCTTCAGTCATACACACGATACTGACACGTGTATCTGACTTATTGACTATGTGGAGGGTTCGAGTCATCTAACAAGCAATGTATCTCTTTTGGCAACAAGTTCACACAACCAGCCTATACAAGTTGCATGCCCAAAGTAGCCGCTGCCACTGAAGGGGCTATTCTGGCATTGCATCAGCATTATTCTTGAATGTTTACTCCTTAGCATGTTTTTGTGCTGCACTCACTGTACTGTATAAGTAAACTTTGCTCCTAACATACATTGCCAAAATGATTCTGTTTGCCTTAAATGTTTCTGATCTTTGTTTATATTGCTCTTCAGAATGTTTGGTCTATTTTATTAGCTTTGTTGAAGAGGCAAGGTTACCTTGTGGTCTGACTGTTGTCTGAATGTTAATAAGAAGGTCATTTTTTTAGTTTTAGTTAGCTGACCTACTAGTCTAATGGCAGGCATAAAAATACCCATGATTATAATTATGCTTCGTTTATGGCTCTGAAAAAGAAAAAAAACAGATCACTACGGCAGGTGCATACCGCCAACCGGCCCACTGTTTTAAAAACAAGCTGAGGAGTCTAAACCCAGACACGTGGGAACCCCATGTTCAGATGAGCTGTTAGGCATGAGGCAGTTCATTGTCTTATTGAAATATTGTTTGAGTAGCCTTGTCTGTTTGTCGATTTCTCTGGTGTGCTGCCAGTATGATTTGTTATCATGAAGGGCTGAGCCATCTTTTGTTCTCTACTTTTCCATCCCGTTCAGTGCATGCTTACCATGGAGCAGATCATTGCTTTATTGTATATGAGCTAACAATGCTTGCCACATTATAGCAGTCTTGGCTGTATCAATCAAGTGGATAATTTTAATAATGATGCATTTAAGACTTATACAACCTGGTTCTGAACTAATGTGTGGCACATATTTCTAGCTTTCCCATAGCAGCTGTTAAAGCGCTGCATGAAGAGGTCTCCAGCTGATATTATACTAAAAGAAAAATGAAACTCGGTAAAACAAATAGAGAAGCCCTTCATTTTGTGGTACATCAGTGAAGTCGGTCATTTGTCTTTATATTAACACACAAAGACAAGCAGCATTCGTTTGCCTGTGTTTATCTGCAATTTTTCGCACTGTTACTTCATGAATACTTGATTTCATTTTTTCATACTGCACCCTTTCTGCTGGTTACTTTTATATGTGCAACTTGGCATGTGTTGGTACCAGTGGCGGATACAAAAGGGAGCAACTGGAGCAATCTCTTTCCCTAAATCCTGTATACTCCCTTCAGTACCTGTTCACCCCTAACCACTCATTATGACAAATTATAGGACCACTCTGAGCTCAAATTTATTCAATTTATGCTATGATGTTGTTTCATTATCAAATCAAATTTTATCTCAACATTTGCACAATAGTGAGGACTATGAAGAAAAGCCAGCAACGCTTCACGAGTTTTATGGCCCCTGTCTGGTCTTGATAGGAAAGATTATGATAGTAACTAATAAAAAGAAGGTTCAGGATTCCCCCTCTTTGGTTTTACTCTTCAGTTGCACCTGAAGTCACCCCCCCCCCTCCCCTCTATAATGAGTGGTACCTGCACGTGCCCCTGGTTGGCTATGTAACAAAAAGAAACCACTGCCACCACACTCAAAGCTCGTAAAAAAGTTTTATTTTGTGATTTTGTTTACAATGGCTTCCATAAACTTCAAGAAGCATTCTTGCTGCTTTAGCTGGCTTTCTTTCTCAGCTTTTTCATTGAGCAGCTTTTCTCGTTCAAGCTGTAGCCCGTTTTCTTCAAGCTGCAGGCGGCGCGCCAGCTCGAACTTTCTTTCATCGATGCGTCTTGTTTCATTTTTTTAAGGAACTCCCTGTCTGCAGCGTCTTGCTTTCGAATAGCTGGAATGAAAAAAAGTGAAGGAGTTGCTCAATATTCTGCTCTGGTGAGGATTTAGCTGATGCAATCACATTTGTTTAAATTTTCC
Organism: Rhipicephalus microplus; assembly: GCF_013339725.1. Lineage (NCBI taxonomy): Eukaryota > Metazoa > Arthropoda > Arachnida > Ixodida > Ixodidae > Rhipicephalus > Rhipicephalus microplus. Next base: position 107,468,309 of record NC_051168.1, on the reverse strand, counting down.
AGAGCAGCTAGACTGTGCATGAAAAATCTGGCTGCTTCAATAGAAAATCATTGCAAAAAATACAAACAAACGCCTTTATAAGCGACACTCATGTACCAGACAAATGGAAATAAAAGCCACATCATATAAAAGACTAATATTGCACCCCAGTGCACATTTCATATAAAGTGGTTTCACTGTACTGCCAAATTTATTTTCAAAAAAAAAACTGATTTCCTGTTTATTGTTACGGTCAGCACTCGAGTGACAGGGTGGTAGTATATAATAAACATTATATTTAGAATTTTATTTGGAAGGAAAAAATCCCACTGCACTTTGACAGGTGACCCCTCGGTATGATTCCGAAATATTTCTGAAAACACAACAGCAATTTATTTCTAGTAGTTGATCAAAACGTCGCAGTGCGAGATAAGAGTGATGAACTATGAGTGCGAGCCGCACCCACACTTCCTCGAAGAAGGCAACCAAAAAAGTTAGGCGGCCCCACTCCCATGTGTACTTATTAGGCAGATGACATGATGGCTGCCACGTTTTACAGTTGAGGGAAATGTTCATGAAAATATATTCACTACATATACCCAGTCAAGGCTTCTTACAATTATAGCATTTAGTGTATATTCAAGCTGAGATTTACCTGCTTTATCCTAGTATAGCACAGTGTAAACCAGGATAATCATTGATCATGAATTTTGCCTCAGTAATTGCAAACACACACAAAGCTTTGAACAAATTCTAACCCCTGTCTTGGAGGAATTATTCTGTAGCTGTATTCGACGTTTGTAACTGCATGCCAAATTACACTGAATTCTTTTACCAGGCAATCAACTATTATTACATTTGATCCAAGACCAGTGAAAATTTATTGCAAGATAGTACCACTTGAAATCTCCCCTTCTTTTTTTTTACTTTGCAGTGACTTTGCTAGGATGTTTTTATTCAAGCTTATACCACATGTAATCAAGTATACCAGCAATGCTGCGTCACACTGTGCATAAGTTACACATACAGTGCATCTTATTTCGTACTTTCCGTCATTGCACACATCAATAAAACTTTGACTCTGCGTACTAGGTATAAGCCCGCAATGGCAAAGAGTGAAACTGCATTATTAGTTGAACATGATTTCAGTACAGTCGCACGATAACACATGTGAAAGCCATTTAATTACTGTGGTGTTTTCGCAAGCCTATGTATTTGGTACATGCTACTGCCTTGACAGGAACCTAAATGAGATTGACCAAAGGTACTTCAGCGCAGCTGCTGGAGCAGATAAAACATTGAATTCGAGCAGCATAGAAACCTCTTGGAGCAATTACTAAGAAAACAGTTCGAAACACAAATATTTGTTTCTATGTGGCAGCAGTTGTACTGCAGTGTTTGAATACATTTACAACTCACGAAGCTTTTGTGAAACTCTGATACAGGGACTACAAAAGCCACTACATATCAATTTCATAACACTTGCCATTGCCAGTATGCTAAAAGGACCAGTCCAAAACACAGTGTTAGCATTATTGAATTTTGCAAACACATTCAGTGTTTTCACCAAAAGACGGCAAGAACATTGTCTTGGCTCGCACACATGGGATTTATCGAATTTTTTTCAAAAATGCAGGTGGATGCAGCAGGTTTCGTCTGTTGGAACACCTGGGTTACCTACCGCCTTACTGCTTAATGTACACAGCTGTGAAACAGTATGCAGCAATATATATCAGTGCCTAAGCTACCTCCCTCCTGCAAGAACTATTCTTTCCAATTTTCATGTACGTAAACTTATACACACACCAACATGTACGATGTAGGTGAGAATGTTGTAGGCCCGTGTGCTAAGATTTCGGTGCACGTTAAAGAGCCCCAGGTGGTCGAAATTTCCGAAGCCCTCCGCTACGGCGTCTCTCATAATCATATGGTAATTTTGGGACGTTACACCCCAGATATCAATCAATCAAACCACCAACATGTACTGACTGTTTATGTTTAATACTGATCTTATTGCTACGTAGTGGTCCTGCCAAGCACCTATGAGCACAGGACGTCAATGCCGCACTAGAATTCTCTATCAAGCCTATTACTCTATTGTGATGACGAATGACGGGACCGGGCTTCCGGCGTACGAACTTGGGCGAGGCAGAGAAAGGAAACAACAGAACAGGAACAGCTTGCCGGACAAAAGGGTGCTGTCTTTTCTTCTCTGTCTTGTTCATGGCACTATACATTATGAATATACGTTAATAGTAAAATATAGAGGTGGCCAAGTTAGAATTGATGCATTCTTGACAACTGTTCAGTGCGAAAGAGACAGAGCACAAAGAAGAGGACACAATTAAGCACTGTCCTACTAACAACTGAAGTTCATGGAAGGACATTTTAACTATCATTAAAACCAAAAATGCATGCACATAACTTCCCTGTTATCAAAGAAATCATACAACTTATTTAGTTCACAAGCCTAAAGACAGACAGACAGCTCTGATATGCAATTTCCCGCATCTTGAATGAAGTACGTTTTCGTGAGTCTGCATTTTGGATTGTGAACTAAGTAAGTTATACATGTTCTTTGAGAACAGGTAATTTCGCCGCATGCGGTTTTGGTTCCCAATATGGTTGAAGTTTCCCTCAATAAACTTCAGTTGTTAGCTAGACAGCCCTTGTTTGTGTCTTCTTCTTTGTGGTCCGTCTGGTTCGCACTGGACATTTTTCAAGAAAACTATATTAGGTGTGGCAGTTTGGGCTAGTTGGTATTACATGATTACAGTTATAGCGCGAGAACAGAATGACGACAAAGTGGCGAGAAGGATGCGAACACTGGTGTCCTTGTTGCTTTTTTGTCGTCATCCTGTTCTCCCGCTAAAGCTATCGTCAATATACTGAGGTTTCAAAAAATATGTACCTCTGAGCGGCTCTGTTCTTGTTGTGATACAAGTATGCGGCGTGGCCGAGGTGTGTCCCTCTGGCTCTTCATGGTTGTCCTGCCTAGCGGCAGGGCTGGATGACAGTGGTGGCACATCGTCATCTTGCATGAAGCTGGCAGAAACTTGCCCCTCCAGCAACACAGCTGTTTGGCTCGCTGAAAATTAAAATGTGATATATGTGAGCACTTATGACATTATGAGCTAAAGAGAATTGTTCAGGAGTTCAGTCGACTTCTCTGAATATGGTGAATGTATGACTGGTGATACATTGCAAAGTCGATGGGGCGTACTGCCCCGACTGGAGTATACAAAAGGCACACATATGCAAGCCAGGGTTCGTTATTGCTTCTTGGTGCACCTCGTTTGGGGTAAAGTTACTGTATGCGCTGATTATATAGGTAAGCACAAACAGTAACTTCTGTTAGCAGACACTGGCACGTCGACTCTTCTCAACTGGTGCTTGACCTATGATAACAGCGCACAAAGCACTGTTAATTGGGCTAAGGCATCGCTGAAGTAGAAAAGCAGCCACTTACGGCTGTCTTCTGTTGCCGCCAGTGAAGCCAGGGACAGCTCTTTGGAAGCAAGAGTGGCTCGCGTACTTCAGCCGCAGCACGCTGCATCGCCGGTGATCGTGCAGATGAATCTGCACGGAATCGCCTCGGCACTGGCCTTATTCTTTAATGAAAATCCTTAGCCTGCTGAACCAGCTCATCAAGCAGTTGGGCCTTCTCGTCCTATAGTTCTCCTCGGTTCCCGATCTGACAAAAATACACGCACACACAAATATATATATATATATATATATATATATATATATATATATATATATATATATATATATATATATATATATATATACTACTGAGTGCCGCTCGCCGATGTGCTGCGTCATGAGTCTCTCGCAGCGCTCTTTGACGGCGCGTACGGTGAACTGCTTTCCCTTGATCGCGTGCAAATTGTTAGCGACTGCGTTCCACTGTAGTGGATCGCGAAACGGGCTCAAATGTCTGACTTTCCTCAATATATTTAGGTTGTCACACGCAGTGAATCTCAATAGATAGATAGATAGATAGATAGATAGATAGATAGATAGATAGATAGATAGATAGATAGATAGATAGATAGATAGATAGATAGATAGATAGATAGATAGATAGATAGATAGATAGATAGATAGATAGATAGATAGATAGATAGATAGATAGATAGATAGATAGATAGATATGCGGAGTTTAACGTCCCAAAACCACCGTATGATTATGAGAGGCGCCATAATGGGGGACTCCGGAAATTTCGACCACCTGGGGTTCTTTAACGTGCACCCAAATCTTAGCACACGGACCTACAACATTTCCACCTCCATCGGAAATGCAGCCGCCGGGATACACAGTGAATTTCGCGCGCGGGTTTCCCTGTTTTGCGACACTCATGTTCGCAGCACGTTTTTTCCTTCGTGTTTGCTTCAACTGCCTCCACTACCAGTGCAGCGATAAGCAGCTGCTTTTCTAACGTACGCCGGGGCCGGCGTCACCTAGCGAAAAAAAGAATGCACTCGAAAAATGAAAAGGACGAGAAAATTAAAAAAGTGTCCACTTCTATTCACGCATGCACTAATATTCTTGCTATTTAAGAAATAGGTATAAATAAATATGAACCGCGCCCCAAAAACGGAAAATTTTAGCTAGGAGATTTGTTTACATTGATCTTTCAGATAGGCCTAGACACGTTCGAAATGGGAAGTTATCTCAAAAACTACGCCAACTTATCCGCAATATTTGGTGGTCTAAGCTAACTGAAGGCAAGCGAAGCCACTTCAAACAGTAGTTTGTTACAAACAAGGTGAATCTTTCACCAGCTACGCCAAAATCACTTCGAAGCGGGCGTCCGAGAGCGCCGCCATGTTTACGTGCACTACGTGCACCTACGCACGTAGTGCACGTAGTGCACTACGTGCGTAGGTGCACGTAGTGCACGTAAACATGGCGGAGAAATACCGCGCGTAGGAGAAATACCGCGCGTACGGTAAGCTGTACGCGTCACGTACGTATCTGCGCATGCGCACTTCGATTCCGGTATCACGGTACGCCCGGTATCACTTTATGCCCGGTATACTATAACTGTCCAATGCATCGATCAAACTCCCCGGATTGCCATTGTGGTCATGCAGAAGAAAATATATGCCTTATTCCTTTGAAGTGCCTAAAGTACGCAAATGAAAGAGAAAAATTAAGGAACAAACTAGCAAGTTTAGACAGATGACAGCTAACATTGAAGAAATTACTCCGACTACATCCTCAGATGCATCCTTAGAAAAAGGTGGACGTCTTCCTGACAGATTTCTTATTACAGACCGGGCTGGAAAAGCGCTTGTGATGTACAGTGAGGGGCTGACATATATGAAATGGTGTTTTCGTACACATACTGAAAGCAGAAATAAAAAAAGGTGTCCGTGTGAACATTGTATGACAGGTTGAACAGCTGCAAACAAACTGTATATTGGCATAGTACTTCAACTAGTTTCAGGTTGCTATTGTGCTTTTTGCTAATTGTTCATTTATGGAAACCAATCAGTAATATTCTTTTTTATTTTTTCCGCTGCTGAACTCATTCATATGAAGTAGCCGAGAAAATGTGGATCTCGACCTCTGCACAGGCAAAGAGTAAAGAATCCTACACGACAATCGGATCTGTTCAGGCAGCTTGCGCTCCCATTTCATTTTGCGTAACTCAACTCTAATAATAATAATAATAATAATATTATTATTATTATTATTATTATTATTATTATTATTATTATTATTATTATTATTATTATTATTATTATTATTATTATTGTTAGTATTATTATTTTTATTATTATTATTATTATTATTATTATTATTATTATTATTATTATTATTATTATTATTATTATTATTATTATTATTATTATTATTATTATTATTATTATTATTATTGTATTGGGGTTCAACTTCTGAAAACTCTGATATGATTATGAGAGACGCAGTAGTGGAGAATTCTAGAAATTTCTACCACCTGGGCCTCTTTAAATTGCAATGGCATTGCACATTACGCTAGCCTCTGTTGTAGGCCCGTGTTGTAGCCCGTGTGTAGGCCCGTGTGTAGGCCCGTTCGCTCAGATTTGGGTGCACGTTAAGGAAGCCCAGGTGGTCGAACTTCACGGAGCCCTCCTCTACGGCGTCTCTCATAATCATATCGTGGTTTTTGGACGTTAAACCCCACATATTAATCAATCAACCGTTTTAGCTCCATCGAAACGTGCCCGCCATGGCCGCAATCTAACCTGCTACCTTTGGGTCAGCAGCGGAACACCGTATCCACTGTTCCAGCGAGACGGACAACTCAAATTTTCTCGTGCCAGCATTGCTTACTCTAAGAAAAAAAGTATGTGTGAACCCTTCCAAGCAGCCTTGACTTACCCCGTGCATGTCTTTCTATAAACATACGTGTTTAAGCTCTTCTCTATTGCGACTCTTTTACGATATGATCTTATGATCTCTATCAAGAGTTTCCATGTCTCTGCCAATGTTGAGATGTTGTAAACACGGCAAATCAGAACTCACAAAAACTGAAAATCACTAATTTTGTAACGGGAAGTGGAGCCTCTTTTCAAGTGCGCCCGTCACCTCTCATTCTAATAACTTTTTAATAACCTCAAAAGAGCAACGTTAGTGAACTCGCTGTCTTTGGCTCTCGGAATGCATATGATTTTTCGCTCGAGTGGATTAACACTCAAAGTGCGAGGACCTGAAAAATGGCCATAGTGATAGTACTGACAAAGAGCATGTGTTTTTTGACCAGCCTCTTATAGAAACACATACTTACATTTATTGTACATAGCAATGCCTCGCAAAAACGTTTTTTTTGGTAGTTAGTCGGGCATTTCATCATCTCCTTTCTTGTGTTCTTTGCGATTTCTTCTTTCTTTCTTTAGCGCTTACTTATCAGAACCATGCATGCGTTTGCTATGTGTCATTCGCACCGTTCTTATTATCAATCAGTGAGCCATAAAGTGAACCAATAAATATGGTTCGATTTATCAGAGTAGTGTGGAATGGCGAGGACTTACTCTGAAAGATCGGTGTGGTTTTTAACCGACCTGATTTGGGAGTCAACGATACGCCGTGGTTGAGGCCTCGTTGCGTTCGCCAAAGTGCACTCGTGCAAAAGCAAACGAGTTTTTTTTTTGTTTCTTCTCGCAGAAAACTAACCTAGTTGCTGTGGCCAGAAACTCACTTGGGACCTTTCACTCAGTGGCCTATAACGCCATTGCCGCTCAGCCATGGCCTCGGCTTCTACCTTTATTGCATAACAGTACGAAGTAGATTGTACAGCATAATACCGCCACTGTTTTGCAAGTCGATTCTGGGTCAATAGGTTTTAAGTTCACTTAACACTGCGTACACTGCTGCTCATTTTTCGCGCAGTTTATCAGTGCATTGTAGGCCGCCTTTTTATGAAGATCATGAATCATCTTCCTGAATAGCCTAGAGATGTTCAGACAAAACAGCACCTTCACGTTTTCATGCGCATGTCAATTTATTATTTAGTGTAATCGAACCTATCTCCAATACTACCACGGTTTACGGAACACTTAAGTAAATTCTTGCGATAAAGTGTGTCAGCATGCTTGTAACACTATCGTTCCTGATAGAAGTTCCTTGGGACTTCTATCGACCTGTTGCATGTGACCTGTTGCGGCTGGTCACCTTTTCATAAGTGCGGTTATTTTTCATTGATGACGCTGTTTAAATAAGGTGGTGCAAAAAAAAGGAATAGAAGTTAGTGTCGTAAGCTATCGAGAAAGTGTTCGCATCTGTTTTCCTAACTTCGCGTAGGTTACTTATTAAGCTCCAGTAAGCTGAAGAATTGTGTTGTTCTCATTGGCATGTGAAGCAAGGGCTTTGGCGTGTGAGCTTGCGTAAGCGAAATAAAAAGTGATTTTACCTATAACTGCACTGTCACTCGAAATTATCGAATATCTTGTTATCGGCACAGTTGTGGCTTCGGTTCGCATGGCTTAAAAAGCCACAGCCAATTGTCACCACTTTCCCTTCAGGGATCGTGTATCGCGGCGCATCGCCGTGTCTTCATTTTTCTGTTTGCATCGAAAACGTCTCTGCCAGTCAGAGAACATGTTCAGAATCACTGTCGTTCTGCTGCTCTGCGCGGCAATCTTCTGCGTGCAGATGCCGGACATCTTCGAAGGCTGCGTCCGTTACAACCACAAGCACGAAGAGCCACAAAAGTGCACCTTTCAGCCGCGCCGACGCATCCGTGGCAATGCGAGTTTCAGGTACTTTGCTCACCTGGCACTCAAGGACGGCAACATCCAACCCCCGTCTGGCCATCTGAACACACTCCTGAGGCTCACTCGCGTGGCGACCCAGGTGAGTGCTTCTCGCGTAGCATCCAACAACAAAAAAAGAAAGAACTTTCCAGACGATTACAAGCGATGCGCGGGGCTGCGTACAAGAGAGGGCCGGTCTAAAGTCTGGACGATAACTCGATCATCACGAATTGAAGACAGAGTTAGCGTAACTCATTGCCTCCAAAGCGCGAAAATGAACAAGTACGTGGCGAAACAAATGCTCCTGCTTCCTTCCGGTCTATTTCTGATCCGCCACGGGGCTCAAGTTGATTTGCTGCTCTGCTGTGGTGCCAGACCACTGCGGGATCAAATGCTATAATCACTGCGGCCGAATGTTTCTTGCAAACGAAGATGTTTGAGGCCCGTTCACTGAATTTTTGGCCCACATTGAAGAGCCCCAGGCTGGCATATTTAACGAGCCCTTCATTACAGCATCTTTCATCATAATAACGTGCTTTTGTGAAGTTGAAAGCCCATAAGTTATTATGACGTTCAATGTTAATCGTGCTAGGCACCTGTATTTATTTTGCTTACGCAGTTATACGAGCAGTAGCACCTACGTAGGTAGTGATGGCGTTGCGTTGTTGAACACGACTGCCCTGAAACCGGTCTCGACCGTGGTTTTCACACTTCAATGCGAAGGAACTCAAAACACTACACTGTTGGTTAAAAGAAAGAGCAGGCTGGCTGAAATCGATATCGGGCCTTCCACCATGACCTGCTTCATAATCGAATCCTTGCGCTTCGGCACGCGAAAAGCAAAACAGGCGAGGGTGACATACGTGCAAAGTCATTAGAGACGAACCTGGTAGCGTTGAGTTGCAACACAAGAATGTTTTTTGTGCTTATGTGCCTGCCTGAATTGTTTACATGCTTTCTACTGATATGTTCATTTTGCTCTTTGAGCATGACATAAAATTAGACATCAGTGACTGTACGCAATTTTATATCAAATTGAGCGTCGTTTTCATTATTTGATTGAACTGGTATTTCAAAAATTATGCGTAACGTATTGTACAAAGTGTGCACTTGAGCTCCCTGCATACGCGTGAAGTTGCATATGCCTAATTGAGAAGTTACTTGAACAATGAATAGTTGGCACATTTTAACGCGTAAGCGTTAAAGAGCTCGTATTTCAGAAGCTCCGGCATTAGCGGGACAGTCAGTGGCATTGGTTGTGAGCGAGAAATTGTCTTATGCATGACCAAGAAGTAGAGAACGATGGAAACAAACAGTGAAAACCCCGAGTTTGAGTGATGATGAAAACCGGATCGTTTACGTGGCAAGCGGGTTTTCTACCACGCATCTGCTTGTGAATACAGTGAAAACAAGATTCCTCTTCTTGGAAATTCAATAAATGTGATTTTTACGCTTTACAACCACATGGGTCCTCTATATATGCTTTACAATACAGCACGAAGTATTGCAGTGAAAATGCGTGGTGAAACCCCTATTGCCGTCGAGCGTCATAACATGTGCTTATCATGACTGCATAGTTTCAAGCCAGCCACCCTCTTCTGAAACCACGCATGCTACTGCATCTATTTCTTTAAGGCAACGTAATGGGTGCAGAGCGAGTTTGGACAGGTGTTGGGGACAGCTTGCTAGCTTGGAAAACTTTTGTAGCTGCTGGTTGGTTGGTATGTGGGGTTTAACGTCCTAAAACCACCATATGATTGTGAGAGACGCCGTAGTGGAGGGCTCCGGAAATTTCGACCACCTTTTTGTAGCTGCTGCCGTAGGAGTAAGTATGTGAAGGCCCATAATGTCCCTCCCCTTACAATCGCTAGATGAAGGTCTCCTTACAGGAGCTCATTGGCAACCACCAAAACTCGGGCCAGGACCTTCTGGCTCACCAGATCGACGCTTTAGGGTCCCGTTATTTTTATGTGTGTTTTATCTGCTAATGTGTTCTGCTAATGTATCTGCTAAGAGAGGGGATATTTAAGAGTCATAATGCAGATACGACATCAGAAATATTTTCAGGTTCATTTAAATGGTTGGCGATGTGGAGACCACACAGCTGCCTATCTAAAAGACCTTCTTCGCCACAGTTTAGCTTTGCCAATTTCAGCTCCAGATGCTGCCTTTTATCCTCTTACTGACGTGGGTCATATCATGCACTTTTTGTTTTTAGAACTACAGGAGTTTGCAAAACTTCAGCGTCCGTCTGGAATTCAGAACCACTCCAAGCACTTGCGTCATCCCGCAAGTCTACGACCCTCACATGTGCCTTCCACTGGAGGGAAAGGTAAGAATATTGACCCGTTCTAAAACTACATTGAAAATACCTTTCTCTATTGAGCTCCTTCGCTCTAAAAGGCAGTGGGAAAAGCAAAAGAACTCTCGTGGACAATGCCCACCATAACGATTATGCAGGATAGGTACTTATAAAAATGACCTTTAGCTCAGAGTACAGGTCCATTCTATTTCAAAGAATGCGAATGACTAGAAAAATAATCTCTCAGCCAAAGGTTCGATATTGTTTCTATGAAGAGCAGTATCGTTTAGTGGTGCTTGTTCCCGCGATTGTCCATGTTTCTTAAATACGCGGAACAGGCGCATAATAAAACTTTAGCAAGGATAAACGAAGGCACGAGCACTGTTCATTGGGATGTTATTACACAGAGCTTGTTGGTTCGGAGCTACCTGGAGCTCGACAAGTGCAACTACGCAGGCAAGTGACCTGTGTCTTCCTTTACGCTACTTTGCTTTTGCCTCCTTGGTTTCTGCTTCGCTCTTTCTATATTCATATGTTACTACAGTCAAAACCATGTTACTGCAGAAAAAAAGAGGCGTTGCGTTTTCGCCATATTGTTCCTACAGTCGGCAGCCCTACTGTATACGCTTCACACTGGTTGTTCGCTTTACTCTCAGGTATCGAGTTGAGCTGGTTTGTCAGTTACCTTAAGGGGCAACCACACAGAAGCTGAGGTGCACTCCAATGGGTGCTCTGTCACTTTACTTTCTTCGTTGTACAAATATTTTGGCTGTGCAGTTTTTTTCATAAAAGGCGTGCTCAGTACTGTGCATTTAGTGCGTATGACCATTTATAAACGACGTAGGACGTTTGTTGTTTACCAGGACACACAAGAAGGCTCGTGAAAGCACCGGAGAATATAATGCTATCACGTCTGTAAATTCTGAGCGCAGCTTCTGCTGATTGGATGTTAACCGTGCCCGCGGTAAGAATGCAGGTTCTAAAGCTTCGGCATGTTAATTGTTCAACGTGCGGCACCAGTACTATGGCCCATGCTCCAAAAGCAAATCAAAAGAGTTCCTAATTTTATGCTCATATTTCTTTTCAGGCAAATGGGCTGTGCCAGGCGAGGTTCCAGAAGCATGCCGCTCAGCTTGTCCTGCTGAACGCTTGGTGCAAGCCGCGAAAATAGGCACGGTTACTACATGCACTCAGTGTAACGTGGGGTGGCGAGCGCTTATATAATTGTGTAATAACCAGTGCACGTTGGGACCAGAACCGGCATGAACCTCATGACAGTGCTGATAATTTAGACATTCTCCCGTTGAATTGTGGCATGACTGTCCTTTATGGGGCTACAGAGCTTTATTGAACGCAGGCTGACGCAATCCTGAGTGAATCAGGACATGCTTATGGCGACGCGCTCCGTGTGTTGCTTTTTATTCCTTACGCTTACTTTGTTTTCGTCACCAAGAGCGCGAGTTAAAACCAATATGTACGTGTAGCGTTATGTCTTAAAGACCACAGCAAGCTCATCTTCCACCATGTTGTACCAAAAGGCACTACAGTTAGTCACTATTCATTTATAACAAATTACCCCCTATACTCTTGTCGGCGCTTCGATCAGTAGCTTAACTGTCTGTTTATTTTAAATAAATTGCAACTTCGTTTTTTTTTCTCCTTTCAGGCTCTGCTACATTCAAGCGAAATTCCGCCTTTGTGGCCGCGTGATGCCTCTCTTGCCACGTGTGAGCTGCATCTTAGGAATGAATAAAATGCATTAAGCATTTAGAAAGCGTGCTTTTTTGTGACCTTAACAACTGATTGGAATGTTCTGAATCCACGATCTTTAGTCTGCTTTATCGTTTTTGCTGCAGCTTGGAGACGTAACCGAAATCTGCTTCTAATGTGGCATAAGATAACTCACGACATATACGAAATCGCATGTTCAAAAGTGTTTTTCTGTAACCACTTCTGGTGTCGGATGTCACAAGGCCTCGACGGCAATTTTCGACTGTAGAACAGGGCACAGATCCCGGCTGCAAGCGATGACTGCCTGACGTAAAGAAGTCACCAAACACTGGCTGAAAAGAAGTCGTGCCTGGTTGTAAGATAAGGCTTAATTGCTTCTCTGCTGTTTCGCCACAGCATCGATGTGTTCAGAGCAATAGCAACGCTTGGTGCAAGTCTTGAAGCCATGACTTACTGGTAGCTTGCTCATGGTTTGCTTAGAATAAGACATTAGTTCAATATATCCTGCAAAGTGCAAATCACATGGGGCAATTGCCTGAAAATATCTCAAGGAGAGATATGAAGGCAACCTATGCAGTGTCCTAATCGTCGCCAGCCATGAAGCCTGCGTGGGTACGGTTTCGGTAATGTTGGTTGTGTGAACAGGACAAATCAGACTTTAATAAAATAATACAAAACAGCGGAACACGACAAGGCAGATTAAGGTTTTTTTTTCAGTTTTGATAAGGCACTCGATCTGTTTCGGCGCTTCTGCCTTCACATGAATCCCCGAGCGCTGTCCATCTCTCACTTCAGCTGACTACCCATTTTCTCATTATCCATGGGGGAAAAAGGCAGCCAAGATAAAGGTGCCGCACTCTAAGCTCTAGCACAGAGCCTCTACATTATTTCATTGCTAAGCAAACGGTGAAGCAATGAATTTAACAACAGCATAAAAAACGTGGTACACGAGTTAATCCTGCCAGACTTTTAACGAACGTGGCCGCCGTAGCGGACGACCTGACATTCATGCTATGTACTCAACGGATTATTTCTGATAAGAGCACAATAGCATGAGCCGTTTCTTTGTCCCTTTACAGACACAGCGTGCGCTCCAACAAGCAACCAGGCCCAGTCTCTCAAGTGCACATATACTTTCTGACAGCTGCTTCAGGTCAGCTACATGAATGCATTTTTTCTAGCGACGAAGACTGTCGGTATAGGCGTATCAGCTGGAAAAGGGGGCAATCAGGGCGCAAGCCCTCCCTCCCCCACTGAGAAAAGTTGAGAAAGTGAGCCCCCCTCCCCCACTTTCGACTGTAGTCACTGTCAGCTGTACGCTGGGGAAAACTGCAACTAAGGCAAAATCTTCCTTCACCACTGTAATCACTCGGTTATATTATTACGAGGAAAAGAAAATATTACGGGGCAAAACATTAAGGTACAATGTAGCGATAATTTTGATAATTTTGACATGATAGTAATGAGAGGCAAAGTTCGCAGCTTGACCTATGAACGCAGGTAGGCACTTCACTGAAAGCTGAAATTTCAGATGGCGCTACTGTCTGTCCTTGTTGTTGACACGACATAGTATGCTCCTCGTCAATCATACCAGAAGGAAGCTGATTGCATATCACAGCCTAAATTCGTACTATGAACTGCAACTTAGCACTATCAGTAGAAGCAAAGTTTATGAGCAACTGCTCTAACCAGTGCAAAACTAGATGAGGCTTAAAAATTGGAATAAAGGAAGAAGCCCAAAAAGTCCAAGGCTTGCAGCGCCAAAGGTGATGGGGGTCAATGTGAATACAGTGCTCCGGGACAGGAGACAACCGAGGAGGCCAGAAAGAAGGCAAATAGTTATAGAGCTTTGGGTGGCTCACACAGAGGAGGAAGAAAGTTTAAGCGGAAAGACAGGGGGTTAGACAGTTGTTAGACCGGCTGGCTACCCTGTGCTGGGGAAAGGGGTGAGGGGAATATTCTGCAGTTCAAATGGCATGATATGACTGCTTTCATACAAAATCAGTGAATCTGCAGAAAAATGTATGCGGGTAGAATGCAAACCACTTTATCCTGAAGACGTATTAGCCACCACCAGACATGGGTATGTAAAGAGCATCAATGAATGGCTTGCCGTTACAATATGAGCATATTTCTCATTTTCGAGGGTAGAGAGGCAAATTTTTAAGGCCGCTGTTTTGAAATTTTGATAGATGTCCAACAACCCTGTCATCATCAGCATCAATAACATCACCAGCCTAACTATGCCCACTGCAGAGCAAAGAACTCTTCCTCATTCCACCAATCAACCAGGTCTTCTGCTTTCTTCTGCCACGTTATACCAATGATTTTTTTACCTCATCGGCCCACTAAACTTTCTGTCTCCCATTCGTGCCTTCGCTGCGAATTCAATCAGTAACCCTCAGTAACCAGCGGTTATCCTGCCTATACGCACTATATGCCCGGCCCATGTCCTGTTCTTCTTTTTTATTTAAACTATCATATCCTTAACACCGGTTTGTTCCCTGACCCACTCTGCTCTCTGCTTGTCTCGTAAGGTTACGCCTATCATTTTTATTTCAATTGCTCACTTTGTTATTCTCAACTTCAGCTGAAACCTCTTCGGAAGCCTCCAGGTGTCTGCTCCGATTGGTTTAGGTATCGGCAAGGTGCAGCTGTTATATACCATCCTTCTGTGGATTAGTGACAGATTAGCATTCATGACTAGAAAATACTTGCCGAGTGTGATCCACGTCCTTCTCACTCTTCTATTTAATCCACTCTCATGGTTCGGCTACGATGTTCTCTGCGGAGACTGTTGTAGATTACTTTAGTTTTATGTCTAATAACTTTCAAACTTACTCTTCATCTTTCCGTAATTCAGTTCAGTAGGCATGAACTGTAATTCTTCCCCTGAGTTGCTCATCAAGGCGGTGTCATCACCGACTTTCAGTGTACTAAGATACTCTTCATTACCTCTTATCTCTAACTCTTCCTAATCCAGGGCCCTGAAAGCCTCCTGTAAACACGCGGTGAGTACCATTGGAGAGATCGTGTCTCTCTGCCTTCCACCTTTCTTGATTGCGATTCCGTCACTTTTTTTTTACGGATAGCTATCTCTAGTGCGGTTTCACTGTTAATTTTTCCAGTATGTTGATGAGTTCGTCAGTTCCCTGATTCCGTAGTACCCGCATGGCTGATGATGTTCCAACTCGGTCAAATGCCTTCTCGTAATCTGTAAATGCTATGTATAAAAGAATTGGTTGTACTCCACAAATTTCTCTCTCACTTGACTGATAGTACGAATATGGTCTATTGTGTAGTAGCGTGTACGAAATTCTGCTTGTTCCTTTGGTGGATTGAACTCTAACGTACTCTTAACTCTGTTAGCGATTATATTTGTAAATAGTTCGTAGAGTACAGATGGTGAACCGATCGGCGTGTATTTCTTCAAATCCTTGACTTCTTTCTTCTGTATTGCAATGATGTTGGCGTTCTTCCAGGATTCGGGTACTCGTCCCTTCAATGCACACTTCGTATGTAAGGTGGTCAATTTTTATAACACGATTTCTCCCAATTCTTCAGCTGCTCTGTTGTTACCTTATCCTTAGCAGCGTCTTTGCCTCCGCATTTCTGCCGGGGCTTTTATTACTTTCCCTGTGCGTACTGGTAGGATGTAAAGTTTATGTAGGCTATTTGCTTCTTACGATATCATTCTTGTTGTTTCGGCTTCTGTACAGCGCTCTGTACAACTCCTCCGCCACCTCAACTATCCTATTCAAATGTTATGACATTGCCCACCGTGTCGCCTAATGCATGCACCCGATTTTTGTCAATGGACGAGTTTGCCTTCGCCGCTTTTAGACTTCTGCCACTTTTTACAGCCTGCTCAATTCTCTCTATGCTAATCCTCCTGATGTCGGCTACATTACGCCTATTTGTTAAATTCGAACGCTCCGCTAGCTAGCTCTATTTTTTCTATTTTATCGGTTGCATTTGAGGCTTTCATGTTTGGTCGTCTCTTAAGAAGATTTTTTGTCTCTTTAGATAGTTTGCATTTAATAACACTCAATAATTATGCAAGTGATAGCAATATTGCATTATTCTGTATTATTGTTGCGCACGTTTCGATCTGTCTGCCATTCTTCGCGTGTCATTCCAATTTGTTGCTATCGCATTCATTGCTGCGGATTTGCGGTAAAGCTATCACTTTGTTGTGAAATTGGTAACCATCCACTACGCCAAATTTCAAATTGTGGAGAAGGACGAAATGACAGCTACACATCTTAGAAGCAATATGTACGTTATGTTAATGCGGTCACTGATAACAATGAAGAATTCTCCTTTTGTTGTGGGTGGCAATAATTCAGCGACCCTACAGATCCGTGATTTGCTTATGTCACGCTTGGTTGTTAATTAGCGCTCCTACCATGCCTACTACATACGTGAACAAAGGAGTGAAAGTACTTCAACGAGTGCAACAGCAAAGCAGATGCAAGGTGCCCGCTATAAGTCATGACGATGACGCTAATGAGGATGAACAACAATTGCGTTTGTTTGTTTGTCTGTAGCCTGAAATCCATGGCACATACATTCTCTGGGGGACACGACGCATTTTTTTTCTTCCACCAAGGCACAGCCCATGCAAGGTGCCCACTGTACGACATGGCAATGACAATGGCACTAATGACGATGATGATCACGGACAACGGCGGGCTTGTACAGTAGTAGATAACGTCTCAATATGCGTTACGATTCATTCTGTATGACTGGATACAAACGTCATCTTTGCCCACTTTGAAAATGATAAATGAACATTTTATATACCCGTCAACCGCCTGGCATACATTTACATGCATGAGTGGTGAACATCACGGGTGATTGACGGTAACACCGAACAATAATTCAACTGCTTCGCCCCCTCACCATAATTCACAACGTCGATATGCCATGTTTTTTTTTCGTCAAGTAAGGAAACAACTAATTTGCCATTACTTGTCTTTCTATGAGAATTGCGGTACTTGCGTCAGTAAGAAATTATGTGGACTTTCATGTATGTGCACAATGTTGTTCAATTGGTCTGAGTCCATGTATGGGTCAGAAGAATTCAACGATCCATGACTTAGTACTCCTTTAGTGTGATTCCTGTTTGTACTAATCGCATTCAGTGACGTCTAGTGTCACTTTTCAATGACACTTTATTACGCAGGTTATTATTTCTCCGTCTTGACATGAAGCTTGTATGAGGTCTTCTTGCGCAGGATTTAGGACTCATGTCCTGGCTCTGTGGTGGAATACTGGGCTGCCACAAAGAAGACCTGCATTCTAACCCCAATCCACTCTCAATCATTTTTTAGTTGTTTCATTTTTTTATAAAGAGATACTGGTTGTGAACACCAGTTGCCCCGGACGTGGGCTGCAAAAATCAAAAGCTCTCAAGAATACTCACGAGAACAGTGCAAGAATGGGACGGAGAAAAAATGATTAACATAACACAACCGCTGATAAGCAACTGAGCGTAAATTTATTACACCGGAAAACATAGAGCTGAAAACGGAAACAAAAAAATTACAGCATATCAACAGAGTGAATCATGATGAGTGGGGCGAAGCGGCCATTAGCCCACCTTTGTTTCTGTCCGTCCGTTCATTCTTGCTTCCATCCATCCGCGTGGCCATCCATGTGTCCGTTTGTCTGTCCATGCGTCCATCCGTGCGTCCGCGCGTGAGTCCGTCCATCCGTCGGACCATCCCTGCTTCCATCCGTCCGCTCATCTGCTAGTCTTTCTGTCCATTCGTCCGTCTAGTAAACACTCAAAGTATACAACCATCTCCCCTCTCGAATCTCCTGTGGTACATACCCGCTCTAGAGCAGATAGGAGATGGTTGGTGGTGGTGGTGGTGAAGATGATGATGATGGTAAGCGTTTGGATATTGCTGTGCGGTTGTTCTCTTATTCATTTCCGAATTTTCCAGCCATGGCAGATGAATAGTTACAGTACAAGGCTGTTGATGCGAATGTCACAAGATTGATTTTAGAGGAGCACTGACATCAAATTTGCTCATGTCAAGATTTTTGCGTCAACGAGTAGCTATCTACCCCTACAAGGGATTAGCGACCTAAAACGCATATCAGGTACGAATGAATATCTGCAATATTAATTAATTCATCTGCTATCGAACGTGTTTCAAAATGCGTTGAAAGCCCATCAAATTGTAGTCTGTCGGCGCTACCTCGCGGCCACGTCGAGGCTACTGCACAGCTGATGCTGCTTTCACAAAAATTGTGACGTCAAGCACACAGGCATTTCGTCTTATAGGAGCGCACGTACAGTCAGTCGAGCTGTATCTCTGATTATGTAGACTAAAACCCCTCCATGCGTTTTCTGCCGGCTAGGTTAAGTAGTGCCAACGTTTTCTACTCTTCTCCCTTTAGCCTCGGCCTCGAGAAGGGGCCTCGTACTGCTAGTGAAACCCAACTCGTTCACCAACACAGGATTTACCTTGTAGCAGCTCAGCGCAAAGTGAAGCGAGCAAATGCGGCTGTTCTTCACAGGCGTCCAGTCCCTCTGTCCATGGGCACGTGCGAAGTCAACCCACTGGCTGCATAGAAGTTCATGGCTTGGAAAGGCATGAAACGCCACGCCATTTCCGCTTTTTTCTCGCCTCAACGTGCAGGTTCTCAATGCGCAACGGGTCCCCGACATTCTGGCAGGTGTTGTTACTCTGAATGATCGTACTCACGCTGCGGAGCACACGTCAAATCAGTCGATGCGATACGATGAATCGCACGCACGCTTCAACACGCCAAGAAGAGCTAATAGGGAGAGCGTGGCCGGGAGTCGGCTCCAAACACACTCAGATCGTCGACGTAATTGTTACTAGCGTATTGTCACTCAGGATGGTATTTGTGGAATGTATCACACCGAGCAGAGGCGGTTTTTTTTTTGCATTCCGAACCGTTTCGCCCACGTGACTAATTCGTCAACGTCACCAAAACGTCACGGCTGCCGCAGCGCTTTTTTTTTTTACACTTCGCAGTTCATTTGAAGTCTTGAAAAGCTGGGGCCACGTTAAAAAAGAGCTATGAAAAACTGTGATAACCATTATAGTATTACGGCTAAAGAGATAGCAAGAAGTGTCTCAGAAAGCCTTGGATATGAACATGCCTCGCTCCTGAAAAGTGGAACAAACGTTCCGTGCCAGATCCGTCGTCATCGACGTTTTCGCGTGCTCATGGGTGTTTGCAATTTATTTCGCGTCGGTCTTGCGTGCACACAAACATGTGGAGCTCACTTCAGTGGCAAATCGGTTTTTGCTTCCTGTTTTGTGAACTCTCATTGCTGTGAGATAGCTGGCCAGTGCCGTATTGCCCCGTGTTGAGGCATATTGTGAACTTTTGCCTTTAGCAAACGACTGAATCCGCTGCTTCCTAGAGGCGCGTACAATTACACGCTGCTTATGTAAGCAAAATTTGTAGGGGGTTTTGGTGATGAGGTGGCGCAAAAATGTTATTTTTCTACTCGTTTGCTTGTCTGTCACGACATGGTATTGCGTCGTTACTGCAAAACATTCGCGCTATCCGATTAGTTTGGCCTGGAAAGTAAGTGCGAATGCATCGCGCGCTGTCTGGTTGAACTCTCATCTTCATCAGCAAACTGTCCTGTGCATGCCTTGATCACCTTGTAGGATCTTGTTTTCGTTGTTATCTCTTTGGTCTCTTTCCCATTTCACAGTACGGGCACGCGAATTGTTTGAACAGCGAAGACAGAACGAGACAGTTCCTTGTCTATACGCCCAGTGTATGCGTCCACGGTCTACAAAACTAAGTTGAAAAAACACCACAGCAACAAGAACGCTGAAAGAGGGACGACAGAGAAGGCGAAACCACCAAGAAAAAAAAAGGCAGATCCCACGTACAGTGGCAATCGATGATATGCGAAGCACGAATGAGAAATGCTGATATGTCACTTTGAAATCAGCACAACGTTACGAGGTGGAGGCAAGTGATGCCGTAAATAACTTCTGCGTCATGATAATCATGTTTTGATGTGTCGTTTACCTTCGTCATCTATTCAGGTCACGGAATACTAACCCCCGTATTCACAAACGCTCTTCGACTCGACTTTCACCATTCACTTGACAGAGTTAAGCAGTGCGCTGCCGCTTGGCTGAAAATGACGCTGCGTCACTCAAGAGTTGCAGCAGATCATTGCTGATATGCAGTGACTTGCCGTTGTTAAAGTTGGCGCTCTCATCGGCTTTCTCAAGTGAAGGTGGAGTGTCGAGTGAAGGGACGTTCTAGAATACGGGGTAAATTTAGTAAATGTGGAGCTAGTGAAACAAGTGCGAGTACGCTATGAGCTTGGCTTGTGGTCATGTTTTGGGATCACACACGTGTTTGGATTATTATGTTTGCACCAGTCACATACTTTCGTCATACATTGACATCAAGTGACACCAAATTTTGTTTATGTTGAGCTAGCAAAACGGCCGCGAGCGCGTCAAGAAGGGCCCAATACACTCTAATGTAGCGTGGACGCGCGCTCACGCTGGGCACAGTGACACTACGTTAACATAGCGTGAGCACTTTATAGTGTGATGCTAGGTGCCACCGGTGCGACTAGCGTCCGCCGGCGTGGCCCGACGGGAACCGGCGCTAAATGCGACATGTTGCATTTCGCGCTGATGCGTTACCCATACAACACTGCGTCTCACTCTTTTCGTGACGGAGGGATACCGGGCGCGCTGAAACGCGCATGCGTCAAAGAAACGCAGCGCGGTGCGCGCCTGCGAGTATATGGCAGGACCGGCCCTTGGCGTGACGCTACGAAATGAACGTCGGCGAGCTCGCACACCACGTCAAGTGGTAATGTATTGGCGCATTGACTGTGTCATGTAGCCATGTTCTCACATGACACGCATCTCATGACTATCATGTTTGCACCGGTAACATACCTTCATCGTCCATTGGCGTCACGTAATACCAAATCTTGCATATGTGAAGGTAGCAAAATGGCCACGAGCGCATCATCAGTGTGGCAATAAGTCATGTTGTTACATGCCACGCATGTCGTGAATAATATGTTTGGATGTGTCAGTTACTTATGTCGTCCATTCGCGTCGCGTATTACCAAGTTTGGTACAGGTGAAGTTAGCGAAACGGCCGCGAGCACATCATGAGCGTAACATGTAGTCATGTTGTTACATGACACGCATCTCATGTTTATCTTGTTTGCACAACAATAATACCTTCGTCACCCATTTAAGTCCCGTGATACAAAATTAGGTATAAGTGAAGCTAGCGAAATTGTCGTGAGCGCATCATGAGCGTGGAATTTAGTCATGTTGTTACATGACACGCATTTCATGATTATCATGTTTGCACCAGTATCATACCTTCGTACTCCATTCGCGTCCCGTAATACCAAACTTGGTATAAGGGAAGCTACCGAAACAGCCACCAGCGCATCATGAGCGTGGCAGGTAGTCATGTTGTTACATCACACGCATCTCATGTTTATCATGTTCGCACCAGTGTGATACCTTCGTCATCCATTCACATCCCGTAATACCAAATTTGGTATAAGGGAAACTGGTGAAACGGCCGCGAGCGCATCGTGAGCGTGGGATGTAGTCATGTAGTTACATGACACGCATGTCATGATTTTCATATTAGGGTCTGTCTCTTGTGTTCGCCATGCAATCATGTCCTACCATACCACTTTTGCAACATGCCATGTGAACAAAACAACTGCAAGAGCTGCAGGACTATGAAATGTATATCATGACATTCCTGACATACATGTCTTGATATTCGTTGTATGCCTAGTTATATACGTTTTAATACAGTCGTGTTATGTCATATCAAATTTGGTATCAATACTATAATCTCAACGGCCAGGAGAGCTCAAAGTCGTAGGCGGCTAGATAGATCGATAGATAGATAGATAGATAATAGATAGATAGATAGATAGATAGATAGGATAGATAGATAGATAGATAGATAGATAGATAGATAGATAGATAGATAGATAGATAGATAGATAAGCTCAAAGTCACCGAGGTTCACAAAGAAATGCTTCGCATTTAAAAATTGCTAGCTTCGGAGCCGGCCGAGCAGTAACTTCTGAAAAGGGGATCGAATCGGTCCCGAAACGTCGGGTCAGTTTACAATCTTTAAGTTTTATTTTTGGACTATAACTTACCTGGAGATTTCGTTATTGGTGTGCAAGTTCCCCCAGCCATCTGTCGAAGATGTTCGCCTATATGCAGCATGTCATTGTACGTACTTGTGCGTACAAATTGATGGCAGCGGATGCAGTCGTTTGCTAACGGTAAACGTTGCGAATAAGTCTCAACACGGGGCATTACGGCACTAGCCGGCTATTTCACAGCGATGAGAGTTCAAAAAAGAAGAAGCACAAACCACTTTGCCACTGAAGTGACCTTCATGTTTCTGTACTCGCAATACCGACGCGAAACGAATTGCAAACACCTCTCAGCACGCGATATCCTCGATGACGACAGATCTGACCCGGAACGTGCTTTTTCCCCGCTGCAGTGGTCTAGTGGCTGAGGTACTCGGCTGCTGAGCCGCAGGTCACCTGTTCGAATCCCGGCTGCGACGGCTGCATTTCCGGTGGAGGCGGAAACGTTGTAGGCCCGTGTACTCAGATTTGGGTGCACATTAAAGAACCCCAAGCGGTCGAAATTTCCGCAGCCCTCCACTACGGCGTCTCTCATTATCATATGGTCGTTTTGGGACGGTAAAGCCCACATATCAATCATCATCAATCAACGTCTTTTTTGCCGACTTTCGTTTGTTCCACGGAGGAAAGAATCTTCACATCCAAGGCTTTCTCAGACACTCTATGCTACCTATTCAGCCATGATCACAGCTTTTTCACCTCGCCCCGGCTTGTCTGAACGGTGATATCTGTCTCGACTTGAAACGAACCGTGAATGCGGAAAAAAAAAGAGTGCCTCAGCAGCCGTGAAATTGTGGTGACGTCACCGGAAAGGTCACGTGGGCGAAACGGTTTAACCTGCAAAAAAACCGTCCCTACCGTACACGTAGCACTAGTGTCATTGTCGCAGGACAGTCTATTATCCGTTTTTTTTCCTCACTCTAGCATTTCTACGCTTGTTAATCATCGAAATAAAATAATTTCCATGCGACAAATGCCGTTTAAATTTGGCGAAGAAGACCCATGCATACAAAGCATTTGAATTATGGGTCCATCTCGATCTTGAAATTTAATATCAGTGCTTCTTTAACCTTGGTGGTCGCATGCCGATTGAGGTGAACTAGTAGGGGCCCATGCACTGTGCGATTACGAAGCCGAATAAAGAACGCCACATGGTTGAAATGTTCGCATTCCTTCAGTATGATGTTCTTCATAATCGTATCATTTTGGAACTTGAAACTTCAGGTATGACATTTTCGTAACTAACTTAGCGGTTGAAATTGTTTTCAATGTCCCCTTTTTGTCGTCAACTTTTCGTGAGTCGCTATACTGCATGCTACCCGTCACCATGGTCAAGTGCTTGACGGCTGACCCAAAGGCTGCAGCAGCATATCCCGGCCACGGCTGACACATATCGCTAAAGGTCAATTTCGAGAGGCCGACATACCTAGTTGAAGAACAGCATTTTAAAAGCAAGTGGTCGAAACTTTAAAGCCCGTCACTGTGGCGTCTCTCATAATCACAACACTGTTTTGAAACGTGCAGCCCGGCGACATATCTTAGCGTATGAGTGGAAGTTTTGCATTGTTGGTACAGAAAGCGAAAAATTTATTTTATGATTACCGTACAATATATTAACAGTATAAAGATGGACATAATCTGGTATGTTAGCATTTTTTAGACCTTTTTATTATCTCCACGGCTAGGCAACCTTGTGGCTTCATTACGCTTCTATTTTCAATGAAGAACGTTGTGCTCCCTATCTTTTGTTGTTTTCGCAAGATCGAATACAGAAGCATGTTGAAGGCGTACTTAAACTGCCGCGCCTATGATAGCGATAGCTCGTTCCTGAAGCTTTCATTTCATTATAAAGCGTCATTCTATAGCAATATATCAACTGTAAAGAGACATTTCTTTTTACACTTGCCGCGGGCTGCATCGGCAACGGTACGAACTGCTATCGCTAACACCCCTACAAGCTTTCACTGATTTTTAAAAGGTTCCCACAGCATAAACATGGCGAATTTACGAGGAAGAAATGTTTCCGAAGCACACTGCAATCTTACATTGCATGCGTCACTATTCTGCGCAGAGTTGACTTATCAGCACATTCATCCATCCTCGCCATTCCCTTTCCCCTCAAACGCATTCAAAAGCAGTAACTAGCATGCAGCTGAGCTTCTTCCAAGCGTCAGGGGACAGTTAAGTTTAGTGTTTCCGACCATCCCGGGCACCATGTTGTGGATCGCCTCGCTAATGCTGCTCTATGGAGCAGCGATAGGGGACGACAAGACAAACTTGTTTAAGGGCTGCGTGCGGAGTCGTGACCGGCGCCTGATACCTGGAACATGCACCCTGGCTCCAGGGCGCTCGCTTCCTGGCAACCCTATCCTGCTGCGCTACGCGCACAAGCTTCTCAAGAGACGCCACCACCAACCGCGCAAGGGAAACCTCATCACCGTTCTTCGAGTCGTTCGCGCAGCACTGATGGTAAGTAAGCCTCTTTGGTCATTTCATGAGCCTACAAGGTCGGTAACATTATCATAAACTGAAACGAACCATTAATTTTACCCATCACGTCCTTGAATATCCCGCAGGGTACGGGATGTAATCCCAGCTGCGACGGCTGCATTTGCGATGGAAGCATAAATGCTGTAGGCCTGTGTGTTCAGATTTAGGTGCACGTTAAAGATCCTTAAGCAGTCGAAATTTTCGGAGCCCTCCACTACGGCGTCTTCATAATCATACGGGGGTTTGACGTTAAACCCCCCCATACAGCTCACCCTTAAATGTCACGTGGACGGTATTGTTAAAAAAAGCTTCATATAAGTGATACTCGAGTGATATCGGAAAACTGATTTCATTCATATTTTGCGACGGGAACGCAATGGTTACCTTGGTATAGGCTGCTTACCTGAAATAGTGGTTTCTGTCCTGGTCACTGCGGTTTGATTTCTGCAGACGCGAAAAAATCAAGGTTCATGTAATCACAGTCTGATGCCAGTGCACGTAAAAAAAACATCATAATGGAAAGGCGGAGGAAAGTTTAGGCGGAAGGATCCTCCTTTTTTTCTCTTTCTCTTCTGTTTCCTCTCTCTCTCATCTTTATGCCCCCTTCCTATTCCCCCAGCGTAGGGTAGCAAACCGGGCATGTGCCTGGTTAACCTCCCTGCCTTCCCTCTTGTTGTTTACCCCCCCCCCCCCACAGGAGCGTTAGCAAGTTCTTAGAACGGATGGCTACCCTGTGCTGGGGAAAAGGGTGAGGGGAATAAAAGATGATAAAAATAATGTTTCGAAGAGAATGAGAGAGAAATTACAAAAAAAATAGCGACAGAAGAAAGGCAACATCAAAGAGTATAAAACACTGAAGCCTGCCTCAGAGGCCAGTTGTCCGCAAAAAGCGCAGCAAAGCTTTCAAGGCCTTCTGGGCTGAGGATAAGCTCGGCCAATGACCCAGAATTCCTTGTTCCGACAAAGGCCGATATTCCAGTCTATCCAGAGCTGCAGTCAGTTCTTGTCTTGGCGCGTTGAAGTGGATGCACTCACATAGAAGGTGCGCGATGGTTTCTTCGCAGCTGCAGTAAGTGCATGTAGAAGAGCTGGCCATTCCAATGAGATAAGAGTATGCGTTCGTGAAGGCCACTCCAAGCCACAGGTGGCATAGGAACGTCTCCTCAGCCCGAAATATCTCTGAAGGAAGAAGCTGCAGATCAAGATCTAAGTTATGCAGGCACACGTTTATGAATTCTGTTGAGTTCTACTGTACCAGTGGGAGGTCACGTGCAAGCGAATGAAGTCTTGTAGCTGCATCGGTTTTTGAGAATGGAATGGCTGTGTCTTGGGTACCGTCGTGTGCAGATGCAGCGGACTCATCTGTGCGGTCATCGACATATATACCGCAATGACCTGGTATCCGCTGATACACTATGCTGTGCTGTTTCTCGATTGCTTGGTGATGAAGAAGCCTTGTTTCAGCTACTAAATGTTCATTAGGTCCATGGCGAAAAGGTGACATAAGACATTGAAGAGCTGCCTTCGAGTACATGAAGATTGACCAAGTGCCTGAAGGTTCTTCAACTCCAGAGCATCACGTCTGGCAGCGTGTTCTGCAGCTGTCGATGACGTCAAATGCGTTGTCATGAATTTAATTGTGATGTGCCTCGCTAGAATAGCCACTGCCCCGGCTGAGCTTACTGAAGACACCATACCATCCGTGTAAATGAGATGGCGACCGGTGTGCTTTTGTAGCAGGAAGAGTAATGTGGGCTGTTTCAGGGCTATATGCGACGACTTATTTCTTATTTTGGATGCCAGGAATTATAAGAAGGGCTTTGAGTGGGTGTAGGCACCACAATGACATCGGAAGCCGTGCTGCATGCGTGAAGTGCAATAGAAGAACTGCGCAATGCTGAGCTACAGTTGCGCTGAATGCTGAGTGAGGCCTAAAAGTTCGAAGTGAGGCGAAGTGATGTGATGGAAGCCAAGCGAAATGTCTTTATGTGCATTCTCAAAGCGTCTACGCGGATGTATGCGTTGACTGGTTAATCACGCGCTATAATGACTGTCACTGCTGTAAAAATTTCTGTAGCCCTCGAATAGATCACCTCAATATATGGCTGTTAAAAAAAAGTCTAGCGTGTTATTTCAGTAATTGCACGTTTATTAGGCTTCTCTCAGCGGAGTTTCTTCCTAGAATAATATTGCTTGTTCTGGCAGTTTTTCTTTTCAAATTTTCATCTCAAGCAGTGAATATACATGCAAATCGAAGATTTATTTTTATTATTGAAATGTTAACTGAAGGATACATAATCGAATACAATCAAAATATGCTTCACCTTATACTGCTACTATGTTTAGATTTCTGTGACTTGCGGAATGCTTCGCTGAGCCTTCCTTAAATTTGCGCCTGGCGTATCAATAAGTCACATGGGCGTTGTATATTTTTACGCTGTAATAGACAAGTTGCACCGTATCCGCGAATCAGATTTTGTTGGACACCTAAGTTTTCTTCTTTGCTTTTGCTGTTAGTTGTGTGGTTGTAATATCTACATGATAACAGTAGTCAGTGTCTGTTTTTACAAAACTTTCGTGCACTCGATATGTGCGTTTCAGTGCTCGAGCAGACTCAGAATTTAGTAATGCTTTTTTGATATAAATCAACATTTTATTCACTCTAAAACAAGCATGACAATAGTAATTACCTAACTGGGCTGAAGACTCAGTTTTAATTAGCATTGCATCTTTATAAATATATGTTATTGAGCATAATACATCAGAGGGCTAAAGCACCTGAATTTTAGCACAGCTAGACCTAATAAGCTTTACTAAGCATAAAATATGACCACGGAGACGATAAAGAACAGAGCGAAAGCCTGCCCCGGTCGCTGATGTGTTTCCTCTCTATTCCGCAAGAGATAACTAAAGTCTTAAGAACTCCTGGTAAAGATTTCGATGGTCACGTAGTGTAGTTAGTAGGTGCCATGACGTACCATCCATTTCAAGCATTGCCACTTAACCCTTGCTTTAAATCTTCAATTTAGTGCTCATCATAAAAAATGCCAATAACGGTACTCAGAAGAAGCGAATGTGGTGTCTGGTTTCCGGGAAACCTAGCTATCAAACGACCGCTGTTTGAGACTGCCCGTAGCAGGCATGCGCATATTCTCTTTCACGTCACCACTTCTCTTCCTTGTGTGGCGCTGAACAGAGCAGACTACCTTCATGCTTTCAGGTAAAAAAAAGTGTCAGTACACAGCATGAAAACCTTAGATAACGAAAGATAATTCGCCGAATTTCTCCGCACTCGTGTGTCGTTTTCGCCAAAGTTTGCAAAGGAGTCTGCGACGAAGGCATGCTTTGCTGGTCTACACATAGCGCAGACTCTCTGCCATGAGGGCCCGTCCTCTTGTACAGTCTTTTCTAATGCTGAATTGCAATGGTGCATCCAGATCAAGTTTTTCTGCTCTAAACGGAGCAAATTTTTCTTCTCTGAACGAAAAAGTTTTTCTTCACTGAACAAAGAAAGTTTTTGTTCTCTGAACGTAGCAATCGCATTCTAATGGCATATTGAGAGCGGGAATTGTGTGTTCCAGTGGTAGATTCAGAGCAACCGCAGATCACGAATTGCTCCGTCGAGCAAGAATTTTCGCTACGCCGAATTCGGTGGATTTAACCGAAAGTTCAAGTGACGTATTCAGTGCGCCTGTCTTTCATCCAATCACCGATTGGATGAAAAACGCTTCCCGCTCTCTCGCACCCTCTCGTGTTCCCTCGCTAGATTTGCGCTCAGCAAGAGCACCCGTCGAGACGCAGGCGTTCATACCGCAGATTTAGCGAGAGCAATCCCGCTCGGATCTGCGCGCTCCATTCGCAATCCGGCACAGCACTCGCGATCTGCCACTGGAATTTAACACAAGTCAAGCTGTAGTCGGACACAACTACAGATGTCTACAGTATTTTCACTTCCAAAACGGAAGCACTCATTTCCGCAGAAATTGATGGGCGCTTCAGACAAACTTGAACCGGACAGCCACTAACTGTGCCTCAATTGAGAACACATTAGTGGAGGCATGAGGGGTACTGCTCCTTTAGTCGTGATCATAAGGACGGCCTCCCTTCGGTCTTCAGTTTTTGGTTGACATACAGTGCTTTACACTTTATAGTGGTTACGCCAGTGAAATATCCAGGCTTTTTGTGCAGTTCACTGAGCCACCACGTGGTAATGTTGTCCGTGTGGAGTTCGTCACTGTGCAGAGTGACTGCGACCAATCAGTCCGCTACAGCCCAAAAGTGTGCAAGCCAGTTGGCCGAAAGGTGAGATTGCCATCAAATGTAAAGTAGATCAACAATGACCATCTGCATAAAGTAATTTCTAAACTTTGCACCAAATTTGCGCTTGTGTTGAGCTATGGATAACGGTATGGCTATCGTTTCAAAGAGATTCAATTAAATTTACGCGATTATTTTTTCATGTCTAGGAAATCCTCACGCGAACAGCTGTAAAAAACGCTCTTTTGCTGCACCTCGGTTCATGACTAAACTTCTTTCTTCCCCGGCAGTTCGCGCTACTTTCACTGAAAACGAATATAGTGCATTCGTAAGTCAAAGCATGTGTGTTGATTTCCTACTAGGTTTGAAGTTGTTTTTCCATCCACGTTTGTTTTCGTTAACTCAAAGCTGTGACCACACAATTCTTTATTTGAATTCACTGGTGTTACGCCCATCGCACTGAGCCACAGATTGAAGCCTTCTCATGGAATTTCGCCTATACACTTGAAGTTCCTTTTATTTCAGGCAAATGGTTTGTGCCAGGCCAAGTTCCTCGTGCAATACGGCCTCGGCGTGCTTCAGCGTGGCTGGTGCCACACTGTAGTAGGTGTGTCATTTGCTCTACAGTAGATTACACAGCTGTCGAATTGTCGTAGAATTGTAGAACATGTATTTTTTTTTTCATTTTGAGTTTCCTATACCTATTTATACGCAAGCAAATACATTCAACTATTAGAAAACACCTTTTGTTGAGCGCTACCGTCGGCTGGAAGTTCAGCATGATTTCAATATCACCAGTTTTATTTTTCGCGATAACACTTTTGATTTGTCTAAAGGGCGCCCATTTACAGTTGTCAGGGCAGTATCGCTCGGCAAGGAGAAAGTTGGCCCGATTGCTTGGAGATCTGCATTGATAAGTTGATTGAATTTGCACGCTTTTTTTTTTACATTTCAGGCCAGCCTGCTGCAGAGAAAGATTCCGCTTCTGTGACCCCCTGATGCGCGTATGCGCCAGGCGAGTGAGCCGCAGACTTAGGAATAAATAAAATGTCTTGAGCATTTACACAGTGTGTCTGTTTCCTTTACTAGAAAAAGCGCCATATTGGAACACCGGCATTGATGTCGCTGCGCTCATTTAGTGTTAAGTCCCAAGCTGAGCACTACTCGCGTAAATATTCGAAGAGTGCTGTAACCACAAGACGCATCAGCAAGTTCGCTTCGTTGCATCCTTACAACCATTGCTCACGACATTGGTCATGAGCCTTACATTGCTCACAAGCAAACAGTGGCTGGCGGATGGTACTGGTATAGGTGCAGTCGCGAGTGTGGTTAGCGTGAACCTTGGAGCTAGTACCGCGTGGTGCTATCAGTGACGCCGACCTGTGCCAACACAAAGCTGTGCACTAGCATGGTTTCTTTGTCTCGTCGTTATCCCGCTATCACGCGCAACACTGATCGCCTTCGATGAAGGTGCAGTCAGGTGATGTGGTACTTGTGATGGTGAATCTCCTCGTATCCGAGTGACGTGTAGTGCGCGTGCGAAAAAGCTTTATTGGTGTTCACAACACTGTTTTGAAACGTGCAGCCCGGCGACATTTTTTTGCGTATACGTGCGAGGCTTTGCCATTGTTGGTACAGCAAGTGAAAAATTTATTTTATGATTACCGTACAATAGATTAACAGTATAAAGATGGACATAATCTGGCATGTTAGCTTTTTTTAGACCTTTTTAATATCTCAAGGCTAGGCAAACCATGTTGCTTCAGTACGTTCCTCTTTTCATTGAAGAACGTTGTGCTCCCTATCTTTTGTTGTTTTCGCAAGATCGAAACAGAAGCATGTTGCAGGCGTACCTGTTAAAACTTCCGCGCCTATGATAGCGATAGCTCGTTCCTGAGCTTTCTTTTCATTCTGAAGCGTCATCCTATAGCATTATATGAACTGTAAAGAGGCGTTTTTTTACACTTGCAGGGCTGCATCGGCAACGGTACAAATTGTATCGCTAATACTCCTACAAGCTTTCACTGATTTCTAAAAGGTTCCCACAGCATAAACTTGGCGAATTTACGAGAATGAAATGTTTCTAAAGCACACTGCAATCTTACATAGCATGCGTCACTATTCTGCGCAAAGATGACTTATCAGCACATTCATCCATCCTCGCCATTCCCTTCCCCTCAAACGCGTTCAAAAGCAGCCACTAGCACGCAGCCGAGCTTCTTCCAAGCGCAGGGGACAGTTAAGTTAGTGTTTACGATCATCCCGGGCACCATGTTGTGGGTCGCCTCGCTAATGCTGCTCTATGGAGCAGTGATAGGGGACGACAAGACAAACTTGTTAAGGGCTGCGTGCGGAAGTCGCGGACCGGCGCCTATTACCTGGAACATGCACCCTGGCTCCAGGGCGCTCGCTTCCTGGCAACCCTATCCTGCTGCGCTACGCGCACAAGCTTCTCAAGAGACGCCACCACCAGCCGCGCAAGGGAAACCTCATCACCGTTCTTCGAGTCGTTCGCGCAGCACTGATGGTGAGCCTCTTTGATCATTTCTTCGGCCTACAAGCTCTGTAACATATCATAAAGTGAAACGAACCATCATCAGTTCACTTATCACGCCCTTGAACGTCCCGCAGGTTAGAGGGATGTAATCCCAGCTGCGGCGCCTGCATTTGCGATGGAGGCATAATGCTGTAGGCCTGTGTGCTCAGATTTAGGTGCACGTTAAATAATCCCAGGTGGTCAAATTTTCGGAGCCCCTCCACTACGGGGTTTTTCATAATTATACGGGGGTTTGACGTTAAACCTCCCCCATACAGCTCACCTTCAATGTCACGTGGACGCTATGTTAAAAAGCTTCACATAAGTGATACTCGAGTGATATCAGAAAACTTATTCATTCATATTTCACGACGGGAACACAATGGTTACTTGGTATAGGCTGCTTACCTGACATAGTGGTTTCAGTCCTGGTCATTGTGGTTTGATTTCTACAGACGCGAAAAAATCGAAGGCTCGTGTAATCAGTCTGATGCCAGTGCACGTAAAAAAAACATCATAATGGAAAGGCGGAGGAAAGTTTAGGCGGAAGGATCCTCCTTTTTTTCTCTTTCTCTTCTGTTTCCTCTCTCTCTCATCTTTATGCCCCCTTCCTATTCCCCCAGCGTAGGGTAGCAAACCGGGCATGTGCCTGGTTAACCTCCCTGCCTTCCCTCTTGTTGTTTACCCCCCCCCCCCACAGGAGCGTTAGCAAGTTCTTAGAACGGATGGCTACCCTGTGCTGGGGAAAAGGGTGAGGGGAATAAAAGATGATAAAAAAGTGTTTCGAAAAGAGAGAGATGAATTACAAAAAATAGCGACAGAGAAAAGGCAACATCGAAGAGTATAAGACAGTGAAGCCTGCCTCTGAGGCCAGTTGTCCGCAAAAAGCGCAGCAAAGCTTTCAAGGCCTTCTGGGCTGAGGATAGGCTCGGCCAATGACCCAGAATCCCTTGTTCCGACAAAGGCTGATCATCCAGTCCATCCAGAGCTGCAGTCAGTTCTTGTCTTGGTGCGTCGAAGTGGGTGCACTCACATAGAAGGTGCGCGGTGGTTTCTTCGCAGCTGCAGTAAGTGCATGTAGAAGAGCTGGCCATTCCAATGAGATAAGAGTATGCGTTCGTGAAGGCCACTCCAAGCCACAGGTGGCATAGGAACGTCTCCTCAGCCCGAAATATCTCTGAAGGAAGAAGCTGCAGATCAAGATCTAAGTTATGCAGGCACACGTTTATGAATTCTGTTGAGTTCTACTGTACCAGTGGGAAGTCACGTGCACGCCAACGAAGTCTTGTAGGTGCGTCGGTTCTTGAGAACGGAACGGCTGTGTATGGGGTACCATCGTGTGCAGATCTAGCGGCCTCATCTGCGCGGTCATTGCCATATATACCGCAATGACCTGGTATCCACTGATATCCATATATGCTGTGCTGTTTCTCAATTGCTTGGTGATGAAAAGCCTTCTTTCAGCTACTAACTGTTCATTTGGTTCATGGCGAAAGGGTGACATAACACATTGAAGCGCTTCCTTCGAGTCTGAGAAGATAGGCCGAGATCCCGAAGGTTCTTCAACTCTAAACTCCAGAGCTGCACGTATGGTGGCGGGTTCTGCAGCTGTCGACGACGTCAAATGCAATGTCGTGAATGTAATTGTGATTTGCCTCGCGCGAATAACCACCGCCCCTGCTGAGCTTAATGAAGACACCGAGTCATCCGTGTAAATGCGAAGGCGTCGGTTGTACTCCTGTAGCAGGAAGAGTTGTGTGGCCTGTTTTAGGGCTAGATGCGACGACTTTTTCTTATTTTTGATGTCGGGCATTGTAATAAAGGCTTTGAGTGTGTGTAGGCACCACGGTGGTATCGGCAGCCATGCTGCATGCGTGAAGTGCAGTGGAAGAACTGCGCAGTGCTGAGCTACAGTTGCGCTGAACGCTGAGTGGGGCTTAGAAGTTCGAAGTGAGGTGAGGCGATGTGGTGGAAGCCGAGCGAAAGGTCTTAGCGGCATTCTCAAAGCGTCTACGCGGATGTATGCGTTGAATGGATAATCACGCGCAATGATGACTGTCGCTGCTAGAAATTTCTCTGTTGCTCCCCAATACATCAGCTTGCATTTTCAGTGTAATCTCGTGCGAGTTGAAATGGTTTAACCATTATAAATATCTAAAAGTCCCTATTATAAATCATATGTGGTCATGCAGTAGACGGATATGATTGCACTGAGAAGTAGTTCATTCTCTGTAATAGAAAAACACAGTGGGCTGGAGCAGAGCTCAGAGGACATGTTATTCAGGTGGTCTGGTGTTACTAGTTGCCTCAATATATGGCTGTTAAAAAAAGTCTTGCGTGTTATCTGAGTATTTGCACGTTTGTTAGGCTTCTCTCAGAAGAGAGTTTCTTCCTACAATTATATTTCTTCTTTTGGCAGTTTTTCTTTTCAGATTTTCATCTCAAACAGTGAATTTATATGCAAACTGGGGATATATTTTTATTCTTTAAACGTTAACCGGAGGATACATAATCGAATACAGCCAAAATATGCTTCACCTTATACTGCTACTAAGTTTAGCTTTCTATGACTTGCCGAATACTTCGCTGAGGCTTTCTTAAATTTGCGCCTGGCGTATCAATAAGTCACATGGGTGTTGTATATTTCTACGTTGTATAAAACAAGTTGCGCCGTATCCGCGGATAAGATTTTGTTGGATAAGATAAGTTTTCTTCTTTGCTTTTGCTGGTAGTTGTGTGGTTGCAATATCTACGTGATAACAGGAGTCAGTGTGTGTTTTCACAAAACTTACGTGCACTCGATATGTGCATTTCAGTGCTCGAGCAGACTCAGAATTTATTAATGCTTTTTCAATAGAAATCAACTTTTCAATCACTCTAATGCAAGTATGACAATAGTATTTACCTAATTGGGCTGTGGACTCAATTTTAATTAGGAATGCATCATAATAAATAGATATAATTGAGCATAAGACATCAGAGGGCTTAAGCACCTGAGTTTTAGAACAGCTAGACCTAATAAGCTTTACTAAGCATGAAATATGACCATGAAGACTATAAAGAACAGAGCGAAAGCCTTCCCCGGCCGCTGATGTGTTTCCTGTCTATTCTAAAAGAGATAATTAAAGTCTTAAGCACTCCTGGTAAAGATTACGACGCTCACGTAGTGCAGTTAGTAGTTGTCATGACGTACCATCCATTTGAAGGATTACCACTTGACCCTTGCTTTAAATCTTGAATGCAGTGCTGAGCATAAAAAACGCCAATAACGGTACTCAGAAGAAGCGAATGTGGTGTCTGGTTTCCGGGAAACGTACCTATCAAACGACCGCTGTCTGAGACTGCCCGTAGCAGGCATGCGCATGTTCTCTTTCACGCCGCCGCTTCGCTTTCTTGTGTGGCACTTAACAGAGCGGACTGCTTCCAAGCGTTCAGATAAAAAAAAAGTGTCAGTACACAGCATGAAAAACTGAGATAACGAAAGATAATTCGCCGAATATCTCCGCACTCGTGTGTCGTGTTCGCCAAAGTTTGCAAAGGAGTCTGCGATGAAAGCATGCTTTGCTGGTCTACACAAAGTGCAGACTCTCTGCCATCTCTAGAGTGCCCGTACTCTTGTACAGTCTTTCCTAATGCTGAATTTCAATGGTGCATCCAGATCAAGTTTTTCTGCTCTAAACGGAGCAAATTTTTCTTCTCTGAACGAAAAAGTTTTTCTTCACTGAACAAAGAAAGTTTTTCTGCTCTGAACGGAGTAATCGCATTCCAATGGCGGATTGAGAGTGTGAATTGTGTGTTCCAGTGGTAGATTGAGAGCAACCGCCGATCACGAATTGCTCCGTCGAGCAGGAATTTTCGCTACGCCGAAATCAGTGCATTTGACCGGAAGTTCTAGGGACGTATTCTGTGCGCCTGCCTTTCATCCAATCACCGATTGGTGTCCGGAAAACGCTTCCCACTCTCTCGCATCCTCTCTTGTTCCCTCGCTAGATTTCCGCTCACCAAAAGCTCCCGTCGATACGCGCACGTTCTTATCGCAGATTTAGCGAAAGCAATCCCGCTTGGATCTGCGCGCTCCATTTGAAATCCGGCCCAACGCTCGCGATCTGCCACTGAAATTCAACACGTCAAGCTGTAGTCGGACACAACTACAAATGTCCACAGTATTTTCACTTCCAAGGCGGAAACACTCAACTCCGCAGAAATTGATGGGCGCTTCAGACAAACTTGAACCGGACAGCCACTAACTGTGCCTCAATTGGGAAAACATTAGTGGAGGCATGAGGGGTACTGCTCCTTTTGTTGTGATCGTAAGGGCGGCCTCCATTCGGTCTTCAGTTTTTGGATGACATACAGTGCTTTACACTTTATAGTGGTTCCACCTGTGAAATATCAATGCTTTTTGTGCAGTTCACTGAGCCACCACGTGGAAATGTTGTCCGTGTGGAGTTCGTCACTGTGCAGAGCGACTGCGATCAATCAGTCCGCTACAGCCCGAAAGTGTGCAAGCCTGTTAGCCGAAAGGTGAGATTGTCATCAAAAGTAAAGTAGATCAACAATGGCCATCTGTATGAAGTAATTTTTCAACTTCGCACCAAATTAGCGCTTGTGTTGAGCTATAGATAACGGTATAGCTATCGTTTCAAAAAAGTTTTACTTGAATTCACGCGATTACCTTCTCATGTCTGGCAAATCCTCACGCTCAACTGCTGTGAAAAAAGCTCTCTCGCTGCCCCTTGGTTTATCACTAGACTTCTTTCTCCCCGGCACTACGCGCTACTTTCACTGAAAACGAATATAGTGCATTCGTAAGTCAAAGAATTTGTGTTGAATTCCCACTAGACTTGAAGTTCTTTTTCCATCCACGTTCGTTTTCGTTAACTCAAAGCTGTGACCACACGATTCTTTATTTGAATTCACTGGTGTTACGCCCATCGCACTGAGCCACTGATTTAAGCCTTCTCATAGAAATTTGGCTATACACTTGAAGTTTCTATCATTTCAGGCAAATGGTTTGTGCCAGGCCAAGTTCCTCGTGCAGTACGGCCTCAGCGTGCTTCAGCGTGGCTGGTGCCACACTGTAGTAGGTGCGTCATTTGTTCTATAGTAGACTACACAGCTGTCAAATTGTCGTAGAATTGTAGAACATGTATTTTTTTTTCATTTCGAGTTTGGTATACCAATTTGTACGCAAGCAAATACATTCAACTATTTGAAAACACCTTATGCTGAGCCCTACTGCGTGGGCACACGTTGTATCTGATGTCGTTTGGAAGTTAAGCATTATTTCAAGATCACCAGTTTTCTTTTTCTCGATAACACTTTTGGTTCGTCTAAAGGGCGCCTACTTACAGTTGTCAGGGCAGTATTGCTCGGCAAGCAGAAAGTTGGCCCGATTGCTTGGAGATCTGCATTGATAAGTTGATTGAATTTGCACGCTTTTTTTTTTTACATTTCAGGCCAGCCTGCTGCAGAGCAAGATTCCGCTTCTGTGACCCCCTGATGCGCGTATGTGCCAGGCGAGTGAGCCGCAGACTTAGGAATAAATAAAATGTCTTGAGCATTTACCCAGTGTGTCTGTTTCCTTTACTAGAAAAAGCGCCACATTGGAACACCGGCATTGATGTCGCTGCACTCATTTAGTGTTAAGTCCCAAGCTGAGCACTACTCGCGTCAATATCCGAAGAGTGCTGTAACCACAAGTCGCATCAGCAAGTTCACTTCGTTGCACCCTTACGAGCATTGCTCACGACATTGCTCATGAGCCTTAAATTGCTCACGAGCAAACAGTGACTGGCGGATGTTACCGGTATAGGTGCAGTCGTGAGTGTGGTTAGCGTGAACCTTGGAGCTAGTACCGCGTGGTGCTATCAGTGACGCTGACCTGTACCAACACAAAGCTGTGCACTAGCACCATTTTTTTTTTGTCTCGTCGTTACCTCGCTATCACGCGCTACACTGATCACCCTCGATTAAGTTGCAGTAAGATGATGTGGTACCTGTGATGGCGAATCTCCCCGTATCCGAGTGACGTGTACTGCGCGTGCGAAAAGCTTTATTTTGGTGTGGGAAGTCATAGCTGCTACAGCTGCTTGGCACGCGCTCCCATCCTCACTGAAACGATGCTTAGAAGTGTAGAAGTAGTTGACCAGCTTCTACAAAACATAAAGCACCGATCGAGAACCACAGACCTTTAAATAAGAGAGATAACATAAAAATAAGACGTAACGTGATTAGTAGAATCAATAGTGACATAAAAGGTATCTTTTCTGTGCTTTTGTCAGTCAAAATTACTCAAAGCTAACTGACGTGTAGTAAAGTTGGGCCATATTTTCTATGTGAAATAAATGAAAATCAGGCCTTGGAGTAAATATAATCAAACTCAAGTAAACGTGCATGAGAGATAATCAACGAGGAACTAAGCGCGTCTTGTTTGGGGTTAATCTGCCTGAACGTAATGCGAACTTTTTAAGGTAAATTAAGTGTGCATTAGGAAATAACAAATTTTTTCAACGTTTTAAATGATGTCCCTTACGGCCACAGAGCCTCAAAATGTAGAACATGACTTATGGCTTGTAGATCAGACTGCAATAGGTCACATGAAGCAATTACGTTGCCGAACTAGTTACGTTGCCGAGAATTGAACAGGTAAGAGAAAGTAGAAAGGTAGGGAGCTGAGCCTGCAGGTAGTATTTGGTACACTGCACTGCACTGCACTGGGGTTGGAGATTAGGAGGTTGAAGGAGATCTATCGCAAGAACATGGCAGCATATAAAAGATTGCACTTGTATCCAGAAAAAAAATGGCCCCGTATCTGCATGTTAATCTGCAAATGTTGTTAAAAGACGATAGTCTTGCCTGTGGAGATAGTGAACAAAACATTTATTTGATGTTCTGCGCAAGACAATTGGTGAATGGCATTCTGCAGGCGCACCGTTAGAGTGCCTCAAGCGTGCAGTGAAGGCGCACGAGGGCATAAAGTCACGTCACACGTGAGACATGAGCGTCATCTGGTAATTTTTCTAAAAAACAAAGCGCGTGGCCCTTAGACGGGTGTGCGTGGCAGTCTTAAAGGTGATAAGATGTAGAATGCAAGGCGACGGGTAGGTGCCACTACCATCTCGTCTTAGCAAATCGTTGGAAACACTCGCCTTTTCGTGCAAGCGTTGCATGGTCAGCGCAGCGTGATAAGTGCTACGGTCCTTAAAATTACTTTTGTGTGCCTTCTCTAGTAAAAGACGCACATGCAGAATACATACGTGTTGTTATGGCGCCCCAGACGTGTGCCATGATTGCGTTTTAATTATTAATTTCTCATGTATGAACGCTAAATCTTAAGCAACATTAGTGGGCGCTGCGGATGGGGTCGGCCATATCAATACTCAATGCAGTTAAGAGTAGACAAACAGACAAGTGTACAGACATACAGACCAAAATTTTTCCGTTGAAGGTGCCCAAAAAGACTATCGTCCAAAAACTGCCACCACTGTCACATAGGCCATGAGAAACTTTAATAATGAAAAAAATATCACATATCAGGGACATGAGCCTGAAACACTGCCAGTGTTGGCGGTAGCGCGTAACATGTAACGTCATTAACGGTAACGCGTAACGTTTTTCGGTAACTTACGTACTCATTGCAATTTCTGAACTGTAATGGGTAACGTACTTCAGTTAAAATTTCTCGGCAACCTGAGGTGCCACGTTACTTGTTAATTTTTTAATTCTGAAGGTGCCACATTCCCAGAACTCGCCCCTACGAATTACTTTGTTGCAGCGTCGGACCGCTGTCACCTACCAGGCATTAACAAATAAAGCGTGGACGGAATTTAGTTTGAGGAATTGGGCGGCGGGGGAGAAGGTGGTATCTTCAGCAGGCATTGATTCCCTGCGCGGACGTAAGACAGTATAGCGCACTGTGGCTCGGAAAGACTGGCTAGCCTGAAACGTTGCTGGTTGTTGTAGCCGAAAACCTCTACGAGCTCAGGGGACGTACGACGTGCTGCAGATAATGTCGTACAGGAAAGCATGGGCAGACGTGAAAAAGTCGCGGTCATTTCTTACAAACATCAGCTTTCGCCACACAGGTTGAAAAAGATCGGCCGGCATGTCGGTGTCCATGTGTTTTTTTTTTTTTTCGCTCCACACAAGTTAGCCTCGCTATGGTGGCTAGAAGGAGCGTCGCTCTCACTGTGGCAGGTGTCGCAGATGTGGCATGCTCCAAACGACCAAGGGACTCAGCAGACCACTCCCACTTACCCGATTACGATCTGATTACGATGCCTTACCTGGCATCCAACTTCGCGTCTCGTGACCGAACTACTCCTCTATGACTCACAAAGTAGCAGTCCGGTCACGAAACGCGAACTAAGATGCAAGGTAAGGCTTCATAATCGGTTTTTAGAATGTGTGCAGGGGAAAGGGGGGTAGGTGTAATCTGCTGACTCCCTTAGTCGCGTGGAGCCTGCCACATTGGCCAGACAGGCAAGTGTTTCAGTGACCGTCTCCGAGAGCACGACAATGATGTTCGGAACTAGGCCGACCACTTTTTGGCTATTCATTGAGATCACTGAAGCTTCCGCCCTGTGCCAGCGCCTGTGCTCGACAGCACCACAGCCCTGTACCTGCACAGACACAAAATCCAGCTTTTGGACCTCCGCCTAACAGTAAAAAAAGGAAGTGATCCTTCTCTCCTTGAAAAAAGTCTCGTAGACCTTTTCTTCTGCTGCGGAGGCGCAGAAAGCTGACAAAGCGCTTTTGCGCACCAATCTGTCTCGTACCACGAATGTTACCGATGGTATGCCCAACCTTCTTGCCGACCGTATGATGAGCATGTAATTTGTTGGCATGATGAACTGAGTTCATGCAGCAATGGCAGAATGCGTTTTAGTTAATGTTTTTAATTAAAAACTCATAAGTGAGCGAGGATGATCTTGAGCACCTTCACTTAAACGCTACCAAGTTTTGTGGTACTTAAACCGGTTAAAATGAACAAAAAATGTTTATACGTATAGTCCAAGGCGACTAGGCCACTAAAACAATTCATAACTACTGCAAATTTCGCGTGGTTATTTCGCCAGAAAAAGCACGATGAAAGAATGCCGTAAATTTGTTGACATTCCAGTGATGAATCCTTAACGCAGAGCGTTTATCCTTAAGAGAACAGATAACTTGGCTAGCTTGTATGAAATCATCTTGAGGCGTTAATGATTGAGACGCGTAGTGTGCATGAGTGACGTTGAGACAAATAGCTTCACCGTGTGCCCGAGTCCGAAGCCACCGCATGCAACTATACAGGCAACCAACTAAAAGCTCTATGACATCGCTAAGGTTCAGTGCATTTGTACAAACATTTCTAGTTAAATCAACACTTTCGGTAAAATTTTCGTTTGCCTTAGAAGCCTTGTGTAAAACATGTTAGCTTTAAAGTATTTTTACTGGAGGTTTCTGCAGCAAAAAATAAATGCTCGATATTTATTATTGCTGAGTAACAGCAGAGGTAACATCTGTTACTTTTTTGGTAAGTGTAACGGTAACGCGTTACATTTTTTTTTTGTTGATAACGTAGGGTGGTAACGCGTTCTTTTTTTTTCTGGTATAAGGAAACTTTGTAGGGCCCAGGCATCTACCCTCCACATGCTTCAAACAAGATCATACCCCATTCTTCATTCCCACAGCCAGTTTATTGAAATCATTTATCCAACAAGCCCAGATTGTGGCACTGCATCTACGTTAAAACACATTCTCCGGTAGTGCCCCTCAGCACGTGACTCTCGGCACATGACCGAAGAGGAATGGAGCTCTGCGCTCAGGAGCTCAGAACTTGCACATCAACTCTGGGCTGTCCGGAGGCCCCACGACGCGGCGGTGAGGCTCGGCCTACCCGTTCCGGCGTGGGAGCGGCCCGCTGCTCTACCTCCTTGAGGTAGTATTCCTCAGTTCTGTGTCTGTCTGTAAGGAGTAACGTCTTTGGTTACTATTTAGGGGCGAAGCTCCTTAGGGCGTGGGCTGTGTGTCCCCTGTAGCCTGTATGTAGCCACCTCTAGTTTAGTTCTTGCAGTGTTCACTAGATGGCGGTACCGTCCCCTGTATGTAGCCACCTCTAGTTTAGTTCTTGCAGTGTTCACTAGATGGCGGTACCGTCTCCTGTATGTAGCCACCTCTCGTTTAGTTCTTGTAGTGTTTACTAGATGGAGGTACTTGTAACAGATGATGAAAAGATGCAAGATGTTATAAACTAGAAAGCGGTACTTGTAGTTGATGAAAGACGCGAGATCTTATAAAATAGCAATGATGTCACATATGGCGCGTGTCATTGGTTGAAGGCAATCGTTCGATTTAGTGCGGCGACGTACGCTAGGGGGAGCGTTGTAATAAAATCCGTTCGCTGTTGGCGCGCGCTCGGAGTCGCCGGATGGATAAGGCTGCACGGCGAAGAGAGCGCAAGGCACAGACCATAAAGCCGTCATAATGAAGGGACATCGCAAGCCATCCATCGTCTAAGAACAAATAAAAGTTGATTTGTGTATATACACACACAGCGTTTCTCACGTCTTTACATGATGATCGACTGGGCGAATTACACGGAAGATTCACAGTTTACCGATGAATCCCTCCGGAGCTTCGCCCATTCATCATCATTCACCCCGTGAATATGCCGTAATTTTTTTTTTTGGTATGCAACACTGCCCACCAAATCCTGTCAGCCTCGGGAACCTTGTTATTCCGGCACCTTGAAGCATTCTTGCGGGCGGCTGTTCAGAGCGCTTCCTGTGCTACGGTACTCACCCAGAGACTAAAAAAAAAAGACTGCTTGCATTTGCCAGGGCAACGTGAAGTTATTAGCCGAGAGCAGCACCTCGCCTATGAACGGGAACTTGGGTCTCGCTGAGGGCTGTTGGACAAACGATTCGGTTTTTATTAATTCGTTTTTTAGCACTTTTTGGCTGAAATTCGTGAAGAGCGAATAACAATTTAAGTTGATCCCTCTCTCGCTTAATTTCCACATGGGAACTTTTTTCCCCTAGGAAGCTATGCCAAAGGGGCAATTTTTTTCTTTTTTTGGGGGACGTTGATTGAGAGCACGTATGTTACTCCACCGCGGTGGTCTAGTAGCTAAGGAACTCAGCTGCTGACTCACAGGTCGCGGGATCAAATCCCGGCTGCGGCGACTGCATTTCCGATGAAGGCGGAAATGTTGTAGGCCCGTGTGCT
Organism: Rhipicephalus microplus; assembly: GCF_013339725.1. Taxonomy (NCBI): domain Eukaryota; kingdom Metazoa; phylum Arthropoda; class Arachnida; order Ixodida; family Ixodidae; genus Rhipicephalus; species Rhipicephalus microplus. The sequence continues at coordinate 107,425,364 of NC_051168.1, read as the reverse complement.
CAGGTTTGGGTGCACGTTAAAAAACCTCAGGTGTTCAAAATTTCTGGAACCCTCCACTACGGCATGTTTCATGATCATATGTTGGTTTCGGGTCGCTAAACCACACAAATCAATCAGAGTACGTGTGTTCCAGGGTCGTAGTTTGGGGACGTTTTTTCTCTATACTTATGAAGAACGACGAGACGATGTCCTTGCGCCACACTATCAGGGTGGTATATCACCAGCCAGCAACTCCTCTATTTTTTTTCAGTGCGCGGGCAAACGCTCTCTTCCGGCCGTCGAGCGCGTGCTACGCCTCCGCTCGCCGCTGCCGCATGATGGCGCTGCATGAGTAGACTACGGGATGCTGGCGCTGAACTGCCGTGCGTATTAGGAAGCTCGCGAATTGATGTTTCATGCGAGTTAAATCGCAGTCGAGCTTCTTGACGGTTTTCACGGATGCAGGGAGGATGAAAAGTAACACGAAAATAGCGGTGCGCTGTTTGCACTTGTCTCTTCAGGCCGTGCTACCGGTTCGGTATATGCGTTCGAGTTTTATAGCATTCGTGTTTTATTTCTTCTTTCAAGCTATTGCAACCACATTATTTGCTTGCCTCAGTATACAGTATTTCTGAGCACCACTCTGCATATCTGATGGAAAAATATCAGTTCGTCTGTTTTTTTTTTCATTATCGTTAGTTACAAAAAAAAACTCGCTGGTTTCTTTGTGGATTCACCTGAGACAACTGAAAGGCAAAAAACTATTCTCGTTTTCTTCCGATTCAATGCACTGATTGTTCCCTAGTTGCTTCCGGGACAATTCTGCGCCCAACACGGTTTTACTGTCTCAAGGATTCGAGACAAAGCTACCTTTCTGCCTCTCGGCTTGTTATGCACTGCCCTCATGATCGGTCCAATTCAACCGAGCGAAGATGTTATATTGTCGCGAGACTTCAGAAGTGGAATGGGCTTTCAATTAGCCAAAATGTAGCCAGCTCTTCAATACCGTGTCCGTCTCGGCTGTATATCGAGCGAAAAAGACGCACACGATCGTCTTTTCTTTTTCAGCGTCAGAGCCACTCTTGCTCCCCGCCCATTACATGCCGGTAGCAATATGATGCCGTCAGGTTATGTGGCCTCCAGAAGCGTCACAAACATGTATGATGTGTGACGTCGTTTATTGACGTTTGCACGTAATGACCATTGCTGGCATCACGCGTGTTCACGCCGCCGACGCAAGCAGTAGCTGGACGCCGCCGGCAATCAATTTTCGCTCTTGATGAGGCATTGAAAGCTATCGCCTTAATGCACTGTTTGGATGTAGCTCCGTGAAATTGCAGCTTCCGCTGGTGTTAGGGGAGAGCGTGCTTGGAGTAATCAGACAGAACGATTGGACTCCTTATAAATCTTTGTACTACACTTTAATATGTAGCCTTCATTTACAACCCGAGTATTTTAAAGAATACAAGTAGTGGTGGCGGAAGACTGCCCGCCATGTTGGGCAACACAGCAATTGGTATCACTAAATGGGAGTGCGCTGCATCTAAGCAGTCAACCAATAAGTCTATCAGTAACAAACTGCCTCCTGATCACTGCCGTGTGCAACGCTAACATTACGCTCTGAAGCTAAATGGGAGCCCATGTGCACCACGCAGGCATTGGGCTCTACTCTACTCGCTGCCAAAATAAGAGGCCAGAGGGAAGAAGAAAGAAACAGAGTTGAGCAGCCGGATATAAAGGCTACAACAATCCGTCTACGAATACACAGACAAGCTCAAGCAACTGAACACATGCCACATTTTTTATGCCTGTCACCTTTGCTCATGTCCAGAGGTGGCATAAACTTTGTAGACTTTACCAGCACCTGTTCAAAACATAGGCAATGTTCGGAGAAATCACGCCGCATATGAAGCTGTTCTTGTTAATTTCACAATATTTCATTGTTTAAGCTTTCAAATAGTGAAATCGCCTGCCATAGTTCCTCGTTTTCTGGCACTTACTTTTTCTCGGTGTCAACACGTGTAATGCTTTGAAAAGGGAACGAATGATGACCTATATCCTTGGAAGCAGTCTAGTGGCATTTTGTGCTATTTAGTGCATGAACTCCAGTATGGCGCCTCGTGTGCCACGCCACTAGCAAGTAGCAAGCATCGGGGAACATTAGGCCCCCAAGCTCTTAGTATTAGCTCCAGACAAAAGCTTATCTCAGAAATCCACTTCCAGTTAGTCAAAAAAGCAACTCTTAGTCAAGCAAACACCATGGTGACAAAACGATCTTCGCGGATTACTGACATCAGCTATCATCGGCCTAGCAGACAACGAGCGAGCGCCTCGATGAAGTAGTCACGAAGGACACATGCCTTTGAAATGAGCTAGGTGTCTAGAACAACCAGTGCTTCGGTATTCTTGTTTTCAAGATTCTAATGCTTCTTCAAAAATGCGAATACAGCCGTAAACGGAGCAGCTTCGAATGTAGCCGCGGCATTCGTTTGCGTGAAAGATGACGAGGCATTTCTACTCCTGTTGCGGCACCTGGCGGCGAAATGCCGCACTAGCACTGACGGCCACTTCCCATTGATATTCGCCTCTGCGCCCAGGCATTGAAAAAATAGAGGAGGCGCTGCTCCAGGTCAGACTCGACAAGCGGCTCTGCCCTCCCCCTCATTCAGCAGTCACAGCGCTTGAGGCCAGGAATTTTGCGGCACATACAATTAAACGGCCTCGTCCCGCTCTCTCGCTCTTTTTTTCTGAAAATGTATATCTGACCCCTGCTGTCTCCACATATGGCAAGCCGCCACTCTGGGCATTTTCTCTCTACTGCCCAACTGCTCAGCAATCCAGCTTTCCCCCTCCTCTTTCTCTTTTATCAACACCTGGCTCCACTGGATCGACGCCGAAAAGAAGAACACTATTGACTGGTCACGCAGGTGGTCACAATGCACATTTAGCATGTGGTGAAAATCAGTCTACTACTCCTACGCACTCAGGTGTCTGCTATTATCAACCTTTATAACGAAGGCTCACTCAATACTGCCATTATCGATGTTGAGTTGCGAATAAGCTTGACCCCTCCCCCCTGACCCCTAATTTGCTATGCCAGTAAAAGACTGCTGGTAACAAATAAAAAATATTTTAGGGCTTTGCTAGAGTATTTGCAATGGCCCTAATAACCGTGAAGCTGTTACTATGAATGGCAGCCGCGATGCGCGCATGCGAATTTCCCAAAACAAAAGTTTTCCACGACCGGTTTATTTGGCGTCCCACAGTACCGCGCTGCCAAAAGTGAAGTGATGCGGGCGAGATGATCGGGCTCTAGCGGGTGCACCGTCATAGCCTCAACATCACGGCAAGTGCGCTGTGTGTGTGCGATATTCGTGTCCAAATACGCACTACTTTAGGAATCGGGGTGAGTTTCATCCTATTAGGTTATTAAGCTTTGTGTTTTGTACAGTGTTACGGTAGACGAATATGCATTAAAACGCTTAGGTTGGTGCATACGATGTTTCACGACTTTATTATTAACGTTACAATACACCACAACAAGAAAACATCAACACCCTCAAATGGTGGCGTGCACATGTCTTAAGCCTTAGGGCTTCATTCACCATGCGGCTTTTCGAGACGACGAAAAAATGCCAGTTTTCCGGGCCACTCGAACAAAAAAAAAACTCCCTTCTTAAAGAAATATTTACAGCGCAACTGAAAACGAGGAAGATAAATAGGATGAGTTGTTCTCCTTATTCTTAGTTGCCTCCAAATATTTTAACGAGCTATGCGCCACTTTGCCGAACCCCGAAGTCTGCTTAACACCCGTCCACATTCCAGTGCCCTGCGGCACAAAGGCTTTAACAGATTCATTTCGGGAACGTCATGCAGCCTTTCAAGTTTTCAGGTGCGCACAGAGAGAAAGTGAAATGAAAGAAAAGAAAGGGTAGATAACGATTTCATATTGGGCTCGCTGGAACATAATTCATGGCCACCAAAAAAATTTTTAAAAATGAGGAACATGCTTAGAATGAAAAAAACAAGCTCTGCAAGAGGTGGTCGAACGTGTTTGCAAAGCGTGCTCGCTAGCGCCTGCGCAGTGCCTTTTTTATCAGCTGTCCGTTATTTACGCTGAAGCAAGAAACCATCCGCCCCGCCACGGTGGTCTAGTGGCTAAGGTACTTGGCTGCTGACCCTCAGGTCGCGGGATCAAATCCCGGCTTTGGCGGCTGCATTTCCTATGGAGGCGGAAATGTTGTAGGCCCGTGTACTCAGATTTGGGTGCACGTTAAAAAACCCCAGGTGGCCAAAATTTCCGGAGCCCTCCACTATGGCGTCTCTCATAATCATATGGTGGTTTCGGGACGTTAAACCCCACAAATAAATCAAGAAACCATCCAATGAGAGCGCTTGATTGTCCTGAAACCAGTGTATGGAAACAGAAAGAAAACTAAAAAAAAACACTATTTCTGATCGGAACGAAAGCGTAACCGAAGATTTCTGATCGGAACGAAAGCGTAACCGAAGCGTTATATAACCATTTTTTTCTTGAGCAAAAGCAAATTTAAAAAAATCTTTTTTGGGCTCACGCGGAATCTTCGCAATCCGGAACAACCATGGTCATGTAAAGGAAGCAATTAGCGCATGTGTCAGAGCACTGTATTAGCGCGTACCTCAGGCGGGACTTTCAAAGCACGGATGTCTTAAAATGTAGCGAAAAAAAATGGCACCAGCCAGAAATCTTTGTATAAACTCAGGTGGACTTTCGTTTTCCGGTGGCACATGTCAGCATAATGAACACACTGCCGGCGCGGAAGTTTGCTTTATATAAGCAGTAATCTCACATATCAGAGCTACTACACTCGACGACAGCTTAGATCATGCTCACTTTCTACGACGCTGAAATTCGGATTCCTTTTTGAAAACGTGTAGTATAAGTTATATATAATCGCACTGGTTAGTACTTATTCATAGAAGTATTTGGTACAGATAGTAGGGACTTGTTTACCTTTCTTAAGGGGAGTGTGAGTAACTGTTCAACAAATACAATGCTTTTATCGTCACTCTAACTCCAATTTCGGGTGATTCGCTAGCTTTACACTGCATCCTCACGTCTTCATCCTGTTTTTGCACTGTTTTACTCTCTAAGCCTAAAGAACTAAGTGTTATAATAGGGCAGATAGCTTCAAGCCAAAAATTTTGGTTTACTGCTTAAATAAATATTTTAAATTTGGGAGACTTCGGGACAAGCTTGAAATGGGCCTTTTTCAAGGTCCCGATCAGCGCCTCCTGAGGAGATCGTTGAAATCAAAACTAGGGGTCGACCGCCTCTATTATTGTCAGTAGAAATTATCTGGTGCCAGGCATATTTTATGATAATTTGCAAATGGCACCACCCAGTGACCCCCAAAGTTTATGAAGTGCGCGACGTCACCACCTTTCTGAGAATCAGTTTTTTTTTTCGGGAAACACACCACGTGTACATGAAAACCTCAATAGGAGACGGGCAGATAAACCTCGACTTCCCAAGAAATGAAGCCGGCCCCACCCATGGTCGTTGCTATTGTCACAACCCTGAGACCTAAGGCCATTATCTGAAGCTGCAGTATTCTTGGAAAATGTAATGGTGTCGGAGGGAGGGTTCTTCCACTACCTGGTTCTAAGAAGACCACGTTATGTCGGTAGCTGAAGGAAGCCTCCTCTCATTTCCTTCGTGTATTTGGAAAGTGAGTGTACCCTTCCTTATTTCACGGCGATTCTCTGCAAGGCTGTGTCATCACGTGACTTTTTTCTCTCCTAACTATTTCAATCGATACAACCAATCTGAAAGGACTGACCATCAGTCCGACTTCTGACTGGGCCCGAAAGAACGATGTCATTGTAGGAGAGCTCAATGTCTTTGTTTATCGTTGCATCAATGCTTTTTTTTTTCGCATTTCTAATTTTGACGATCACGTTACCGTGCTCTGCAATGAGACTGTGCCGCAATGTTTTAAGTCAGAGTGACGAAGCTTTACGTGGGTGGACAGCAGTCTATAGGGTCCGCGATTGTTCGTGATTCTTTTCAAAGCAGAGTTTTGTGTATTGCCTTTCTTGTTTTCACAGCACGGATGTTGACTGGATGAAAACCGGTGCATTCAGCAAAGTATGGACGAAGAAAAAGAAGTGCAACATAGCCTGCGAGCTTCTATGCTGCCATTTTCAACGGCTGGACCTTACGACCAGCAAAACACATCCTCCCTCTCACACAATCATGGGGGGGGGGGGCGGGGGGGAGGCCTTGCCAGGACGGACGTATGGATAATATTGGGTTGGTGAGTTACGTGAGACCCTGGGGCAAAGCGCCTACGGGCGCCAGATATACTATTTGACAACGGCAAGGTGAGACATTCCTAAGACTGCTGTTGTGGACAGACAAATGGTTGCATTTTACAGCTTTTAGTGAAGCCTACAAATGAAATTGTTTGCAGTATGCGGTTGGTCTCCTTGAAATAGGAGTGGTAATTATATCCCACGAAGCTTTCAAGCTTACCTTTGATAAGAAATTTCCTGTCTTTGCATGATAGGACGCCATGGCGGCTAACTATTCCTTTATTTTGAATGCAAGATTGCAATAAACTTATCTAGCCTTCTGCTCTGCAAGCCTAGTTTGTTATGATATCTGTTCGTTACGGAACTTGTCTGCACAGCTTCAAACACATCGTGTGCAATGTATCTTTTTTCTCGTCAACGCTACGATTGCACGTAGTAGATGTGGTCTAACAAGGACGATGTGGGAGTGGCTGCTTGGCCAAAATAACTTCGTTATCTGGAACGAACGAAACAGTCAGAATTTCGTCCAGAAGATCAGCATGTTTTTGTTACCATAAAATATATAAAAGAAAAACATGCACGGGCTTCCCAGAAGTCCTGTTTAATATACGCGTGCGCACAGGAAGAAGCGCCACTATATGATTACACAATGAGAATCAGTGAGCCAAACTTTCTGCCTTGTTGACACATTCTCAGCGTTTCAGCCAGATGTCTTTCAAACTTGAACACACAAAAAAAATCTTTTTCTTACACTGTCACCCAGAGATTGCAATCTATATCAAAACAACCGTGAAATCGCTACCAGCTTAACTATAGATCAATTCTCTCCCGTAAAAGGGCCATATAAGACAGACCGGCTGCTGCTTTTCCCCGCAATTCGCCGCACCACTGTCGACAAGCTCAGTTTGATTCGACGATAGCCAGACATCCGGAGAAACATGTTTAGGTTCACCGTACTCCTAATTCTTTGCATCGCAGTCATCGACAGCCACAAGCTAGTGGATATGATGCGAGGATGCGTGGCGAAACACGGCAAACAACCGACGCCTGGCCAGTGCGTCCTGGTGCCGAAGCGCGAACTTCGCAATAATGAATTGTACATGGTACTGGCTGAGGCGGTTCTGCAGACACACTACAACCAGTTCCCCGCCAGTCGCCTGAACACCATCTTCAACATTACGCGGGTCGGTCGGCAGGTGAGTTCGTTATTTCCTGCCTCTAACGTCCGGTGGATAATGCAGCTGGTCATGGTTCTGTGTAAAAGGCATTCTAGTGGCGTTCTGTAGAGTTACAGTAACAAAGTTTTTCACTGAAACTCTGAAAGCGTTGTATGTTCGGTTCTGCTCACTCATAGCGCGCTAGTAACGTTGCTTCAGCGCCACATTATTTCGGCGGGATGGCTGCAACTCTATTGGGGTAAACCACATTGACATTCAGGTCTTCTGACCACCTGGGCCCGCATGCTTTTTCGCCTCCGTTTGACGAACACGGGTTACCACTTGAGGCTCAGTTAAGGGCGTTTATGCGCTGCGCTTTTATAGTTTTTTATGGTGCTCAATTTCTGACCGGATGGTAGGTGACATTTCTATGCAGGCAAACGTTTTCCGATCCCTTCATTCCACGTGCAACAGCTTAATCGCACGGCCTACCCCATTGGGATACCGCAATTACATGCCCTGCAGTATTTCTGAGAAGTGTACCACACAATTATTACATTTCATTGCCATTTGGAAAGCGTATCAACTTTCCCTTATGTAACACCCACTATAGGGGTTTTCGAGAATGTAAATGGAAATTAAGTGCACGCTGGCCATGTGTGACCAAATGCGAGCCCCCTGTGACCAAATTTCTACAACACTTCATCACAGCATCTCTCACAACTTCGAGCATACGTTTTCACTGTGAACTTGCACTGCATGCAGAATTCATGGGTCTTAAGCACTGTGGCCATGGTGACGTTTCTACCACTGCTTATGTCGCCAAACAAAGCTCGAAACACCTTTCTTTCAAGGCCAATTATTTTGGAGCTGGCTTTCTGGCATCTATAGCCATTTCTAAATTGTAAATGGTCACACCCGTGCTTCTTCTTAGACGGTTACGTGTTATACAATTTCCATGGGTAGGCGTACGTAAGCAGCGTATGCAGGCTCTTTTACTCGCTCAACAACTTTCAACTACACTGTGCTTCCAACCTCCGCCGTTTGTTTTTTTTTTGTTATTCATCATCTCGTCTCGTGAGTATGGATCTGTCAGTTTGAAGCTATATATAGAAGGTGTTGATGTGGACTTATTGGAAGCTGCAGTTCAAAATATAGCACACCGCCACAAATGCGAACAAAGAAAAACGCAAGCCTAGCTGACCTCATTCATGTAAAACGCCAAGTTGTTGTGTTTTTGTACGTCTGGAATGGTATTGCATACATAGCAATATGTGCATAAAGAAACCCATCGTCTCTCTATCAAATATTATAAATATGCTTTGCCTTGTCATTACAGTGGCAGAGGGCCAAATAGATCGTGTGCTTAAAGTACATGATGTCACTTACTGTCAGTGACATCAATAGCGCAAGTTGCGCAATCCATTCAAGTTCTCGAATCTAATCTACTTGGATGTTTTCGCGATACGCTGCCAAATGGGCCTCCGTTAGCCCACATTTCTGGTTTTTTTTTTGCTTTTTCAGTTTGCTTTAACGTTTTTTTTTTTTTTCAGCATCTAGAAGATATTTCTAAAGGGGTTCTCGTCCGCCTCGAGTTTCACACAGTTCCCAGTGACTGCATGGGGCCCAGCTTCTACATGGCCTCCGAATGTCATCCAATCAGTACCAAGGTAAGCGCTGTCTTGCATGGACAGCGAAAAGTTCGTATTTCGTCCTTCTTTAAGGGTGACCTTTGCATATTTAAATTTTCATGCCACGGAATCTTAGCAAGACGTACTGTATACATTTGCCGAAGTTCATTGCGACGCATTCGGTTTGTTTTAAGCCTGTTTAGAAATAACGCGTGAAATTTATTAGCTCGGTAGACAGCTCGACTTGTTCCAGTATATCTTGCCATTACCATGTTCACATTTTCTAACAGTGGGTTTTCAATGACCCCTTCAATCGATTGGTTGTTCAGTTAGGCTTTTTTTCATTTTTCCTAACTTCTTCTTCAGTGCAGCTGAGGATGGTGCAATTAAGTCTCTAATTTGCCGGCTACAAGTGTTTCGACTGTTTGCAGCACGTCGTAACGTCAGCTGTTTTCACGGTCAGTTTCCCATCCGTTTTACGTTGTCTTTTCAGGTGAACGGAATTTGCCAGGCAAGGTTCTTCATGCGCCATGACTTTACTGTGCTGCAAGAGTTTTGGTGCGGACGCCTACGCTATGTGAGTTACGAACGAGTTATCTACAAAAAAAGTCTCACGTGACTTCATTTTGCCATATATATATACATAAACAGTGAGCTCAGTTAGTCGACTGAGTGGACACCGTAAGTGCCACTGTGGGGGTGACTTTGCTGTGTTCCGTGAACCTTATTTGTCATTAATGGGCACTTCAACGACTTTGGCAGCTTTCACCCTTATGCAAAACTGTCCTTTGTATTTCGAGCGATATTATTTAGGCTCGCCATTACGCCTAGTTTCATTTTTTCTCAACTTCTGGTTTTCTTGGATTTTTTCCAATTCTTGTGCCCTGCCTCTGACTTTTCACTTACATCCACTGGGGTTGCTCATCGGTTAGCGTAACGTGTGTCAGTTTTCTCAATAGGGTGGTCTTAATGACACGTACTTATAGGTGTATCCACCACGTTTGTTTGGGCAAATTAAACAGTTTTTTCCTCAACATTGACATTGGTGGGTATAATCGTCCACCGTGTCTATCCCAGAATTGTTTTTGTTGATTTCACACTTTGCTATCATGATTTAGGCAACACGAGAGATGGCACTGCGGATCTAAAAACTGTTTTGTAATTGTCGCTATGTTTATGCAGTGTCAATATTCCTCATTGATACTGCAAATTAAACGCCAGTTTTGTAGAATGCGAATTTTTGCGGCGTTTTTTTTTCTTCTTTCAGATTAAGAAATCGGGCCAGAAACAATGCTCGTCTGTGACCCTCTGGGACGCGGTCGCACAAGGCTCGAGTGCTGCAGACTCGAGAAAGAATAAAAAGTGTTAGCGACGTATCCGCTATTCATGTCCTTTTGAAATTCGCAATTCACACGAACAAAAGGTGGCGTTAGATGTTATGCAAGACGATCGTTCATTCTAGACCTGCGCAGCTGGTCAGGAGTTAGCCATTGCTGTGGAATGCCTGCGGTCATCACTCAGTGTGCCCAGCTAGTGATGCTTGGCGGCATGTAGTGTGGTATGTCATACTGTCCAACGTGCCCATAACAAATGGCTGTGTGGAACGGTTCAGGGCAGCACTGCAAGATGCTGTATTACGGCAGCACAACCACAAATGACAATATTGTCACGCAGCATTCACACGGATTAACCTGAAGATCAAAAAAAAAACGAAACACACAAAATTAAAAAAAAAAGCTTTCACAGTGTAGATATGGCTGTACATTGCTATGAATCAAATTAGAAGCCTGTTGAGTGTACCTCATTATTCAGAGTTCCTTCTCGTGTGCTCAAAATGTGACAGCCTTTCGAAGACGCTATTTGGACATTCTGCCACATCCTAAATAATATCAAAAACAGTGCGTTGTCTAATTGAAGGCAATAGTATTTTGAACGCTGACCATCGTAATAGGCAGTGCTCACGCTGGCACGATTTGAGGACTACGTTTCTAGGCCACCCATGCTAGAAGGAATTAAGCCTTGCCAACTTAATCATTGTTCACAGAACGTCGGAGCCAGTCATATCAATCACGTACGGGAGCCTTTCGCTCTGTGCCGCAACCGCAGGGTCCACTGCATGCCTCCTCATCGTCATGCGTAAACGTAGCATGCAGAAGTGGTAGTGCCACGTGCTCAATTATTTAACGGAGAATAAGCTATCTATCGCCCGCAGCTGCCACCCTAGTTACGCTTCAAGAAAGCCTGCTCACTTCAACTTGACTACGCAATTTTTTCTTTCATGTTTCATTCCGTTTTTCTTACCACTTGGTCAAAGCCTAAAACAACCCGGGAATTAAGGACAGCTGGGAAGGGTCAACGCCTGGCAGTGTTTTTTTTTCCTTAAATAGAATTGCCTCCAAATATTTTGCTAAGCTATGCGCCACTTTATCCAACCCTGCACTGTGCCTTCCATTTTCCTTCGTTTCACCTGTCCACATTACAGTGAACTTGCCCCTGTGGCACAAAGGCTGTCGCAGAATCATTTCAGGAACGTCATGCATCACTTCAAGTTTTGTGCTGTGCAGCGAGAAAGAGTGAAGCGAAAGAAAGGAAAGGGCGGGCAAGGATTTCACATTGAGCTCGTTGAAAAATTATGCAGGGCTGAAAAAAAAAGATAAAGAATGTACGCAGTTCAGGCGCAAAGGGAGGAGCATGCGTACAATGAAAAAAAGAAGCTGTGCAAGCGTGTGGGCAAACTTGTTCGTTTGCAAAGCATGCTCGCTCGCGCGTACGCGGAGACAATTTTGTTAGCTTTCCATTACTTACGCGGGAGCCATAAGCCATCCGTCAAGGGCACCATGACGTCCTAAAACCACTGTACCCGAACGGAAGAAAAACCGAACACGTAAAAAAGAACACTGTTTTTGACCAGAACAAAAACGTAACCAAAACGTCATTTATTATTGTTTTCGAGAGTGAAACCAATTTTTTAAAAATCATTCTTTGGTTCATGCTAAATCTTGGTGTTACGGAACAATCAAGGTCAAAGAATGGGAGCAATGGGTGCATATTTCAGACTGAGAGTACAGTATTAGCGCATATCTCAGGCGAGAATTTGAAAGAACAGATGTGTTGAAAATTTACAAAAGAACGAAAATTGTACCAACTGGAAATCTTTGTACTAACTCAAGCGGAATGTTTTTTTCCGGTGGCACATGGCAGCTTGAAGGGCACATTCTTGGCGCGGAAGTTAGTTTTATATAAACGCAGTCTCGCATATGAGAGTTACTGCGCTCGAAGGCGATTGCATTTTTATGGCGAATTCCATCGAGTGAACAGGAGTAGAGGGGCAGGACAGCGAGGAGTGTTGGGCAGAGCACTGAGAGCACAGTCACTCATCCTGCCAAGGGAATGCGGCGCACTCCCGGAGGGCAGGTGAAGGGGTTGATTAGTTGGGGGACCATGTGATGGAAACATTCCAAGCCATGGCATATTTTTGTGGGTAGGCAGCAAAATACGCTTGAAATCAGTCAGCCACATAATCTCCATTATCCTAATACCTATAAGATGTTTGTGCAATGACGCATTCGGCATACGTGTGGCTGTCATTGTCGCCAATCATACAATACAGCGGCAACAATGGAACGGGTCAGGGCAACACTGCAGCACACCGTAGCCCCGCATTGCGGCCAGAAACGACCATATCGTCACGCGGCGTTAACATTGCCTTACCTGGAGATTGAAAATTAAAGAACAATGTAACACGCTAATGCAACTACAATCAGGAGAGCTGGAGCAGCCGAGCGCACGCTGAAAGTGTTCTCTTCAGAGCTGGCGTGTTTCAGTGAACGAACAGGTGCTGGAGCCCTGTCATCCGTTGGTAGACGGAGAGTGCAAGCTCACTCCAGTTCATCCCTCGAATAAGCGAGGGGTCAGCGATGACAGACAAGATAGCGGAAACGTGGACACTGCACGTGCATTAGAAGCGAAGTGACTATAAACGTGAAGTATTTCTGGAATGTCCCCTACCTTTATTTATTTTTGCGAAAAGTACAGGTTAGAAGTGTAGTTCTCTGGGCTTGGTTGTATAAATCCAAAGCGACAAACAGCATATATATCTAAAAGGAGGCACACATAAAGCATTCAAATAACAAGAAAACTGTTTGTGCTTGCTGAGTGCTACGATCTAAACACCTCAAGAAAGAATGCAAGCTCTGCGTCAATTAAATGTGGGCCATTCGATCTACGTGCGCGGCAGGAGTGTGTCTGGCGAGAATATTACGGTCAATCCACCTTGCTGTGCTCGAAGTTTGCAAGATTATAGGCTACACGTGTAAATTTGGCAAGAAGAAAGAAGATACGCTCCCTATAACCAGCAGTCGAGGGTATACCTTATAAGAAGGTCATGCGACGTACTGTTTAGCTCGAGCACGTGTGTTATATTTTCCACATACGGCAAGCACATTGCCATGGTAGTGAAATTCAGAAACACCCGCGCGTATATTGCGGTGCACTCATAATGTGCAGCGATGCCGCTCGACGCCGTTCCCTATACGTAGAATCAAGCTAGCTCTCTTCAATAGGATGCGGGCGTTTGCGAACTATTTACTTGAAGTCGGCTGTGCCGGGTATTCCTACCCGTCAATGGTAGGAATAACCCGCAGAACCAAACAGTGTTTATTGCGTTGATGACAGCAGGAAGACATCGTAGGTTCTTGGAAACTTCAGCCACTAATAACGAAGCAAATCGGAATGAACTTCTGATGATTGCAGGGCATGATATAAGCAAAATTCTTTGTGACATAGGAAGGCGAGGATTTTTTTTTTGTTTAGTTGGGAGCACCTTCGACAAAAGAGTTCCTTTAGGACGACGGGAATGAGAGGAATTAGGCATTCTGTTTTCTTTATGATTCCTGACACGTGTAAGAAAGGGAGAGGGGGGTAAATTAGGCAGACGAACATATGTTATCGTAGACAACAACCATGCAACCATGTGATGCTGCACTGGCGGCTCAAATCAGCAGCTGCTCGTCTCTGCGCAGTGCATATATTGTTTATCGCCGACCGAGCACCTCCTCGTTATCTTCGTTCAGCTCGCTCTTTATATGCCACCGCTTTCGCTTGAAGCAGAAATAATTAGAAATTGCACATGTTTAGAACCTGTGATGTCTGAAAATAGCGTAGGGCTGATGTAGGGCTGACTTCGTAGGGCTGACGAGCTTATGAAGCTGAATTTAGGCTTGCGCTTAGTAGCCGTACAAGAAGGTAAGCGTTTTTGAAAACGATAAGTTCATAACAAGTATAGTGGCATTGTTATTCATAACACGCTTTCACGAATGCACATCATTATTAAAAAAAAAAGACGATTCGCCGAAAAGACACATCGCACTCATGCGTCAGAAAGGGATATTTTTGCGAGTCCCGGTCGATTCGCAGGCCATAAATTACGACGAAGGGAACTGTGACCCCATGTCTTGCAAACTCCAACCATGCCTGTTTATTGATTAGGAATTCGTAACAGTACAAGCCAATTTCTGTCTCCCATGCTGGACTCACGGGGAAGCATACGCATTCCTTTGAGACAACCAACTCGCCCAGCATCAAGCCTTGCTTGGTCAATACGTGACCATTGCGGTGAGAATGAGAGTTCCTGTAAACGGTTTCGCATTGCTTTTCCGAAATGCGCTTGCTGGAGCAAATGCGCTACTGTGATATTCATGATAAGGAAATTATAGTCTACCAGCTCGATGCAACTACCAGTATTTCACCTGCCAATGCCATCTGGGGCAACTGACTAACATTTAAGGCCAAACCTCATAAGCACGAAAATGCACGTGACAGCGACAAGCGATGTGGCGAAAACTGTCTTCGTGCGATCAGTCGTTAGCGCAGGCAAACCTCATTCACGCGACAACTTCGGCGAGTGAACTCCACTGTTGCTGGCATGAAGCCATGTACTCGTCCCAAAAACGCCGCGTGGTCAGCAATATGGAATGTAAAAAACAAAATGTGTTGTAGCACATCAAAAGGGAAGGCATTTATTATTGCCTTGCAGCACTTTTTTTATATGCACATGCGTAAACATTGCGTTATTTCTTGCGGCGCGCACGTGACTCGGACAGGGTCACATGCAGTGGATCCGTGGCGCATCGGCAAAGCGAAACACGTGTGTAGTCTTTGTCTGCGATGTTTTGCGTACGTCTGTCAATTAGAATCATTTCCGACGTCGTGAAATGGAAAGACAAAGGAAGATAGGTCCTTTGAAGCTGCTCATCACCCTTAAGAGACGGCGAGCTTTCTTGAAGGAGTACTGGGTCCGGCCGACATGGGCAAATCGAGCGGGCGAAAGCGATTTTTCCACAGCGGTAAGTGCTGCGAGACAACCGCGTCATAATGGTGGAATCGAATGCATGTTTGCTGCATTTTACAGATGAAAGAAATGAAGAATGGTGACAAGTTACTGTTCTACATGTTTTACCGAATGTCGCCGGCTACTTTTGACGTGTTGCACAACTTGATGTAGGAGAAGCTCACCAAGGATCAATGCCCCTAAGGGAACCCATTTCTTCTGGGGAGCGCCTCGCGCTGACTTTGAGGTAGGACCAGTTTGACTGTGTATACGTGCCTGCACAGCTTTTCGTTTGTCAGGAAGTGAATGTTGGTGATATGCGCTCGTTATACTTGATAGTATTGTGCAGCGCGTGCTTGGGCTGTCGCGACACACTTCCCCGCATTTATACATTGATTTGTATTACAAGTACCTGTCGTCGAGTATGCTGGTGAGGGACGCAGCCATGGCATTCCGTGTGGGCATCGTGACGGTGCGGAGCATCATTCATGAAACCTGCACCGTGATCTGGGAAGTCTTATTTCGTGAATACATGAAGGTGCATACAGCGTCGAGCAGCTGTATGCATCTGGTTGCTATGTCTCATTCAAAGTTTAATGACCTAACTTTGATATGGTTGAGTAAATTAAAGCACATATCATGGTACTGAGTTTGTGCCACTAAGTGATGTGATGCCTTATCGCATGCACAGTAAAGGGTGGCCTTTAATGTTAAAAAGCAGGAGTACATTCACCTGATTATGTTTGTAACAACATAGTGTATAACTTGAAATTGCTGCTTTTTCAGACACCAACAGAAAAAGAGTGGCGGGAAATAACTGTTGGATTCTGCAACGATTGGCAGCTCCCAAGTTTCCTTGGAGCTGTCGACGGCAAGCATATACAAATTAAATGCCCACGCAATGATGGCAGTTGGTACTTCAATTACAAGGAATGCAGAAGGAAATTGCATCAATGCATTTGGCATGTTTGCTGCTAAAGGGTCATCTCCTTCATTATAAACAGGAGTTCCCCAGACCTCAGTACAATATTATGGCAATTCAGTGCCTAATGCATGCAAGGCAGTTTACAGACCAAAGTTCTCACCTTATTTTTCTGTACCTATCAGTAATGCAGCTAAGTGTTATGCAATATAAATAGTTATGATGACAAGTACTTTTGTGACAGTTGTTTCATTGCTTTCTGGGAACCTATTCCATTGTACTGATGGCTGTGGTTGATAGGCAGTACCTGTTCAGGTTGGTGAATGTGGGTGCACCTGGAAGGTTCAGCGATGGGGGAATTCCGCAAGATTCTCCCATAGGCGATCGACTGTATGATGGAAAGCTCAGCCTACCTCGAGCAGCCATGCTCGCAAGGTCCGGAAGAGTTTGTCCTCATCTGTTTGTTGGCGATGAGGCCTTCCAGTTGCGCCCAGACTTCATGAGGCCACTACCTCGGAGCTGGAGTGTACCTGCGGAGGTGATCTACAACTACCGCCTTAGTCGTGCCAGGTCTGTTCCCTGCACCAAAGAACTCTGTCCTGTCCTATAGGCTCGATAATGTCCTTTCCTCTTACTCTCACGCCTTCAGGGTAGATCAACTAAGGTGTGGTAAACAAATGCATTTTAGGTGGTTTCATATGCCATTTTCTCGTGGAAAAGTTGCTACAGCCTTTGCACGAGGCTTTGCAGAATCCCGATTGCGGCGGTTTTATTTCCGATGGAGGCGGAAATGTTACAAACCCGTGTGCTCAGATTTGGATGCACGGTAAAGAACCCCAGGTTGTCGAAATTTTCGAAGCCCTCCACTACGGCGTCTCTCATAATCTTATGGTGGTTTTAGGACGATACCCCACATATCAATCAAACGAAGCTTGTCTTCACGAGCCCACGCCAGTGCATCAAAACATGCACTTCTAAACTTACCACATCCTCGGTTTCTTTGGTGAAGCCGTGCTTTCATCTGGCGAAATGTTTCCAGCGCTTACTGATAGGAACTTCGAGGGTGCTGTTCATGCGACGAAAGATGAAGTAAGTATAGCTGAGCTGGAAGTCCGGCAGCTGGGTTACTGTTTTTGGAATGAGAACAAACTGCCCACAACTACATGGACAAGCGTCGCTCGTATCTTCAACCATGGTGTTTGTGACTAACTCGTGGCGAGCCGTTTACAGAGTTAATAAAGGAGACTCCGCTTCCACAGTGCTTATGTTGCCGAAAACGCGGTATACTGACGTTACCGAGTCCACTCGGCACATTTGGAAGCCCTGCTGCCAAAGAGTCTGTTTCTGTTCTCTTACTTTTTCACCAAAAAGTGTGATTCGCGATCATTTTCGAGAACTCTGACACTCCTTTCTGACTTCAGCAGAGATCGAGCTGTCCTTGCAAGCTCTAAGGTAATTTTTGAAAGTGCTTCGTCTCACCTTTAGTCATAATATATTTTGAAGTTTCTTCTTTTTTTTCCCACGCAGTGCTCGTGTGATGCTGCGACACCTCCATATAACATATAACAAACACGCACCAAACATTTAGTCATATGAAACGAAAATAATTGCAACGCAATGCAGGAGCATGAGAATTATGCATTAGAAAGTTTTTACTTTTTTTTACTTTTCTGGAATTTCACGCGAGTGTTCAGATTGAGAAAGATTTTTGGTACAGTGGAAACGCCACAACCAAGATCGCATTAATTACGAATAGTTAGCAGCAATAACGGCGTCCGGTCGTCGAAAGGTAAAACATGTTTTGTGTTTTATATACAGGAAAAAATCAGATTCCGCTACGAATAATGCTATCCAGTACGTCCATCAACAAACGCAACGCACAAGCTTACAGTGGTTTCCCAAGCGGCTTGCTATATACCAAAAAAAAGGGGGGGGGGGGTCTTAGCATCGGATCACTGAGCAGCTGCCAGCTCGTAATAGGATCACGAAATCCTGACACCAACAGAAAAAAAAAGTGTGCCACACTCGCCATAATGGTTACTTGTGACGCTGTCTGACGCTCCCACGTTTAAAATGCACATATGTATCCTGTGAACTGAACGGAGGCATGACCACTGCCGTACCTTGGTTGTGGAGCATCAAATGGGACATGTTACTCGAACGAAGGCTGCAGGTTTGGTTCTTGTCGGCAGCAAGCCATCTTTTTGTCCACCTTTCTGTCTTCTCAACTAGATTACAATTTCATCAAATACTATCCCCTATTACTTTTTTAGCCTCATTCTCTGTAAGTTCTCATAACAATACCATTGTCTTTATGGCTTATCTTGGCTTACCCACATCGCTAATATAGCTTCATCATTTATTAAAGCACTCGCTTTTCTCAAGTGCCAACTTCGCTTAGTCCCTTCTTCTAATGTAAAATTACTTGCACAGTGATCACTGATTTCAGCGAGATTAGAATATGCATCGGCCATATGAAGCCCACAATAGGCTACTTAGTCAATAAATTAGAAGCGGTACAAGATCATGTCGCAAGATGGATTCGCTCAGCTTACTCATGTGATATCAGTATTCCATCAATAAATGCAAAACATGGTCTGCTACTTCCTCTTTGCGTCACAAAACTGCAACTCTGATGCATTATTACAAACTACTTCATTCTTCGCTTTATTCGATGGATACAAAAATGCTGTTGGCCCTTGTGCTCACATTTGACCGCTGGTTAAAGAACCCCAGGTGGTCGAAATTTTCTCGGTCCTCCACTACGGCGTCTCTATGAATCATATGATGATTTTGGGACGGTAAACCATATCAATCAAATAATGAAAAATCGTAAAATGTATATCAATCATATCAATGATTTCCCTTATGAAACATTTTCAGCACATATATCTCATCGGATGAGTGAGTATGAACTTTATTGAGGTCTTCAGAAGAAAGTGGTGCCGAAAGCCCAGGCAATCTGTCCGGCGGCTCCACCAAGTCAAAATCGGTAGACAGTCTTTCGGTGATGACCCGGGCCTTCTGAATAGCCTTGATCAGATTAATGAGCTCATAAAACCAGTCATACATATCAGGCGCCCGGCCATCATTGCGAACCCTTACTTTCTCTGCCTTTTTTTCGAGCAACCACTGACTGGAACGGCCTGCTCCGAGACGAGAATAGCCTGCTCCGAGACAAGAATAGCCTGCTCCGGAACCGCCTGCTCCGAGACTGCTTTCAAAACTGTGTTATTGTTCATCTTTCATTCTTGAACAAAGTTCACTGCTTAAGCTTAACCGAAATAAAGTGCCATCCCTTATGCAATGTTCCCCCTTCCCGAAAAATAGAACCTCTAGGCTAAAACCATCCCCAGAATGCAAAAAAAGAAAAATTTGTCAAGTTTGGCCTTAAAACAAAAAAAACATTAATGTCTCTGCATGAGAAACACAGTGGGCGTATTCACATTTACACGAATGGGTCGGTCAATTCAACTAGTTCAACAGGCGCAGGGGTAATTCCGGAGAAATCCATCATGATAAAGTTCGGGACC
This sequence comes from Rhipicephalus microplus, assembly GCF_013339725.1. Taxonomy (NCBI): domain Eukaryota; kingdom Metazoa; phylum Arthropoda; class Arachnida; order Ixodida; family Ixodidae; genus Rhipicephalus; species Rhipicephalus microplus. Next base: position 107,405,517 of record NC_051168.1, on the reverse strand, counting down.
TCGCATCTGACATCATTCACGGCGGCAGAACTCGCCGCCATTCGTGCCGCTCTGGAGTTCCTAGTTGCAGAACCGCAGCAGACATGGTCAATCTTCTCCAACTCCAAAGCAGCCCTCCCGGGCATTGCTTTGCCATATCGTCATGGACCAAATGAACAACTAATTGCTGAAATACGACTGCTTCATCACCGGGCTATAGAGAAACAAGATGACATAGCGTATCAATGAATACCAGGCCATTGCAGCATTGATGGAAGCGACCGTGCAGATGAAGCAGCCCGATCTGCTCATGATGATGCCCCTTGTGCAGCTATACCATTATCAAGAACGGATGCCGCTGCAAGGCTTTGATCACTTGCACGAGAACTGACACTCGCTCAGTGGAATTCACCGGCATTCACAAACGACCGCCTTCATAATTTGGACCCACACCTACAGCTCCATCTTCCATCAGGAATAACCAGAGCTGAAGAGACACTTTTGTGCCGTCTGTAGATTGGGGTGGCCTTTACGAATGCTTATTCGTTTCGAATCTTAATGGCCAGCAGCCCGACGTGTGACAACTGTGGCTGCGCAGAGGCTATCTCCCATCTTCTCTGCGAGTGTCCTCGCTTCAGCGTGCCAAGAAAAAAACTGTCGAAAGCTTCAGATAGACTAGACAATCGCCAATTGTCGGAAGAAAGGGTATTAGGACACTGGCCGAGACCGTCCTCTGCACGCAAGGCATTGAGAGCGTTGTTGCGCTTTCTGCGGGAAAGTGGTCTTAGAGACAGATTGCAAGCAGCGTCGTGGATCGTCTGATGACCTTCTCTTTCCCTTTTTTTACAACGTCTCTTTTCTCTCATCTTTTATCCCCCTTACCCCCTTCCCCAGTACAGGGTAGTGAGCCGGTCTAAGAACTGGCTAACCTCCCTGTCCTTCCTTTAACATTCCTCGTCCTCCTCCTTTGCGAAAACAAAAATGCAGCTCCCGGTTTACTTATCCCTAATTTCGAGTTTTAAACACGTCTATATTTGTATACATAATCGAGATGCAGTCATCTATTCAGCAATAAATTCAGAAAGTTTGCAAACACAGAATTCGTACTCGCGACCACTGAATCAGGGTGCGCGTTTGCTGACAACTACACCACATGACGTATTACCGCCATATATTACCGGCTTGCCGAAACTTACAAACACAAGAAATATGTATTAATAAGACATGTTAATGATGATCAAAGTACCTGCTTTATGCTGACTGACAAAGAGCTAAAGATGCTTTAAGTTCCTAAGTTCGTTCAGCGCATTCATCTCGAGTCTCAGCTGCTAATATGAAAGTGACGGGATCGAATCTCGGCGGCGGCAGCTGCATTTTCAATGAAGGCGAAAATATCTGAGGCCCGTGTATATAGGTTTAAGAGCACGTCAATGATCACCACGTGGTCAGTATTTCCGGAGTCCTCCACTGCGGCGTCTCTCATACTTATATCATAGTTTTTGGACGTCTAATACGGGATAATATTATTGTTAATAAAAAAGCATTTATAGAAGTTGTTCCTCTTGCTGCAAGCTATATAATTCTTTCATATAACACATGCTTTCAATGAAATGCTCCCTTGCTGGCTTAGGATTTAGTTCATACTGCATTACTTCATGATTTGCCACAATCGATGCAAGTAGAGCATATGAGCACACCTAACCTAACTTAATCTTTAGGTTACATTAGGTGAGATCAAGCATGTCCTACGCAACAGCGCCCCAATTTAATGTTGGCAGAAAACGAATTCTCAGCGGCGTAATCTGTTAATCGTTGCAGGCCCTCATTTATAGTACTTTGTACAATTCCACAATAAAAATCTTCGTCAGACATTCTACAAATGTAGGCTCTACTGTCTCAGACTTTTGGCATAATGAACAGTTCTCAGATTAAGGTACCTAAATACCTCTTTACACAAGCCAAAGTTTCACAGGCAATGCTTGTGAGGACTCGCACAGGCATTTCGATGGACGCGCAAGAATTCGCTTCACTTTTAGGTACGTTGCCCTTTGGTTCTGTGATATACATGCATCAATTCAACGGCAAGAGTGGTGAAGTCAAGCAACATGATCTTATCAGTAGATTGATGTGGTATCCGAAATACGACCTTGCTTGATAGTAACAGTGCAGATGCTGACACGAGATCTGTGCGCAGCAGGCATAACGTCTTCTAAATCCTTGCTCGACTACAGCATGGCGATGTCTGTAAGGGAACAGGGTTATGTAAAGCACATATTGGGTCTTTGCACGTTCTGAGACGTTAGTGCAACAAACACATAAGTGCGCAAACAGGATGGTGGAGGAAGTCTTTACTCTGACTTTAATTACTTTAAAGGTGAAGCCACTTGTTCCCCATAACTATTCCCAGCTGGGCCTGTCACGTTATTGTTCAACGCTCAAGGTTACGGCCCCGCAATTGTTTTGGCGATCAGGGGGTTGAGGAACCTGCATCTTTCATTCCATGGGCTGCGCTTTGAACCTTCATGCCCAGTAAGTCAGGCACTGATGGCAGGTCACAGGGGCGTAGCCAGGGGGTGGCACACCGGGCACGTGCCCCCCCTCCTAAATTTTTTTTCGCCATGGTATAAAGAGCGAAATATTACCAATTTAGAGAGGTGCCTCTCCCAAAAACAGAGTGGTGCTCCCGCCCCCCTCCCGGAAAAAGTTTCTGGTTACGAGTCTGGTAGGTCGCTATGAAAAGCAAGTCAGCACTTCACTTACTTCTTGTATCCACTCCTTACCATTATTACTTGCGTATGATCTCCAAATAAAGAGGACGGCGTTGTGGCAAAAGTTGCCCTCCTCTCCTCGAAACAAAGAACACTGTGCACGACATGGGTAGGGAGACATTGCATGCCAAATAGAAAAGATTCATAAGCGAATGCTTTTAAGGAGTATTACCGAAATCTGGAGAGGTTTAACGTGATGCAGCATGATTCCAGCAGTGATTTCACGTGGTCTCCGAAATTCAATCTTGCTTCATTGTTACAGTGCTTATGTTGACACGAGATCTCCGCCCAACAAGCCTGCGTAACCAGGCAGAAATCCGTGCACGTGTGTCACACATGTCCCGTTTATTAGGGGAGGCGATCGCCGGGCTAATTCCAAGGGCCGAAGTATTGGCCCCCCGAACCGCACCACGAAAGTGTGGACAATTTAGAAGTGGTCCTTTTTGGCGCGCCAGCGGACGCCGGTTGTGGCCCAAAGAACAAGTCAGAGCCGAGAGTTGATAAACAAAACAAATATTATATTCTCAAAAACGGCAGATCGAAAACAATACACAAGAATGCACACTCCACAATAGTTACATACAATACGTCACCAATCAAACAACGTACTACAAAGTACAATCAACCACTCTCGAAACAACGGACACAGACAACAATACGCACTACAATGCAGTCGCATGAATTGAACAACCAAGACACTTAAAGACTAAAGGGAAAGAAAACCTATTCAGTCCAAAGTTCTTGGAACCAAAACCTAGATGATACTCTTCGGAGAATCCCTCACTCAAAGTCCAGCGTTGTTGTCGTTCCGCAGCTCTCGAAGTTTCACTTCCAGGAAACCTCGCCGAAGTTTCTCTTCCAGGAAACCTCCCGTCTTCAATAGGCCACTCTCCAAGCTTCAAACTTCTTCGCCCGAACACGTCGGCTTCACAAACGCAGCTGTCGCCACGCGTCTTCGCTCGATAGCGGTAAACACACACTCTTGCCTGTAGCTCGAGTCGTCACCCCTCAGGTGGAAATCCTCTTCATCTCCTGCTTTGTCTCTACGGACAAAACCTTCGCCGACTACACGGCGGAATCCCTACGCGCTCTGGCGTTAACTTCCGTCTTCTTCTGATCTCTCATCTCGGCTGCTCGGTTAAATACCTTGCGCGCGACATTCCAGAAGGTTCTCGTCATTTCGTCGGCGCGATACGCAGCGAAGGCTGGGAAGAGGGCGAGACGGTTGGAATGCCCTCCACGGCCGATGACTCAACTCGGTATGACCACGCCCCTTTCGTTCGAGAACTTTCGCGGGCTATCTCGGCCGCCGATGTGGGGTGAGGAGGTTCGTCGGCGAAGCCAAGCTTCCAAGGGGAGAGCGCGCGCCCGGGGAGCCTTGGATTTTTGTTTTCTTTTTTTTTCTTTTGACCTCCTGGCGTCTCTTTCGCGCGTTACCGCAAAAATTTGGCGGCGCGCCCATTTTTAGCGCTCGTTCTGTGACACTGCCCCCCACTTTAAGAATATTATCTCATAATATTCAAAACCACACAAACTAGCGCGAACAGACACCACACACTCTCACAGACTGTAACACAATCCGTCGCTCATGACACTTCACATTCGGAATAGATCCTCAATACAGCTGTACACTGTAATTCAATTCCATGACACATGAAATATAGCCACAGGTACATGACTACAACACTTCATCACACATTCCGAACAATACAAACGTACAAAGTTCTCTCATTACAACAATTACTATACTCACATCATTACTATACATCACATCACAGCACAAACACTTCGACACTTGTGACACAGGATAACACAACATTAACACAACATATGGCACTCAGCACTGCCAAACACATTCTGGTTCGACCTCAGCACCTATCCTGTGTATTTCGAGCTGCGCTTGCATCCTTTCTTGCGGTGCTCGCTCGATCTCTTCTTGTTTTTCCTTGTTCTTTTTCGGCGAGCCTTTTCCAACGACGGTATCTGAGGCAGCGTCTCAGCCATCGTTGTCACTTCCGACCCTGCTAACGGGTCATGACGTTCGACGGGTCCGGTCTGTTTATTTACCAGCTTGTTCATGTCTCTACATTTTGCCCGGCTGGCCAACTCCGTCTCCTTTACACGGTCGGTCGGTTGGGGTCGTGCCGACGTAAGTCCAGTTGCTCGGCCCGTGAACTCATTCATCACGATCATCTTCTCATTTACGGTCTTTTGTACCGCGGCTTCACCTTGGGCTCTAGTGAGATCCGTCACGGGCGGCTCCTCCCTCGTATCTCGCGGTCGCTGGGTTGGCGAGGACTCTATCTTAGGGTCTTCTCCCAAACATTCCGGATCATTCGGTCCTCGCGCCCTGTCGATGTTTCCGATGACAAGGTCGTACAGGGGGGTCGTCATGCATAAAGCAGTAACCTTCCCGCTGAAGTACGGGGTTTCAACCTCAATTTTGCTTCGGGGAGCATCCGAACCGTACGGTCAATTAGGCAAACCGGTTTCGTTTTGCCTGTTAACTCACTCTCCCGTACCAAATTTCTCCGCACGATAACCGTGGAGGTACCGGCGTCTCTTAGAACCGTAATCTTCTTGCCTGCAACCTTTCCAGGCAGCGTTGGCATTCCCTTCGTAACACCGGTTGACTGTTTTGACATTACAGCACCCACAATAGGAATTTTCTCCCCATTCTTCAACTCTACGAATCCATCGGTGACGGCATTATTATCAGATTTCGGTGCCACTTGCACACAGGATACCTGGTGAGTTTGACTCACTCCGTTCCGACAAGCGTCTGCTTTGTGCCCAGTCTGACCACACTTGAAACATTTTACTGCCGTAGGGCTCGTAAAGATCGTTCGACAGTTTTTCGCGCGATGACCCACTCGGTTGCGCAGAAAACATCGCGGAATGCTCTCTGGTGCACGCTTCTTTTCTTCGGGAGCCAATTTCTTCGAATCATCGGGACAATGCTTCTTGACCTTAGCCAAATTAGTTCCACCTTGCCCTTCCAAGAATTGATCAGCTAATTCAAGCATGTCCTCAAGTGACTCAGCCTTCCTCTCTTTCAAGTACAGCGACAGTCTTGGGTGGCAACTAGTAAGAAATTGTTCTCTAATTAGGAGCTCTCTAAGTTCATCGTACTCCTGCGCTGTCCCTGAAAGCTCTATCCATCTGTCGAAATAATGGCTAAGTCGTGCGGCGTACTGTGTAGCCGTCTCACCATCAGCTGGCATTCCTGTCCAAAATCTGTCCCGGAATCCTTCTACAGTAAATCTAAATCGCTTCAGCAAAGCAGTTTTTACCTTTGCATAGTTGGCTGCATCAGTCGGCGTCAACCTACCGTACACACTGAGCGCTTCACCACTCAAGCAAGTACTCAAAGAAGTTGCCCATTGATGTTCCGGCCAATTCTGGCTCTTCGCAATCGTCTCAAATCTGTGAAGGTACGCGTCAAGGTCGTCCTTCCTCTCATCAAACGCTACGAGCAGCTTGCTTGGGTTCAAGCGGAAGCCATGATCTTCCCGTTCGCTGCTTTCAACTCTAGGTTGGACGGGAGTTTCACTTCGCTGTTGCCAACGGAGCCGCTCGAGTTTTATCTCGTGCTGTCACTGCCGTTCCCTTTCCTCTCTTTCTTCTTTCGCCCTCTCAGCTGCCAGTCTTTCTCTCTCCAGCTCCAACTTCAATTGCTGCTCTCTTTCTTCTCTCGCCAATTCGGCTGCCAACTTTTCTCTCTCCAACTCAGCTGCTTTTTCTTCCTTGGCCCTCTCAGCTGCCGACCTCTCTCGTTCCAACTCAGCTGCTTTTTCTTCCTTGGCCCTCTCTTTTTCTTCTTTTTCCTTCTGGGTGACCCACTTCCGTAGTTCGGCGCCAGAACGACCCATCTTCTCACCAAGAGCGACTAACTTTTCGAGATCCATGGTGTCTCGCAACTCGCAAATAAAACCTTGCCGCGTGCAAAAAGTATCTGCCTAAATCAGTCTATCGGAACACTCCCCTGCACTCGAACGAGAACACTGAACGACACACAAAATCGTTCCGATAGCACTATCAATAACTCGAGGCTCTTTCTCACTACTTTGGACACACTGTGCACCAAAAGGTCCTGTGTCGCGGACGCCAGATTAATTGTCACACATGTCCCGTTTATTAGGGGAGGCGATCGCCGGGCTAATTCCAAGGGCCGAAGTATTGGCCCCCCGAACCGCACCACGAAAGCGTGGACAATTTAGAAGTGGTCCTTTTTGGCGCGCCAGCGGACGCCGGTTGTGGCCCAAAGAACAAGTCAGAGCCGAGAGTTGATAAACAAAACAAATATTATATTCTCAAAAATGGCAGATCGAAAACAATACACAAGAATGCACACTCCACAATAGTTACATACAATACGTCACCAATCAAACAACGTACTACAAAGTACAATCAACCACTCTCGAAACAACGGACACAGACAACAATACGCACTACAATGCAGTCGCATGCATAGAACAACCAAGACACTTAAAGACTAAAGGGAAAGAAAACCTATTCAGTCCAAAGTTCTTGGAACCAAAGTCTAGATGATACTCTTCGGAGAATCCCTCACTCAAAGTCCAGCGTTGTTGTCGTTCCGCAGCTCTCGAAGTTTCTCTTCCAGGAAACCTCCCGTCTTCAATAGGCCACTCTCCAAGCTTCAAACTTCTTCGCCCGAATACGTCGGCTTCACACACGCAGCTGTCGCCACGCGTCTTCGCTCGATAGTGGTAAACACACACTCTTGCCTGTAGCTCGAGTCGTCACCCCTCAGGTGGAAATCCTCTTCATCTCCTGCTTTGTCTCTACGGACAAAACCTTCGCCGACTACACGGCGGAATCCCTACGCGCTCTGGCGTTAACTTCCGTCTTCTTCTGATCTCTCATCTCGGCCGCTCGGTTAAATACCTTGCGCGCGACATTCCAAAAGGTTCTCGTCATTTCGTCGGCGCGATACGCAGCGAAGGCTGGGAAGAGGGCGAGACGGTTGGAATGCCCTCCGCGGCCGATGACTCAACTCGGTATGACCACGCCCCTTTCGTTCGAGAAGTTTCGCGGGCTATCTCGTGGGGTGAGGAGGTTCCTCGGCGAAGCCACGCTTCCGAGGGGAAAGCGCGCTCCCGGGGAGCCTTGGATGTTTGTTTTCTTTTTTTTTTCTTTTGACCTCCTGGCGTCTCTTTCGCGCGTTACCGCAAGAATTTGGTGGCGCGCCCATTTTTAGCGCTCGTTCTGTGACAACGTGCAAGAAATGATTATGCAATCATATGGCAGTGTTGGGCTCACTTGCTAAATAAAAAAATTCAATAGGCACTTAAAAATACTGCGACCAATCCTCTACACGCCTTTATTAGGCCTGGAAGATCTGGCTAAAACACTCACCTCCGAGGCACAGAACCAACTCAAGAGACATATCACACCAATATCCAAAATAATGGTAATTCAATTCCTCATTTTTCATTGTTAGGCACAATAGGAATGAGAATAGATTTCACTGTCGGTTAGTGCCTTAAACTTTGTGTCTCCAGCAAATAGTATCTAATTGTTGTTGCTGTGCTGGCGTGTGCGTTGAACACGTTGAATCCCCGCCCCCCAAACAGTGACTTACATATGAACCCACCCAACAACTTGATCGCTTTACAATTTTCAGTTTGCGACGTGAGACAAATCATTCACCCTAGAACATTTTCACATGGTGCGTGTATTTATGCAGTTGCTCTGAAAAAGGGTGTGTACATCGCCACAAGGGTGGTAATGGCCTTCTGAACTTTTGCATACAGCTCGTGCTTTGTTGAAGCGAAACGCCCTCATTGGCTCATTGCTGCAGATACTCCCGAAGACGTTTTAGAGTGTTGGGTGCACTTTATGTCAACCTTGCATGTTGTCATGGTTCATGCGGGGTCTAATGTCAGTCAGGGTGGAGCAGTGGCTACGTTGTTTGGCTGCTGAACCAAAGGTCCCGATTTCTGTCCTGCTCGACGCGGTCGGATTTCGACGGAAGTGAAATTGTGAAGGCCTGTGTACTGTGCGATGTCTTTTCACGCTAAAAACACCGTATTACTGAACTTTCTGCAACCCTCATCTGAGCTATTCATAATATTGTGGTTTTGGAACGTAAAGCTCCTTCATTCGGTGGAGTACTACATTATTCTGTGCCTGACGATCGTCCTGTTCATTTTAGCTAAAACATCACAATTTAATCAATTATGTTTGGTGTGGAAATATAGCGGCGATGGCGTAGTGGCTAGAGCATCCGCCTCGCACGCAAGAGGTCCGTTGTTCGAATCCCGGTGCCGCGCAGTTCCCAACCGGTTAAAAAAAATCCGCATGATGATGGAACTGCATTAAGCAGCCTGTGGTGCGGCCTCACCGGTGACCACCGCCAGCAACGCACTCCCTCACCAGAGAAGGATTGGCCACCCTGGTGCGGTATCTGGCCACTACCTCCCACATGCATACGAGTAGGCAAGCGGGTTAGGGGGAGACAGAAGGTTAGGTTGGCAGATGAAATTAAGAGCTTTGCGGGTATAAATTGGCCGCAGCAAGCACAGGACCGAGTTGACTGGCGGAACATGGGGGAGGCCTTTGTCCTGCAGTGGACGTAGTCAGGCTGATGATGATGATGACGTGGTACGGGAGTGCAGCATTTGACACCGTATTGTTGAAATTTGTTTTCTGTAGGCACGGTGCCGACGCGCCTGGAATGAAACCTTGCTTTAGCATTTGGTTTCCATGGCCACGCCGCCAGTTTCCATCGTTCTAAAAACATAGTTCCACTTTTTACTTGAAACTAATAGGCAACTGTTTTTTAATGCCATGAATTATTAGTGCTTAGGGCCGGCTTCATGAATAAAAAATTGTTCGTAACACTTTTCGCGTTGTTATACAGTGAAGATTTAGCATTGCTCAAGGTGAGATTCATTCATAACGTTGACTGCGCGTTGGGCTTACCACTGCCTCTCCTTTCATATGCTGTAATCATAGTGAATGTTGTAAAAATGAGCCGAGAAAATTAGCAGTAGCTTCTAACTGCGCGGAGGAAAGTAACAGTTCCTTCATTCGCAGTTACCGCCAAAAGAGAGGAATTAGTGAGGCAAAATATGTTCTTTTCTAACAGAGAAAAATGCCCATACGTGTTGTGGTCATTTACTTTCTTCAATATAAAAAAAGTACGTGAACCCCTTGAGTGGTTGAACTGTTCTGGTCGAACTGCTGCCACTAAAGCTTGCAAAAAAAAGTGGCACGTTGACAATAATATCTTAACCACACGACCATAAAAGCCGTCACAGCTGCTGCTACGCAAATTTACCGCTATGCGGAACATGCCCATGTTGCGCATTCGTCAAGGTGCCTAATACAACGCCCCTATCAAAACTGCGACTTGGTCTATAGTTGTAGCATACTCATCTTGAAGCATTTGCGCAGGCAGAAAAGCACAACGATTATAAACACTGGATGATGACAAGTTAGACAAGTTGGATTATGTTCACAATTCTAATTTTCTGTTGGGAGAGTAAGCACTGTCCTTGTCTGCCTCTTCCGTCGGTCTGTTTGTCGAAGCACTGCAACAAAATTGCAAAGATGAGAAGAACAAACAGACGCAATATATGTGCGCCTGTTTCTGTCCGTCCTCATTGTCCCCGTTTTCTTGCGCAAATACTTCACGATTTCTACCCCGTAGTTGTCGTATGCGCGGCCATCGCTGAAGGGGCTTCTCCGGTGTACGTTTATTTTATGGGACATAAAAACATCCCTACTTATGCACACGCTTTCAGCACAGTTGTATTTAGAGAAACCTTCTCAGAAGGCAAGCATCGGCCCTGTGCACACTATTATCGAGGAATTCTATCAATTTCTTGTGAGTGCATGCGCAAACGTGCACATGAATCGGAAGTATCAGAGCGCATCAAGTGCGCTTCGTCAGCCGTTTTCAGAACTTCTAAATGTGCAGTGTAACAAAAACGTGGCTCACTAAAATAGCACGCACTTCTCGCTATCCGCGTCACAATCTTTCCTATCATTGTAGTCATCATCATCGCCGCTGTGAAGCATAGGTCCGCCTCCACAAAAGCCTTATAAAGCGGGGCAACTTGCTGGCACGTTCTGCGGTTCACCGCATCAATGTCGGCAAGACCAGTTCTCTCCGAAAAAAACCAGACAGCTCGGTTACTATGTTTAAGCTCACCGTTTGTCTGCTGCTCTGCACGGCTGTCTTCAGCGTGGAAGTGCAAGACTACTTCGAAAACTGCGTGCGTAGTTCGGGAAACCACTTCGTGCCGAACAAATGCATAATGGTAACTAAGAAAGACCTCCGGACCAAGAAAGCGGAGTACAGAATGTACGCTGTGGGTGCTCTGCGGAAGCACCATGAGTTGGACAAGAAATATTCGGACACAGTCTACAACGTAACACGTGCTGCATTGAAGGTAAGCGTTCCCCTTTTGATTGTACGCCAGCCCGCCTCGGTAGAGCAGTGGCTACAGTGCTTGTTTGCTGACCCGACGACAGCTGTTTCAATCCTTGGAGTGGTGATCGCATTTCGATCGGGGCGAAACAGTAGAGATCCCTGCAATGTCAGCACCAGGTGGTCGAAACTTCTGGTGCTCTCCGCTACGATGACCGTCATATCGTAGCCCCGCCGTGGTGGTCTAGTGGCTAAGCTACTCGGCTGCTAACCTGTAGGTCGTGGGATCAAATCCCGGCAGCGGCGGCTGCATTTTCGATGTAGGCGGGAATGTTGTAGGCCCATGTGCTCAGATTTCAGTGCACGTTAACAACCCCAGGTGGTCGAAATTTTTGGAGCCCTCCACTACGGCGTCCCTCATAATCATATGGTGGTTTTGGCACGTTGAACCCCACATATCAATCAATCAGTCATGTCGTAGTTTTACGGCGCGAAACTCCAAATATTGTCACAGTTTGGTTGAATGTCTTGCAGTCGCAAGAACAAATACCCACGTTTCATTTCTTAGAACTGTTCCTGGGTGCATATCGCGCTCGATGTGGTAGCTATGGTGTCGTTTTCTTGAGCACGCCACTTTATCATGAGTAGCAGAGAATGCAGCATTTCACCGTGGCCAGAAAAGCTCGCTTGTCAAGATTCAACTACGTATGCTAAAGGTATTGTTATGCGGTTGTTCGGACATGCAGAAACGTTTAGCCAACTGTTTGAAAGTGAATTTATTGGCCTCATCCAAACTTAATTCTCAATAAAGAAGCTTTAGCAGCGTACGTAGCTGAAGAGTGTGCTAACTTTATTCTTCTGTGGGTAGGGGCGAAGGCGCGTACAGAAGACAGGATATTGTGAGGCATGCCGCAGCCAAGCTGCGAGAAAATTCTGGACCATTTGGTGTTATTGAATGAGCGCCTTTATCTAGGTGCACGGTCGTATGACATTAAATAGCAAAATAAATGTGGCCGTCAAGGCCGGAATTCGGTCCCATTACTAAGTAGTCGAGCGCCATAGCCATGCTTTACACCACTACGGTAGGTGACTTGCTAGGCTCTTTGTAGATATCAAGTAGGAGGTAGTCCTACAACATGTAGTTCTCATCATAGCTCTCATCGTATTTATTCTGCCTAGGCTGCCAACTGGACTCCTCGCTTTCATTGATTTGCGATCTGCTCTTTAACTTTTTTTCTGTATATTGCCATAGCTCTTTGCTCAGCTAAGATTGATAACACCTGTTTCTTTCCATCTGTGCTTCAACTTCTTACCCTGAGCCGCATGGTACAAAAAGAATCAATTCAAACATATGCAAGGCTGAATTGATAGTACAATGCTCGACTATTAATAAAGGCAAGTATGTTTTATTTTTATATTCTCAGCATATCGTGTTCTGAAGATTCAAATGTGCTTCGTACGTGCTTCTTGCCACTGCATACATGATTGTAAAAATCTATTACCGTTCAATCCCGTCCATTTCTTGTTTTTCACTATTTATGTCGATCGCAGACCTAATGAGATGCTTCTTTTGCTGTTATATCTTGTGGTCAAGTAGCGCTCTTTTGGTGGTGCCAAAAGATACACTGGTAACAGGGACCTTCTTGGTTTTGTCGAAGTCTATTCTTGTCCCCGTTTAAAATAATCGTACGTGTGGCCAATCCCCGAAACCTAATGTCCCAAAAACTCGGGTTTCTTCAGCTATCATATTTAAAACATCTTGAATTTACAGTGTGACCAATTTCTTGTTGACCACCAAAAAAGAATAAACCTTGTTCTAAGGCGTCGTCTCGGCGACCAGATGCGGCAGCGTGTCCTGCTGAATTAAATTGAGGAAGTCACGATTAACACTTCTAACCTCGTGAAACCATCGCACTAACTTCAGTATACGGGTTCGCTCCTCCGGTGTTTTCAGTGTTCATTATCCGCCGAGTTGATGGTGCGGACTGCACAGTTCTGCTGCATGGGCATATTTCAAGCAGTAGTATCAATGAAACGGTTCCTCTATATAGTTCGGTGCCGAAGTTATGGTGCCGGTTACAGCTACAAAGTGGCTGTAACCACGCTTACAAGGTGTGCTAGCATAACGTTATCAAGCTTGATCATCTTCATACTAACGTTTCTGTTTTTTTTGGTTTTTCAAAGTACCCACGGCATGCTGATGAAGGGTGCACCCTTCGGTTGGAGTTCTTGACCGCGCCTGGTGACTGCAAAAACTCGAATTACTACTTCCCTAATATGTGTCCACCAGCGAACGACAAGGTAAGAAAACCTCTGGCACCAAGACGTTTATGCTGTAATTTTTGAACGCGCTCTGTAGATTTTCATTCCGATAGATGTTTTAAGCACACTCTAAGCTGCTTTTCACCGTTCATGTCAATCACTCTCCGTATATGTATACATGTATTTGTTAAAGCCACGAAATAGGTTATCACGTCGAAAAACAGTAGACCTCTCGCTCCACCGCCTGTGACTTTGACCGCTGAGCTTTTACAGCGCTCGTACCTCAACATTAAAACGTCGAGCTATTTGTGTACGCCACCTACCGTTGGTGGTATGTCGATCTCACGGAAAATATCACCGTTTTCTCCCCAGTACTGGCGATATGGCGCAAAGGGGCCGCGCAGTACCCCGCTCATCTCATCTACCACGCATGCGCAACTCCTCCCTCCTCCACCACATAAAGAAAAAAAATACACCCATGTGTGCTTATGCTGCGGCGCGGGGAGCATCATACGTGTTCAGCTTTCACTGAAACGATTGCGTTCATCTTACTGAGGGCACAAAGGTTACTTCACTCGCCGTAGTCCCCTCCTTTTTGAAAGAAGCACACATTCAAACCCAGCGAAGTAACAACTGAGCCTTGTTGATTCGCGCTCGTCCAGCCTATACCTGTCAGTGCGTTTTGGAGTTGATTTTGATGGGCAGCGTGTTATGCGAGAACTGGGAACGTTTTTAGATCGCTCTCGTCTTCTGTATTTTTGTGCGTCGTTTCTGCGGGAACAGCATGCTGCACATTTCGATTTGCTTGCCATTCTTCTTGTAGCAGTACAATTTGTCATATCGCACTCATTGCTGTGCCACTGCATTGATATTGGCTGTTTCCTTCATACCATCCAATTTAACGCCGACAAATTGTATATTCATATGAACATTTTCTAACGAGCCATACAATTCCTCTCTGTATACCGCCTAGCTCTTTAGAAACGGCACGTCCCCTAGTAGTAGGTGATCAAAATTGGTCACTCAGTTGTCAGAATAACTAGCCGAAACCCTAGTACCTTAGTTCTCTCAAACATGAAGTTAGACGAAGCATTTGATTAGTTGTGAATGCTGAAATATTAATGCAAGCAGCCGCTGCCTAAGCGTCAGTGCACCAATTTCCTACGACAAGAGAGGCTAAAGAAGCAGCAGCGACAAGCAAGGTACGTAGGCGCGGGCGGCCGCTGAGGAATTAGGGTTAAATGACGAGACCAGCGTGTTGAGAAGGCGGACACAAATAGGTCGAGAAGCTTTGGGTGAAAAGCGGTTCAGATTGTATTGCCAGCGTCCGCAGCACGGGTATTTCTGAGAGCGGCAATTGAAGCATTGCTGTGCGTGGAGGGAACACAAGGGCGACACAATTTTTATGTTTTACAAATGAAATTTACTTCCCGAAAAATAATTATGTGGGGGAAATGGTTAAAGAATCCATGAAAGCCTAAATTATTCAAACATTTTTTTCTAAGCACCCTCTGCTAGAGCACATCCCGTAACTATATTCAGTGTAGATACAGGCCCTGCTGGCGTGGAAAGATGCACCTCGTAAAGCTCGTCTGTGATGACGCGGCCTTTCCTGCGTTCTGGTGTTCCGCACCTGCATGCGTTATCTGAACTACTGCGGTGGGATTTTTTTTTGCCATGGGCCAAGTTGTGAGCTGCGTTTCGTCGTTGGAGATCATGTTGAGTACGGTGTCCAACCGGCGGCGGGACGAGGCGGACAACACGCCGGGCATGCGCCTCTGTAGCAGCTGAAGCGATATGCTGTGCTAGGACCTAATAGCAACAAAGTAACGCCAGGCAACCCATGCCTTTTGTACGAGACACCAAGAACTGCGCTTGTTCGATTTTCGTGTATCGGTATTGCTGTGCGGCTCGGTTTTCATTGGGCCTACTATTACTCCTGTTATCGTTGATCAGATCGCTAAGGTACCCAGTGCGCTACTATTTGCATATCTTCATACGTTGCACGTCACGATAATTTGTGCGAGCGTGATTTGAAAAGTAGCACACGTAAGTCCAGGCATTTTTCGTATACTTATTGCCCTACTTGGTGCTCGGTGTGGGAAGTGTTAAATCTCGTTATGGTGACCATTGAAAAAGGTAATTGTTACTTTGACGTTCCTAAGTGCTCTTTCTTGCGGGAGCTGAATAACACAATCAATTACATTTTAAGGAACATGCGTGTGTGTAAAACAAATCAACAACGCTGCAAATGTGGAAGGTACGCTGCTGGTTTGTTTAATACATCTGTGGAAGATTTATTGAGTGCTGAATAAAAATGTCAAGAATAAGTTTACAACTGAAAGCAAGGAGCACTACGCGGCGGTTTGACACTCTCAAGTCTGATGGTTAACATTGGTTTAGCTGGCGTTGTTTAATGCTCATTCGTAATAGACTTGACGTGCCTGGAGTTCTGGGGCCTATAAAAAGTACATTTAGATTACACCTCGCGCAAATGACCAGAAAAGACGTCACTCTTTGACCGCATCTTCCGTAATATGTTTGACTTTTAGTTCCGTCGAAAGTGTTCCTCCTCACGCAGGTGGCGCTAAGCCCCACGGGCAGCTGATGAGCTTCTGTTTCCTGGACGCATGGGCTTCTGTGAGAGCTTCGCAACAGGCTACCTTTGCCTTGATGAGGCCATTGAGCAACGCCTCAATCTACACTTGCGCGATCTACAACATCGTATCTTGTTACGCAGACCAAATAATGTTGCCAAGAACGCCATGATGAAAGCGCTTATAATTTACAATAAACGAGCATTTTAGAACTTGGCATTGTCTAATCCGGCTATCTCAAAAGCGTGTATTCAGCTTTTTTGATGAGGTGAAGGCTGCTGAGGGCTGCGTTCAGTGTAATTTGACTAGTGCCAATAGAGCACGGCCAACATAAGAAACCCACTTGTTCCCTTGTGCATCCGCCTATGACCATTCGAAGATGAAAGGCATCTTCTTTTTTTTATCGGCGTACTCATCCAGTTCCGCCGCTCTCCGGGTGCTTTTCATACATAAGTGGTTATGCAGCGCCTCCGAGATCTTGTGATGCAGTCAGGTGACGTCAGTTGAAATGAGAGCATAGACCCATGATGACTTCACAAATTCAAGCAACAATCAACGTCATCACGTCATTATGTTCACATCAATAATGCCAGCGCCTACAGAAAACACTGAAATGGGACGCCTGCGCCATTCTCGGGTTTGACGAGGTATCTAAGGGATTTACTTTAAAGACACACCACAGGTCTGTGACCATCTGATGATATTCATGGCTCTGTCTGCATTTGGGTGATAAGTTAGCGCTATGTCTGTAAAGTGTGATAGCGGAGTAACCGTACTCTTGGATTGTGAGCCGCATGATTTGGTTGGCGAGCAGCCTGTATGCACTGGAATATGAGCATTCACGTAAGGTGTTCATCACCGAGAAAACAGGCTATACGTTATTTTGCGGGAAGTAGCACAACTGCATTCAGATACCCAATTCCGATAGTTTCTAAAGGATGAGTTGCGAAACTTCATGACCCCTACGCTGTGGTGTTGAAATTCTTTGTTTTACATGACAAGCTGCTCGCATGCTCACTTCAGCCTTGCTTGTCAGGTCTACATGTACGTTGATGACACCTGGTCATCAAAGTAAATGCAGAGTCTGTCTTACTAACAAATTTATGATCAACCAGCACACTTTGTCGGTAACCTAAGCTTTCAAGGTTTCTATTCATCTTTGCCTTCGTCCTCATGATCATCAACACCTTCTCTCTATTTTCTTTACCATCCCCTTTACTTAACGTTCATTTGCACGCCAGAAAAATTTATTCAGGTAGACATTTCAGCTTCCCTCTCGTGATAAAATTCTCTCAGTACCTTGCGTCGATGAAATAACGAAGTTAGCTTGAATAACCATATCCCTCTTAAGCTACATCGGTTTTGTTGGTATACTAAGCGTTATACGCGGAGATATCAGCCACTGTACTCACGTCAACCAATGTTTTTGTCTATTCAGGCTCCCCGGCATATCAGTCTTGAATTCCTTCATGTGTATATTGGGATAAGGGTGAACAGTGGAAGTGCCTCAGGCAGGCTGGCTGACGTTTTGATACGAGGACATACTTTTCTCAAAGGCATCTTGTTTTCTTTGGCGTGTTCGTTGTAATGGGGTAACTAGTGAGTACATGAACAAGAAAACACACGACAAACACTTGTATGTTTTCTCGTTCAAGTATTCACGACTAACACGCCAAGGACAACAAGGCGCCTTTGACAAAGGTAGGTCCTTTTATCGAAATGTCGGCCAGCCTGTCTAAAGACACTTTCACTGTTCACTCTGATTACCCCACTATAGGTGTTTCCATCTGTCAGCTCTAAACTAGATTTTGGATTTTCACGTGTAAATTGTTGCGCTAAATCTGTCATAGCAACTCCTTTCGTGAAAAAAAGGCATAGGCTACCGTTCGTCGAGGTCATTCCGTTCCGGAGTTTGCGCAAGCTTTGTTAATCACGCTTGCGTCGTTTTTAGTAAGTTCGATATGCCTTGGAAGGTTGTTCCTTCGTGTTACGAACCATTGTTCTCGGTCTTTACCAACTCTATTTCTGTTTTCCTTTCAGATAACCGGGGTATGCCAAGCACAACTCTTCCTGTACGGCACCGTCTATCTAGTCGAGCGTTCATGGTGCGAGCATGTCAACGAAGTGCGTATCGGTTTACTTAGAGCAACGTATAGTTTGGCGAAGTTGCTCTTAATTTGCTTTTACTCTTGTTCGTATTTTAGCGTTGTCGGTCGCATAAAAAAGACGGTCACCTTAAATTATTTTCTATGCAAAGTTTTGAGAGGAAATCTTGGATATGAGTGTAGACCGCACACTCTCCAGCGATAACGAGGCGCGGTGAGTGCAACAATATATTGTGTTTTATGCTGTTACAATTTCTTCCCTAAAACAACACATTTAGCTGAACAGTATCATAGTTGTCCCATTTTTGTCCTGATTTATTTAGCAAATATCCCAGGAGTTTTGTTTCTACTTGTGACTTTTCCTTTCGTGTTTTTTCCTGAGCGCGGCTTATATTTTTTTTGGCAAACTCATAACTCGGGTATCTCGTTTAGCACTTTCTGAATCGAAAATGTGAAATTGATCATCTCAAATAGTTTCTTGCACATTGCATTTTATCACCGCAACTTCGTAAATGGGTCTTTCATTTTTATCGTAATGATACTTGTTTGAGATACATATTTGACATTCCTTGTACTCCTTAGTTTATTTACGCGGCACCCCCCCTCACCTTTTAGTTTGCACTACTAGACTGCTGACACACAAGGAGGGAGGGGAGGGGGATCAAATCCCGCAAAGGTGGGGGCATTTTTTTTTTTGTATGGAAGCGGAATGCTTGAAACTTGTGTACTTCGATTCAGGTTCGCGTTAAAGAACACCACGTGGTGAAAATTTTCAACCCCCCCCCCTCTTGTGTGACGTCTTCAATAATCATGTTGTGGCTTTCTGAAGAAAAAACACATTAGCGTTTATTTTCAAATCACGGTAACTGCATTATGTTTAACGACGCCTTTACGCAATTTTTCGTTTCAGGCTGGCCATCATGTGAAGCCCGACTCCTCATCTGTGACACCCTGAAGCGCGCATGCGCCAGGCGAGAGCCGCAGACATGACAAATAAAGTTTCAAAAATGTATCTGGTGTGGACCTCGTTTTATAACTCCATGCACCTGAGGGTGGGCATTTCGTCAGATGCGGTATGAAAAGTCCCACGATAGGAAACGCTATGTTTGGGGCAACGAGGTGTAACTCTGTACATGAGCGTCTGAGTGTCCGTGTGTGGTTCTAGACGGCTGCATCTTATCTCATCAATTTCTACGAATGGATACTCCTGTTTTATTTGTTCTAAAGGCACTGTAGTTGGCGTCGTAATGATTGACTGGTGCGAGGAATGATCTAAGGCAGTTGCCGCAGGTCCATGCCGCTCGGACTGCAAGAACCGATGGCGACGAAAACAGGTTGTCAGAGCTACAGTGCTCTACTTTAACGTTACGTCAGCGTTACTAACATCCTCGCCGACAAGAAAACTGCGGCCCCTACGGCAAATGATAAGGGCACTTAAGTGCGAGTCTCAAGCGGCCATCGATGAGCGCATTCATCTAATTTACGTTAAACTTGAGTCGAAACGCTAGCTAAAGCGAGACAAGGCAGTATCCTTACCACCCAGAAAATCGTTACGTTTTTCTCTTCGGGGTGATCTACCATAGGAAAAAAACGGGCTACGTTATATGGTTCTTAGCAAATCATTTCGCATCACATGAAAGTGGCGTTTTTTTTCCTCGTAACTCGTCACTGTGGAAAAGGTCACTTGGAGTTGCGCATTTTCGTGAGCGAATTTTTTGCATATACATTTCCTGGTGTTTGACGCGACATGCAGTTGGGTATGCCGATACGCCACAACTGCACTGCCAGCCGTGGCCTTTAGCTCGGCAAAAGACACTTCTTACTGTGGCTTAACTAGCGCTATTGCCGCCATTCTGTGTCATAACCATGCCTTGATCTCGGCACCAACACCAAAAAAACTGCGAGGTTCATTCCAATCACTTCGTGCCCCGGACCCTTGCCAGCTATATACTACGTTCAAAATGTAGGCAGATCTGGTGATGTCCGTGACGAAAACCGTTGCCACGCGCCTATAACAATTATTCATCGTACGGGGAAATATTTTACATGCAAATGCGCCGCATTTTCACATGGCTAGAGTATTCGCGACGATAATGACATCGGCAAATGCATGGGGCACGTGTTTGCTTACATCCCTACTATCCCAGTGTCCTCGACGTACCTTTCAGTCTTCATCACGGTATAGCTTCGTTTGTGACAGAATAAAACACGGTACCTCTGAAACCACTCTTAGCATGGGCCGTAGTATCTTCTGCGGCTACTTAAACGTGGCGGCATGTTGCATTTCGCGTAAAATGCACTTGGCGCGTCTTTTTACGAAAAGCTTCTGTTGCTTTCTAATTAGCGATTCAAGCAGTAGAGCATACCATCGCGACTTTTAGCTACGGAGAAATTTCATGTTGCTGTTCTCTCATTTGGACCTATAGCCAGCCTTATCATGAATACCTTGATGCCATAATTTCTAAACTAGGCTGGCTAGATAGTCTCACCGAAGTTACACTAATATACCCAAAGCACATGTCTCATGACACCCTATTCCCGACGCCCATTGAAGTCTACTGCTGTCGGTGAACGCCACTAGTTGAACTTAAGTGCTGTAGCGTCACTCGGCCTTCTGTTAATGTGCTGCCTCGATAACGACGATATCGACTTCTCTCCCGCAGTGTATAGGAACGGAGCTATGGCGGCAAAAATTGCTTCTGTTGGTCGCAGGCGAAAGTTGATGCACTTAAAGCCGATGCCAAGCCTCGCTTGGTTGCACCCACCGCAGACCACCTGTGGCGCTGTTTGTGATGTCAAATAGTCTACTCTTCTCAGGGAAGACCACTAATTGGAGAAACACTCCGAGTTAAAACCACCAGTACTAGTCTGAGAAGGGGAGTGAAGTCAGCGTACAATGTTTTGCTTGATCGTGTTGCGATGGCAGTATCTTTTTTCTTAAGATACATGGTACTTTACTGAATATATCCGAAATACAGATAAAAATATAGACGTATCGCGGTACACATACAAGATATACAAAGAGTATCTTACGTAGTATCTAAGATATAAGTATGTTCAATACTGCCCCATCGTGCGTGCGTCTGCCTTCTCTGGGAATCTCGTAAGTTATTCTGAATAACCAGGGGCTATCCTGCCTGTGTCCCGGTTTATGTTCACTTCTTATTGATTTTAACTATAATATCCTTAACCCCGCTTTCATCCTTGACATACTCTGCTCTATTCTTGTCTCCTAAGGTTACACCTCTTATTTTCATTTCCATCGCTAGTAGCGTCATCCTCAATTTAAATCAACCAGAGTGACATTGCGGGCTTGTTGGTGATAAATTTTAAAGCATTTTTTGTGTAGCGCTAGGAGAAATACGGAAACAGGGATCGGTAGAGGGACAAGACAGAGGGCTAATAGCTGCAACATGTTTATTTCTAAAATCAGACCACCTTTACTTCATAATCGTCAGGCAGACATATAAGCACGAGAAAACGCTCAGATAAATGCGCGACTATGTCATCTACCTAAAATAAATCGTAACAGATAATACCATGTGTTACCTCATACGCAGGAAACCGATCTCCTTGGTTGGAGATGCTATCGAAGCCTTGCTAGTACAGACGTCGCCAAGAGCGTCAATAAGTCCGGATTCTACGGTCAAACAAGTCATCTCACATTTTTGTCGATCAACAATGACTGCAATTGCGAACAAAGGCCGGACACAACATGCATGAATGTGGAGAGCGAGAAAACCATCCGGCGGCAGTTTATTCAATTTGTAATTGTGCTCTCACAGTCGCTCATTCACACAAACTGGTTTGGCCGACTTATTGTTTTCCCTGCGAGAACAGAACGCTGTAAATAACAAAGGATTTGCACTCAACAAATTTGTGTGCATGCATTTTTCTGCACCAGAGCCTTTTCCCTCGAGAAGAATTTGCCATAACGCACAATTCCCAAATTATTTAGGCACTGAAAATACCACCCTAATATTATCCCGAAACGACACCTTTTCTTTTGTGGTGACAGGGGGTGAACATATGAAACAATGACTGTGCGTCTCAATTTCGTTCATCGTGAGTGTTAGGTTAGCTTGAGTGTTTCATTATTGAAGTCGGACATATTGACGCTCTTGGCGATAATCCTATTAACAAGCATTCGATAACAATGTCAAGCAAGAAGCTTGGTTTCCTGCGTACGTGGTGATGAATGGTATGATCTGTTACGATTTATTTTATTTTAAGCATATGACATAGCCCCACCTTTATCTGAGTGATCACACGTGCTTATCTGTCTCACGACTATGTCTTAAAAGTGGTGAGTTTAAAAATAAACACAATGTTGCTAGTAGCACTCTGTCTATCTATTCCGGCTATCCATTCCTGCTTCCCTATTTCACCTAGCGCTACAAAAAATTCTTTCAAATCTCAATTTAGGTTCAGCTTATATTCAAGCCCCACGTTTATGCTCCGTATAGGTAAGTACCGGCAAGATGCAGCTGTTATATACCTTTCTTTTGAGAGTGAGTGGTAGACCACCATTCATGATTTGACAATGCCTGCCGAATGTGATCTAACTCATGTTTATTTTCCTATATATTTCCCTTTCATGGTTGAACTCCGCGGTTCTTAAGTCTACTAAGTAGACATATTCCTTTGGAACTTCCAGCGTTTCTCCGCCTACTGCAAATAACTGTTTCTTGTCGAGGCTGTTGCACATTACTTTGTTTTCATTCATATTAACTTTCAAACCTACTCTTCTGCTGTCTGTGTCCAGTTCAGTAATCATGACCTGTGATTAATCCCCTCAGTTACTCATAAAGGCAATGTCATCAGCAAATCACTGGTTAAAAAGATACAGTTTATTAACTCTTATTCCTAACTCTCTCCAATTAATGGCCCTGAAAACCTCCTGTAAACAAGCGGTTAAGAGCTCTGGCGGCATAGTGTATCTCTGTCTACACTCTCTTTTTTTGGGGGATTCTGCCACTTTCTTTAGGGAGAACTAAGGTGGCTGAGAATCCGCTGTTAATTTCCCCCAGTATGTTTATGTAGCGTTCGTCGATTTGCTGACTCCGTAGTGCCTGCATTACTGCTGATGGCTCGACTGAGTCAAACGCCTCCTCGTAATCTATGAAGGTTATGTATAGGGGTCGGCTGTATTCAGTGCCTTTCTGTCACCTGATTTATAACATGAATAGGGTTTATTGTGGGTAGCATACACGAAAGCTTGTCTGGTATTTTGTTTGATATAACTCTAATGCCCCACCAATTCTATTATCTATTGATTTTGTAACTAGTTTGTAGATAACGCACAGTAAGCTGATCGGCCTGTAATTTTTTAAGTCTTTGGCGTCTCCATTCTTATGAATTAGGATGATATGGCGTTCTTTCAAGATTTGGTACTCGTCCCGTCAAGGAACACTTCGTGTATAAGGGGGTCAGTTTTTGTAACACAATTTCTTCACCATCTTTCAGTCAATTCATTGTTATGTTATCCTCGCCGGAGGCTTTGCTTCTTTGTATGCCTTCTAGGGCTTTCATTACTTCCCTATTGTTACTGGTAGGCCATCGAATTTCTGCGAACTCTTATTGCTTAGTAGGTCAGTAGTACTCACCTGAATTGGAAGTGTGCTACTACAAAGTTAGTAACTGCATCAGCCACATAAAAACTTGGTCAACTCTACTCGGTTGCCGTTATCTGCGTTGCGATTCCAATGACACTATTGCCAAAACACACACACACAAATATATATATATATATATATATATATATATATATGAAAGAGGTGTACACCTAAGGGCTCGTTTTTCCGTGTTTTAACACAATATTAATGAGATCTAACAGACAGTAATGCCAAGGAATGTACAGGGGAAGTAATTAGAACCAATGGAATGTAAATAAGATAAGAAGAAAGAAAAGTGGATGAAAAAATAACCAGCCCTTCTGCTCACGGCTGGTTATTTTTTTCATCCACTTTTCTTTTTTCTTATTTACATTCCATTGGTTCTAATAACTTCCCCTGTACATTCCTTGGCATTAATGTCTGTTATATCTCATATATATATATATATATATAAATATTTATATTCTTATTTATTTATTTATTTAAATATGCATGGTGGTTGAGTGCCGTAGCGTCGCAAGTAGTCAAGTAGATCCTCCGTGAGTGGTCACAACAAGGTTCGGCCTAGAGTCTGGCCTTCATCAGGATTCCTGATGAATGAACCCTAAAGAAGGCCAGACTCGTGACCGAAACGTTGATATAAACCACGTTGTGACCGCTCACGGAAGATCTATTTGACCATATATATATATATGTATATATATATATATATAATATATATATATATATATATATATATATATAGATATAATATATATATATATATAAAGAACACAAGCGAGTACACGTACGAAAGAGCAATACTTTTATGCCAACGTTTCAGCCGTGGCACGGCCTTCGTCAGGGTTGATTCCCTGACGAAGGCCGTGCCACGGCTGAAACGTTGGCATAAAAGTATTGCTCTTTCGTACGTGTACTCGCTTGTGTTCTTTATACGTACCAGACCCCTTGAACTTCCTACTGAATATATATATATATATATATATATATATAAATTCTGGCAGTTAACTACTTTACTTCAACTAGCTGCTGCGGTGAATGTACATCACAAAAAAGAACACACACGTCAGTACAAGTTTGAAATGGCATGAAGTTGAGTTTGTGGCTACTTTTTTGGGTATCAATCTATCGGGAGACCGATAGTCTCTTGAGTATGTGTAGCGTGGAATGTTAACGAAAATATGGAGCCATTTCAGCAGTCGTCAGCGTGTATCATAGCCAGGGGCAGTAGACCTCACGCAGCAAATTGGCCAGAAGGTAAGACATTCTAGTCGTAATGACAGAAAACATCACGGGTAGCCTTCTTTCTACGAATTCTGCTGATTTAATCTGGAATACTTTGTAAAAATTCCACACATGCTAATATATTCTTCTAATACAGCATTTCTCTTGATGAATTCTCTCGTATAAAACTATAAAAAAAACGCTTGTGCTCACAGTACACTTAACCATTTGCACGCTTAAGTTTCCTGTCTGTGTCTAATTATTAAGACCCTATAATAAGGGTGTTTCACAAACCAAAATACACTTGTCATAGGTGGTACTATTTGTCAAAATACCCTTATTGTAAGGTGTTGGCTAACAGACACGAAAAGCCCCCTTAAGGATGAAAATTTGTTTACTGTGAATCTACGGCCTATCTGCAAGACATTCAGTGCTCGCATGGACTCTAAAGGCCATACTCTTTTTGGGCTGTTAAAAACACTATCAGGACAATTGTGCCTGAGGAAACATATTAGGTGTCCTCACGCATTCAGCGAATTATGATAAAGTAGCATCCCGAGTACGATGGCCGAAGCATAAGAAGCAAACAGGACTAGCGCTGACTTTCAACTTGTATTAGAAAAGAATCAATGAATCATTTGTGAAGTCTAGATATTTATCGCTCTTTTCTTAATAAAACATTACAGTTGAGACTTGGCAGTAGTCCTGTTTGCATCTTCCGTTTCTCCCATCGTCGCTTCGCGTGCTGCCCTTTACGCATGATAATTATGTACAACTCGCTCTAATTACCATTCGATTTAAGTAATGTACACCTCCCAATTACGAATGTACATGCACCGTACGTGTAGATGTTTTCGGGAGTCTGTAGAGCAGCGTCTTCAGCACGGCTAAAGCTTATCACAAAACAAAAATAATATTGTCACCATTTGATCCTGTATTATCGCACTTACTCATTCAAGTATTTTGTTTGCCACTCTAAGTGAACTGGAAGTGCTTGGCAATGATCTACCATAATCCACGGATGAGCACCACCGAAGTGACGTACTGCGCGTGTTCCTGCGCTACAAATTGAAGTCCGAATGTCATCATTGTACAACAACAATAATAATATAATATTGCTGTTATTAAAAAAACATTATTCTTCATTACCAACTTCTCAAGACAGAAGCACATATATCAGGCCTGCCAAAGCCACATATGACTTTAGCCTAATGGTAGGAAAGCCAAAGACAAGTAACGTGTCAGCAAATGGGAACAAATACGAAATTGATCAAACATTTGCCGTCAGCTTCACACAAGGTACACTTCATTAGTAAACAGGACACAAATAGTGCCTGATGAACTAATCTTGTGTGGCGTCTTTTTTTAGATTCAGAGGAACTCTTGCTCATGACTGTGTCCCGTAGCGTCAGCGTTCGCGCTCCCATTACGCATGCGCAACTTCTTTCCTCTCCCACGCTTGCCCCTCTCGCCTTGCAACGCTGACACGGGCAGCGTCTGCCAGTGTAGCGTGCTCGGACGTGCTAGACGAGGAAGTTGTCTGTGTGAGGTCTCGCCGTTCCTGGGTAGATTAGAAATGCTACTCACCTGTGGCACATACCCTCATACCAGTGGCGCTTATCTTCCCGCGTGTACGTGCCACTGTATGGCGGAAACTGTTTAACGACTTACGCGCAGGAATTGTGACATTATTTGTCTCATGACCAGCGAGTCGCATTCGCCAGACCATGTTAGTTTCACCTACTATTTTTGGCTGACCACAAGTTAAGCGGGTGATCACAAAAGCCACTTGACGTAGGCGGCTAGATATATAGATGCGTTGCTGGACGCCAAAAGTGATTGCAGTACGCAAACAATTTAACACCTTTATTATTCTTTTTAAATGCGAAGAATTTATTTCGAACTTCGGAGACTTTGAGCGTATCTATCTATCTATCTATCTATCTATCTATCTATCTATCTATCTATCTATCTATCTATCTATCTATCTATCTATCTATCTATCTATCTATCTATCTATCTATCTATCTATCTATCTATCTATCTATCTATCTATCTATCTAGCCGCTTACGTTTGGGAGCTCTCGTTGTCACCCAATTTACTTGGCGTGAAGCAAAATAAGCAAGAGAGAATATTATGATGCGACGAATACGATGTGCTTGAAAAGGCATGAATAATGTCACAATAACATCGCGTACGTCGTCAAACAATTCCCGCTAGATAGCGGCACATAAACCCACGGGCGGGTATGTGCTACTGGTATGCGAATTTGTACCACAGATGATTGACACTTGGTATCTGCTCAGGAACGACGAGATTACACATGGGCAATTTTAACACGCGAGTGTTCATACCCGACGTTGGTGGCGTCAACGCGACGAGTCCCAGCTAAAATCGAACCCAAGCCTTCTAGATGCCAATGAGCCATATTATCACAGAGCTATGTCAGGTCTCGGAATCACTTTTAAAATAGACGATAATCTTCATGAAACGTTAATAGTGGTTTTCATTGCTCCCTACTCAACCTTATAAACATTACATGTGTACTATTTCGATACAGCTTTCCCGTCGGGTTAACGACAAATGTGGTTAGTTGCCATGCACTGAAGTTAATTTATGTAGCAGTGTCAAGGGCAAGCATCTTCGCTGGCATCAGCACCTCATATCAGCTTCTGGTGTTTCTAATACGCATGTTCCATTTGGGAATGATGGGCAAATGCAAACAACTGGTTGTATAAATATCTGACACTCTTCTACGTATATCTGTGTGCCCGACATTTGTAGATATTCTAGCGTCATTTGAAGACGTGTCACTCAATAAAAAAATTGAAACATGGTCACCTTTCTTCCGCATGCTTCGTATAACGTGGATTCCCCGGTATGTGGGACTGTCGAATTTTTTATCCTAAAAATCTGGCCCTTAGGCACAATAAATGAGGGGGTATAAAAGAAACGCGGTTCACGTTTCCGTCATAGGAACCAGAATAACGCAAAAGTGACAAGTTTATTCACAAAGA
This sequence comes from Rhipicephalus microplus, assembly GCF_013339725.1. NCBI lineage: Eukaryota > Metazoa > Arthropoda > Arachnida > Ixodida > Ixodidae > Rhipicephalus > Rhipicephalus microplus. Next base: position 107,377,548 of record NC_051168.1, on the reverse strand, counting down.
AGTCGAATGTTTGTAGTGCATGCACTGTATCGCAAGGAGGGCGAATGTATGAATGCTAAATCAGGAAATTGTAATTGTTACGTAAAGAAAGGTAAGCAGATCTAAACTTGCTCTGCGCTGCTGAAGCAAAAAATAAACACATGAATAGAACATCCACAGGACAAGAGCCTTCCTCCTTCCTTCCTACCTCCCACCCTTTTCTACTCGACACTCAAAGCAGCTGCTCAAACACAAAAGAAGAAGCACGAAACCAATGCACAAGTATGCACAGGATGAGAGTGAACTAACAACTGTCACAGTTGATATTTGTGTAAAAGTTTTCACAGCGCCCTACTTTCGCAAACGCGGCCGCTGCACTAAGTGAACTTTGTGCCTCTTGTAACTTCAACGCAAACTTGCCGTAAAAGCAGATTACGTACTAACCATTCCCAACACGAGATGATTGGGTGCGTACTTCTTCACGCATGTGGCGACGACGGCCTCTAGAGCGCGCCCTTCGCGCCTTCTCAGTAATAATAACGAGAACATGCTGAAGTGCTCCGATCTCACTGCACCTCCAACGGTAAATGATATATCGTCTATAGTAGGGAGACAAGTGCACGGCCAGTGGCACAGGTCATGAAAAAAAGTGCACACGCTGTCTTTTTCTAAAGCATGCTTAACCAACACGTTTTCTCAAGAGCCCTGCTGCTCTACGACCAATGAACCTCACCATAGACGTCTGAGATGACGCGACGATACACATAGCTTTCCGATGGTGCGCTGAAGAACGTGCGCTTCATGGCCGAGTAGTTTCGCCTCAGGCACTGGGGATTTAAGTGTAGTAAGTTCAACTTCATGCGGCTGAAGTTCATCTTAGAGTTTTTTTCTTTGTCATCTCTTAGCGGTAGCTTTCAAAGGTAATACCGGGGCAGGAAATACGCAAGTGGAAGTGTGTTGACCACCGGCATAAAACTCTTTTGCGGTAAAATACACATGCAATTTTGCTTTGTGTGTATTGCTTAAAACCACTTTTAGAATGCGCAATACTGCATGCGCAGCGATCGAAACCACAAACTAAAAACCTCGCCTGATTCCAGGTGTTTCGTTACCATGCCTGTGCAAAACCTGCTAGGGTGTAAAATGTTGTATAATTGTGCAAAACATAAATAAACCGAGATGTTTCAAGCGCCTCGTATGGCCCGGTCATACGGCACACTGTAATCGAGGAGTCTGGGTTAACCTCGACGACGATCAGCGGTTTTTTGTAAGTACACGTAAGAGTAAAGTGCGTGAGCATTTCTTGCTGTTCAGACTCGTTCAACTGCTTCACCAAAGTTGGCAAAGAAAACTGACCACGTTGTTTTTAGATACGTAACATAGCAATAAAAGCTGGCGTGGCAGCTGCTGCACAAAAATGAGGCTTTGCAGAGCGTGTTTCTGTAGCAGATGCGTCGTAGGCGCGGTAATTGTACGCCGTAGAAACGGCGTGCCCTTCCGAGAGCATGGAGGTCCATCTCGAGTGCACAAAACATTTATAACGTATTAAAAAAATCAAATTTCATCCAGCTTATTCCTGCACATTTTATTAGCAAATTCCTACCATTCAGGCATGCATATTCTGTGCAATTGTTATCGAAGGCTCTTATCACTTTCAACCGAGTGCAAGTGCATATGTGCGTATAAATTCGAAGAAAAGAGTGCGTTCTGTGCGTTTCGTCAGACGCCTTTATAACTCCCAAACCTAAATATATGCAGCGTCACAAAAAACGTGGCGCACACACGCACGAAGTATCGGCTCTCAATGTCGATATTTTTATTCTAACTACAACCTTCGCTATCCCAGCTTTGTTAAGCCAAGCCCCGCCTCCAGAAAGGCCTTATGAAAGGGGCCAACCATTCCTTACCTTCCGCGGTACACAACCTTCAGTCGATCGCTCTCTGTGAGATCTTTTCCTTTCGAGGAAAACAACTGTGCTTCATTGCGATGTTTAAGTTCGCTCTACAACTGCTGCTCTGCACGGCAGTCATTAACGCACCACCTCCGGACTTCCTCACTGACTGTGTGTCGAGTTCGGAACACGTAACTGCGGCGCACACATGCATCCTGGTACCGCAGACTGATATAGGCACGTATGGTAGGTCCTACAAATTGCTGGCCGAGTCCGTACTGCAGGAACCCTCCAATCAGCGGAACCCTAAATTTCTCAACACGGTCTACAACGTCACACGGGCCGCAGTCAAGGTGAGCGTACTGTTTTTCATTTTGTAGCTTTTCATCCAGAGAGCTAAGCCGGCCCCACTGTGGTGGTCTAGGGGCTAAGGTACTCGGCTGCTGACCCGCAGGTCGCGGGCTCGAATCCCGGCTGCGGTGGCTGCAATTTCGATGGAGGCGGAAATGTTGTAGGCCCGTGTGCAAACATTTGGGTGCGCGTTAAAGAACCCCAGGTGGTCGAAATTTCCGGAGGCCTCCACTACGGTGTCTCTCATAATCATGTGGTGGGTTCGGGACGTTAAACCCTACATATCAATCAATCAAATAGGGTGTAAGCTGGCTTTCCAATGATTCCTGGCTACGCAACGTACATGATGTCCCAATTACATGGCTCAGGCGTTGTGCTGTTGTGCTGGACGGTGTGCGTCAAACTCAGCCCAACGAGTAACATTTTACTGTATATCGGAAGAAACAAGTTTTCAGTTGCGGGAACATGGTGTGCCAAAATAAATTTGAACAAACCAACTTCCTTCAAAGAACGCGGACAAAGCCAGTTTATTTGCCGAATGCCAACCCGTTATTCAACAAGGAAGTTTTAGCAGAATATGTAAATGAAGAATGTCTTTACGTTATCTAGGTTATAGATTTTACGTCCCAAAGCGTGAATATGGTGAAGGACGCCCTTTAAGGGAGGGCTCTAGGAACTTTGATTACCTCCTGTTTCTTAAAGTTCACTTTCCCTTAAGTATGCGGCACTTTAGATGCGCGCATGTAGGGCAATGTGGCCGCTAAGGCCGACATTCGATCCGCTGACCTTAGGCTCAACTCGACCACCGTATCCGTGCACCCTGCCGCCATAGCGGGTTGATTTGCTAGCTTCGTTAAAACTAAACTAGTAGTAGACCGACCAAACTTTTCCCTAATCGATACCTTTATTCTGCCAACTGCAATCACAGCTTTTAGTTTCTTTAACTTTTATTATTTCTCCTAAATATATTATATATTTGCATAAGTGAGACTTCTAATACGCTAGTTTCTGCGTGTCCATCTGCGCTAAAATTATTGACTCTAAGCAACGTTTTACCCGTGGCACTGATAAAAAATATTCTTTGCTAAAATTCAAGGTTCCAACCTCGACATCTCATCAGATGCCTCCTATTTCAGTTCTTTCGTTTTTTCTGTTATCCAGCTGTCCTCTCCCGACAATTCAAGCGTGTTTTCGGTGCATACTTCTGCATAGTGGCTCACTGAAACGAGACTTTTTTTCTTAAACCCCGCCCAGTTATTCCCTTTCTGCTTTACATGCCACGCCCAGGTCGATCACTGTCTCATTTTTGGTATGAAATCTTGTCACTGTGTTCATCATCATCATCAGCCTGACTACGTCCACTGCAGGACAAAGGCCTCTCCCATGTTCCGCCAGTTAACCCGGTCCTGTGCTTGCTGCTGCCAATTTATACCCGCAAACTTCTTAATCTCGTCTGCCCACCTAACCTTCTGTCTCTCCCTAACCCGCTTACCTTCTCTGGGAATCCAGTTAGTTACCCTTAATGACCAGCGGTTATCCTGTCTACGCGCTACATGCCCGGCCCATGTCCATTTTCTCTTCTTTATTTCAACTACGATATCCTTAACCCCCGTTTGTCCCCTAATCCACTCTGCTCTCTTCTTGTCTCTTAAGGTTACACCTACCATTTTTCTTTCCATTGCTCGCTGCGTCGTCCTGAATTTAAGCTGAAGCCTCTTTGTAAGTCTCCAGGTTTCTGCTCCGTAGCTAAGTACCGGCAAGATACAGCTGTTATATACCTTCTTCTTGAGGGATAGTGGCAATCTACCTGTCATAATTTGAACGTGCTTGCCGAATGTGCTCCACCCCATTCTTATTCTTCTAGTTACTTCAATCTCGTGGTTAGGCTCTGCGGTTATTACCTGCCTTAAGTAGACATAGTCTTTTACAATTTCAAGTGCACTATTACCTATCTCGAAGCGCCTGCTCCTTTCCGAGGTTGTTGTACATTACTTTCGTTTTCTGCAGAATAATTTTAAGACCCACCTTTCTTCTCTCCTTATCTAACTCCGTAATCATGAGTTGCAATTCGTCCCCTGAGTTACTCAGCAATGCAATGTCATCGGCGAAGCGCAGGTTACTAAAGCATTCTCCATTAACTCTTATCCCTAACTGTTCCCATTCTAGGCTTCTGAAAACCTCCTGTAAGCCCGCGGTAAATGGCGTTGGGGAGACTGTGTCCCCCTGCCTTACACCCTTCTTGATTGGTATTCTGTTGCTTTCTTTATGAAGCACTATGGTAGCAGTTGATCCCCTGTAGATTTCTTCCAGAATGTTTATATATACTTCATCTACGCCCTGATTCCACAGTGTCTGCATGACGACTGATATTTCTACTGAATCAAATGCCTTCTCGTAATCGATGAAGGCAATGTATAGTGGTTGGTTATACTCTGAGCATTTCTCTATTACCTGATTGATAGTATGAATGTGGTCAATTGTTGAGTAGCCTGTTCGAAATCCTGCTCGTTCCTTTGGTTGATTGAATTCTAATGTTTTCTTTACTCTGTTGGCAATTACCTTTGTAAATAGCTTGTATACTACAGAGAGCAAGCTGATCGGCCTGTAATTCTTCAAGTCCTTGTCATCTCCTTTCTTATGTATTAAGATGATGTTAGCGTTCTTCCAACACTCTGGTACCCTTCCCGTCAGGAGACACCTCGTAAACAGGGTGGCTAGTTTTTCTAACACAATCTGTCTTCCATCTTTTAGCAGATCTGATGTTACCTGATCCTCACCAGCAGCTTTGCCTCTTTGCATGCTCTCCAAAGCTTTTCTGACTTCTTCTATCATTACTGGTGGGGTGTCATCTGGGTTACTGCTAGTTCTTATAGTATTAAGGTCATGGTTGTCTCGGCTACTGTACAGATCTCTGTAAAACTCCTCCGCAATTTTAACTATCCTATCCATATTGGTAGTTATTTTACCTTCTTTGTCCCTTAGTGCATACATCCGACTTTTGCCTATCCCAAGTTTCCTCTTCACTGCTTTGACGCTTCCTCCGTTTTTCAGAGCGTGTTCAATTCTCTCCATGTTATACCTTCTTACATCGCATACTTTACGTCTATTAATCAACTTCGAAAGCTCTGCCAGTTCTATTTTGTCTGTTGTACTTGACACTTTCATGCTTTGACGCTTCTTAATTAGGTTCTTCGTTTCCTGGGAAAGCTTGCCAGTGTCCTGTCTGACTACCCTGCCTTTAACTTCCACTGCACACTTCGTAATGATACTCGTCAGATTATCATTCATTGTATCTACGCTAAGAATGGTTTCCTCACTAAGAACCGAGTACCTGTTCTGCAGCGACACTCTGAATTCCTGTACTTTCCCTCTCAGTGCTAGCTCATTGATTGGCTTCTTGCGTATCAGTTTCTGTCGTTCCTTCTTCAAGTCGAGGCGAATTCGAGACCACACCATTCTATGGTCACTGCATCGTACCTTGCCAACCACTTCCACATCCTGGACGATTCCTGGGTGTGCAGTCATTATAAAGTCTATTTCGTTCCTATTTTCGCCATTAGGGCTCCTCCATGTCCACTTGCGGTTTTCTCGTTTTCGGTAGAAAGTATTCAAAATCCGCAAATTATCGCGTTCTGCAAATTCTACTAGTAGCTCTCCTCTGGCGTTTCTAGTGCCGATGCCATAATCTCCTACTGCCTGGTCTCCAGCCTGCTTCTTTCCTACCTTTGCATTGAAGTCGCCCATCACTATAGTATACTGTGTTTTTACCTTACTCATTGCTGATTCCACGTCTTCATAGAAGCTTTCAACTGAAGCGTCATCATGGCTGGATGTAGGCGCGTAAGCCTGTACTTCCTTCATCGTGTATCTTTTATTCAGTTTAATACAATACCTACCGCCATTTCATTATTGCTATAATATTCCTCTATGTTGCCAGCTATGTTTCTCTTAATTAGGAACCCCACTCCCAGTTCTCTTCTGTCTGTCAAGCCTCGATAGCAAAGGACGTGCCCATTCTGTAGTACAGTATAGGCCTCATCTGTCCTCCTAACCTCACTGAGCCCTATTATATCCCATTTAAAACCCTCTAGCTCCTCGAATAGTACAGCTAGACTTCCCTCACTAGATAAGATTTTAGCGTTAAACGTTGCCATGTTCAGGTTCCAAAGGCGGCCTGTAGTCAAGAGATTCTTAGCACCCTCGGCTGCGTTGCAGATCTGACCGCCGCCATTGTCAGTTGCTTCGCAGCTGCTGGGAACTGAGGGCCGTGAGGTATTTGACGTATGCATGTGGGAGGTAGTGGCCAGATACTGCACCAGGGTGGCCAATCCTTCTCTGGTGAGGGAGTGTGTTCCCGACGGTGGTTAGCGGTGAGGCCGCACCCCAGGCCTCTTAATGCAGTTCCATTAACACGCGGATTTTTTTTTTCTGGTTGGGAACTGCGCGGCACCTGAACCGGCACTGTGTTACTATAATTTAATTGGAACCTCGGTTTCACGAAGTATAGGCTCGCTTATGTGCTTTCTAGGGGTCCGTAGCATAAGAAGGCGTTCACTAATTCACATTCGAGCACTAAGCCGAGACTCGACTTGCATACTAGTGCGAACTTTACATACATACTAGTGCAAACTTTGAAAAAGACACACTTGCGAAAACAAGTGCGGTGCAACAGAAAAATCCGAACTTCGTGCTTCCCCCCTTCTAGTTTTCTCGCATTTCGTTTACATGTATGCGCTGTTATGTATATTAGAGGAGAATATACAATATTCTGCTGCATGGACATATTTGAAGCATTATTATGTACGCAACAACTCTTGACATTATTCCGTCTGTGAATTTCGCTTGTGGTCGCAGCTACAAAGTGAGTTTTTTCTCGTTTTGCCTTTATGCTAGCATCGCATTTTTAATCATCACTATCTTCCTACTAATGTCGCGCTGTTTTTTTTCCACGAAGGATCGAGATTATGTGAAGGAAGGACCCAACCTTCTCTTGGAGTTTACTACTAGCCAGAGTGCCTGCCTTCATTCACGTCACTACACCGTTCACATGTGCCCACCCATTGACGACAAGGTGAGAACACCTCTGGAAGCACTAAGCAACAACATGCCATAGTCGGGCACCACACTGTAGAAATGTTCTGATGTAATTCCCATCACCGATGATGCAGCCCGCTCAGCCCATGAAGAAACCCGTGTAGTCCCGATTCCTCTATCAAGGAATGATGCAGCAAGACAACTTTACCTGCTGGCTCGAGATCTCACACGCACGTTCTGGTCATCTACCAGCTTCCAAAGGTGTCAATTTTATGAACTGGATCCTTCGCTAAAGCTAAATCTACCATCACAACTTTCCCGCTCCGATGCGACACTGTTATGCCGCCTTTGGTTGGGTGTTGCATTCACAAAGGTGTACTCCTTTCGCATTGGTATGGCAGACACTCCTACATGCGACTACTGCGGAGATGAAGAAACCATCGAACACGTCCTCTGCAGCTGCGCTTGCTACGACACACAGCGATGCCAGCTACGGATGGTTTTGAATCGACTTGACCCCGGACCATTTTGTGTGCGGAAGATACTAGGACCTTGGGCATCTGCCTCAGTTGCGCAGAAAGCAACTAAAGCACTGCTTCTTTACCTTAAGTCAACAAACCTGAGCGACCGCCTGTGAACTGTGTGTGCTCACCGAGTGTGCTCGTGATTGTGTGTACCTTCTCATCTTTGTGCAACCTCTTTTCTCCCCTTTATCCCTTCCCCAGTGCAGGGTAGCAAACCGGATGTGCGTCTGGTTAACCTCCCTGCCTTTCCTTGTATCTTTATCTCTCTCTCTCTCTCTGATGTAATTCAATTTAACCGCAATGAAATTTAGATACATGAAAGTTTTCATGCAAAAAACAATGCATTTCAGTAACTCAGTGTGACATGGAAGTAACTGAATTTCGGTTGGCCTAGTCGTTATTGTGAAGAAGCTGAACAGGCAGCTGACTTTTAACGTCCAGTGGCAATGAGAGCACTTTTGGTTAGTCATGAATGCGGAAGCATTCTCCTTGACAATGCCGCATGCAGCCGATACTCCACACGAAGCGAAATCCAAGAGCAGCAGTGCCAAGTCAGAGTAATAGCTAAGCCGCTTTGGGCACCCAACGAACCAGCAGAGACATCCACTGTGCATGCGCAGCACCCTCTCACTCATTTTTGTCTCGTCAGCGAAACCTTGAAGTAGGACAGCGTGCACACGAAGTTTTCCAAGCTAAGCATCCGCTCGAAATATTTTTACAGCGAAAGCTGTTATGAAATCACTTTTCGTGTCACGCGCAGTTCATATTGTCCGCCACTGCCGCCGGTGTCCGTAAGCACATCGTGCGAAATAAAAAAACAAAAACCTTGCACCACTGACACAGTGGTGCTTGAACCCGTGTCCGCTGGGTTCCAGCCCAATATTTTATCACTGAGTTACGCCACTGCTTGTAACGTGTTGTCAAACTTTGTTTAGGTAGGCGTGACCTAGCACCAGTGGCACAGAGGGGCTCGAACCTGAGTCCGCTGGGTGCCAGCCCCGTATTCTACCACTAAGCTACACTGGTGCTTGTCACTTGTCAAACTTGCATTAGACAGGCTTAATGTCGAGAAAGCAAACGCGTTAATGCGACATATAAAGCGTTTTAAAACAGCGAAAGAACAACCACTCGTCACACAATGCAACTAGCATAACGAGTGGGCCGTTCAATGCTCCAACTCATTACAAAAGCTTGTTCTTGCTTCCCTATTAACTGTGGCACATACCCACTAGAGCCATCATTCTTCGTCGTCAGCCACTGCATGGACAATTGGCACCAAATTTCTCGCAAGTGCTTAACGGATACCACGCTTCTCGGAAGAATGACGACATACAGCATAGCGAATGCCGGCCTACTAGCAAAAGAAAAGTTTATTATTATAACCCTCGGGTGTACCAAGCAACTGTGCTTGCAGTTGTTACCGAATAAATGTTTTCAAAAAGCTCTGAAAGGCCCCTCTTTTAGCTTTCGATGTGACCGTGTTGCACCTACCGCGCAGCCCTAGCGCTTTTCACCATGGCTTACGATTAAAAAAATGGCCTGTTTAGAGGGTGCCCCTCCCACAAGCAAGGTAGTGCGCCCCGCCCCCCCTCCCGGCAAATATTTCTGGCTACGCACCTGCTCCTGGAGAGCAGGTCTGCTATCTACATTATCTTATCCCTGTACATTGACGAGAATTCTCACCAAGCATGTCTTCACTAAGAAGGTGACGTAAATTTGTATTCAAGCCGTAATTTGCCTTAAGACGAAATGCAGAGTCCTGTCCTCTAGGCAGTGTTCGTTTAGTTTCTTCGGGAAAGCGTCCGGTTGCCGCTGGAAAAGGAGAGGGCTAGGTATTGATAATCTTGAAGGCTACGCCAAAAGAACATCGGACGCTTCTTGAGTCTCTTATGCATGCACCTATGACCACAGGAAGGCCAAAGCAACCTTCATTTTCAGCGCAATGCTCCTGCCGCGACACACTTAGACCGGTTGATGCACCGGATGAGGTTTCGCATCACGTCCAGGATCTGAGGCACCAGATTTCGCTTTCCAGTGCCTTCGAGATGCGCCCACTTTTGACCAGCGTGGTAAAGGCGTGTGATGTCATTGTTGGATGTCAATTTCGATAACTGCAAAATGGCATGTGAAATTTGACAGGGACTGGCGACGTCTTACGGTCCCGTGATCGCGTGGCACGCCGGTCGAATTCCTAGTTTTTGGAGGTATCTCGGACTTTCTGCTCAAAAACACCTAGCAACAGCGGTTGCATATTATTCTGATGGGAATCACGTCTTGCACTGTTTTGAAGATCACATAAAATTAGGCCAGCTATCAATGCTTTTACAGTTGGGTCGTAGGTTGGAACTTACCTGCCATCTATCACACGCAGTGAGATGCCCTTGTATTCATGGCTCTGTTTGCATTTGGGCGATAAGTTTGCGTGATGTTGTGAAGTGGATTAATGGTGGTGCTATAGTGTCAAACCTGGGTAGTGTGCCCCGCGAATATGGGGGCAAGCATCATGTAAACTTCAATATAGGCGTTCCGAATATATTTATATTTCAAGACAGGCTATGCGGCATAATTTCCGAAAACATGGCGACTGGGTTAAAATGGTTACTTCGAACAGCAACAATGTTCACCAAGATAAATCTAGACCTACAGCCAGTCGTGTTCAAATTTTTGTTTGCATAGTGGTTGTAACCCTTGGTCATACTTGAGAGGCAGCGACCATGCTCCTTATAGCATTGCTTTCAGGACTGTGTTAATCTTGATGACTTTCTTGGTGAATTAATAAATTTATGCGTGTTTTACGGCCCAGCTCACCACATTTTGTCACACGCATACACGTATTCTTAGGCAATATTCACACCTGTTCACTCACCTGTACCTTCTTTGGCAGGACAAACTAAATTGAATTCGTGACTTCCAACCAGTAGTATAAAGTTTCACAGCCCTGAAGTGCCCAGCCAGAAGCCCAATGCCCTAACCAATACCAATCCCCTAACAAAACTTTACATCGTCATGCCACATGCTACATCCTTGTAGTGTTTCTTCAAGGCTAAACAAAAGCTTAGCTTATAGCTAAACTACTCTTGCCGCCAAGTTGAACGATGCTTAAAACAAGTGTTTCTATTCGTACGTATTTTAGGGTACATGAAGCGTTACTGAATGCTCACGCCATTTACTATGACTATGTAGGTAACTTCCTTTTCCTACTTCGTTAACCTGGTAAATCTATCTTGAATACTTTTTAGTGACCACTATTACACAAAGTATATTCTAACTACCTTATTGGGCAATAAAAGCGCTGTACAGGCTACCGTTCGTGAAGCACAAGTGTAGTCAGTTTACGCACTTTTTCACTCTGCTCCTCTCATTTCGGGTACATTGCAAGTGCCATAGAAGGTGCTTCTCACCCGCTCTTTACCTATCATGGTTGCCAGTGTATACCAACTTCTCGTCTTTCATTGTTCCAGGTGAACGGGCTATGCCAGGCAGTGTTCCACTACCGTAACAGCATCTTGGACATCGAACGATCTTGGTGCAGGCGCATGGATTAAGTACGTACGACTCTTATGAACGCAGCTCGCACACTGCCGAATGTGGGCTTCAATTTATATTGCTCTTGTTGGTATGTGTCTGGTTGGTCGCACTTAGAAAAAAGCCGCAAGAAAGCTTGGTTCGGTCTTTCTCTCTAAAAAAAAAGATCGCCTCTAAAGTGTGTCATTTTGTCCCATAACAATCATCCAGCTTGCTTGCGCTTCCTTTCTTAAAAACAACGCACTGTCCACTTTCCTGATGTAACACTGATGCCATCTTTGACTGGTCGTTTTGGAGCCCTCTTGTGAAAAAAGCGATAGAAATATTGCGCCTTTTCCTTTCCTTAGACTCTCTCTCAGGAAAGCGCTCTATAGCACTCCGAAGCGACCATTCAAAAATGAATTGATAACGTACATGTCATCCAATGTTGCAAGGACACGAACCGTGCAAAATAGATGGGTATTTTTGAGGGACACAGACTTCTTTCCTACTTGATCTTTTCTTTAAGTGTCATGTTCATGCAACTTAGTGTAAAATGTGGTTTGATGTGGGTGTACGGTAAATATAACTTGGGAATATTAGCACCCCAACGTAGTGTGTCTCGTTATATTATCACCATTTTTTAGGTTAATTTAAACCGGACAATTATCTTTCTTCAGTCCCCATGTTTTCAGTGTTTCTCCGCATGAATTTTTTTCTATTGAAAGATCCGCTCACGTACCTCGTACTGTGCGTTTTCTAGACGAAATCCAATACATCGGATTGTTCCCCGCACACTGCAATTTGTACATATACCTTCTCGGAACACCGGGCTGTACATGTAGCACACCTGTTTTTTTTGTTGTTGTTGTTAACCTCATTTTTGGGGCACCTGTGCCTCGATTCAAGGCACTCGGCCACTGACCCGCATAGCATAGGGTCTTACCTCGGCCACTGCAGGTACACTAGGATGAAAGGGGAATGTTCTAGTCCCCTCTTCTGTGTGAGTCTGAAGATCCCTACAGACCGTTTTCCAGCAGCTGGATTGTCTATGAAAAACTAGATTGCTCCTTCGCACCGAAGAGCCGCGGCCTTCTTCCTCGGCGGCGCTGTCGCAATGTGGCATGTGCTAGGATATTGCCCTGCAGCCTACGGTGAAGCAAGGATGGTGGCAAAAGCAAGAAAGAAAGAAAGTGGCACCTAACTTCTGTCATCCATAAGGGCGACAGGGCATGGTGTCTGAGGGAAAAAACAAACAAAAAATGGCCCTATATCTGCATGTTTCACTGCAAATGTCGTCGAAAGACTATCTTCTTGCGTTTGGAAAGTGAACAAAACATTTGATGTTCTTCGCGAGAAATTCAGTGAATTGTATTCTAGAGGCGCTGCGTAAGAGATTCTCGATCTGTGCAGCAAAGGCGAACGAGCGCAACGAGGCGCGTTAGACACGAGCGCTATCTGGCAGTTATCTGCGAAAATGAAATAAGCGTGTGCGCCGGTCTTGGAGGGGATAAGGTGTAGTAGAACATAAAGTGACGGGCAGGTGCCACCACCTTTAGTCTTCCACCACCACCACTACCTTGTCTTAGCAAAGCATTGAAAACACTTCCCTTTTTGAGCATCGCGTTGCATTATCACCCCCAGCGTGATAAACGCTACATACTTAAAATTACTTATGTATGCCTTCTGTAGAAAAAAGACACATGCAAAATACCGACTTCTTGTTGTGGTGCCACAGATATGCGAAATAATTGAATTTTCATTCACAATCGCACAAGTATGAACGTTGAAACTTGAGCAATATATCGTGGCTGCTGCGCACTGGGGTGGGCCGTTTCGGAATATCGCTTGGAATATCGTTATGGCGGACAAACAGATAAATGTACAGACACAGACCAAAATTAGTTCGCGCTGCACCCGGTTTGTTGGAATTCACTCCGGGAGGGGCGGCGGAAAATTGGCCAGCCATCGGCGACGGTGAATAAGTGAAAAAAGGTAGTCCATTAGATCACGTCTTGAAACTTGGCATCACCCATTTGCCGCTGTGGAAGGCAATCTATAGGTGGTCTAAATTTCCGGAGCTCGCCTCTTGCGTTGTATTTGACAACTTTTGCGATATCTGGAAGTAAAGCAGCAATGTTTATTGTGGTCAATTCACGGTAACTGCTATTTGTTGCATGATGTCTTTATGTAATCTTTCGTTTCAGGCTACTCGGCATGCACAGACTGAATTCCTAACTGTGACCCCCTGAAGCGTGCCAGCGTCAGGCGAGAGACACGTAGACATGAGAGTGCAATAAAATGCAATAAAGCACGTACCTATAGTATGTTATCCTTTCATGTATGTATGTCTATATGTATATTCTTGAGTGTGGGCTGTACGTCAGTATCACACCAGTACTCTGAACTAGACAGCAGCATGTTCTTGGCAACGAGGTGTGACTTCGTGACTGCTTACAACCGTCTGCACTTCGTTGCATCTGAAGGCCTTCCAATCGAATGAATTCATTCTTTGCTTTGAAGTGAGATTGACTTCGGCGTCGTAATAAGCAACCCGTGGAGTGGTTTGACGAAAATTGTGGGCTAGTTATTGTGGCGAGTGTAATGATGATTGTAGTGGGTCATGCAAATCTCGGCACACACACATTGTCAGTGCTAAGCACGAGACGCTCGGCCCGGACTGTTGCTGTTTTTGATAGCTAGGCCTACGCTCCTACCTGGTCTCGGATAACAGTTTGGACTGTCTCCGTTCTATATTATAATTGGTGGAGTTTGCTGGGTCTCCTTGCAATCCTGGAGTTGCGAAGCCGGACTCTACCTGCTGTCATGACCACTGCATCTGCCACAAGCCCTCCTCCTATGGCTTCCCAGGCCATCGTGTGCTCCGGCGCAATCCGCCAGCGGGATCCTCCCATATTCAGTGGCACTGACGACCACGACGTCGACGACTGGCTGGCTACTTACGAACTCGTGAGTGTCTTGAACAAATGGGACGAAGCCACGAGACGGGCCACTGTCGGCATTTACCTCAGTGGCATTGCCCACTTATGGCTTCGGAACCATGAGACCGACGTTCCCACCTGGACAGCATTCAAAGCAAAGTTCAGCGAAGTCTTTGGTCGTCCTTCTGTCCGCAAACTTCGTGCGGAGCAGCGCCTTCAGTCGAGATCTCAACTGCCTGGTGAGAACTTTACAAGTTACATAGAAGACGTCATCGACTTGTGCAAGCGCGTCGATGTGAACATGACAGAGGTGGACCGCATCAAGCATATTTTTAAGGGTATTGACGAGGACGCTTTCCAGATGCTCATTTCAAAAAGCCCTGCTACTGTCGCCCAAGTTACCGAGCTCTGCCAAAGCTATGATGAGCTCCGCCGGCAACGTCTCGTCACCCGCCGTGCTGTCCCACATCAGGAATCGATGTCCGGCTTAACTCCCTCGCAAGACCCCGTCCTCCTCTCGCAGATCAAGATTTCGTGCGCGAAGAAGTTGCCCGCCAACTCTCGCTCATCTCTGGCCTACCGGAGCGCAGTGCACCGCTTAGCCCTACTCTACGGACTATTATACGAGATCAAGTGTCTGAGGTCCTTCCTCCGCAGCTGGTGCCACCAGTCAATGCACCATTGACGTACGCCGAAGCAGCAGCACGACCACGACCACAGACGTTCCAAGCGCCGCCTCCACAGCCTGCTCCTGTTTATGCCGCCCAGCCACCACGACCTCCACTTCGCCGAGTCCCTAATCCATGGCGCACTGCCGACAACCGACCGATCTGCTTTTCGTGTGGTCTACCTGGGCACGTCGTACGTCTGTGCCGCCGCCGCCCACTCCACTCACGTGAAAACCTACGTCCATACGAGAACGATTACACGTACACTCAATACACCCCAGACCCCAAATTGTACGCTCCTCGTCCAAGCCACCGACCAGCTCCCGATCGCCGATCTCCTTCTCCACGTCGACGCTCGCCCTCCCCGATGCGCCGACGCCCCCCTACAATCGACGCGGAAAACTAAATGACGCAGTTCCCGAGGCAAGAACTGCGTCCTCGTCGCAAAGCACAAGCCCTCTTCGTTCGCCGCCAAATGTAATTAATGCCGTTCTTGAAGGTGTACCCGTACATGCCCTTATTGATACTGGTGCCGCAATTTCTGTCATCGCCGAAAAAGTTTGCCCTTCAATTCGAAAAGTGACAACGCCTTACTTGGGTTCATGTCTTCGTACTGCCACTGCACAGCCTGTGCAGCCTGTGGCCGCGTGTACTGCCAGACTTGTAATTCAAGGAGTGCCCTACACAGTCCAGTTCGTAGTACTCCCGCACTGTTCTCATGACATCATTTTAGGTTGGGATTTTCTCTCCCATCACCAAGCCGTCATTGATTGCGCCCGAGCCGAAGTCGCCTTTTGTCCCCTTGGTGATGCGCTACCAGTGCATGATCGCCCTTCCGACGCGAAGTTGGTCATTAGTGACGACACCCAAATCCCTCCACGCGCTACTGTCTTCGCACCTGTGTCGTGTTCCACCGTCGTCGACGCTACCGCATTCTTCACGCCTTCCGCTGCTTTCGTTCATCGCCACCTATCACCGCTCCCAACCGCTCTCGTTACTCTTCAAGGTGGTGCGACCAACGTGCCTGTGAAGAATCCGTTCCCATTCACGATTACGCTACTTCGAGGCGAATGTATTGGTTCGATAGAATCATTCGAAACCATCGCTACACTTGACGTTCCTGATGAATCATCGGAAGTCAGCGCCCTCTCCTGTAGTTCCGTGAATGACCCTTCCACTACCGACATTTTCAACCGTGTCATCGACGAAGGCCTAAACCCACAACAGAGGTGTGAGCTTTTGAGCCTCCTTGACAAGTTCCGACCATCTTTTGACAGTCACAGCGCTACTTTAGGTCGCACATCTACCGTATGCCACCAGATCGACACAGGTAATCACCCACCACTACGGCAGCGACCATACCGTGTTTCGCCAACTGAACGCCGTATCATCGATGAACAAGTAGGTGACATGCTAAAGCGAGGCGTCGTTCAACTGTCAAACAGTCCTTGGGCGTCGCCGGTTGTTTTAGTTAAAAAGAAGGATGGCAAGATACGCTTTTGCGTAGATTATCGTCGCCTAAACAAAATAACACGAAAGGATGTTTATCCTTTGCCTCGAATTGATGACGCCCTCGACTCTTTACAAGGCGCAGAGTTCTTTTCCTCCCTTGATCTACGCTCTGGGTACTGGCAAGTGCCCATGAATCCGGATGATAGGCCAAAAACTGCATTTGTTACACCAGACGGCTTATACGAATTTAACGTGATGCCATTCGGGCTATGCAATGCGCCGGCAACATTTGAGCGCATGATGGACACTATCCTACGAGGCCTCAAATGGAACACGTGTTTGTGCTACTTAGACGATGTAGAGGTATTCTCACCCGATTTTTCCACGCACCTTCGTCGCTTGGAACAGGTTCTACGCTGCCTCTCTGCAGCCGGCCTCCAACTCAACTCGAAGAAGTGTCACTTTGGAGCGCGCAAGCTGACCATTCTTGGACACGTCGTGTCGAAGAATGGCGTTCTTCCTGACCCCGCTAAGCTACGTGCTGTTCGTGAGTTCCCGAGGCCCGCGTCTCTCAAGCAGCTGCGTAGTTTCATTGGGCTTTGCTCATACTTCCGCCGCTTCGTCCGAGATTTCGCCTCGATCATGGCGCCACTGACAGACCTACTTCAGGGCGACCGCAATCTATCTGCGTGGTCTCCAGCTTGCGACAGTGCCTTTGCGAAGCTCCGTGAACTGCTTACAACACCACCAATACTGCGTCATTTCGATTCAAGCGCTCCCACAGAAATCCACACAGATGCTAGCGGTGTCGGTCTTGGCGCTGTACTCGCCCAACGAAAGCCTGGTTACCAAGAATATGTTGTTGCGTACGCGAGCCGCACTCTTACAAGAACAGAAGCAAATTATTCGGTAACTGAGAAAGAATGCCTAGCGATTATCTGGGCCATTACAAAATTTCGGCCTTATCTGTACGGCCGCCCTTTCGATGTTGTTACCGACCACCATGCGCTCTGCTGGTTATCCTCCCTCAAAGATCCCTCAGGACGCTTGGCACGATGGGCTTTACGGCTCCAAGAGTACGACATCCGCGTCATTTATCGCTCAGGCCAGAAGCACGCCGATGCCGACGCTCTTTCGCGTTCGCCTGTTTCTACTGATATTGCGAGTGTCTCCATCCAAGACAACTTCCTTCCACTATCAGGACCCATCAACATGGCTGCAGAGCAGCGCAAAGATTCGTGGATTGCGTCTCTGATGGATTACCTATCTGAAACACTCGCCCACCCGCCATCTCGAGCGCTACACCGACAAGCCTCTCACTTCGCCATCCGTGATGGAATACTTTATCGCCGCAACTACCACCCTGACGGTCGCAAATGGCTACTCGTCATACCCAGGCATCTCCGCGCCAGCATATGTGCTGCTTTCCATGCCGATCCGCAGTGTGCGCACGCCGGTTTGTTTAAAACCTACGCCAGGCTACGTTTTCGGTTTTATTGGCGCGGCATGTACACATTCGTTCAAAAGTACATTCGATCTTGCACAGAGTGCCAACGCCGCAAGCACGATCCTAGCCGTCCTACTGCACCAATGCAGCCGTTACCGTGCCCAGTGCGACCATTCGACCGGGTTGGAATAGACCTTTATGGTCCTCTACCATATACATCAGCTGGGAATCGCTGGATTATTGTAGCGATCGACCATCTCACGAGATATGCAGAAACGGCCGCTCTACCAGCCGCGACGGCACGTGACGTTGCGTCTTTCCTGCTGCAACGTTTTGTTCTGCGTCACGGCGCTCCACGTGAACTTTTGAGCGACCGAGGCCGCGTCTTTCTCGCGGATGTTATTCGAGAACTTCTTGCAGAATGTCATGTGATTCACCGCTGTACTACCGCATATCGCCCACAAACAAATGGCTTGACAGAGCGTTTCAACCGTACTCTTGGCGACATGCTTTCTATGTATGTCGCCTCCGACCACACCAACTGGGATCTTATCCTTCCTTACGTAACGTACGCTTACAACACGGCACCTCAAGTGACGACAGGCTTTTCTCCATTCTTTTTACTTTATGGTCGAGAACCATCATCTCCAATTGACACCATTCTCCCATACCGACCCGACTCATCCGAAGGCACACCACTTTCCGAAGCCGCGCGGTATGCGGAAGAATGTCGGCAATTAGCTCGCACCCTTACAACACAAGAACAAGGGCTACAGAAATTTCGTCACGACGATGGACGGTCCAACTACCAATTTTCGCCCAACTCTCTTGTTTGGCTGTGGGTGCCCCCCAGTGCTGCTCCTGGTACCTCTACAAAGTTTGTCAGCAGTACCATGGACCTTATCGCGTCATAGAACAAACTTCCGCTGTTAACTACCTCATCGAACCCCTCACGGCCACTGTGGACCTGCGTCGCCGAGGCCGCGAAATCGTACATGTGAATCGCCTCAAACCATATCACGAACCACTTGTCCTCACGACACCTTAGAACACTTACTTGGCACCATCTTCAGCGAGGGGGGAATATGTAATGATGATTGTAGTGGGTCATGCAAATCTCGGCACACACACATTGTCAGTGCTAAGCACGAGACGCTCGGCCCGGACTGTTGCTGATTTTGATAGCTAGGCCTACGCTCCTACCTGGTCTCGGATAACAGTTTGGACTGTCTCCGTTCTATATTATACGAGGTATAGATGCCAGTACATTCAGATCGGACTTAACAGCAGGAGACACCTGAATTCTCGCCAGGGCTACACCCTTCTGGCAAACAACTAAGGCAACGTAACTCCTCGATTCGGAATAAGAAAACTGCCGCCCATGTCAGAAGCCATGCGGCTGGCACACTGCGAGGCTCGACGGTCAGGGTCTTATGTTCTCACTTACTCCGTCTCGCACGGCAGGTGTAGCACTGACTAATGAGACCTCTTGTGAGTAATGAGCTTGAGTCATGTGTTATACCATTCAGAATGCGATTAAAGTTTGCTTTGTATGCTACATGCTCTCCCATAGTTGAGTGCCAAGTACTCAAGATTGTTGAATACTTTTTTAAAAACACAGTCTTTTATGCCTTAGAAATAAAGTCAATTATACTGCTATTGTAATGTTTTTTTAGGGTTTCGATGTATGGTATTACATTTGTGGCTGGTCACGACACTGAGCTACTGTTTCACTCTCGACTCGTGCGAGCAATCTAAACCGATAAAATCCACCAGCGCAGTTAGAAATTTTTCTTGACTAAATTTCTAGCATAGCATTGACAGCATTGGCCTTGATGAGAAACAGTGTAGTCAGGGCTGCCTAAACAACGCTTTACTGCCAGTCTTCACTTTGTGTTCGGCCAAACATATTTGTAATGCGGAATAAGTAGCCGTATTAACGCGGGCGCCTTTCGGCGCTGAATACATCAAATGGCTCAGTTTCATAGTGCCATTTTATTGCCTCTGAGCCTTGGTGCTTAATGCGTAATATAACATTGAGTACGGAAGACACTTCAGTGCACTAACGATTGTCCATACCACTTTATTAATGGTCATAGCAAGCAGTTCGCGTGAAAAAAATATACGGCATGGGTGCACACCCTTGAACTTACCCGACCATAGTGTCTTTGACACATGCTTTGTGCGCGGATACGGCACGTGTGTATGTTTACATCTACAGTGTTAAAAAACTTGTGTCATACTTCTTCATTCTCTCTGCTGTGGCCTCGCTGATGACAACGGAACACCGAGACCTTTGAGGCCCTTCTAGACGACACATTATGGTCACAAGCTGGTGGCCTAACTAGCGAGACGTCGTGCACCGGCCGTCGCAGACAGTTTCGTCGTCTACAGTGGCACATGATGCCATAAAGTAGTTCGCGATAAGGGGAGGGACGCCGTAGTGGAGGGCACCGAAAGTTTCGACCGCACTATGTTTTGACATGCGCTGATATCACTGAAAACACGGGGCTCTGACATTTTAAATTTGTCGAATTGGCCGGGATCAAACTCGCCACCGTCGGTTGAGAAACTGAGCACCACAACCCCTCCGCCAAGGCCAAAATTGCTATAATGAAGGGCTGTGTATGAAAGGTGCAGAACCACTTACGGTTCTCCACATCCTCGTCCAGTGTAATGAGTTGGACGCTCTAAGGAAAAAGCACTTTTTACTGCCCTACCTACAGCAGCTCCCACAACACCCTGGGATGCTTGTCGGTAGAGATCCGATTTTTAAAATTCACTCATTATTTATGTTTTTTAAAGATGTACGCAGTTTTCGCTGCATATTTCAAGGTGATCTGTATCAGGACCTGTGGTGACTACATCTCCGCCGTAGTCTTATTATCATGACCTTTTGACATTCAATCTCACTTCACATATTTCACGCCACTGTTATGGTTTTAATACTTAAGTTTTTACCCGCATTAGCGTGAGTAATTTTGAGGCCCCTTCACAGCCACTCATCATTTACAATATTTATCCTTGTGATATCTCTTGTCTATCAAAATGGCGCTCTTTGGCCATCAATTCGTCCTTGCGCCATAAAGCGCCACACACCATAATGAAGGGGTGTGTCGGCGGCAGTCGTTCAAGGTGGGAGAATCGACAGGTCGTTGCAGCAAGTCGTGGATCTGAGGTGCCAAGTTCACCCTTTTAGCTAGACGCCGACAGTCTTCGAGGCTTGAGTTTACAGATTTGGCAGTTTCCGAGGAGACACTTTCTGTTCTTTTGTGAGGTTGAATTGCATGGGTTGGCAGGTCCTTCAAAGTCCGGTTTGTCATGGCCGTGAAATGAACGTTTGTATTTTTTCGGTATATATGCTATCACGAGAATCTCTGGCGTAGTCAAATGGGCTTCGAGAAAATTAATTTCCTCCCCTAATCTCTTCCTCAAAAATTGCGATTTTGCACGTGTATGCGCACACTATGGGCACACGCATGTATATACTTATAGTATGACTGAACGCTCCCCTCCACTTCCCCAAAAACGCGACTATGCAACTGTCGTGGGCTCGGGAACGTGAAGCGATAGCCTCGAGAGCGTGCTAAGCAAAAAGACAAAAAAAAGTGGCAGATCTCACGTACAGTGAGAATCGATTATATGCGAAGCTCGAATGAGAAAGGTTGACATGTCAATTTAATATCAGCACAACGTTACGAGGAGGAACTAAATGATGCCGTACATGACTTCCGTGTCATGATTATCTTGGTTTGGATGTGTCGTTTACCTTCGTCATCTATTCACGTCACGGGATATCAATTTTGGTATATGTGGAGCTAGCGAAACGGTCGCAAGCATGTTATGAGCGTGGTATGTTGTCATGTTCTTACATGACACGCGTGTCGGGATTATCATGTTTGCACCAGTCATATACTGTCGTCATCCATTGACATCACGTACCATCAAATTTTTTATGTGGAGCTAGCAAAACTGCCGAGAGCACGTCACGAAGAGCCCAATGTACAATGTAGGGTTGACGCGTGCGCACGCTGAGCACAGCGACGCTACGTTAGCAAAACGCGAGCACTCTGTTATATTTGTGACGCCAGGCGCGTCCGGCGCGAACATCGTCGGTCGGCGCTGGCCTGACGGCAACCCGTGTGAAATGCGACATGCCTGCATTTCGCGCTGATGCCTTACCCAGGCAACACTGCATCTCCCTTTTTTTGTGACGGGTGCACTGCCGGACGCGCTGAAACGCGCATGCGTTAAAGCAACACAGCGCGCGCCTGCGAGTATATGGTAGGACCAGCACCTTGCGTTGCAACGCCGGCGTGACGTGACAAAATGAACGCCAGCGAGCACGCGCACCGCGTCACGTCGAAATGTATTGGCACCTTGACTGTGGCATGTATTCATGTTCTCACAGAACACACGTCTAATGATTGTCAAGTTTAAGTCAGTCGCATATCTTTGTCATTTATTGATGTCACGTAATACCGAATTCGGCCTATATGAAGCTAGCGAAACGGCCACTAGCGAATCATGAGTGTGGCATGTAGCCATGTTACATGACACGCATGTGCTCATTATCGTGTTTGGATATGTCATTTACTTATGTCGTCCATTCGTGTCGCGTATTACTGAATTTTGTACATGTGAAGCTAGCGAAACGGCCGCGAGCGCGTCATGAGCGTAGAATGTAGTCATGTTGTTACATGACACGCATCTCATGTTTATCTTGTTTGCACCAATATCATTCTATCGTCATCTATTCACGTCTTGTAATACCATATTTGGTATATGTCAGGCAAGCGAAACGGCCGCGAGCCTCATGAGTGTGGCATGTAGTCATGTCGTTACATAAAACCCATGTCACAATTTTAATGTTAGGGTCCGTCGCTCGTGTTCGCTATGCACTCAAGTCATACCATACCAGTTTTGCATCATCTTATGTGAACAAAACCACGCAAGAGCTGCAGGACCATGAAATGTAAATCATGACATTCATGACATATATGTCATGATTTTCATCGTATGAATAGTCAATTATGTTTTTATTCAGTCATGTTATACCATACCAAGGTTGGTATTGATACCACAATCGAAACGAACAGGAGAGCTAAAAGTCGTAGGCGGCTAGATAGATAGCTAGATGGATAGATACGCTCCAAGTCGCGGAAGTTCGCTAATAAATGCTTTGCATATAATAACAGAAAAAAATGCTTCGACGTTTCTAAAATTAATTGTGAGCAAATGCGAATACATTACGTAGCGTTCATAACGGCGTTTCGCTAGTGGGAAACCAGCGTTAGAAGATTGTTTTCTTTTTTAGGGGCGAAGCTCCTTATGGCGTGGCTTCTGCGTCTCTCGTAGTACGTAACCACCAATGGCACATACCCGAAATAGGTATAACATTTGACCTCCAAGGTGGTGCCGGTGAGAGATTTCTTCTGTACGTTGTTTAACAATAAAAAATAGTGCTCAATGTACATACCAATGGCTGCTAATGGGGAATGAGAGACAGGAGCATTCGGCTTTTAGTCAACGCGCACGCGGCGATTCCCATTCGCAGCCATTGGCATGTACATTGAGCGCTATCGAACAAGAAAGGGTTGCTACATTATACTCGCTGGGTGTAACCTCCTTAGTTTTAGAAAAGTTTAGCGAGCGTTGAGCCGCAGGGCCATGAATACAATGAACTAGTATATACCACGAATGAATTCGAGGTGGTTAAAGGGGGGAAGCAGATACGAAGCGCAAGCCGTAAGAAATTAAAAGCTGAATCCTCCTGTCTCTCATTTCACATGAGCAGCCACTGGCATGTACATCGAGCACTATCTGACAGGAAAAGGTTGCTACGTTATAGTCGCTGGGCGTAACCTCCTTGGTTTTAGAAAGGTTTAGCGAGCATTGGGCCGCAGTGCCATGAATACAGTGAACTAGTATATACCATGAACTCAAGGTGGTTAAAGGTGAGAAGTAGACCCGAAGCGCAAGCCGTCAGAAAGTGGGCGTGTGCCACCTCTCGTTTATTCCTTGGAATGTCCACTGAATGGCGGTGCTTCTATATGGGGAATATGTGATAAAAAGATGCGAGATGGTGGGACTTAGTGTTGAATAGATGAACGAACGGAGACACAGACAGATGCATGGATGGATGCATGAACGAATTCAGGGGCGGATGCATGAACGAACGCAGGGACGGGCGCACGAATAAACGCATGGACGGTCACACAGACGGACGCATGGACGGATGAATGCTTCGCCCCACTCTCCATCATTCACTCCGTGGATATGCTGCCATTTTTTTTCTTACACTATGCAGGCAATAGTGCCGTTCGCCGCACGTGTCGTTTTCTGTCGTGACAAACGTGGTATTCGTTTCCAGCTCTACTAGCTAGTGTGCACGGTTAAAAATACCATGAAGTGAATAAAACAAAGAGCGTGCTAGGCTCGGTGGTGGCGTTTCGCGCCGGCGTCTCGAGCACTCAGTCTTGAGCACACATTCCGGATGTTCTTGGGAGGCGCCCAGCCTGCGAACGGTCGAGAGTGAGGCGCGAGCGGACGGGAAATTGGGGCAAAGGGAAGAGCGAGAGTGAACAGCGGGAGAAAGGGTGCTGTACCAACGCCGACTAAATTTCAAGGCCGAAAGGCTGCCGCAGTGACGTCAGAGGTTGGGGGCTCAGTTGCCCAACTGAGCATGCTCAGTAAGACTTTTTTTTCCACATCTTTTATTCGGCCCAATCTAGCCGCAGCAGCTGCGAGAGTGGGAGCGTTGGTTCTCCTAAAACGTGAACGAAAATCAGGCTTTCCGACGCGTTCGCGGCGTAACCGGGCCCCACCCTCTGACGTCACTGCGGCAGCCTTTCGGCCTTGAAATCTAGTCGGCGTTGGCTGTACCTGCCCTCTCCTACGCTCTCTCGCACCGCATGGTCCACTTGCTAAGAGCGACGTCGGCGTTGCTAGGAGTGAGGATAAGCGTGCGCACCCACAGTCATTGCTAGGGGTGAGGGAGTGAGAGCGGAGAGATAACACCTGCCGGTGCGGGGACAGCAATGTGGGCCACGCCGGATGCCTGACATAGCCCGAACTGAGGAATGCATTCGCATTTAAAGAAAAAAAAAACGGTTCACGTATTGTTTCAATTGGGCCATAAAAAATGGCAAACGAATCGCACGAAACCCGACTACTGGCATCACATGCGATTATCACGATAAATAGGAAAGTGACAATATTAATATAAGTTACCTATGGAGAGCGCAGGCATACTTTGCAATATTTTCAAGTAACTTTTACCAAGTTGGTGTGCTGATAAGTAGTACAAGAAAGAAGATCAGACATGAACCATTGCTGTCTAATAGTCAGTTTATTTTTGTCAAATAATTTGTTGAATAAGGGAACTCGATAAGCACAATCTTGTCATAAGACGCATCATTGACGCATGAAGCGATCATTTGTGATCAGAGTGTGAGAGATGAGTGCGTCCACCACAACAAAATATTGCGGTGCGCATCTGCCGAATCCCCACAGCAAACATCATTAGAGGGCCCCGCCGTGGTTGTCTATTGGCTATGGTACTCGGCTGCTGACCCGCAGTTCGGGGAATCGAATCCCATCTGCGTTGACTGCATTTTCGACGCAGGTGAAAATTCTGTAGGCCTGCGTGCTCAGATTTAAGTACAAGTTAAAGAAACCCAGGGGGTCGAACTTACCAGAGCCCTCCCCTATGGCGTCTCTGAAAATGACATGGTATTTTTGGGACGTTAAACTCTACCTATTAATCAAAACATCGTGCAAGATATTTTGACATGAGCATATTGTGACATTTGTTTTCCTGACTATGTATCTTTTGTTCTACTCTACATTTTGTAAATGCTCTCCCACTGTAATGCCAATTGGCGCAATAGGTAATGTGTAGAAGGGAAAAAAATTATGTGCAGCAGTGGATCACCCCTTTACAAGAAGAGCCGAACGCGAGCTGTTGCCCCGAGCGCTGTGATTTCTGCGTCGGTTGCTGCTGCCCACTTACCGCATCAATAGACCAGCTGTGCAAGTACTACTAACGCCAATAAACCCCGTTTCAGGGTGGTGGAGGTCGTGACGGAGTAACAGCAACAGCAGCGCACGTCAATGGCGCGGTGACGGGTGCTATCTGAGAGACGGGCGGCAATGCCTCAGAGACCTGCCTCTGTATTACCTGCCTGATGGCGGGCCCGAAACGTTTACAAGGTTCCGTTGCTGGTAGATCCGACAGGCACGGAAGTTGTCGGGCCCCCTCCTTGCGCACATATCGTTTGATTTCCGACATTATTATGTTGTGGTCTCCACCCAAGGTCAATGCCGCGAGAGTTTCATCGGTAGCCGCTGGCCGCCGTGTCAGGACCCGTTGTTTGCGCATCTCCTCGAAGCTCTGGCAAAGAGTGGCGAGTTCGGACACGGTACGTGGGCCCTTAGCCAGCAGCCTCTGGAAGGCGTCGTCGTCTACTCCGTTCAATATGTCTTTGATCTTGCCTGCTTCGATTATTGAAGGGTCAAGGCGCTTGCACAAGTCGAGCACATCCTTGATGTAGCTTGTGAAGCCTTCCCCCTGAAGCTGTGTGCGTCCCGTAGGTACTGTTCGGCACGAAGCTTGCGTACCCAGGGGCGACTGAACACATCGGTAATGTGCAGCTTAAATGCACCCCATGTGGCGAATTCCGAGTGGTGGTTGTTAAACCAGAGACTCGCTATCTCTTTCAAGTAGAAGGGTACATATTGCAGCTTCGAAGGGTCGTCCCACTTGTTGCTTGCGCTTACCTTTGTAATTGTAAACAGCCAATCTTCTACGTCTTGTTCATCGGTACCGTCGAAAAAAGGTGCACCGCACACGCGTGGCGCAGTGGGCACGATGACCATGGAAGGCTGGGTCGCACCTTGCTGGGTGTTTTCTTCAGCCGTTTCTGGGATGGCAGGTAGTTTGCTGTTGCGGAGTTCAAAGTTGAGTCACCCCACACCTCCACCGCTCTAAAACAGGGTTTATTTGCGTAAGTAGTACTTGCACAGCAGGTCTGTCGATGCGGAAAGCGGGAGGCAGCAACCGACCCAAGAATCACAGCGCTCGGGGCATCAGCTCTTGCTCGACTCCTCTTGCTAGAGGTGTGATCCATTGCAACTCATAATCTTCTTGCTTTTTACAAATGAAATAAAAAAAGTGGCGATAGATAAGCAATAAATTTAAACACGATTTATGTATCACTTCAGGAAAATATGGACTAACATTGACATGCAACCACCACAAACTTGAAATAGATCGCCAAGTTACATTTTAGCAATAATTTCTTGAAAATAACTAGAAATATGATGAGGATAACTTCAACAAGAATGTTGAGAGGATACACGAAACCTTTGTTTTGGAGACGATAGTGAATGCATGCAGACCTCTCAACAAACAGCAATATTTCTAGACGTGGAATTATTTGTGGTGGCTGTAATTTATGCCAGTGACACAATCTGAATTCAGTGTAGATAAAATATCTGAATAGCTTTACATATAGGTATCCATATGAGCCTACGTTCACCCTTATTTCGAGGCTTTTATATGGAGCCATGTATAGATGAAGACCATATGTTACAATATACAGCAGCGTCCATATAGGCTATATAAGGGATTAGGTATACACCTTTTCACAAGAGGGAAAATGCACCGCCGTGATGAGCTTCGCGCGAGAGTAAAAAGGCCAAGGGCGCAGCCTTGTCAGTGCATTTTTGGAGGGGTCACGCCTACTTGCGCAGCCGAAACAGTACAATGGTGGCGCCCAGGGAAGCGTTTTTTAAGGTATATATCAGGTTGTATAAGGTCCGTGTATGGGGATTCCATATATAGCCTGATATGCCCCATTTCTGATCGATCCATATATAGGATTCTTTATATAGGTCCACATACAAAATTTTCTTCAGGGAATGCTTCGGCGCGATTTCAGACGAAGACCAAGGAGACACACAGAACAGAGATGACCAGAAACTGCACTGAAGCCTAACCAAATATGTACCAACTCTCCCAATTCAAAGTGCTATTACAATTAAGTTACCTGAAGGAGAGCACAGGTGTATTGTACAATATTATCAAGCAACTTTTACCTTGTTCGTTGATTTCATTTATTGATTTGATTGATAGGTGTGATTTAGCGTCCCAAAATCACCACATGTTAATTGAGGGACACCGTAGTGGAGGGCTCTGGAAATTTGTACCACCTGGGGTTCTTTAACGTGCACGAAATTTGAGCACACTGGTCTACAACATTCTCCCTCCATAGAAAATTCAGCCGCTGCAGGCGGGACCTGATCCCGTGTTCTGCGGTTCAGTAGCCAAAAACCGTTAGCCTTTAGACCACTGCCGCCCGGGTTTTACCACCTTAATGCCCTGCTAAGAAGGACAAGAGAAAGACCCAACATGGCACAGTGCTCATTAAAAGTTGCTCTATTTTTGTCCAAACTCTCGTGTAGGAGAAGCCAACTCGATCAGCATAATATCATCATTAACCACATCATTGACGCATAAAGTGATCACAGCGTGGTAGATCAGTGCGTAAACGACAAGAGAATACACAAATGCACATCTACAAATCTCACAGCAGAAGCATCATTAAAAATGTTCTTGTCTTAGTGATAACCGAGTGGAACGCTCTGCCTGCCAGCATTGTAACGCATACACAGCAATCATCTTTTCAGTCTGCATTATTTGCGTTCCTTGAATTTGTTGGACAATCTTAGGCATTGCTGTATAACGTGCCATGCAGCTTTTTCAATGTGCTTGCTTGTGAAAACCTTGCTGTGTTATTTCTTGCTTTTTTTGGTTGACGGGCTGTGTATCCTGGCCATGTTTTTTTGTTTTCTTGTCTTCTTTTCTTGTTAAAAATTGCTGTTGTCACTGATTACTGTATAAAACCCCCTTATGTAATGCCCTAGAGGCCCTTAAGGTATAGAAATAAATAAATAAATGAATAAATATTGTGACATGGTCGAACTCTTTTTATTTAAGAAGACACTTGAATGAAGATGATGTACTTCTCTTTTACCTGGATTTTTTTAAAATTGGCCACCTAGCACTATTGTTTCACTTCATTACGAAAGACTCCGTAGATGTGCATAAAGGAGCATTCGCAGCATTTATTGGAGGGAAGTATAGGGAAATAATGGTATGAATGTATTAGTAAGCAGTCATACGACAGGTGATGACTGTATAAGTGAGGTCTCAAAAACACTTGATTGTAAGATAAGGTAAAGTTTCCGTGAACTAAAAACTAGTTCTTTGTAGGGCATCTGCTGCGCACAGCGAATGACAACTGCTTGTCACCCCCTGTTCTGCAGGCGCTGACCGCCCTATAGGTCGAATACTTTCCTTTGCCCATTTATAAATTGATCACTTTCTACCACTGCAGTATATAAAAGAAAGCGATTGTAAGCCCTATACACGTCACTGATATAGGCAACTGACAGTTTGGCCGATTCCGAAGCGTTGCCGTATAACGAGTTGGAAAAATTGGCACATCTGACGTATCTTGGGAAGCGCTCTTATGCGAAGCGTGCGTGCGTTGGGGAGGTGATGTCTCATATTTTTTAAATAAAGCAGAACGTCACAAAATGACGCCGAATATATGCGCACATGTGCGTACAGACGTAAGGTAAACAGTCAACTGTTTACTGCTACATAACGATGCCAGCAGCAGCATGGGGGTTAGCAACACCAGAAGCGGTAACGTAATATGTAGCGATTGTGTCGGCGAGGATGACGGGCCTGGAGACTGGTAAGTAAGTGAGCTTCAGGAGATGGCGCGTCACTAAAATTGTACTATCCCTTATCTGACAGCTGTATCGTAGCAAGAACGTATGTGCTGCTTATAAGATTGGATATCCAGCACTGGAACCGCAAGAACATTACAGTCTTCTTGAAAAGCAGTTCTGAGACCCGCAGTGGCTCTGAGATAGAATATACAATTGCCATGCAAAATGACAGGGTTCGATTTCCGCTCAGACCTTGTTTATTCTATGCGTTCGTTCGGTCAACTGCTGCCGATGCCAGCTCGTAGGGGTCTAGCTCCTTAAGGTTGACGTAGTTGGTGCGTCCACGCGTGAGTTCGTGCATTCGTCTGTGCGGCCATCCGTACGTCAGTCTGTGCACTCTTCCATACGTCCATCCATTCGTCCATCCGTACATTTCTCTGTCTGCCCATCCAGTTCGTCCACGCGTTCGTACGTTCGTCCGTCTGCTTGTCTCTCTTTTCATCCGTGCGTCCACCCGTCTGTCCATTTAGTGAACACTCCAAGTACCGCCATCTCGTACCTATTCATCTTATATATTCATCATATAGAATTACCGCCATCCAGCGGCATTCCAAGGCCTAAACGACAGGACCTACTACTACTACTACTACTACTACATACATACATACATACATACATACATACATACATACATACATACATACATACATACATACATACATACATACATACATACATACATACATACATACATAAGGCTTCACGAGCTTTGCTTCTAAAGATTACGCCATCTAGCGTTAAAAGGAGCTCTATGGACATGCGAAGCAGCGGGCGCTGATGCTTACACTGGCGGCGGCGTCGATGCTGACGCTCACCGCGGCGTTGCGCATAAGAAAAAATCTAGGGAGGCACAAAGCATGCAGTGATGAACCGGTCTTCCTACTGGAACGAGCCTATTGCTGCTAATGTGCAATAAGAGACAGGGGATGTCGATTAGGCAGAGAGACCCACAGTCTGCTTTTAAGGTGGCGGTACAACTCCCACGTTCAAGCAACAGTTCGAAAGAGGACACCAGATGACGCCACTCATCTACGCTTGCAAAAAGCATGAAAATTGCTTCCGCAAGTACGGGCAGCATATCCTCGCGCGTGTTTTGTATGTCGCGCGAAGCTCCAGAATTCGGCCGATGAAAACCAAGGAGCACAAACGTTGACGGCGCCTTTCACCTACAATCCGCCAACTGTGGCCGTCGTTTCAACGACACGATGAAAGGTGCCCCACTGACAGCTGGCAGACTGAAACCGGCGTTGTTTCACTAAATTGTAAACACACGTGCGTATGCACGCACATACACAAACACACACTCTCTCTGTCTCTCTCACTCACTCACGTCTATGGAATAACGAGTGAACATGACATCAACCAAATGCTTTGAAGCGTTTGAGTGCTCTAGCATCGCCACTAACATTCTTTTTGATGTAGCCACCTTGGCACTGTCTTGATGTAGCATCGCGCGAGCGGGTTTTTTTTTTTCTTGCCACGTGAAACTGCTCAACCTCAGCCAATGTAGCTTGCGCTGTAAAAACAGCCCGGTACATTTCAGCACAAAATAACCTGAGAATGCTGAGGTTATTTGCTACATTTCACGCTCTCCACCTACAAAAGGGTTATTTACCTAAATAAATTGCCACTTGCTGATAATTAGTTCAACAGATGATTTACACTAATATGGAGGAGTTGTAAGCTCTTAAAGCCCATGGTTTCTCTAAAACATTTGATGAGACTTACGTGAACCACCTAGTATATGGGATGACGTGGGATAATCCATAAGTTGGTTCACGCTGTTTTCCGTCTTGCCTTCATCATCTTTGTGCAACTCCCTAGATCATGGTAAACTAAGCTCACACGAAGTGTTTGCTTTAGGGAATTCTTCATATTCGCCAAGAGCAGATTTCCAAATGCGACGTAATCGCACGAACACGCAGATTATCGAGTAGCAGCACAACCGAGCTCAGCGCCGCACTTAGTGGGAGGGCGGGATAAAGGGGGGTTATGCATATTCGAAAATCATAAGGGGTTACGACGGAACCCATATAAAAGCCACACCTCTGAGCCTATGTCAATGTGTTCTAAATATGTCTTTTCCTCTACTCAATTTCCTACATCAAGTGCAACGCTGTGAAGGCTGACGAGAATTCTTGCAACGAATTCGTTCGCACTAAGAAATAGTACGATTAGTTTACCATCTGAGACATTGTTTATTTTCTTCTCTCTGCTTTGTGCGTCGGAGATAAAAACGCCCCATTATACGGCTTGTCTTGGTTCTTATTTCTTGATATTTCACTTGTAGCTTTTCACGACGCTCTGCAGGCGCGTTTGTTCTCGTCTCGCACGAGCGTTTACAACGATGAAAGCTAAGCGCGAGACGCGGCCCCGCCGCGGTGGTCTAGTGGCTAAGGTACTCGGCTGCTGACCCGCAGGGCGCGGGTTCGAATCCCGGCTGCGGCGGCTGCATTTCCGATATAGGCGGAAATGTTGTAGGCCCGTGTGCTCAGATTTGGGTGCACGTTAAAGAACCCCAGGTGGTTTAAATTTCCGGAGCCCTCCACTACGGCGTCTCTAATAATCATATAGTGGTTTAGGAACGTTAATCCCCACATATCAATCAACGCGTGAAGTCACCCATGTTTGTGACCGAACTTCTTGCATAGATTTGACAGCGTTGCACCTGATGTATCAAATGGAGTATAAGTACATCTATCAGCATAGGCGTGCACACAAGGGAGGCACGGTGGGTGCACCCCCCGTTGTCCCCTAATAGTCGGTGCGCGAAGTCTGTCTTGTACTATAGTGCCTAGAATGTGCACCCATTCGATGCATTGATAAAGAAGGAGGCGCTGCTAATAACCGTTTACTCCCCATAGAAGGGGAACCCTCCACACGTGTATGTCCGCCAGACGACGCTAGTGATGCTAAGATTATCAATGAGAGTTACGTAGCACCCTGAGGTCACTCAAGGGCACTCATAAAGTAAGATATATGATCTAAACATGCAATTGCTGCATAAGGTATAGTTATTTGCAATTGTTCTTCACTGTATAGACTATCGCGTTCGTGTAGCGTATATGGTGCATGTGTTCAAACTTTTACATGCTATCCAAGATCGATTTCTTTTCTGCTAGAGCAGTTGCCATTCACTGGAAAAGGCAATATACACTTCAATCGGTTACTTCAGAATGTATGATAAACACTCGAAAAAAAAAAGCTGAAGTATTACAATTATGCAAGTGTCAATATTACGCACGTAGATACATGTGTCAACGAGAATAAAGTGTACTAAAAATGACGTATTGCAATATTTCTGTCTTTCTTCTTTCTTCGGAGTCATATGGTTTTATTGTAAATGAGTCGTTGCGGAGTAGCGTGCCTGCGAATATGACGTCACGTGTCAGGATGGGGCCGATCGGTAAATATATGGAGTGCTTTCGAGAAGAGGTTCCGTATGAAATAGGTGTTTTATTTTTCATTGAAGTTTTTTTTTCTAGCAAGCACGATCATGTGAGCATTTCCAAAGAGATCAGAATGCATTACTTTTCTGGGAGTGAAACAGTTACAGACTCTAGGTTTGTTTTATGCTTTCGCTATATGAGCACGAATACGCCTATTGATTTGTTCTTGGAAGTTGCGGGTTTTCTTTATATTTACACACTGGCGCCGTCGACAAGTTTTCTATTTAGGTTGTCGCAACAGTTTTTTCAAAAAAAAAATAAATCAGTGCATCCTACGTGAACTAGTTCACGAGGACCTGATTTATACACAGGCAGAACGCGTGCCACCTTCCAGTCGCGTGGCAGGCTTCCAGTTCTCAATGATTTCGAGTATAGAACCCTAAAAAAGGCGCGATGAATGGTGCACACATTTTGAGAAAACCGCCTCTCAATCCATCCGGTCCTCCTGCTTTGCTAAGGTCTAAGTGTTCGAGAAGACCCTGGATGCCGTTTTCATCAACAGCTACGTCATCCATATCCGTCATACATCTGTTAGTAGGCGTAGGCAAAACGCTGTTTGACGAACACGACGAAAATACGGAGGAAAAAAATGTGTGAAAACAGCTGGCCTTTTCTAAGCTATTTTCCGTTTCTTTACCGTCATGCTGAAGCGAAGGAATACACACTTCATCTTTTTTATTACATTTGACCAGATTCCAGAACAACTTTTTGTTGTTTTGAATCGAGAAGGCAGATAGTTGCAAAATTCTTTTTTCACGATACGGATTTTGTTCGCAGAAGTTTTGTGATTGTCTCAAGTTGCTGGCAAGTCTCAGAGGTGGGGTTTTTCTTAAATTTTGTATATACCATATTCCGTTTACCGGTAAGGCGCCGCAGCTCACCATTAAACCATGGCTTCGATTTACTACGACGTGTAGTCTGCACCCATGAAGGCACGTACTTTTCTTGTAGGTCAAGCATTTTTGTTTTAAAAAGAAGCCATAACTCTTGAATGCTGCAAGCATCGGAACGGTGCTCGAATTCTGGAAAGAAAGCTTCCAATGCAAGGCCTATCTGTTTTACGTTTCCCTGGCTGTAAATATACATCTTTTTTTGATGCGGCTCTCTGAGTCTTCGAATGTTCGCTTCATTTCACACAAAACGGCTTCATGGTCGCTAATGCCAGGTACCACCAAAACCGTTTTTACCCAGTTTGGCTGATTAGTTAAAATTATGTCTAAGATATTATTTTGTCTCCTGCTTTGCTTTACCACCTGAGTTAAGAAAAGGCTGTTAAGCATGGCCAACATTTCCTTTGCTGCTGCAGATGTAGCCCCCGCACCGGAAGACTGATCATTCCATGAAAGCTCTGGAATATTAAAGTCCCCGCCTCTAACAAGATAATCAGTATGGACAGTCTCTAGTGTCTTTGAAAAATCGGTCAAGACAGTTGCAGAACTTGCAGAAGGCCTATAAAATGAGCACATTGATAATGTTTTTCCATTCGGCAATCTCATCTTGCACCATACATCCTCGCAAATGCCGCCACCTAGATCAAGTGCGGAACAAGACAGTGAACTATCAACAAGTATAAAGACCCCACCGCCATGACGATTTATATCGTTCCTAAAGCAGTTGTAACAGCTTGGAAAGACCTCGGCGTCTCTTACGTCAGCATCTAGCCATGATTATTCTACTATTTTCTGTCGTTGACAATACTTGCGTGATCTCTGCCACATCTTGACGAGACCCCCTGTTTACGTAAAAACTACAGAAAATGTCGATTGCACCCAACTCCTCTGACAACACACACCCTTATGAAAATATGTTATAGGCCAAGCTCATCATTAATAATCGGTCAGGAGTGCTCCCCCCCCCCCCCAATGCTGGACCCTCAAGCAACACCAGCATCTCGAGTTTTCTAAATTGCTGTTCGGGGCCCTTTAAAGTTATGAGATGAAACTCTGCAAAGTAAAGCGCCGAATATTTGAGGTAATCCTTTTAAAGAGCACCGACTCCTCTGAAAAACTATAATTTCCGATGGAGGCGGAAATGTTGTAGGACCGTGTGCTTAGATTTGGGTGCACGTTAAAGAACCCCAGGTGGTCGAAATTTCTGGAGCCCTCCACTACGGCGTCTCTCATAATCATATGGTGGTTTTGGGACGTTAAACCCCACATATTTATCAATTATCTGAAAAACTAGAGTATACACTTTGGTAAGCATTCTAAAATTATAACTGATAAATTGCAACTACCTCTCAAAATGAAGATCTATTACAGCTGCATCTCGCCGATACCTACCTTGCAGCAGAGTCTTACAAAGCGGAATTAGCTTATATTGAGGACCATGCGACAAGTGATGCAAAAGAAAATGATATGTATAACCTTAAGACACAAGAATTGAGCAGGGGACAAGCCGGCGTTAAGGATATCGTAGTTGAAATCAAGAAGAATTGGACATGAGCCGGGCACGTAGCGCATAGGCAGGATAAGTGCTGGTCATTAAGGGTTACTGACTCGACTCAGAGATAAGGCAAAAGGGTGCGGGGGAGACTGAAAGTTAGGTGGACTGATGATATTAGGAAGTTCGCGGGTATAAAGTGGCAGCAACAAGGACAGGGCTGAGTTGCCTGGCGCAACATGGGAGAGGCCTTTATCCTGCAGCGGGCATAATCAGGCTGATGATGATACACTAATTAACTCATATGGCAGATTCAGCTGTAGGACCGAGTGAGTATTCTTATGGTGAGTTTGAGTCGGAGTGAGTTTATTTGAGGAAAAACGTTTTGAGCCCTAGTCCGAGTAAGTCCGCATAAGGAAGATTTTGATGTGTCTGAGTGCAAGTAAGCCTCTATAGCAAAATATTTCATGCGTGATTTTGAATGGGCTCCACAGTTTTTGCGGACTTATGGCCACTTCATCGACATTTTTCGAGAGGACCAGTGTGCGAGAAATGTATAATATGTGCACTGCTTTCACTTACAACAATCATAGTGCAGATTGTATTTTTCTCGTTCATTACCATAGGTCAAGCTGCTTAAAATAGCTTATATGATACAGCAAGAGGCCTGGGGTGCGGCCTCACCAGTAACCACCGCCGAGAACGCACTCCCTCACCGGAGAAGGATTGGCCACCCTGGTGCAGTATCTGGCCACTACCTCCCACATGCATACGTCAAATAACTCACGGCCCTCAGTCCCCAGCAGCTTCGAAGCAACTGACCATGGCGGCGGTCAGATCTGCAACGCAGCAGAGGGTGCTAAGAATCTCTGGATCCGGACAGGCCGCCATTGGAACCTGAACTTGGCAACATTTAACGCTAGAACCTTATCTAGTGAGGGAAGTCTAGCTGTACTATTCGCGGAGCTAGAGGGTGTTAATTGGCATATAATAGGGCTCAGTGAGGTTAGGAGGACGGATGAGGCCCATACGGTGCTACAGAATGGGCACGTCCTTTGCTATCGGGGCTTGCAAGACAGAAGAGAACTGGGAGTGGGGTTCCTAATTCACAGAAACATTGCTGGCAACATAGAGGAATACTATAGCATTAATGAAAGTGTGGTAGGTATCGTAATTAAACTGAATAAAAGATACAAAATGAAGGTAGTACAGGCTTACACGCCTACATCCAGCCATGATGACGCTTCAGTTGAAAGCTTCTATGAAGACGTGAAATCGGCGATGAGTAAGGTAAAAACACAGTATACTATAGTGATGGGCGACTTTAATGCAAACATAGGAAAGAAGCAGGCTGGAGACCAGGCAGTAGGAGATTACGGCATCGGTACTAGAAACGCCAGAGGAGAGCTACTAGTAGAATTTGCAGAACGCAATAATTTACGGATTTCGAATACCTTCTACCGAAAACGAGAAAATCGCAAGTGGACATGGAGGAGCCCTAATGGCGAAAATAAGAACGAAATGGACTTTTTAATGAGTGCCCACCCAGGCATCGTGCAGGATGTGGAAGTGGTTGGCAAGGTACGATGCAGTGACCATAGAATGGTACGGTCTCGAATTCCCCTAGACTCGAAGAAGGAACGACAGAAACTGATACGCAAGAAGCCAATCAATGAGCTAGCACTGAGAGGGAAAGTACAGGAATTCAGAGTGTCGCTGCAGAAGAGCTACTCGCCTCTTAGTGAGGAAAGCAACCTTAGCGCAGACACAATGAATGATAATCTGACGAGTATCATTAAGGAGTGTGCCGTGGAAGTTGGAGGCAGGGTAGTTAAACAGGACACTGGCAAGCTTTCCCAGGAAACGAAGAACATAATTAAGAAGCGTCAAATCATGAAAGTGTCAAGTACAACAGACAAAATAGAACTGGCAGAGCTTTCGAAATTGATTGATAGACGTAAAGTATGCGATGTTAGAAGGTATAACATGGAGAGAATTGAACATGCTCTGAAAAACGGTGGAAGCGTCAAAGCAGTGAAGAGGAAACATGGGATAGGCAAAAGTCGGATGTATGCACTAAGGGACAAAGAAGGCAAAATAACTACCAATATGGATAGGATAGTTAAAATAGCGGAGGAGTTTTACAGAGATCTGTACAGTAGCCGAGACAACCACGACCTTAATACTATAAGAACTAGCAGTAACCCTGATGACACCCCACCAGTAATGATAGAAGAAGTCAGAAAAGCTTTGGAAAGCACGCAAAGAGGCAAAGCTGCTGGTGAGGATCAGGTAACATCAGATCTGCTGAAAGATGGAGGACAGATTGTGTTAGAAAAACTAGCCACCCTGTTTACGAGGTGTCTCCTGACGGGAAGGGTATCAGAGTCTTGAAGAACGCTAACATCATCTTAATATATAAGAAAGGAGATTACAAGGACTTGAAGAATTGCAGGCCGATCAGCTTGCTCTCTGTAGTATACAATCTATTTACAAAGGTAATTGCTAACAGAGTTAAGAAAACGTTAGAATTCAATCAACCAAAGGAACAAGCAGGATTTCGAACAGGCTACTCAACAATTGACCACATTCCTACTATCAATCAGGTAATAGAGAAATGCTCAGAGTATAACCAACCACTATACATAGCCTTCATAGATTACGAGAAGGCGTTAGAGTCAGTAGAAATATCAGCCGTCATGCAGACACTGCGGAGTCAGGGCGTAGATGAAGTATATATAAACATTCTGGAAGAAATCTAAAGGGATCAACTGCTACCATAGAGCTTTATAAAGAAAGCAACAGAATACCAATTAAGAAGGGTGTAAGGCAGGGGGACGCAATCGGCCCAATGCTATTTACCGCGTGCTTACAGGAGGTTTTCAGAAGCCTAGAATGGGAACAGTTAGGGATAAGAGTTAATGGAGAATACCTTATTAACCTGCGCTTCGCCGATGACATTGCATTGCTGAGTAACTCAGGAGACGAATTGCAACTCATGATTACGGAGTTAGACAAGGAGAGCAGAAAGGTGGGTCATAAAAATTATTCTGCAGAAAACGAAAGTAATGTACAACTACCTTGGAAAGGAGCAGCGCTTCGAGATAGGTAATAGTGCACTTGAAATTGTGAAAGACTATGTCTATTTAGGGCAGGTAATAACCGCAGAGCCGAACCACGAGATTGAAGTAACTAGAAGAATAAGAATGAATTGGAGCACATTCGGCAAGCACTTTCAAATTATGACAGGTAGATTGCCACTATCCCTCAAGAGGAAGGTATATAACAGCTGTATCTTGCCGGTACTTAGCTACGGAGCAGAAACCTGGAGACTTACAAAGAGGGTTCAGCTTAAATTGAGGACGACGCAGCGAGCAATGGAAAGAAAAATGGTAGGTGTAACCTTAAGGGACAAGAAGAGAGCAGAGTGGATTAGGGAACAAACGGGGGTTAAGGATATCATAGCTGAAATAAAGAAGAGCAAATGGACACGGGCCATGCATGTAGCGCGTAGGCAGGATAACCGCTGGTCATTAAGGGTAATTAACTGGATTCCCAGAGCAGGGAAGCGGGTTAGGGGAAGACAGAAGGTTAGGTGGGCAGATGAGATTAAGAAGTTAGCGGGTATAAATTGGCAGCAGCAAGCACAGGACTGGGTTAACTGGCGGAACATGGGAGAGGCCTATGTCCTGCAGTGGACGTAGTCAGGCTGATAATGATGATGATGATGATTATGATGATGATAATGCATCCTACGTACCTTAATAATCGACGTTATGGGAAGCATGCATAGGGAAGGTGACCTTGTTGCAATTTTTATATCGCGACACGTCATAAAATGACGCTAAATATATGTAGAAATCTCGCACGTATAGATACGCGTTGGAAAAGTTTGTATAATCCGTTTTTTGCACTTTTGCGTTGATGTTAACGGAGAACAAAAGTATGAGCAACACCAGAAGTGATATGCTGGTATTAAGCGCTGCATGGTGCTCGCGAGGATGGTACCCCTGAATGCTCTTACATAAATCAACTTCAGCGCATCGCAACTAAATACAATTGACGTTATCCCGATGTCACGACTGTATTGTAGGAGTACATATGTAATCATTATATAATTGGATAGCCAGCACTGCATCCACAATAAGTTCTTTGCCTTAGACATTCGGCCACAATTAATGTTCCACCAACATTAGGGTCTATTTGAAAAGCAGTTCTGAGACCTGGCGTGACTTTGTGGTAGAATGCTTGATTGGCATATATAATGCTTGGGTTCGATGCCCGCTGAGACCTGGACATTTAATCTTTGCATTCGTCGGATTGGCGTTGCAGATGTCAAGTTTTTCCTAACGCTCACGAGTTAAAATTGCTCCTATGCATTCTCGTCGTTGATGGGTAGATTCGGAGTGTCGATCACCTGTGGCACATACCTGCATACCAGTGGCACATACCCGCCCGCAGGTTTGTGCCACTTTCTATTGAAGGGTTTTTGACGGCGTACGCGACGGGATTATGAAAGTAATCATGTCTTGAGTACAGCGTCATAATCATGGAATAAACTTATCCTCCTATACTGATTTTGGTTCATGTGATAACGAGAGCACCCAAACGCAAGGAGATAGATAGATAGATAGATAGATAGATAGATAGATAGATAGATAGATAGATAGATAGATAGATAGATAGATAGATAGATAGATAGATAGATAGATTAGATAGATAGATAGATAGATAGATAGATAGATAGATACGCTGGGAGACGCCAAAAGTGCTTGCAGCACGCAAAGAAATGCTTCGCATCGAAAATGTTCGTCAGTGCTACAGTATATTGTCAGCACTATTTTTTCCTTGTCGCCATTCTCATTGCGTCAAAGTCAGGTTATTCTTTGTTGACCATACAGGCTTACTCTGAAATTCATGGGAAATAAAAGATTTCGAAACATCCACCGGAAATGCCGATGTCGTAGTGCGATCTGTGTGACAAAATATTTGTGAATCAGTGTGCCAGTTTCATGAAGTGGTGAAAAGACAAGAGGATGTACCAGAGTGGACTGTGAGCATCGAACCATTGGTACAAAAAGACAAAGTATAGCCGAATTGTCAGCTCAGAGCTGATGGTTCTTCGTGCTATTTCGTGGTACTTTTGTATTCTGTCGAGTATGTGCAATCTGAACAGTCTTCATATGCAAGGCAAGAAAGAAAAAAAAAAAGTCGTTTTCCTTCGAAGCAGCACTACATACACACAATTCGCACGGCATGTCAGCGTCCTTCCTTTCACAATGTCGAACCTCACAGGCATGAAAAAAAATGGCAGCATATCCACGAAGTGAATGATGGAGAGTGGGGCGAAGCATTCGTCCGTCCATGCGTCCGTCTGTGTGACCGTCCATGCGTCTGTTCGTGCGCCCGTCCCTGCGTTCGTTCATGCATCCGCCCCTGCGTCCGTTCATGCGTCCATCCACGCATCTGTCTGTGTGTTCGTTCATTCATCTATTCAACACTCCAAGTCCCACCATCTCGCATCTTTTTATCATATATTCCCCATATAGAAGCACCGCCATTCCGTGGACATTCCAAGGACTAAACGAGAGGTGGCACACGCACACTTTCTTACGGCTTGCGCTTCGGGTCTACTTCCCACCTTCAACCACCTTGAGTTCATGGTATATACTAGTTCACTGTATTCATGGCACTGCGGCCCAACGCTCGCTCAACCTTTCTAAAACCAACGAGGTTACACCCAGCGAGTATAATGTAGCAACCTTTTCCTGTCAGATAGTGCTCAATGTAGATGCCAGTGGCTGCTAATGTGAAATGAGAGACAGGAGGATTCAGCTTTTTATTTCTTACGGCTTGCGCTTCGTATCTGCTTCCCCCCTTTAACCACCTCGAATTCATTCATGGTATAATATAGTTCATTGTATTCATGGCCCTGCGGCTCAACGCTCGCTAAACCTTTCGAAAACTTAGGAGGTTACACCCAGCGAGTATAATGTAGCAACCCTTTCTTGTCCGATAGTGCTCAATGTACATGCCAATGGCTGCTAATGCGGATCGCAGCGTGCGCGTTGACTAAAAGCCGAATGATCCTGTCTCTCATTCCCCATTAGCAGCCATTGGCATGCACATTGAGCACTATTTTTTTATTGTTAAGCAGCGCACAGAATAAATCTCTCACCGGCACCACCTTCGAGGTCAAATG
The DNA here is from genome assembly GCF_013339725.1 of Rhipicephalus microplus. NCBI lineage: Eukaryota > Metazoa > Arthropoda > Arachnida > Ixodida > Ixodidae > Rhipicephalus > Rhipicephalus microplus. The sequence goes on along the minus strand of NC_051168.1, from coordinate 107,335,917 downwards.
TTATACCTGTTTCGGGTATGTGCCACTGGTGGTTACGTACTACGAGGGACGCACAAGCCACGCCATAAGGAGCTTCGCCCCTAAAACCCAAAGAAACGCTCAAAACACGAAGAGATGCACATTGCTAAAGACGCGGCGGGAAACTCTGTGAACGCGTGACCGACGCGTACCGAAACTATTTGCCACTTGATGACACCACCCCGCCTGCTGATGTGGTGCGAGTGGAAATGATTTATTACTTAACCCTCCTCCTTTTAGGATTGGTGTTTGTTACGCTCCGCGACTAGACCTACCTTGTGAGGCAAACTATGAAGCCTGGAGACCTAATTCACACCTGTTTTACCCGTTTCGTTTTGTTTATTTGCGCCGCGTTCGGCGAATGTTTGAACTCGCATAAAACAACTTGATTTCTCATATATAGATGAAGCCACCACCAAAAACGCCCGTGAGATTTATGATTAATTGAAAATATTCAGTTTGAAAAACTCGGACACCGCTAGGGGGCCACGGAGTGCGGACGTGTTGCGCGTCGGCTCCGCAACTTTCCTATGTTTTTGGTGGATTGTCGAATTTATCGTGGAAAACGCTTCTCACGATCGATCGGCGGCAGTTTCAAGGACTTCCCTGACACCAAGTTTTGCCAGGTGGGACCACTTTTTAGCCACTTATTGGCGCCTTTTATTCCACCACGAAAGCAAGAACGCCAAGTCCAGCGTCTCTGCGCACGACGCCATAGGCCGGCCGCTGCGGCGGTGGGGCCTGCAAGCCTAACGTGTCGCCGGACCTCCTCGGAGCTCCCGATCCCCGACGGCAGCGTACAAGGCCTTTGCCAGGGCTAAATGGATGTCGTAGAGGTAGAAGGAGAGGACATTCGGCCGGAAGATTTCGGCGAGGGAGCAGGATGGTGCAGCGTAAAGAGAACGAAACAGGCCGACGGCGCGTCCGAGTCAGCGCAAGACCAGAAGACGGAGACGCAGCAACAGGCGGCTGCCGCGGAGACTACAGGGATTGCCCCGGATACTGCCACAGTGGCGCAGAATAAAAAGAAGTGTGCTCGTTACTTGCAGCACCTCGCTAAGGCGAGCCGAATGCCAGAGCTACCGCCCGATGACTACAGGATCATTGTGCGCCCCCGCGGCGGATTTAACGGGGCTGAATACAAGATAGATCGCATTTACTGCTGCCTTCGTAACGCGGCAGGTATCGGTAGAGAAGCGGCTAGAGAGGACAGCATCTGCCTCAACGTTAAACAGAACGTCGTGGTGCTCAGCACTCCGTCCGCGGACAGAGCCAAACGCTACGGAGCCATCAGCAAGCTTTGCATCGGGAACCGAGAGTTCGAGGCGAACGCCTATCAGGCCGCCCCGGAGAACACTTCCAAGGGCCTGATTAGGAACATTTCCAAAGACGAGAGCCCGGAGGACATCGTTAACAACCTAGTGACGCAGCGCAACCCCGGCGTGCTGCATGCCAAGCGAATGGGCACCACGGACAACATCATCGTATTGTTCGACGGTTTCCATGTTCCCAGACACGTATACTATGGACCTATGCTTGTGAGATGCTCCCTTTACAGAAAGCACATCGACGTGTGCTACGCGTGCGTGAGGCTGGGCCATCGCTCCGACGTGTGTCCCAACCCTGCCGACAAGATTTGCCGTGGCTGCGGAAGCAGTAACCCACCGTCTGACCATCGCTGCGAGCCGCGGTGTCAACTGTGTGGCAAGGATCATCTCACGGGTGACCGCGTCTGCAAGGCGAGATACAAGACTCCTTACATAGTCAAGCGTCACCGCCTAGAGCGAAAGCGGCGTGAAGAAGAGCAAGCGGCCGCAGCGTTCGACAGCATCTACAACAGCGGCATTAGCACCGAAGGCAACGGAGGTTACTACAATAATTATCCGGCGTTTGACAGTCATTCATCCAACGCCACCCGAAAAGGACGCTCGACAAGCCGAGACGCGAGAGGCGGCGGCGGTAAATCCCGGTCCCGCTCTCGCAGCCGGACACCAAGGCCGAGAAGCATGTCGAAGACGCGCGGTGGCGCCGTTCCGGGCGCCGCAGCTGTCAACCAAGGCACCCAACAAAGTCAGCAGCATCAGACGTGGCGGCAACCGCAACAACAAGGACCCATGGGCACATGGCAGGTGAGATGGGCGGATGTAGCCGCCTTTCGCGCCGGCGGCGTTGTTTCGGCGGGACGTCCTGGCGGTCCCGCCGTCGGTGGCGGCGGTGGGAGCGAGCTCAAGCTAGCGGTAGAGCGAGCGCTAGAACAACGCCTAGGACCATTACAATCGATAATTTCAGAGCTAAAACGCGAGAACGCCGCCCTTAGAGCGGAAAATTCCAAATTGAAAGGAGAGGCTCCACGAATGCAACAACCGCAGCAACAGTCGACGGCGCCGCCACCACCGACGCCTCGGTCTTCGACTCCGTCGAGACCCGAGGCGGCGGGGATGGACACGGATGACGACAGCAGTTCGGGAGAGGGGGCAGGCGGACGCGAAGACCGCCCGTGTATCGCGAAAAGGATAGCACTAGATCCTGCCAGGCACGAATCCACACAGCGATTTGGCCGTTATGATAAGCTACAGAAACAAATCGATACTATCGAGACCAGCCTCGATGAACGTTTTGCTAAACAGGTGGCACAGATGAATGACATGTTCAATAGTGCGATAGCTAAGCTCTCTGAACAAATGACACAAATGCTCACCGCGCACACGGCGCGCATAGAAAACATTGAAGCGCGACTCCCGCCATCTGCGGGCAGACCGATTAGAACGGTGAGTAAGCCCTACGCTAGACAGCAACAGAGTCAGCAGCAGCAGAACGCGCTGCCAGACGCCGAGCTGCAGATTCAGCCGCACCCCAGTCGCCTCGACGGCGATGGGCTAAATTAAACACAAGCATCACCATGGCTAGACACGCGCACACTCACACTAACACACACAAACAACAGCACACGATCTGGCAGTAGAACTGCCGGGGATATAGGAGGAAGCGGGGAAATCTCGAGCAATTTATTCGAAGCCATGAGACGAAACCGGACATTATCCTTTTGCAGGAAACTAATTATCCGGCAAAACTAGCTGGTTACAAAGCCATAAATGCGGCCGTGGCGGACAACAGGCGGAAAGAAAAACGTGCTACACAGCGCTCGGCGCGTGGTGGGGCGCCGGGGGCGGCCGCGGGTCGCCGAGGGCGGGGCGATCCGCTCTCGTCGTCGGCGCGACCGCGGTCGCTGCCGTCGCCCCCGCCGCGTCCGGCGCCGGTCGCCGCCGTGCTAGTTAGACGTAACATCACGGTGGCGCAGCGCGAACTTGAGTGCGTAAGGATACCGCATGTTTTTGTAGAATTAATTCCTAAGCGCGGCCGAGGCCTGTTTGTACATAACGTCTACAGTAAACCCACGCTACAGCACCGATTTTGGGAGATGCTCCGGAGAGCAAGCACGGCCACCAACGGCGCACCTCTGCTAGTTGCGGGTGATTTTAATGCGCCCCATGGGGCCTGGGGATACACGCGTGAAACGCTCAAGGGCAAACACCTTTGGGAAGACTCGCAAGACCAACGGCTTGAACTGATCGCGAACCCCGCCGATCCGACGCGCCGGGGTAACAGCGTGAGCGCAGACACGCTACCGGACCTCGCGTTCGTGTCGAATGTCACAGCGGCGTCTTGGCAAAACACACAGGAAGACTTAGGGAGTGACCACTCTCTGATAGAGATTACGGTAGACACGGGCCCGAGCGTTCGTAGAACATACTCTGAAAGCACAGGCCGTAAACTCAAATTAGTGCAGTGAGACGCGTTCCGCAAAAAGAGAGCAGAAGGCGGGCGGGGCGACGAGCAGATCACGGATATAGACGAGTGGACCGCGACGCTCAATCGGGACGTAGACGCGGTAACGTGCCACATCCCGCCGAAGCGAAGCTCGAAGTAATCGACAGCAGGCTCCTACACATGTGGGAAGCAAAGCAAGCCCTACTCAAGAGGTGGAAACGCCAAAGACATAACCGGGCGTTGAGGAAACGCATAGCACGGTTAGACAGAGAAATTGAGGAACATGCGTTCCAAGTCTGTAGGTCACAATGGGAAGACCTGTGCAACGGCCTCGAGCGACAGATGCGCAGGGCGAGTGCTTGGCGCCTTTTCCGGCACCTATTGGATCCGGAAGATACTCGTGCCGCACAAGGCCATAAAACTCGGAGACTTGTGAACGATCATAAAGGCGATGACCTGCTCGGTGTAATACGTGACCGTTACTTTAAGTCGGCAGAGAGCGTCCAACACCCAGATTATGACGGCGTTGCTAATGAGCAACTAGACGCCGAATTTAGCGAAGCGGAAATTCTGGCAGTCCTTTTTGAACTAAACACCCGATCGGCGCCCGGCCTGGACCGGGTTTCGAACAAGGCTCTCCGCAACTTAGATGACGAATCAATCTCCCGATTTGTGACTTATATCAACGAGTGCTGGCAACGCGGTTCCCTTCCTGAAGCGTGGAAAAGAGCTCGAGTTATCATGATTACTAAACCGGGCAAGCAGGTGGCGCTTGATAATCTAAGGCCAATTTCGCTCACGTCTTGTGTAGGAAAAGTTCTGGAGCACTCAGTCCTCAAACGCGTGACTGACTTTCTCGAAGTCCGCGATGTATTTCCGCACACCATGCTAGGATTCCGCCGCAATCTCTCCGCACAAGACGCGTTGCTTCAGCTGAAGCACCACATTGTTGATGACATTACCAGCTCAACCAAGGCGATCCTTGGCCTAGATATTAAAAAGGCCTTCGACAGCGTTAAACACGAAGCAATTTTAAACAGAGTTCAAACATTAGGACTAGGACAAAAAACATATAATTACATACGTGACTTCCTTGCCGGCAGACGCGTACGCGTCGTCGTTGGAGATGTGGAACTGCAAGAATTTGAGATGGGCTCGAGGGGCACGCCACAAGGCTCCGTAATTTCGCCATTACTCTTTAATTTAGTCCTATTGGGGCTTCCCGAGAAATTATTAAGCATTCAAAAGATTGTATCACAGTATCTACGCGGATGACATCACCCTCTGGGTTCCCGGCGGAGGTTGTGATGGTCACGTCGAGCGTACGCTCTAGGCAGGTGTAGACGAAGTTCAGGAGTACTTGCGAGGAACGGGCCTCGAATGCTCGGCAACCAAGTCGGAACTTCTAATCTACAAACCTACAAGTAGAGGTCGCAAAACCCCGCGCGACGAGGAAAGGGAGTGCTACAAAATAAGCGTTCTATTGGCAGATGGCACTCCCATTCCACACGTAGACAAAATTAGAATTCTGGGGTTACACCTGCAGGCAAACGGCCATAATGGAGAGACGGTGCGAAGACTACGTCGTTCGGTAGACGACACGATCCGACTCCTACGTCGTATCACGAACAGACGTACTGGTATGCGCGAACACTGCGCGATCCGTCTAGTGCAGGCGTACGCAATAAGCCGTATAACGTACGTTGCCCCCTACCTCAAATTGCTAGGCTCAGAAAAAAACAAGATCGAATGTGTAATACGAAAGGCTTTCAAGAGAGCAATTGGAGTTCCACTGAATGCGAGCACTGAAAAGTTACTAGAACTTGGACTGCACAACTCACTCGACGAGTTCATTGAGGCCCATGTCGTTTCGCAAAACGAACGCTTGTCGGGGTCTAAGACGGGTCGACACATCCTCGAGTCACTTGGCATCCGGTACCACACTCAGCAGGGAGAAAAAGCGGATGTTCCTGCCTCGGTTCGCGACCGCCTAATTGTTCCGCCGCTTCCTAAGAATATGCACCCGACGCACCACGTCGGGCGCCGCAACCAGCGAGCTAGTGACCTTCAAAAGAAGTACGGCACTAGCGACGAAGTTGTGTACGTAGATGCCGCGAGATATGGGGACGGGAGACACGCACACGCCGCTGCGGTCGTTGACCGTGCGGGCAAATGCCTCGCGAGCGCCACGGTGACCACGGGACATACGGAGGCGGCCGAAGAAGCCGCGATAGCCCTAGCAATCGCCACGGTGCCGAACGCTACGATCGTAATCATCGACTCGCAGGCAGCAATCCGCGGCTTCGCGCGCGGCCGCGTCTCGCGGGAAGCGGCCCGCATCCTTAAGATGTGCGGTGATGGTGACTCAGCGTCGCGATCGCCACAACAAAATTTAACAGTCTTCCTCCTTTGGACCCCGGCACACACCGATGTCCCGCTTTCGGGCAACGAGGCGGCCCACGCCGCGGCTCGAGGTCTCACTCGCCGAGCCGCGGCACATTCCGTGGCCGCCGCCTCCGCTCCCGAGAACGGGGCTTCTGATCTGCCGGATCGAGACACTTTGACAGACACGCAGCGGCAACACAGACCACAATGGTCGTGGGGTGATCGTCTCATCACGTTCCGAGATATTACGCAACACTACAGACTGGAAAGGCGAAAGTTCCCGCCACCGCATGAAAATTAAACAGACACGATGCCGTAAGCTATCGCTTACTACAAACCCACTCTTACCCCAGCCCGGTCGTCTTACGCCACTGCTACCCGCACTTACACATTACCGATCTATGTAAAGCATGCGGGCACAGAGCAACGCTGCGCCACATGCTCTGGGAATGCGCCAATAACAATGGTCGAGAAACGGCCGCCGTTCGCGATGCGCCTATGGCGGCTGCCAATACCAGGCAACAGGAAGCCTCGAGCTCACTCGTTCCCGCCGCCGTCCCGTCTGCGGGAGCCGCGGGGGACCTTCTCCGTCGGCGACGCCGCCGCTGGGAGGCCGCGCTCAGAAGCTCGGAGCTCAACGACCAGCTCTGGGCTGTCCGGCAGGCCGAAGATGCCGCCCGAGTTCAGAGACTCAGCGCCGCCATCTGAGGCCACCAAGACCAAGCTGCCGGCCAAGTTCTTATAAAGTTTCCTCTCTCTCTCTTGAAAAACTCAGCGGTCAAGTTAGTGAGCCTAAAGAGATACAAGACACAATATGCCTCCACTAATGCGCAATACCCGTTGGTAGTTAGCGTCTAAAAGAAAAAAATTGGCAGCATGTCCACGGAGTGAATGATGGAGAGTGCGGCGAAGCATTCGTCCGTCCATTCGTAATTGCTTCCGTTCGTCCATGCGTCCGTCTGTGTGACCATCCATGCGTCCATTCGCCCGTCGATGCGTGCATCTGTTCGTGCGTCCGTCCTTAGTTTGTCCATGCATCCGCCACTGCGTCCGTTCATGCGTCCATCCATGCATCTGTCTGTGTGTCTGTTCGTCCATCCATTCAACACTCCAAGTACCAACATCTCGCATCTTTCCATCATATATTCCGCATTTAAAAGCACCGCCATCCAGTGAACATTCCAAGGACTATACGAGAGGTGGCACACGCACACTTTCTTACGGCTTGCGCTTCGGGTCTACTTCCCAACTTTAACCACCTAGAGTTCATGGTATATACTATTTCACTGTATGCATGGCACTGCGGCCTAACGCTCGCTAAACCATTCGAAAACCAAGGAGGTTATGCCCAGCAAGTATAACGTAGCAACCCTTCATTGACAGATAGTGCTGAATGTACATGCCAATGGCTGCTTAGGGGGAATGGGAGACAGGAGAATTCGGCCTATAGTTAACGCGCACGCTGCGAATTTTTTATTGTTCAACAACGCACAGAAGAAATTTCTCACCAGCGCCACCTTGGAGGTCAAAATGTAAGACTGGTTACACACTACGACTACTACAATGACTACGAGGGACGAACGGGTGCCGCTATAAGGAGCTTCGTCCCTAAAAGGGGTAGTAAACCTTGCATTCGCAACTGACGCTTGACAAGCACTATGGTCTATTTGAAAAGCAGTTGCGTGTCTGGCATGGCTTTATAGTAGAACTCTTCGTTGCCACGCAGAGTACTTTGTGGTTCGAATCTTGCTGGGATCGGGACATTTGTTCCTCACATTCGTCAGGTCAATGCAGCTGATATCAGCTGTTTTTCAAAGCTCATACGTTAGGTGAGTCAGTGAAACAAATTTATTGACGACCCGACACAAAGAGGCGCATGACTAGGGTTGATAGAGCGTGACACTAGCTCGCTTGGACGTCTCGAACGTTAAAGTTATCCATGTGTGCTCTTGCCCCTCCCGGGTAGTTTAGAAAATTGGGGGACCCTTAAGCTTTACTTTTTAAGAGTTGAATGCGATAGCGAAATTCGGCCCCTAGTGCGCCGTTCAACTGCTAAGTGCATACTTATTAATGTGTTTTGTTAAACACACACGCACACAAAAGAACGTGTGCGATTGCGTGGCGTATCTATAGCAATGGTACAAGTTTTCGATCTATTTACCAACTCGTTTATAGGAACTTCAATAAAATATTGTACAGTGATATAGTCACATGATCCTGTATTACGAGCTGTGCATAGGCGTGACAATTGTATTCGTAGATAGTCACATTCTGTCGTCCACCTTGCGTTAGTTATCTGGCAATTGTTTGAATTGTTCTTGTAGAGACCTCTTCTGGCCAACAGCAACAGGCAACGCCTTATGGTCGGTGAAATGACAGCTGTAGTATCTCACTTCTTTATGGGTGTCGTGAGAATGAAAAGCTAAATTTATGCAAGTGTTGTGGTTTGTTGAAATGGCATTTCCTGGAAGGGGCACAATGCCTCGCAGCTGGCAGCAAATCATCTAGCGTTTGCTGTTTGCTTGATCAACGCCTCTCTAAAGGCATGATATGCTTTCCGCTAGGTGGACATAGTTGTTCGTTTTAGAGCTGTTTAAAAGTTTTTGTTTGTTTTTAGCGGCGATGGCTGCACTATCCCGGCCTTTTTCGACGAAGTTTGATGGCCTCCCGAATGCGCCTACATATCGCCGAATGGGCTCGTTTTTGTCGTGACACCTGTCGAATAAAATGCGTTAAAAAGACTCCTTACACTACATGGCATTTATGTAGTGTTTTCCCCGATGCAGCTGCAGGTAAAATCGTGCAACCTTTATGAGGAGGAATGTGAGACACTGGGATCGTACTTGAATGAAATGGAAGATATCAAATGTCAAATTCAAAGATATGATGCCACTCGTTACAGAAGAGCACGTATTTGATCTCAAAGTAGACGTACCTTAAACTAAAGAAAGCCAATGCGTCAAGCTTTACTCGATGAAAAACGCCGCGCAATTTCGAAAGTAATCCCAGACCTTTACTCTAATGATGTTCCTGTAACAGACGTAAGAGACGTAACGTCGACATTCAAGAAGTACTATGAAAGTTTATTTAGGGCTCTCCCTAACAATGACGTCAACCTTACCCCGAGTTTTGTTTCCCTCTTGAGCACATCAAAAGACGATGATTGTGCAGTCATCAGTTTGCCCTATTACGATACACGGTATTGAGCACGCTATTGACAGCTTACCTTTATTGAAGTCACCTGACTCTGGTGGCATTTCTGCTGAACTTTACAAAATTTTTAAAAATGCTCTCTCGCCTATATTGCTGGATATTTTTAAAGTTATGACATGAAGACGCTCCCGAGGTCTTTTTGTGAGAGCCAGGCAGTTTTAATACAAAAAAAAATCTGACAAGGAAAACTTCGCTCTGTTGAGGGTTACCAGCCAATAGCACTGTCAAACGCTGACTACTAAGTTTACACCAAAGTATTATCAAATAGGTTGCAATTCACAATATCCATTCTCATTGGGTCCCACCAAACATGTGGGATTAAGGGCCGATCTGTACAAAACATACACGTTGCTCGTACTGTCCTTCAGTACTGTTACGGACAGCAAAAACACCTTGCAACGTTACAGGTTGACCTTGCAAAAGCCTTCGATTGTGTTACTCATTGGTTTCTTATCTCTCTTCTGGAACTTGCCAATGTAAGCACTCTCATGCTTGAACGCGTCAAACTATGCTATAATCAATCTTCGACCTGTCTTGTTGTTAATGGTCAGCTGTCGAAACCAGTTTAGATTTGTTCGTCTGTAAAGCAGGGCTGCCCCTTGTCAAAACTTCTTTTTGCTCTTTATCTAGATCCGCTATGCTTAGGTATATTATGATCAAGTATTATTCGCGTATGCAATATAATAGGAACTGAAATGAAAGTATTAGCTTATGCAGGTGGCGTAGCAGTCTTCTGCACAGATAAACCAAGCATAGGAAATGTGTTATCCGTAGTAGACAAATTTGGCATGGTAGCCGGAGCTTCTTTGAACGCCTCGAAGAGTTCAGGATTATGGTTCAGCCCGGGGGAAGGAGGGGGTAGCACACTCCGTCAATGTGCAGAATTGGTTGATCAAAAACTCCCCCAACGTACCTAGGTGTACCGTTAGATGCGTGTAAATTTAGTGCACATTACTCAAAGGAGTGCATCCCTAAGCTTGAACGACAAGCCCATACATTTTTTCCCCATCGCCTATCAATATTTCGGAGAGTTGAAGCTCGTAATACTTTTCTAGCAACGAAGCTCTACTACGTATTGCAACCTATTCGTTGTGAAAGATTTTATGTATAATGATTTCATCAGAATTTTGCAACTTTCATATGGTAACTGGCCGTGACAACATTTCCCGGCCAGTTAGTGCTGGCGGGTTAGGATTAAAACATATATCTATGGCAAACAGATTCCCGCTTTTTTTCCTTTTTCTGTGACCATTCCCATTCCGTAATTCTTTCATTCTTGCAGGTTAATGCCATGGATTGCTTCCCTGACCTAGTCATTTCTTCAAACTTTTTCGAACGACCGTGTTGGTGGGGATTCATGTAGTAAGTTTATTCTGCAGTAAGGTTCCTTAAAGCTCGCTCTTTTATAGAATACTTGTACAGTGTCTCGTAAAGTATTATAAAAATATTTACTATCTATGCTTTTTCAGTCTCCGTTGTAACGTTCATTGTACTATGGTATGCCAGGTTATGATGTCTTGAAATGAGTGCGCAAAATGTATGTCTCCAAAATCTAAAACATTCTTCAATAATCTACATACCGAAACGCTGCCCGTTAAAACATGGCTAAAAAGAAAGGGTATTTTCGTTTGCTGTGTTGACTGCCGTCTATGTGACGTGCCAGAGACAATAGAACACTGCTTTATTAGTTGCAAAGATGCTATCTTGTTCTGAGATGTCCTTCAGCAGACTCTGAGAAAGAAGTTTTGATATTAATTCTTACATTATCCGTTATCTTTTGCCGACATCACTTGATGAAGTGGCTTTTCATATGTTTTTCTCATGGGTATGCAGAGTCTATGGAAGACACTTATGCAAGATTGCAACGCAGAACACACCATTTCTACGAGCTCACATTTCATTAGATTTGGTGAGTTGCTAACATTGCATTGGAATGGCTGTTTACCTAAAAGACATTTATGACGAAATGGACTTCAAACCGCACTGGTACCTCGTCTTGATGAGGTTCTTGGCCATGTCACCTGTTGTGTATAACGCAATTCGATGAACTCCCGCGCCTCTACTGAGCTTCATGAATTGCCGAGTGTTTCTTTAGTAACATTAAGCGCTTATTGTTGCTTGGTGAAAGTACCTATACGTTCCATACTAATAGTGTCATTTTATGTTCATTTTAACACACAATGTAATAAACACCCTCAAAAAACTGGCCCCGTATATACACGTTACACTACAAATGTTGTCAAAGACGATAGTTTTGCGTCTGTAGAGAGTAAGCGAAACGTTTATTTGATGTTTTGCGCAAGAAAATCGGTGAATGGTAATCTGGAGGCGCTGCGTTGGAGTACCTAGAGCGTGCAGCGGAGGTGAACGATCGTATAAAGTCACGCGACACGTGAGACATGGGCGCTCTCTGGCAGTTATCTTAGAAAACGAAGCGCGCCCGCCCTGCGCACACCTATCGGAGGTGATAAGGTGTAGAAAGCAATGCGACGGGTGTAGGTGCTACCACCGGGTCGTTTTAGCAAAGCGTCGTAAACACTTGCCTTTCGATCACGAGCGCATGGTCAGCGCAACGTGATAAACGCTACGGTCCTTATTATTACTTATGTATGCCTTTTCTACTAAACGACGCACATACAGAATATATACATGTTATGGTGCCACAAATATGAGCAATTATTGCTTTTTATTTGACAATCGCAAGAGTATGAGCATTGAATCTTGGGCAAAAACTGTGGGCGCTGCAGATGGAGCCGGCTGTTTGGCGTTTCAACTGGTGCCGCTCAGAGTACTCGATACCGTAAGGAGTTGACAAACAGACAAAAGTACTGACAGACAGACCGAAGTTTTTGCGTCGAAGGTCCCCAAGAAATCGTCTTTGGAAAAAAGTAACATCGTGGCTTTGTGGTAGGACACATGCTTGTCACGCGTTGTCCCGGGTTCGATCCTCACTGGAACCGAAATTTCTATTCTTTATTTTATTTGCTTAGTTCGTGATTCTGCGCTCAAAGACAAATTTTCGCTCACAACCAATGGTGCCGACGCTGACAGTGGAATCACTGCGACACGAGCTCTCTAACGCTAACGCGTTAAGATGCCATTTACCAGTGGAACATACCCGCCTACCAGTGGTGCAAGCGTTCCCGCGGGAACGTGCCACTGTCTGGCGAAAAGTGTTTGACGACATACGCGAAGGAATTGTGAAATGATTAATGTCATGACCAGCGATTCGTATTCGCCATACCATTTTACCAACACCTACTATTTTCAGTTGACCACAAGATAAGGGGGCGGTCATTAGAGCCACCAGACATAGGGAGATAGATAACTACGTAGCTGGACGCCAAAAGTAATTGCAGTGCGCGAATAATTGAAAACCATCAATACATCTTTTAAATGCGGAGCATCTCTTAGCGAACATCGGCGACATTAAGTGTATCTATCTATCTATCTATCTATCTATCTATCTATCTATCTATCTATCTATCTATCTATCTATCTATCTATCTATCTATCTATCTATCTATCTATCTATCTGTCTGTCTATCTAGCCGCCTACGACTTTTAGCTATTGTGGCCGTTTCGATAACGCTATCGATACCAAAATATGTATGGCATAACATGAATATATGATGAACATAATTCACAAGTCATAACACGAAAATCATAAAATCATGTGTCATGAATCTCATGAGTTACGGTTATAGCTTCGCTGCTGTTGCGGTGATTTCGTTCACATGACATTTTGCAAAACAGGTATGGTAAGATATTACTGCATGGCGAAATTAAGGGGCTGACCCTAACGTGGAAATCATGACATGCATGCCATAATTGTCATGTTATGCGTAGTCATGACTACTCATCACGTTCTTGGTGTGCTCGTGGTCATTTCGCTACTCCACATATATCAAATTCGGTATCTGATGATTCATTGATATGTGGGGTTTAACGTCCCGAAACTACCATACGATTATGAGAGACGCTGTAGTGGAGGGCTCCGGAAATTTCGACCACCAGGGGTTCTTTAACGTGCACCCACATCTGAACACACGGGCCTACATACAACATTTTCGCCACCATCGGAAATGCAGCGACCGCTGCCGGCATTCGATCCCGCGACTTGCGGGTCAGCAAAACTTCGGTATCAGATCACGTGAATAGAGGATGAAGGTAAATGACACTTCTAAACATGATAATCAGGACATGAAAGGGATGTACAGCATAATTTACGCCCACCTAATAACTCATTTTAAAGTGTTCATTTTAAAGTGACACATCAACCTTCCTCATTCGTTCTTCGCATATCATTGATTTCTACAGTAAGTGAGATATGCCATTTTTTTAATCTCAAAATCTGGCCTTTTGGCACTTTAAATGACTGTATACAGGAGGAACACAGTTTATCCCTCTGTCATAGGAACCAGGATAACACAAAAGTGGCAAGTGTACTCACAAAGCTAGTTGAACGTTTGTAGTGCACTTATTCGCCTCAAGGGCGAAGCAACTTATGCGGAAGAGAGAATTGTATTTGTCACACAAAAAACGCAGAGCCGCCCGAACATTCCTGTGCACTGCTGAAGCAACAAGACACATCAAAATAGCATACACAAGAGAAGCACGAATCAGCGACTGTCGCACCTCGACACCTAAAGTGGCTGTTCGAACACAGAGAAAGAATCACGAAACCAATACACAAGTATGCACTGGACGAGAGTGAACTAACAACTCTCACAATTGTTATTTGTGTAACAGTTCTCACAGCGACCTATACTTTCGCAAACGGGGCCGTTGCTGTGAGCAAACTATCAGTTCTTCTGTAACTTCAACACAAGCTTGTGCTGAAGCGACAATACGTACAAACCATCCCAATCACGACACGAATGGGAGCGCACCTTCCACGCACGGGGTCACGGCCTCCAGTGGGCGCCCTTCGCGCCACCTCAGTGATGATAACGAGAAGACGCTGAAGCGCCCCCGATCTCTTTGCACCGCCACCGATAAATTGTATATTGCCAGTAAAAGTGAGTCAAATGCATGGCCAGTGGCACAGGTCACGAAAAAAAAACAAGTGCGCACGCTGTCTCATTAGAGGGCGTTTTTAGCCGACACGTTTTTCCAAGAGCCGTGCTGTTATACGACCAATGAACTTCACCACAGACGTTCGAGACAACGTGACGCTACAAATAGCTCTCCGATAGTGTGCTGATGAACGTGTGCTTTGTGGCCGAGTCGTTTAGCGTGGGTAACTGCTGAACAAAGGGTTGTAAATTAAACTCCATGCGAGAGAAATTTATCTTTATAGTTTTTTTTTCTTTGCATCTCATAGCGGTAGTTTGAAAAGTAATACTGAGGCAAAGAATACGAAAGTGGAGCCGTGCTGAACGCCGGCATTAAACTCTTTCGCGTTAAAATACACATGCAACGTTCCTTTAGGTATAATACTTAAAACCGCATTTACAACGCGCAATATTGCTTGCGCAGCAATCAAAACCACACACTAAAAATCGCCCTAAATTCCAAGTGCTTCGATACACTGTCCGTGCAAAATCTGCTACGGTGTGAAACGTTTTATTATTGTGCAAAACATAAATTGAGTAAACAGAGGTGTTTCAAGCGGCCCGTACGGCACGATCACAGGGCACACCATAATCGAGGAGTCTGGATTAACTTCGACGACGACCAGCGGTTATTTGTAATGCACAAAAGGGTAAACTGCGTGAGCGTTTCTTGCGGGTCAGACTCGTCCAAATGCTGCCGCAAGGTTGGGAAAGGAAACTGGCCTCGTTGTTTTTAGATACGTAACATAACGATAAAAGCTGGCAACGCCGCTGCTGCAGAAAAATGAAACTTTGCAGAACGTGTCTCTATAGCGAATGCGTCGTAGATGCGGTATTTTACACCGTAGATGCCGCGTGCTCTGCCGAAAGAATGAAGGTCCATCTCAAGTGCACGACACAGTTACAGCGTATTAAAAAAATCAATTTTTATCTAGATCATTCCTGAACATTTTTATTAGAAAAGTTTTAGTTTTCAGGCATGCGTATTCTGCGCAACGGTTATCGAAGACTCTCATCACTTTCAACCGAGTGCAAGTGCATACGTGCGTATCAATTCGAAAAACAGAGCGTGTCCTGTGCGTTTCGTCAGATGCCTTCATAACTTCCAAACGTAATTACTTGCAGCGTCACAAAAACGCGGCGCACACACGTACGCTTTATCGGCTCTCAATGTCGATATTTTTATTCTAACTACAACCTTCGCTATCGCAGCTTTGTTGTGCTAAGCCCCGCCTCCAGAAAGGTCTTTTGAAAGGGGCCAACCATCCCTTACATTCCGCGGTAGACAACTTTCAGTCGATCGCTTTCAGCGAGATCATTTCCTTTCGAGGAAAACAACTGTGCTTCATTACGATGTTTAAGTTCGCCCTACAACTGCTGCTCTGCACGGCAGTCATTAACACACAATCTCCGGACTTCCTCACTGACTGCGTGTCGAGTTCGGAACACGTAACTGCGGCGCACACATGCATCCTGGTACCGCAGGCTGATATACGCACGTACGGTAGGTCCTACAAATTGATAGCCGAGACCGTGCTGCAGGAACCCTCCAATCAGCAGAACCCGAAATTCCTCAACACGGTCTACAACGTCAAACGGGCCGCAGTCAAGGTGAGCGTACTGTTTTTCATTTTATATCTTTTGATACCGAAAGCTAGGGTGTAAGCTGGCCCCGCCGTGTTGGTCTAGTGGATAAGGTACTCGGCTGCTGACCCGCAGGTCACGGGTTCGCATCTCGGCTGCGGCGGCTGCATTTCCGATGGAGGCGGAAAGGTTGTAGGCCCGTGTGCTCCGATTTGGGTGCACGTTAAAGAACTCTAGGTGGTCGAAACTTCTGGAGCCCTCTACTACGGCGTCTCTCATAATTATATGGTGGTTTTGGCACGTTCAACACTACATATCAATCAATCAAATAGGGTGTAAGCTGGCTTATGAATAGTTTCTGGCTACGCAACGTATACAATGTCGTAATTACATAACGGAGGCGTTGTGCGGTTGTGCTGGACGTCGTGCGTTACTCTCAGCTCAGCCAGTAACATTCACAGTTTGCAAAACAAGCAAGTTTTTAGTTGTGGGAACGTGGTTTGGCAAAGTAAATTTGAGCAAACCAACTTCTTTCAAAGAACGTGGAGAGAGCGAGTTTATTAGCCTAATGTTCAACCCACTACTCAACAATGAAGTTTTAGCAGATTATGTAAATGAATAATGCCCTTACATTATCTAGGTTATTGATTAAAGTGTGGATATGGTAAAGGACGCCCTAGGGGAGGACTCCAGGCACTTTGACTGCATCCTGTTTCTTAACGAGCATTTTCACTTAAGTACGCGGCTCTTTAGATGCGCGCAAGTAGGCCATTGTGGTCGCTAAGGCCGACATTTGATCCGCGGACCGAAGGCTCAGTAGTCGAGCACCGTATCCGTGCACCCTGCCGCCTTAGCGGGTTGCTTTGCTAGCTTCGTTAAAGAAAAGCTAGTAGTAGACCGACCAATCTTTTCCCTCATCGACACCTTTACTCTGCCAACTGCAATCACAGCTTTTAATTTCTTTACATTCCTTTACTATTTCCTCTCCTAAATATAATACACATATGCATAAGTGGTACTTCTAGTACGTCAGTTTCTGCGTGTCTGTCTGCGCTAAAATTATTCAGTCTAAGCAATGTTTTACCCGTCGCACTCATCTCAACTATTCTTTGCTATAATTCAAGGTTACAGCTTCGACAACTAATAATATACCTCCTATTACAATTCTTTAGTTTTTTCTGTTATCAAGCTATCGTCTCCTGTTTTTGGTGTTTTTGGTGCATGCTTCTGCATAGCGGCTCATTGAAACGGGATTTTTTTTTCTTAACTCCCGCCCAGTTACCCCCTTTCTGCTTTACGTGCCACGACCAGGTCGATCACTGTCCCGATTTCGGGTATGACGTCTCGTCACTTTTTCTATATTTTAATTGGAACCTCAGTCGCACGAAGTATAGGCTCGCCTAATGTGCTTTCTGCAGTTCCGTATCATAAGAAGGCCTTCCCTGATTCACATTCTAATACTAAGCCGAGACTGGACTTCTTGTTGCGACTTGTTGTTGCGAGTAGGGTGACATCAATGGGATACATACTAGTGCAAACTTTGAAAAAGTCACACTCGCGAAAACAAGTGCGGGGCAGAAGAAAAGCCGTACTTTGTGTTTCCCCTTCCTTCAACTTTTTTCGCATCTATTTTACATTTATGCACTGTTATATATATTAGAGGAGAATATACAATGTTCTGTTGCGTAGACATATTTGAAGCATTCGTATGTAAGCAACACATCTTGACATTATTTTGTCTGAGAATGTCACTTGTGGTGTCAGCTGCAAAGTGAGTTTTTTCTCGCTTTGCCTTTATTTTTTTATTTTTTTATTTTATTTTTGCTAGCATACGATTTTAATCATTACTATTTTCCTACTAATGTCACGCTCTTTTTTTTCCCCACGAAGGATCGAGATTATGTGAAGGAAGGACCCAACCTTCTCTTGGAGTTTACTACTAGCCAGAGTGCCTGCCTTCATTCATGTCACCACACCGTTTACATGTGCCCGCCCATTGACGACAAGGTGAGAACCTCTGGAAACACTAGGCAAGAAGTCGCTATATTCGGGCACCCCACTTCGTCGAAGTTTTCTGATGTAATTCACTTTATCCACGATAGAATTTCGATATATGAAAATTCCTACGCAGAAAACAATGCAATTCAGTGGACTTAGTGTCACATGGTAGTAACTGAATTTCAGTTGGCTATGTCGTCATTGTGAAAAAGCTGAACAGGCAGCCGACTTTTAAAGTCCAGTGGCATTGAGAGCACTTTTGGTTAGTCATGAATGCAGAAGCATTCTTCCTGACAATGCCGCATGCAGCCGATTCTCTACGTGGACCGACACCCAAGAGCAGCAGTGGCAAGTCAGAGTGGCTGAGCGGCTTTGGGCACGCAGTAAACCAGCGGAGACGCCCAATTTTGAAGCCGCAAGTTGCCTCAAATCAAAATGCACAGTCCTGTTGTCTAGGCAGTGGTCCTTTAGTTTCTTCGTGAAAGCGTCCGGTTGCCCGGGGAAAAAGAGGGGATGGGTATTGATAATCTTGACGACTGCGCCAAAAGAACATCAGACACGTCCCGAGTCACTTATGCATGCACCTATGACCACAGTAAGGCCAAAGCAATCTTCTTCATTTTCAGCGCAACGCTCCTGTCGCGACACACTTAGACCGGTTGATGCACCGGATGAGGTTTCGCATCACGTCCAGGATCTGAGGCACCAGATTTCGCTTTCCAGTGCCTTCGAGATGCACCAACGTTTGACCACGCGGTCAAGGCATGTGATTTCATCATTGGATGTCAGTTTTGATAACTGCACAATGGCATGTGCAATTTGAAAGGGACTGGCGACGTATTACGGTCCCGTGATAACGCGGCACGCCGGTCGAAGTTCTCGTTTGTTAAGGCATCTCGGACTTTCTGTTTAAAGGAAACTAGAAACAGAGGTGGGATGTTATTCTGATGGGAACCACGCCTTGCACTGTTTTGAAGATCACGTCAAATTAGGCCAGCTATCAATGCGTTTAGATTTGGGTCGTAGGTTGGAACTAATCCGCCATATATCACACGCAGTGACATCCCCTTGTAGTCATTAATGTCTACGTTTGGATAAGTTTGCGTGATGTTGTGAAGTGGTATTATGGTGGTGCTATAGTGTCACACCTAGGTAGTGCGCCCAGCGATCATGGTGCGCGCAGCGTGTACACTTCATTATAGGTGTTCACGTATATTTTTATATTTGAGAAGACAGGCTATGCGGCATGATTGCCGAAAAAATGGCGACTGGGTCAACATGGTTACTTTTAACAGCCACAAAGTTCCTCAAGAGAAATCATCACCTACAGCCTGTCGTGTTCACATTTCTGTTTGCATAGCGGTTGTAACCCCGGTAAACCGGTGTTACAACCTGGTTAACCATATTTTGTCTCACACATGCACGTATTTTTAAGCAATATGCACACCTGTTCGCTCGCCTGTACCTTCAGTGGCGGGACAAACTAAATTGGATTCATGACTTCCAACCAGTAGTACAATGTTGCACAGCCCTGAAGTGCCCGACTAGCCACTTAAGCTGGGCTTTTCTGCTTAAATACGCAAATACCAATGCCCTAACGATACTTTACATAGTCATGCCACCTTCTACGTCCTTGTAGTATGCTTCAATCCTGAATAAAAGCTTAGCTTATAGCTAAAATACTCTTGTTGCAAGTCGTACGATGCTCAAAACAAGTTTCTATTGGTCCGTTTTTAGGGTACATGAAGCGTTACTAAATGCTCACGCCATTTACTATGCCTATGTGGGTCACTTCCTTTTCCTACTTCGTTTACCTAGTATATCTACCTTGAATACTTTCTAGTGAATACTATTGCACAAAGTATATCCTAACTACCTTGTTGGGCAATAAAAGCGTGTACAGGCTACCGTTCGTGAAGCACAATTGTATTCAATTTAGGCACTTTTTGACTCTGCTGCTCTCATTTTGGGTACATTGGAAATGCCATAGAAGGTGCTTCTCACCCGTTTTTTTACTTATCATTCTTGCCAGTGTACACCAACTTGTCTTTCCTTGTTCCAGGTGAACGGGCTGTGCCAGGCAGTGTTCCACTACCGTAATGGCGTCTTCGACATCGAACAATCTTGGTGCAAGCGCACGGATTAAGTACGTACGACTTTCATGGGAGCAGCTTGCACATTGCTGAGTGTGTGCTTCATTTTACATTGCTCTTGTTGGTATCTGTCTGGCTGACCACACTTGGAGAAAAGCGCCAAAAAAGCTTAATTTGGTCTTACTCTCTAAACAAACAAAGAACGCCTATAAGGGGTGTCATTTTGTTCCGCAACAATCATCCGGCTTGCTTGCGCTTTCTTTCTTGCAAACAATGCACTGTGCACTTTCCTTGTGTCACACAGATGCCATATTTGACTGGTCGTTTTGGAGCGCTCTTCTGGGAAAGTGATAGAGAGATTGCGTCTTTTCCTTTCGTTAGCTTCTCCCTGAGAAGAGTGCTCTATAGCACTTCAAACGACCAGTCAAAAATTAATTTATAACGTGCATGTTGTTCAATGTTGCAAGGACCCAAATCGTGCAAAAAAGATGATGAATATTTTTTGTGTGACAAAGACTCCTTTTCTACTTTACGTAAGATATGGTTTGTTGTGGGTATACGTTGAATATAACCAGGTGATAATAGAATCCCAACGTAGTTCATCTCATTATTTTATCCCCATTTGTTAATTTAAACCGGACAATTATCTTACTTTAGTCCCCACGTCTAGTGTTTCTCCGCATGCATTTTTTCTGTAAGCTTCGCTCTTGTACTTCGCATTAGCCATTTTCCAGACTAAATCCAATACAATGGATTGTTCCTCTCACTGCAATTTGTACATTTACCTTCTCGGAACACAAGGCTGTACATGTCGCACACCTGTTTTTTTTATTTCATTTATGGGGCAACTCTGCCTCAATTCATGGCACACGGCCGTTGAACCGCATAGCACGGGATCTTATCGCGGCCACTGCGGGCACACTACGATGAAAGGGCATTGTTGCAGCCCCTGTTATGTGTGGGTTTAAGATCCCTACATACCGTTTTCCGCACCTGGATTGTCTATACAAAACTAGATGGCTCCTTCGCATCGAATTGCCCCAGCCTTTTCCTCGGTGGCGCTGCCGTGATGTGGCATGTGGTGGACATTGCCCTGCAGCCTACGGTGAGCAATGGTGGTGGTAGTGGTCTTCGAAGCAAGAAAATGGCATCCTACCTCTGTCATCCATAGGGCGACAAGACATGGTGTCTAAGAGAAAAAAAAACGAAGAATGACCCTATATCTGCATGTTTCACTGCAAATGTCGTCGAAAGACTATAGTCTTGCGTGTAGAGAGTGTGAACAAAACGTTTATTCGATGTTCTACGCGAAAAAATTGGTGAAATATATTATAGAGGCGCTGCGTTAGCGAGTATCAATCCGTGCAGCGAAGGCGAACGAGCGCATCGAAGCCCGTTAGACATGAGCGCTATCTGGCAGTTATCTGCGAAAATGGAGTAAGCGTGTGCGCAAGTCTTGGAGGAGATAAGTTGTAGTAGAACATGTAGCGACGGGCAGGCGCCACCACCTCAATTTTCTACCACCAGCACCACCTTGTCTTAGCAAAGCGTTGAAAACACTTGCCTTTTTAAGCATCGCGTTACATTATCACCCTCAGCGTGACAAACGCTACGTACCTAAAATTACTTACGCATGCCTTCTGTAGTACAAACACACATACAAAATATTGACGTCTTGTTATGGTGCCATAGATATGCAAAATATTTGCTTTTTCATTGACAATCGCAGAAAGTATGAACGCTGAAACTTGAGCAATAATAGTGGCCGCTGCGCATGAGTTTAGCCGATTGAAATATCGTTTGGAGTATCGTTATGGCGGAGAAAGAGATAAATGTACAGGCACAGACCAAAATTAGTCCGCGCTGTACCCGGTTTGTTGGCATTCATTCCGGGAGCGGCGATGGCGCATCGGCCAACCCTCAGTGATGGTGAAGAACTGAAAAAAGAAAAAGTCCAATAGATCACGTGTTCAAATGTGGCAGTGCCCATTCGCCACTGTGGAAAACTGTCTATAGGTGGTCAAAATTTCCGGAGCTCGCCTCTGCGTTGCATCTTACCACGTCACCTTATGTGAAAGTAAAGCAGCAATGTTTATTGTTGTCAATTCACGGTAACTGCTTTTTGTTTCACGATGTCTTTATGAAATCTGTCATTTCAGGCTACTCAGGCATGCACAGCCCGAATCCCTAACCGTGACTCCTGAAGCGTGCCAGCGTCAGGCGAGAGACACGTAGATATGAAAATGCAATAAAATGCGATAAAGCAAAAAAGCCCGTACCTATAGTATGGAATCATTTCATATATGTATGTACGTATGCATGTATCTGTATATGTCTATGTATGAATATATGTGTATACTTGAGTGTGGGCTGTACGTCAGTATCAGACAATTCTGGACTAGACAGCAGCATGTTCTTGGAACCGAGGTGTGAATTCGTGACGGGTTGCAACCGCCTGCACCTCGTTGTATCTGAAAGCCTTCACATCGAATTAATTTGTTCCTTGCTTTGAAAAGGCAGTCAGATTGACTTCAGCGTCAGAATGACCAACCCGTGGACTGGTTCACGGGTTCAGTACATCCAGATCGGACTTCAACAGCAGGAGACACCTGAATTCTCGTCAGAGCTACAGCCTTCTGGCAAACAACTAAGGCAACGTAACTCCTCGATTACGAATAAGAAAACAGCCGCCCGTGTCAGAAGCCATGCGGCTGGCACACTGCGAGGCCCGACGGTCAGGGTCTTACGTTCTCGCTTACTCCGTCTCGCACAACAGGTGTAGTGCGGACTAGTAAGACTTCTTGTGTGTGATGAGCTTGAGCCAACTAATAGCCCCATGTGTTATACCATTCCGAATGCGATTAAAGTTTTGGCTTTGTATGCTGAGTAACACTTGCTCTCTTATGCCTTAGAAATAAAGGTGATTATACTGCTTTTGATATGTTTTCTTACGTTTTTGATGTATTGTATTTCATTTGTGGCTGGTCACGACACCTCAGCTACTGTTTCGTGCTCGGCTCGTGCGAGCAATCTAAACCAATAAAACCCACCAGCGAAGTTAGGAATTTTCCTGATTGAATTTCTAGCATAGAATTGGCCTCGATGAGAAACAGTGTAGTCAGGGCTGTCTAAACAACGCTTTACTGCCAGTCTTCACTTTGTGTTCGGCCAAACATTTGTAATGCGGGCTAAGTAGCGTTATTAACGCGGGCACCGTTCGGCGCTGAATACATCAAATGGCTGTTTTATTGCGCCATTTTATTGCCTCTGAGCTTTGGTGCTACATGCGTACTATACCATCAAGTACGGAAAACCCTTCGGTGAACTAACGATTGTCCATACTACGTTGTTCATGGTCAGAACAAGCAGTTGACGTAAAAGAAATCTACGGCATGCGTGCACACCCTAGAACTTACCCGACCATAATGTCTTTGACACATGCATTGTGCGCGGATGCGGCATATCTGTATGTTTACATCTACAATGTTAAAAAGCTTGTGGCATATTTTTTTTCATTCTCCCTGCTGTAGCCTCGCGGGTGACAACGGAACACTGCACCTTTGAGGCCGTTCTAGACGACACATTTTGGTCACAAGCTCGTGGCCTAACTAGCAAGACATCAAGCACAGGCCGTCGCAGGCAGTTTCGTCGTCTGCAGTGACACATGACGGCATAAAGTAGTTCGCGAGAAGGGGAGGGACGCAGTAGCAGAGGGCTCCGAAAATTTCGAAAATACGGTGTTTTGACATGAACTGTTATTACTGAGAACACGGGGCTCTGTCATTTTAAATTTGTCGAATTGGGCCCCGTGGCTGGCATCAAGCTTGCCTCCGTCGGTTGAGCAACTGAGCACCACAACCCCTCCGCAGAGGCTGAAAGAGCTATAATAAAGGAGTGTGCCGGCGGCAGTCGTTCAAGGTGGAAGTATCCACAGGTCTCTGCAGAAAGCCATGGGTCTGAGGTGATAAGTTCACCCTTTTAGCTAGATGTCGACAGTCTTTGAGGCTTGAGTTGACAGATTTGGGAGTTTCCGAGAGGACACTTTCTTTTCTTTTGTGAGGTTGCATTGCGTGGGTTGGTACGTCCTTCAAAACCCAGTTTGTCATGGCCGCAAAATGAACGCCTGTATATTTTCTCGGTATGTGTACGATCACGAGAATCACTGGCGTAGTCAAATGGGCTTCAAGAAAACTATTTTCCTCCCCTCCTCCCTTCCTCAAAAAATATTCAATTTCGCACGTGTATACGCGCACGTGGGCACACGCATGCATATACTTACAGCGCACGGATGAACATGCTTTTAAAGTACGACTGAACGCTCCCCTCCACTTCCCCAAAAATGCAACTATGCAACTGCTGTGGGGCCGAGAACCTGATGCGATAGCCTCGAGAGCGTGCTAAGCAAAAAGACAAAAAATTGGCAGATCGCACGAAGAGTGAGATTCGATGATATGCGAAGAACGAATAAGAAAGTTTGATATATCACTAAAATCAGCACAACGTTACGAGGAGGAGATAAATGATGCCGTACGTGACTGCCGCGTCACGATTATCATGTTCAGATGTGTCGTTTACCTTCATCACCTATTCACGTCACGTGATATCGATTTTGGTATATGTGGAGCTAGTGAAACGGCCGCAAGCATGTTATGAGCGTGGTATTTTGTCATGTTCTTACATGACACGCGTGTCAGGATTATCGTGTTTGCACCAGTCATATACTGTCGTCATCCATTGACTTCACTTAACACAAAATTTGTTATGTGGAGCTAGCAAAACTGCCGAGAGCGCATCTTGAAGGGCCCAATATACAAAGTAGCGGTGATGCGTGCGCACGCTGAGCACAGCGACGCTACGTTAGCAAAACGCGAGCACTCGATTATATTGTCTGACGCCAGGCGCATTCGGCGCGAACATCGTCGGTCGGCGCGGCCTGACGACAACCCGTGCGAAATGGGACATGCTGCATTTCGCGGTGATGCGTTACCCAGAAAACAATGCATCTCCCTCTTTTTGTGATGGATGGACGCCGGACGCGCTAAAACGCACATGCGTCAAAGCAACGCAGCGCACACCTGCGAGTATATGGCAGGACCGGCGCCTTGCGTGGCAACGACGGCGTGACGCAACAAAATGAACGCCGGCGAGCAAGCGCACCGCGTCGCGTCGAAATGTGCTGACACCTTGCTGTGGAATGTAGACATGTCCTCACACGACACTCGTTTTATGATTGTCAATTTTAAATCAGTCACATACCTTTGTCATGCATTGACGTCACGTAATACCAAATTTGACCTATATGAAGCTAGCGAAACGGCTGCTAGCGCATCATGAGTTTGGCATGTAGATATGTTGTTACATGACGCGCATGTGGTGATTATCGTGTTTGGATGTGTGATTTACTTGATGTCATCCGTTCGCATCGCCGATTACTGAGTTTCGTACATGTGAAGGTAGCGAAACGGTCGTGAGCGCATCATGAGCGTAGCATGTAGTCATGTTAATATTTGATACGCATCTCATGCTAATCATGTTTGCACCAATATACATACCTTCGTCATCCATTCATGTCCCGTAATACCAGAATTGGTATATGTGACGCAAGAGAAACGGCCGCGAACGCAACATGAGCGTGGCATGTAGTCATGTCATTACATGAAATGCATGTCACGATTTTATTATTAGGGTCTGTCGCTCGTGTTTGCCATGCACTCATGTCATACCATACCAGTTTTGCAACATGTCATGTGAAGGAAACCATCGCAAGAGCTGCAGGACCATGAAATGTAAATCATGACATTCATGACATACATGTCATGCGTTTCATCGTATGACTAGTCAATTATGTTTTTCATACAGTCAATTTATGCCATACCAAGTTTGGTATTGATACAATATCGAAACAAACAGGAGAGCTAAAAGTCGTAGGCGGCTAGACAGACAGATAGATAGATAGATAGATAGATAGATAGGTAGATAGATAGATAGATAGATAGATAGATAGATAGATAGATAGATAGATAGATAGATAGATAGATAGATAGATAGATACGCTCAATGTCGCTGAAGTTCTCTAATAAATGCTTCGCATTTAAAAACAGAAACAAATGCCTCCCCCCTACCTGAAAGTAATTGTGTGGAAATGCGAATGCATTACGTAGCGTTCATAACGGCGTTTCGCAAGTGAGAACCCAGCGTTAGAAGAATGTTTTCTTTTTTTTTCTTGCACCATGCAGCCAATAGTGCCGTTCGCCACACATGTCGTTTTCTGTCGCGACAAACGTGGTATTCGTTTCCGGCTCTACTTGCTAGTGTGCACGGTTAAAAATACTATGAAGTGAATAAAACAAACAGCGCGCTAGGCTCGGCGGTGGCGTTTCGCGGTGGCGTCTCGAGCACACAGTTCTCTAGCACACATTCCGGATGTTCTTGGGAGGCACCCAGCCTGCGAACGGTCGAGAGTGAGGCGCGAGCGGACGAGAAAGTGGGGAAAGGGAAGAGAGAGAGCGAACAGCGAGAGAAAGAGTGCTGCACGTGCCCTCTCGCAAGCTCTCTCGCACCACATTGTCCACTTGCTAGGAGTGAGGATAAGCGCGCGCACCCTCAGCCGATGCTAGGGGTGAGGGAGTGAGAGCGGAGAGATTCCGTCTGCCCGGGTGAAAGGAGGGGGCTGGGTATTGATAATCTTGAAGGCTGCGCCAAAAGAACATCGGACACTTCCCGAGTCACTTATGCATGCACCTAGGACCACAGGAAGGCCAAAGCAATCTTCTTCATTTTCAGCTCAATGCTCCTGTCGCGACACACTTAGACCGGTTGCTGCACCGGATGAGGTTTCGCATCACGTCCAGGATCTGAGCCACCAGATTTCGCTTTCCAGTGCCTTTGAAATGCGCCCACGTTTGATCACGTGGTAAAGGCGTGTGATGTCATTGTTAGATGTCAATTTTGATAACTGCACAATGGCATGTGAAATTCGAAAGGAACTGGCGACGTCTCATGGTCCCGTCATCACGTGGCACACCGGTCGAATTTCTCGTCTGTTGAGGACTTTCTGCACAGAAAACTAGAAACAGTGGTTGGATGTTTTTCTGATGGGACCACGTCTTGCACTGTTTTGAAGATTGCATCAAAATAGGCCAGCTATCAATGCTTTTATAGTTGGGTCGTAGGTTGGAACTTATCTGCCATCTATCACAACCATTGAGATCCCCTTGTAGTCATGGCGCTGTCTGCGTTTGGGTGATAAGTTTGCGTGATGTTGTGTAGTGGATTATTGGGTGGATTCGATTATTGCGTGATGTTGTGTAGTGGATTACAACAAAATACTTAACGCCACGCCGCGGAAAAACCAAAGAAGTGTGAACGATTACACATACGAAGTGCCACAACAGCGTGTCAATGTGTATGCGAATTCATTTTTTCCAAAAACAATTCGTCAGTTGTATGCTTTGCCATTACCACTGGTTCATTGTGGTTCACTGGAAAAATTTGAGGAAGGGCTCAAAGATATTTTTCTGTAAACATGGTCTACTATGTTAATTTATTGCAATTTATTTGTATGCTTACTACGACTGCACTGTTTTTTCTTCAGCCTCAATGCCGGTGTTTCCGATGTATGTAATGTATCATTTCCAAGTTCGAGTGTTGCTGTTTAAATTGCTGTATGATTTGAATGTATTCATGTTTGTCATTCTTAGTATGTCCCACCCCTGTAACAGCGGAAAGGCTAACAGTATTTGGAAAATAAATAAAAATAAATAACACCTGCTGGCGCGGGGACACCACTACGGACAATGCCGGATGCCTGACATAGCCAGACTCAGGAATGCATTTCATTTAAAGAAAAAAAAACGGCTCACGCCTTGTTTCAGGTGGGCCTTGAATAATTACAAATGACTCGCACGAGACCCGACTACTCGCATCACATGCCATTATCATGGGACGTAGGAAAGTGACAATATTAGGAATAAGTTACCTAAAGGAGAGCGCAGGCATATTTTGCAACATTATCAAGTAACGTTTACCAGGTTGGTGTGCTGATAAGAAGTACAAAAGAAAAGATCAGACGTGAACCAGTGCTGTCTAATAGTCAGTTTATTTTTGTCAAATTAATTTGTTCAAGAAGGGAACTCGATAAGCGCAATCTTGTCATAAGACGCATCATTGACGCATAAAGCGATCACTTGTGATCACAGTGTGATAGATGAGTGCGTCCACGACAACAGAATAAAACGGTGCGCATCTGCCGAATCCCCACAGCAGAAACATCATTAAAGAGCCCTGCCGTGGTTGTCTATTGGCTATGGTACGCGGCTGCTGACCTGCAGTTCGGGGAATCGAATGCCATCTGCGTTGACAGCATTTTCGATGGAGGTGAAAATTCAGTAGGCCTGCGTGCTCCGACTTGGGTACAAGTTAAAGAAATCCAGGGGTCAAAATTACCGGAGCCTTCCCCTACGGCGTCTCTGAAAGTGACATGGCAGTTTTGGGGCGTTAAACTTAACCTATGAATCAAAATATCGTTGAAGATATTGTGACATGAGCCAATTGTGATATTTGTTTTCCTGAGTATGTATCTTTTGTTCTATTCTACTTTTTCTAAATGCTCCCCCACTGTAATGCCAATTGGAGCAGTAGGTAATGTGTGGAAAGGAAGAAGATTATGTGCAGCAGTGGATCACCCCTTTACAAGAGGAGCCGAGCGCAAGCTGTTGCCCCGAGCGCTGTGATTTCTGCGTCGGTTGCTGCTGCCCACTTGCCGCATTAATAGACCTGCTGTGCAAGTACTACTTACGCCAATAAACGCCGTTTCAGAGTGGTGGAGGTCGTGGCGGAGTAGCAGCAACAGCAGCGCAAGTCAATGGCGCGGTGACGGGTGCTGTCTGAGAGACGGGCAGCAGTGCCTCAGAGACCTGCCCCCGTATTACCTGCCTGATGGCAGGCCCGAGACCTTCAGGAGAGGGTTCCGTTGCCGGTAGATCCGACAGGCACGAAAGTTGTCGGGCCACTTCCTTGCGCACATATCGTTTGATTTCCGACATTATTGTGTTGTGGTCTCCACCCAAGGTCAATGCCGCAAGAGTTTTATCGGTAGCCGCTGGCCGCCGTGTCATGACCCGTTGTTTGCGCATCTCCTCGAAGCTCTGGCAAAGAGTGGCGAGTTCGGACACGGTACATGGGCCCGTGGCCAGCAGCCTCTGGAAGGCGTCGTCATCTACTCCCTTCAATATGTGTTTGATCTAGTCTGCTTCGACCTTTGAAGGGTCAAGGCGCTTGCATAAGTCGAGCACATCCTTGATGTAGCTTGTGAAGCCTTCCCCCTGAAGCTGTGCGCATCCACGTAGGCGCTGTTCGGCACGAAGCTTGCGTACCTTGGGGCGACCGAACACATCGGTAATGTGTAGCTTAAATGCACCCCATGTGGCGAATTCCGAGTGGTGGTTGTTAAACCAGAGACTCGCTATCTCTTTCAAGTAGAAGGGTACATATTGCAGCTTCGAAGGGTCGTCGCACTTGTTGCTTGCGCTTACCTTTTCAATTGTAAACAGCCAATCTTCTACGTCTTGCTCATCGGTACCGTCGAAAAAAGGTGGATCGCACACGCGTGGCGCAGTGGGCACGATGACCATGGAAGGCTGGGTCGCACCTTGCTGGGTGTTTTCTTCAGCCGTTTCTGGGATGGCAGGTAGTTTCCTGTTGCGGAGATTTAGGTTGAGTTACCCCACACCTCCATCACTCTAAAACAGGGTTTATTGGCGTAAGTAGTACTTGCACAGCAGGTCTATCGATGCGGAAAGCGGGAGGCAGCAACCAACCCAAAAATCACAGCGCTCGGGGCATCAGGTCTTGCTCGGCTCCTCTTGCTAAAGGTGTGATCCATTGCGACTCATAATCTTCTTGCTTTTCACAAATGAAATAAAAAAGTGGCGATAGATAAGCAATATATTTAAACACGATTTATGTATCACTTCAGGAAAAATGGACTAACATTGACATGCACCCACCACAAACTTTAAATAGGTCGCCAAGTTACATTTTAGCAATAATTTCTTGAAAATAACTACAAATATAATGAGGATAACTTCAACAAGAATGTTGAGAGGATACATGAAACCTTTGTTTTGGAGACGATATTGAATGCATGCAGACCTCTCAACAGACAGCAATATTTCTAGACGTGGAATTATTTGTGGTGGCTGTAATTTATGCCAGCGACACAATCTGAATTCGTGTAGATAAAAGATCTGAATAGCTTTACATACAGGTATCCATATGAGCCTACGTTCACCCTTATTTCGAGGCTTTTATATGTAGCCATATATAGATGAAGACCATGTGTTGCCATATACAGCAGCGTCCATATATGGGTATATAAGGGATTGGGTAACACCTTTTCATAGGAGGGAAAATGCACCGCCATGATGAGCTTCGCGCGGGAGTAAAAAGGCCAAGGGCGCAGCCTTGTCAGTGCATTTTGGAAGGGTCACGCCTACTTGCGCAGCCCAAACAGTACAATGGTGGTGCCCAGGGAAGCGTTTTCCAAGGTATATATAAGGTTGCAGAAGGTCCATGAATGGGGATTCCATATATAGCCTGATATGCCCAATTTCTGATCTATCTATATATAGGATATATATATATAAGTCCACATACGAGATTTTCTTCAGAAAATGCTTCAGCGTGATTTAGACGAAGACCAAGGAGACACACAGAACAGAGATGACCAGAAACTGCACTGAAGCCTGTCCAAATATGTACCAACTCGCCAAATTCAAAGTGCTATTAGAATTAAGTTACCTGAAGGAGAGCGCAGGTGTATTGTACAATATTTTCAAGCAACTTTTACCGCGTTGGTTGATTTCATTTATTTATTTGATTGATAGGTGTGATTTAGCGTCCCAAAATCACCACATGAGCATGAGTGACACCGTAGTGGAGAGCTCCGGAAATTTCTACCACCTGGGGTTCCTTAACGTGCACGGAATTTGAGCACACTGGTCTACAACATTCTCACCTCCATAAAAAATGCAGCCGCTGCAGGCGGGACCTGATCCCGTGTCCTGCGGTTCAGCAGCCAAAAACCGTTAGCCTTTAGACCACCACCGCCCGGGTTTTACCACCTTAGTGCCCTGCTAAGAAGGACAAGAGAAAAGACCAAACATGGACGAGTACTCACTGAAAGTTGGTTCATTTTTGTCAAACTCTCTTGTAGAAGAAGCCAACTCGATCAGTATAATCTCATCATAAACCACATCATTGACGCATAAAGCAATCACAGCGTGGTAGATCAGTGCGTAAACGACAGGAGAATACACAAATGCACATCTACAAATCTCACAGCAGAAGCATCATTAACAATGTTCTTGTCTTAGCGATAACCGAGTGGAACGCCTTGCCTGCCAGCATTGTAACGCATACACAGCAATCATCTTTTCAGTCTGCATTATTTGCGTCCCTTGAATTTGTTGGACAATTTTAGGCATTGCTGTATAACGTGTCATGCAGCTTTTTCAATGTGCTTGCTTGTGAAAACCTTGTTGTGTTATTTCTTGCTTTTTTTTGGTTGACGGACTGTGTATCCTAGCCATGTTTTCTTGTTGTCTTCTTTTCTTGTTAAAAATTGCTGTTGTCACTGATTACTGTATGAAACACCCCTTATGTAATGCCCTAGAGGCCCTTAAGGTATAGAAATAAATAAATAAATTAATAAATATTGTGACATGATCGAACTCTTCTTATTTAAGCAGACAATTGAATGAAGATGATGTACTTCTCTTTTACCTGGATTTTTTTAAACTTGGCCACCTAGCACTATTGTTTCACTTCATTTCAAAAGACTCCGTAGATGTGCATAAAGGAGCATTCGCAGCATTTATTGGAGGGAAGTATAGGGAAATAATGGCATGAATGTATTAGTAAGCAGTCATACGACAGGTGATGACTGTATAAGTGAGGTCTCAAAAAACACTTGATTGTAAGATAAGGTAAAGTTTCCGTGAACTAAAAACTAGTTCTTTGTAGGGCATCTGCTGCGCACAGCGAATGACAACTGCTTGTCACCCCCTGTTCTGCAGGCGCTGACCGCCCTATAGGTCGAATACTTTCCTTTGCTCATTTATAAATTAATCAATTTCTACCACTGCAATACATAAAAGATAAGTGATTGTAAGCCCTATACACGTCACAGATATAGACAACTGACAGTTTAGCCGATTCCGAAGCGTTGCCGTATAACGAGTTGGAAAAATTGGCACATCTGACGTATCTTGGGAAGCGCTCTTATGCGAAGCGTGCGTGCGTTGGGGAGGTGATGTCTCATATTTTTTAAATAAAGCAGAACGTCACAAAATGACGCCGAATATATGCGCACATGTGCGTACAGACGTAAGGTAAACAGTCAACTGTTTACTGCTACAGAACGATGCCAGCAGCAGCATGGGGGTTAGCAACACCAGAAGCGGTAACGTAATATGTAGCGATTGTGTCGGCGAAGATGACGGGCCTGGAGACTGGTAAGTAAGTGAGCTTCAGGAGATGGCGCGTCACTAAAATTGTACTATCCCTTATCTGACAGCTGTATCGTAGCAGAACGTATGTGCTGCTTATAAGATTGGATATCCAGCACTGGAACCGCAAGAACATTACAGTCTTCTTGAAAAGCAGTTCTGAGACCCGCAGTGGCTCTGAGATAGAATATACAATTGCCATGCAAAATGACAGAGCTTGATTTTCGCTCAGACCTTGTTTATTCTATGCTTTCGTTCGGTCAACGCTGCCGATGCCAGCTTCTAGGTGTCTAGCTCCTTAAGGCTGACGTAGTTCGTGCGTTCACGCGTGAGTTCGTGCATTCGTCTGTGCGGCCATCCGTACGTCCGTCTGTGCACTCTTCCATACGTCCATCCATTCGTCCATCCGTACATTTCTCTGTCTGCCCGTCCGTTCGTCCACGCGTTCGTACGTTCGTCCGTGCTGCTTGTCTCTCTTTTCATCCGTGCGTTCACCCGTCTGTCCATCTAGTGAACACTCCAAGTACCGCCATCTCGTACTTATTCGTCATATATATTCATCATATAGAATTACGGCCATCCAGCGGACATTCCAAGGACTAAATGACAGGTGGCTACCTACTACTACTACTACTACTACTACTACTATACTACTACTACTACTACTACTACTACTACATACATACATACATACATACATACATACATAAGGCTTCAGGAGCTTTGCTTTTAAAGATTACGCCATCTAGCGTTAAAAGGAGCTCTATGGACATGCGAAGCAGCGGGCACTGATGCTTACACTGGCGGGGGCGTCGATGCTGACGCTCACCGCGGCGTTGCGCAGAAGAAAAAATCTCGGGAGGCGCAAAGCACGCTGTGATGAACCGGTGTTTCCTACTGGAACAAGCCTATTGCTGCTAATGTGCAATAAAAGACAGGGGATGCCGATTAGGCAGAGAGACCCACAGTCTGCTTTTAAGGTCGTGGTACAACTCCCTCCTTCAAGCAAAAGTTCGAAAGAGGACATCTGATGACGCCACTCATCTACGCTTGCAAAAAGCGTGAAAATTGCTTCCGAAAGTACGGGCAGCATATTCTCCTGCGTGTTTTGTATGTCGCGCGAAGCGCCAGAATTCGGCCGATGAAAACCAAGGAGCACAAACATTGACGGCGCCTTTCACTTACAATCCGTCAACTGTGGCCGTCGTTTCAACGACACGATGAAAGGTGCCCTACTGACAGCTGGCAGACTGAAACCGGCGTCGTTTCACTCAACTGTAAACACACGCGCGTATGCACGCACATACACAAACACACACTCTCTCTGTCTCTCTCACTCACTCACGTCTATTGAATAACCGCTGAACATGACATCAACCAAATGCTTTAAAGCGTTTGAGTGCGCTAGCATCACCACTAACATTCTTTTTGATGTAGCGACCTTGGCACTCGCTTGATTTAGCGTCACGCGAGTGGGTTCTTTTTTTTCTTGCCACCTGAAACTGCTCAACCTCAGCCAATGTAACTTAAGCTATAAAAACAGCCAGGCACATTTCAGCACAAAATAAGATGAAGATGCTGATGGTATTTGCAAAATTTCACCCTTTCCAACTACAATAAAAGGGTTATTTACCTAAATATTATGCATCTTGTAGATGATTAGTACAACAGATGATTTACAGTTATATACAGGAGTTAGAAACTACTAATGACCATGATTTTTCTAAATATTTTTATGAGAAATACGTGAACCACCTAGTATATGGGATTACGTGGGATAATCCATAAGTCGGTTCACGCTGTTTTCCGTCTTGCCTTCACCATCTTTGTGCTACTCCCTAGGCCAAAGTAAAATAAGCTCCCACGAAGTGTTCGCTTTAAGAAATTCTTCATTTTCGCCAAGAGCAGATTTCTCAATGCGACGTAATCACAAGAGCACACACATTATGAAGTAGAAGCACAATCGAGCTCAGCGTCACACTTAGTGGGAGGGCAGGAGAAAGCGGGGTTATGCATATTTGAAAATCATAAGGGGTTATGACGGCACCCACATAAGAGCCACACCTCTGAGCCCATGTCTCTGTGTTCTAAGAATGTCTTCTCCTGTACTTCGTTTCCTACATTCAGTGCAACGCTGTAAAGCCTGGCGAGAATTCTTGCATTGAATGCGTTCGCACTAACACATAGTACGATTATTTTTGCATGTGAGACATTATTTATTTTCTTCTTTCTGCTTTGTGCGTCGGAAATATAAACGCCCGTTATGCGCCTTGTCTTGGTTATTATTTCTTGATGCTTTACTTGTAGCCTTTCGCGATGCTCTGCAGGCGCGTTTGTGCTCGTCTCGCACGAGCGTTTACAACGATGAAAGCTAAGCGCGAGATGCGCAATGTTACACATAAGTCTGACCGAACACTTCTTGCATAGAGTTCACAACGTTGCACCTGATGTATTAAACGGAGTATAAACGCATTTGTCAGCATAGGCGTGCACTCGAGGGGGACACAGCGGGTGCACCCTCCCCCTTGTCCCCTAATAGTCAGTGCGTGAAATCTGTCCCGTACGATAGTGCCTAGAATGCGCACCCATTCATTACATTGATGTAGAGGGGGGTGCTGCTATTAACCATTTACTCCCCTTAGAAGGGCACCCTCCAAACATGTACGTCCGCCAGACGACGCCAGCGATGCTAAGATTACCAATGAGAGTTACCTAGCGCGCGGGGTTCATTCAAGGGTGCTTATAAAAGTAAGATATATGGTCTCAATATGCAATGGCTGCATAAGGTAGAGTTATTGCTTTTTTTCCTCAATGTAGAGATATCAATTTCATGTAGCGTAAAAGGTGCACGTGTTCAAACTTTTACATGCTATCCAAGATCGATTTCTTTTCTGCTAGATCAGTTGCAATCACTGGAAAAGGCAATATACACTTCAACCGGTGAATTTAGAATGTATGATGAACACTCGGAAAAAAAAACTGATGTATTACAATTATGCAAGTGTAATTATTACGCACGTAGATACATGTGTCAACTACAATACAGTGTACTAAAAATCACGTATTGCAATATTTCTGTATTTCTTCTTTCTTCGGTGTCATAAGGTTTTATTGTAAATGAGTCCTTGCAAAGTAGTGTGCCTTCGACTATGACGTGACGTCTCAGGATGGAGCCGATCGGTAAATATATGGAGCACTTTTGAGAAGAGGTTCCATATGAAATAGTTGTTTTATTTTTCATTAAAATTTTTTTCTATCAAGCGTGATCATATCACCACTTCTAATGAGATCACAAAGCATTACTTTTCTGGGAGTGAAACAGTTACAGACTCTAGGTTTGTTTTATGCTTCTGCTATATCAGCACGAATACGCCTATTTGTTCTTAGAAGTGGCGGGTTTTCTTTATAATCACTTACAGGCGCCGTCGACAAGTTTTGCTATTTAGGTTGCCGCAACAGTTTTTCCCCAAAAAAAAATAAATCAGTGCAACCTGCGTATCTTAATAATCGACGTTATGCGAAGCATGCATAATTAAGGTGACCATGTTGCAATTTTCATATCGTAACACGTCATGAAATTACGCTAAATACATGTAGAAATTTCGCACGTACACACACGCGTTGCAGATGTTTGTCATCATCATCATCATCAGCCTGACTACGTCCACTGCAGGACAAAGGCCTCTCCCATGTTTCGCCAGTTAACCCGGTCTTGTGCTTGCTGCTGCCAATTCATACCAGCAAACTTCTTCTGCCCACCTAAACTTCTGTCTCCCCCTAACCTGCTTCCCTTCTCTGGGAATCCAGTTAGTTACCCTTAATGACCAGCGGTTATCCTGTCTACGCGCTACATGCCCGGCCCATGTCCATTTGCTCTTCTTTATTTCAACTATGATATCATTAACCCCCGTTTGTCCCCTAATCCACTCTGCTCTCTTCTTGTCTCTTAAGGTTACGCGTACCATTTTTCGTTCCATTGCTCGCTGTGTCGTCCTCAATTTAAGCTGAACCCTGTTTTTAAGTCTCCAGGCTTCTGCTCCGTAGCTCAGTACTGGCAAGATACAGCTGTTATATACCTTCCTCTTGAGGGATAGTGGCAATCTACCTGTCATAACTTGAGAGTGCTTGCCGAATGTGCTCCACCCCATTCTTAATCTTCTAGTTACTTCAATCTCGTGATTAGGCTCTGTGGTTATTACCTGCCCTAAGTAGACATAGTCTTTTACAACTTCAAGTCCCTATTACCTATCTCGAAGCGCTGCTCCTTTCCGAGGTTGTTGTACATTACTTTCGTTTTCTGCAGATTAATTTTAAGACCCACCTTTCTGCTCTCCTTGTCTAACTCCGTAATCATGAGTTGCAATTTGTCCCCTGAGTTACTCAGCAATGCAATGTCATCGGCGAAGCGCAGGTTACTAAGGTATTCTCCATAAACTCTTTTTCCTAACTGTTCCCATTCCAGGCTTCTGAAAACCTCCTGTAAGCAAGCGGTAAATAGCATTAGGGAGATTGTGTCCCCCTGCCTTACACCCTTCTTGATTGGTATTCTGTTGCTTTCTTTATAAAGCACTATGGTAGCAGTTGACCCCCTGTAGATTTCTTCCAGAATGTTTTTATATACTTCATCTACGCCCTGATTCCGCAGTGTCTGCATGACGGCTGATATTTCTACTGAATCAAACGCCTTCTCGTAATCTATGAAGGGTATGTATAGTGGTTGGTTGTACTCTGAGCATTTCTCTATTACCTGATTGATAGTATGAATGTGGTCAATTGTTGAATAGCCCGTTCGAAATCCTGCTTGTTCCTTTGGTTGATTGAATTCTAATGTTTTCTTTACTCTGTTAGCAATTACCTTTGTAAATATGTTGTATACTACAGAGAGCAAGCTGATTGGCCTGTAATTCTTCAAGTCCTTGTCATCTCCTTTCTGATGTATTAAGATTATGTTAGCGTTCTTACCAAGACTCTGGTACTCTTCCCGTCAGGAGACACCTCGTAAACGGGGTGGCTAGTTTTTCTAACACAATCTGTCCTTCATCTTTCAGCAGACCTGATGTTACTGGTCCTCACCAGCAGCTTTGCCCTCTTCGCATGCTCTCCAAAGCTTTTCTGACTTCTTCTATCATTACTGGTGGGCTGTCATCTGGGTTACTGCTAGTTCTTATGGTATTAAGGTCGGGGTTGTCCCGGCTACTGTACAGATCTGTGTAAAACTCCTCCGCTATTTTAACTATCCTATCCATATTGGTGGTTATTTTGCCTTCTTTGTCCCTTAGTGCATAAATGCGACTTTTGCTTATCCCAAGTTTCCTCTTCAGTGCTTTGACGCTTCCTCCGTTTTTCAGAGCGTGTTCAATTCTCTCCAATGTTATACCGTCTTACATCACATACCTTACGTCTATTAATCAACTTCGAAAGCTGTGCCAGTTCTATTTTGTCTGTTGTACTTGACACTTCCATGATTTGACGCTTCTTAATTAGGTTCTTCGTTTGCTGGGAAAGCTTGCCAGTGTCCTGTCTAACTACCCTGCCTCCAACTTCCACTGCACACTCCGTAATGATAATAGTCAGATTATCAGTCATTGTATCTACGCTAAGGTTGGTTTCCTCACTAAGAGCCGAGTACCTGTTCTGCAGCGACATTCTGAATTCCTGAACTTTCCCTCTCAGTGCTAGCTCATTTATTGGCTTCTTGCGTATCAGTTTCTGTCGTTCGTTTCTCAAGTCTAGGCGAATTCGAGACCGTACCATTCTATGGTCACCTGCATTGTACCTTGCAAACCACTTCAACATCCTGCACGATTCCTGGGTGTGCACTCATTATAAAGTCTATTTCGTTCTTATTTTCGCCATTAGGGCTCCTCCATGTCCACTTGGGTTTTCTCGTTTTCGGTAGAAGGTATTCAAAATCCGTAAATTATTGCGTTCTGCGAATTCTACTAGTAGCTCTCCTCTGGCGTTTCTAGTACCGATGCCATAATCTCCTACTGCCTGGCCTCCAGCCTGCTTCTTCCCTACCTTTGCATTAAAGTCGCCCATCACTATAGTATACTGTGTTTTTACTTTACTCACTGTCGATTCAACGTCTTCATAGAAGCTTTCAACTGAAGCATCATCATGGCTGGATGTAGGTGCGTAAGCCTGTACTACCTTCATCTTGTATCTTTTATTCAGTTTAATTACGATACCTACCACCCTTTAATTAATGCTATAGTATTCCTCCATGTTGCCAGCTATGTTTCTGTGAATAAGGAACCCCACTCCCAGTTCTCTGCTGTCTGCCAAGCCCCGAAAGCAAAGGACGTTCCCATTCTGTAGCACCGTATAGGCCTCATCTGTCCTCCTAACCTCACTGATCCCTATTATATCCCATTTCACACCCTCTAGCTTCTCGAATAGTACAGCTAAACTTCCCTCACTAGATTAGGTTCTAGTGTTAAACGTTGCGGTGTTCAGGTTGCAATGGCGGCCTGTCCGGATCCAGAGATTCTTAGCACCCTCTGCTGCGTTGCAGATCTGACCGCCGCCGTGGTCAGTTGCTTCACAGCTGCTGGGGACTGAGGGCCGTGAGTTATTTGACGTATGAATGTGGGAGGTAGTGGCCAGGTACTGCACCAGGGTGGCCGACCCTTCTCTGGTGAGGGAGTGCGTTCCCGGCGGTGGTCACCGGTGAGGCCGCACCCCAGGCCTCTTAATGCAGTTTCATCAACACGCGGATTTTTTTTAATCCCATTGGAAACTGCGCTGCCCCTGGATTTGAATCACGGACCTCTTGCATACGAGGCGGATGCTCTAACCACTACGCCATCGCCGCACCTTTTTATGCTAATTTTTATGCTGGCCAGTACCGTAGAAACTCGCTTTTTTAGGGGCGAAGCTCCTTATAGCGGCACCCGTTCGTCCCTCGTATTTGTAGTGTGTAACAATAGTGTGTAACGAACGTACACACAGACAGGTGCATGGATGGACGCATGAAAGGACGCAGGGGCGGATGCATGGACATTTATTCTTTGCGTTCATCGGATTGGCGTTGCAGATGTCAAGTTTTTCTTAACGCTCATGAGTTAAAACTGCTCCTATGTATTCTCGTCGTTGATAGGTAGATTC
Organism: Rhipicephalus microplus; assembly: GCF_013339725.1. NCBI lineage: Eukaryota > Metazoa > Arthropoda > Arachnida > Ixodida > Ixodidae > Rhipicephalus > Rhipicephalus microplus. Next base: position 107,296,182 of record NC_051168.1, on the reverse strand, counting down.
GAAGTGTCGATCACCTGTGGCACATACCCGCATACCAGTGGCACGTACCCGCCCGCAGGTTTGTGCCGCTTTCTATTGAAAGGTGTTTGACGGCGTACGCGACGGGATTATGAAGGTATTACTGTCTTGAGTACAGCGTCATAATCATAGAATCAACTTATCCTCCTATACTAATTTTGGTTCACGTGATAACGAGAGCACCCAGACGCAAGGGGATAGATAGATAGATAGATAGATAGATAGATAGATAGATAGATAGATAGATAGATAGATAGATAGATAGATAGATAGATAGATAGATAGATAGATAGATACGCTTAGAGACGCCAAAAGTGCTTGCAGCACGCAAAGAAATGCTTCGCATTGAAAATGTTCGTCAGTGCTACAGTATATTGTCAGCACTGTTTTTTTCATGCGGCCATTCTCATGGGCGTCAAAGTCAGGTTATTCTTCGTTGACCACACAGGCTTAGTCTGAAATTCTCGGCAATTACAAGGTTTGAGAACGTCCACCGAAAATGCGGATTTAGAAATGCGATCTGTGTGACAATATATCTGCGAATAAGTGTGCCAGTTTTTTGAAGTGGTGAAGGGACAAGAGGATGTACCAGAGTGGACTGTGAGCATCGAACCATTTGTACAAATGCCAAAGTATAGCCTAATTGTCAGCTCAGAGCTGATGGTTCTTCATGCTATCTTGTGGTACTTTTGTATTCTGTTGAGCATGTGCAATCTCAACAGTCTTCATATGCAAGGCAAGAAAGAAAAAAAAGTCGTGTCCCCTTTGAAGCAGCACTACATACATATATTTCGCACGGCATGTCAGCGTCCTTCCTTTTACAATGTCGAGTCTCGCAGGCATGAAGAAACCCTAAGAAACGCGCAAAACACGAAGAGATGCACATTACTCAAGACGCGGCGGGCAACGCTATTTCTGAGAACGCGTGACCAACGCGTACCGAAACTATTTGCCACTTGATGACACCATCACACCTGCTGATGTGGTGCGAGTGGAAATGATTTATTACTCAGCCCTCCTACTTTTACGATTGGTGTTTGTGACGCTAGGCGACTAGACTTACCTTGAGAGGCAAACTATGAAACCTAGAGACATAATTCATATCTGTTTTACCCGTTTCGTTTGGTTTAGTTGCGCCAATTCGGCGAATGCTTGAACTCGCATAAACCATTTTGATTTCTCATTTATTAGATGGAGCTATACCACCAAAAACGCCCCTGAGATTTATGATTCAATGAAAATATTCAGTTTGAAGCAATGAGTGGTCAAGTTAGTGAGCATAAATAGATAAAAGACACAACATTCATCCACTAATGGGCAATACCCGTTGGTAGGTAGCGTCTAAAAGAAAAAAAAATTGGCAGCATTTCTACGGAGTGAATGATGGAGAGTGGGGCGAAGCATTCGTCCGTCCCTTCGTTTTGATTCCGTCCGTCCCTGCGTTCGTCCATGCATCCGCCCCTGCGTCCGTTCATGCGTTCTGCCATGCATCTGTCTGTGTGTCCGTTCGTCCATTCGTTCAACACTCCAAGTACCACCATCTCGCATTTTTTCATCATATATTCCCCATACAGAAGCACCGCCATCCAGTGGACATTCCCCGGACTTAACGAGAGGTGGCGCACTCACACTTTTTTACGGCTTGCGCTTTGGATCTACTTCCCACCTTTAACCACCTCGAGTTCATGGTATATACTACTTCACTGTATACATGGCTTTGCGGCCCAACGCTCACTAAACCTTTCTAAAACCAAGGAGGTTACGCCCAGCGAGTATAACGTAGAAACCTTTTCCTGTCAGATAGTGCTCAATGTACATGCCAATGGCTGCTAATGGGAAATGAGAGAGAGGAGAATTTGGCTTTTACTTTCTCACGGCTCGCGCTTCGTATCTACTCCCCACCTTTAACCACCTCGAATTCACAGTATATCCTAGTTCATTGTATTCATGGCACTGCGGCTCAACGCTCGCTAAACCTTTCTAAAACTAAGCAGGTTACACCCAGTGAGTATAACGTAGCAACCCTTTCTTGTCAAATAGTGCTAAATGTACATGCCAATGGCTGCTAATGGGTATTGCAGCGTGCGCGTTAACTAAAGCCGAATGTTACTGTCTCTCATTCCGCATTAGCAGCCAATAGCATGTACATTAAGCACTATTTCTTTTCGTTCAACAACGCACACCAAAAATTTTTTACCGGCACCACCTGGGAGGTCAAAATGTAACAATTGTTACACACTACAAATACGAGGGACGAACGGGTGCCGCTATAAGAAGCTTCGCCCCTAAAAAAGCGAGTTTCTATGGTACTGGCCAGCATAAAAATTAGCAATGTTCAATGCTGTCTTGTAGGTTCCTTAATAACGATAAAAGAATATTTATCTTCATAGAATCACAGAAAGAGCCTGCTGTTTCGTTTTATTGAATTTAAGAGTATCATGTTGTCTGGTTTTGGCGCTTCATCGGTAATGCGTGACCAAGTACAGCCATAAACGGCCCCATTGACGCAATAATCATTCATCAACTTTTCGTCAGCGCACTAAGCAACTTCGTATGAAAAATAAGTCTAAAGTAGTCTACATAGCCAATAAAAGTTATGGTTTTGCTATGTAAAGAAAAAACATGCATTCCTACACAAACCTCTATTATTTTTCTCATTTTCATTGAAACGTAAAGAAATTACTGATAAGTTCATGTTCAATATCTCTTGACAGGAATCTTGAACGAATAATCGTCTAAAGGCATAGTAAATTCCGCTTTGTTACTGTTAGGTCAAATAGTTTCGTCGTACACTCAGTACAACGGAGGTTTGTACAGCGAAAATGCATTTGTTGCTCACACTATTTTCATTGCTACTAGGTAACGCTTCTGACCAAGCATTACAACCAGATGTCAATGAAAATAGGCGATAATAAGCTTTCTGAAGTGTCCCAATTCAGTTTTCCTTGTGAAGCGCTGTGAGCCCAGTGCATTCACAAACATTGCGTAAAAGGAGGAGTGGTTGCTGCCGGTGTGGGACCACCCCCTTAAATAATGCACACGCTGCAAATTTCCCTTGTTCAAGAACACACACAAGAAATATTCTCCCGGACCTACCTTGGAGGTCAAGACCCAGTGTCGGCGCGCGGGTAGCTAGAGCAAAGAAGAGAAGAATGAAGTCAGAATAAGAACAGCTTGCCCAGGATCGGGTGTTGTCTCTTGTTCTCTGTCTCGCTCATAACAATAGCGCAGCCGACGAAGAAGCAGTCTTACGTCCCGGCTTCGTCATCCAGGACAGCCGTGATAAGCGCCGCTTGAGGACGGCGTCATGGCCTCCTCGGCAGCTGTTCACCTGCCGCCACTGCCACCACCATTCGGGGACGGCGTCAAGGCTTCCTCGGCGGCTGCAGTACACGCTACCGGTACCATTTCACAAGGGACGCCGTCCACGCGTCTCTTGTGCGGGGATCTCCATCAAGGAACGCCGTTTACGCTTCCTTAGCGATGGGGTCCCACCCGCCGCTTCAGGCACCCTTTAGACCACCTGTGGACGGCATCCAGGCCTCCCCTGTGTTTCTAGGACATGACCTGATTGAAACCCTGCCACCGTTTCATGGCAGGAATCCACACCGGCTCCTGTCCCTTGGGAATGCCGCTCACGTTTCCCATGGCCTACATTCCCGTTGGGGTACTCTTTCAACAAACGAGCCGCCATGGAACGCCGTCCAGGCTTTCCTGCTCGTCGACCACACCGGGGTGAGTGCTGCAATTGCTACTTACTCAAAGACCACGATCACTGACTCTTCGGACTTAATGCCCGACAGCAACGTGGACCTGCGGCATACCATTGCGCTAATCCACGTCGAGACTAACGATCTAAGAGCGTTGATCGCTGAGCGTGCTCCTACAATGTTGCCAGCATTGTGTGGCATTAACGCAGCGTTGGGTGTAGCTGCCTCATACGACCTTGAGGCAAGCACACCGGAGCAACGCAGCCAGCTTCGGTTTTTTCTCATCGAGCTCTCGCACCAGCTCGACTGCTTCGCGTCGGCGATCTCTGCGTTGCCACCTGCCACCTCACAATCATCAGCCGTCTGTGAACTACCTGAATTCCACGGGATCCGGAACAACTCTGATGATTGGGTGGCAACCGTACACGCGTTAGCAATGCGCGAGGCCTGGACGGAAAATCAGAAATGATATGTGGCCATAGACCGTCTTCGGGAAGGTGCAGCAGCGTGGCACCGGTATGAAGGCTGGAAGCAGCAGTCATGGGTGGAGTGGAGCTGCACGCTCATAGCTGCTTTCGGTCGTAATCCTTACCACCTCTCCACCACCACCCCATACAACCTGGCCACTCCTCCGAACGTGGGTGCACCTGGATCGAAAAGACGTAGTACCGGGTCGGATGTCAGGGCTTCCTTCAACGCCAGGAAAGCCTTTTCACAGTCTTCAGACCAGACGAATGCCGTGTCACTTGCGAGCAGTTGATGGAGCGGAGAGGCAAGCCTTGCGAAATTGCGTATGAAGCGCCGAAAGTAGGATGCCAAGCCGAGAAAACTGCGCAGGTCTTTTTGACGCAATGGACAGGGAAACTCGAGGACGGCGGCAAGCTTTTCAGGATCCGGTCGAATACCGTCTTTGCTGACTAAGTGCCCTAGAACCTTGATCGTCTCGCTTGCGAAGGGACATTTTTTCGTATTCAGCTGTAAACCAGCTTTTGCAAGGCAACCTAGGACTTCTTCGAGACGTTGTAGATGTTGCGAAAAGGTAGACGAAAACACAATGATGTCGTCTTGGTAGCATAAGCAGTTTTTCTACTTCAGGCCACGCAGTACGCTGTCGATCACACGTTCGAAGGTAGCAGGTGCGTTACAAAGTCCGAAAGGCATTACGTTAAATTCATATAGCCCATCTGGCCCCGCCGCGGTGGTCTAGTGGCTAAGGTACTCGGCTGCTGACCCGCAGGTCGCGGGTTCGATTCCCGGCTGCGGCGGCTGCATTTCCGATGGAGGCGGAAATGTTGTAGGCCCGTGTACTCAGATTTGGGTGCACGTTAAAGAACCCCAGGTGGTCAAAATTTCCGGAGCCCTCCACTACGGCGTCTCTCATAATAAATTGGTGGTTTTGAGACGTTAAACCTCACAAATCAATCAATCATATAGCTCATTTGGGGTTGTAAAAGCCGTCTTCTCTTTGTCAGATTTGGACACTGGTATTTGCCAGTAGCCCGATCGAGGTCAAGGCTCGAAAAATACTCTGCGCCATGCAACGAATCTAGTGCGTCATCAATTCGTGGGGGAGGGTAAACATCTTTGCGTGTTATTTTGTTGAGTGCCCGGTAATCAACGCAAAAACGTACCGTTCCGTCTTTCTTTTGCGCCAACCCAACTGGCGAAGACCACGGACTCGATGAAGGACGTATGATATTTCGTCGAAGCATGTCTGATGCGTTTTCCTCGATTATCTTCCTTTCTGCGAGAGACACGCGATATGGGCGGCGGTGAATTATTCGGAAGCCGTCAGTCTGAATTCGGTGAGTCGCAGAAGTTGTCATACCAAGGACAGCGGAATGAACGTCAAACAAAGGGCGATGTCTGTTCAATAAATATAGCAATTCTTGACTCTGGGCTGCTGTCAAATCAGGGCTTATCGTTACCGATACAGGAGTGGGAGAGTTGAGTGACGGCGTGATTGGCTCTGGTAGGTCTTCTTGACTTGGAAGGGCAACAATTGCAACGGGATGCGGGTCAATAGCGCATGCGACTGTTGATGCACAGGGCAACAATAAGGGTTCGGGGGTCTGATTTAACGCAGTAATAAAAGCAGACCCTTCAGAAAAACGAACAAGACATGAAATGATCAGAATGCCTCGATGTACCGTGTGGCCATAAGGTAGTAGAGCACGTCGCCATCCACAATGTTGCTGCAATCAACGCTGATTACTTCTTCTCGGGATGTCCAAAGAACATAATCTGAAGTGGTGACGAGACGAATGCGCTGTTCGGGTTCCGATACAGAAGAGTCAGTGGGATTGAGGCGGATGAGGCGCTGACGACAAGATATAGAAGCGCATACAGCCGACAGAAAATCCCACCCCAAAATGAGTTCGTGGGTGCACTCACGGAGAACTGCAACAGCAATATGATGACGAATACCGTCTATGAAAACGCGAACTGTACACTGGGCGAGTGGACGACAAATGTCATTCGTCGCAGCACGGAGAGACGGGCCCGAGTAAGGTGTTGTTACTTTGCGGAGACGGGAGCAAAGGTCAGAGCAAATAATGGAAATAGCAGCGCCAGTATCCACTAGAGCTTCGACGCGTATACCTTTGACTAACACTGTTAACAAGTTCGATGGTCTGTCTGGAGGAATTGCTGGCTGTCCGGTGGATGCAGTTTCCCCTCCTAAAACTGCATTGGGGAGTTTTCCAAGTGGGCGTTCAGAACAATGGAGGCGGGTCGCAGAGGCGACACGGAACGGCGATTGGGAGATGGTGAGTGGCGGCGAGACTCGCGGGAGTTCACAGGCAGACCACTACTGTAAGGTGGAGAGGGTGAACGCTGAAAAGAAGACCGGTAAGGCGTGCGCTGGTAGTTTGTGAGTGGACTGAAGCGTCCGCGTTCCTCTGGAGCGTAGCCACGTTGCTCGTCCTGTTGACGCCTTCGGCAAAATGGAGATATAGGACCCCTATAGCCGCAATAATACAGATTGGGCGTTGAGGACGCGGCATGTCGTAATACGGCTGTGGGGGCATCGGTGATGACACTGACGCCACAGGTACATGGCCACCTGGTGTAGCCGCTGGGATAGTGGTGAGTGCTGAGAGCGCCGCGACTCGACTTCTGCGTACGTTGGTACCTGACGAGGTCTGGAGTAGGCGGAACAAGGCGAATGTGACGCAGATGCTATCTCTTTCCTAATAGTGTCCCGCAAGTTGGTTGGAGCTAAGGCTAAAGTAGACGGTACCCCGCACCTCCACCAATTATGAGGAAGAGCTTTATTCGAGGCGAGCTCGAGCTCGCACACACACTGATGATGATATCTACAGATGAGGAAATTATACGAATGATGATGACACGTGCAATTGATGAAGAAGAGTCGGTTACTGCGCTCGCAATATATATATATATATATATATATATATATATATATATATATATATATATATAATGAGATCTAACAGACAGTAAGGCCAAGGAATGTACAGGGGAAGTACAGGAAGGGAAGGCCGCTGTGATAGCTCAATGGTTAGAGCATCGAACGCGTTATTCGAAGGTCGTAGGTTCGATTGCTGCTCACGGCTGGTTATTTTTTCATCCACTTTTCTTCTTTCTTCTTATTTACATTCTATTTGTTCTAATAACTTCCCCTTACATTCCTTGGCATCACTGTCTGTTAGATCTCATTATTATTGTGTTAAAACACGGAAAACGAGCCCTTAGGTATACACTTCTTTCCCTTATTTCATTGAACGAGGGTCTCGTACTGGCAGACTTGGTGTGTTTAGGTTGTATAAAAGGGACAATTAATCAGCTGCCCGCTCATAATAAGTTGACGTGCTACGTGACACCAAACATGCGAATAAGATTGTTTTCACACTCGTCCTTTGACTTATAGATGGCGCTGACTGTCGCTCCTACTTCTAAACTCACATATAAGCCCAAAAAAGTGGGTGGAGAGAAGGCCGCTGTGATAGCTCAGTGGTTAGAGCATCGAACGCGTTATACGAAGGTCGTAGGTTCGATTCCTGCTCACGGCTGGTTAATTTTTCATCCACTTTTCTTTCTTCTTTCTTCTTATTTACATTCTATTGGTTCTAATAACTTCCCCTGTACATTCCTTGGCATTACTGTCTGTTAGATCTCATTAATATTGTGTTAAAACACGGAAAACGTGCCCTTAGGTATACACTTCTTTCCCTTATATATATATATATATATATATATATATATATATATATATATATATATATATATTGTTACGGGGAGAAGGCGTCTGAGAAATGCCTTTACTTTCGGTAAACAGGCAGGCATACAATATGGAGCCCGGTCTGCACGAGCTCGCCCTAAACATCGTCCTCTTTTCTACAATGTTCATTTGTGGCGCCCCGTAGCATCACCCCCGGCGGCGAAGGCACCGTCTCGGTGCCTGGTTGGTCTGAGTAATATCGTTTCAGGCGAGTGACGTGAACAACGTCAGAACACGATCGCGCGCTGGTGGCGTTAAGAGGTTCAATTTCATATGTCACGTCGGTGACTTGGCGCACCACACGGTACGGACCCGAGTACGGTGAAGTCAGTTTTTCGCACAGGCCAACTCACCGTGACGGCGTCCAGAGAAGGACTGTGTCACCTTCACTGAAGTGGACATCACGATGGCACGCGTTGTAGACCTGTCGTTGTCGTTCCTGGGAATCGCTCAGACGCTGGCGAGCAATCTCACGTGCCTCTAGAGCTCTAGAAATCGCATCGCGGGCATATTCTGACGTGTGGCCAACGGCAGGAAGGAGCGTGTCGAAAGGCAACGTAGGTTCTCGTCCGTACAGGAGGAAAAATGGCGAGAAACCTGCAGTGTCATGCCGAGACGTATTATAGGCAAATGTTACAAATGGAAGGGTGGTGTCCCAGTCACGATGGTCGGAAGAAACATACATGGCGAGCCTGTCCGTGATGGTTCTATTCAGCCGCTCCGTGAGCCCGTTGGTTTGAGGATGATACGCCGTTGTGAACTTGTGCTTTGTAGCGCAAGAGTGCAATATGTCTTGGATAACTTGTGATAAGAAGTAGCGACCCCGATCGGTAAGCAGTTGCCGAGGAGCGCCGTGGTGTAATATGACGTCTTCTAGAAGAAAGTCAGCGACGTCGGTCGCACAACTGGTAGGAAGGGCCCGTGTGATGGCATACCGAGTGGTGTAATCCGTGGCGACTGCTATCCACTTGTTTCCGCTGGCCGATAAAGGAAACGGTCCTAGTAAGTCAACACCTATCCTATAAAATGGTTCGGATGGGATCTGAATGGGTTGAAGGTGCCCCGCTTTAAGTGTCGCTAGTTTTTTGCGGTGTTGACAGCATTTGCATGAGGCGACGTAACGGCAGACGGATCGGTAAATACCGGGCCAAAAGAAGCGACGTCGAACGCGGTCATAAGTTCTTGAAACTCCCAGGTGACCAGCTGTCGGAATATCATGCAGCTGTGCAAGGACAGTCTGACGCATATGTTGTGGTATGACCAACAGCAGCTCAGGTCCGTCAGGATGCATGCTGTAGCGATATAAGACGCCATCTTGGAGCAGGAACATACGGAGAGACGGAGGAGTTGTGGGACCACTAAGCCGAAGGATTATATCTCTGAGGTGAGGATCACGGCGTTGCTGATCTTCGATGTTGCTAAACGCGGAAAGTGCCAAAACGCAAGTAGCGTCATCGCTCTCAGAAAGGTCTGCTGGGCCTACTGGATGACGCGACAAGCAATCAGCATCCTCATGGTGGCGACCTGATTTGTAGACAACCGTGTAGGAATATTCCTGTAGCCGTAGAGCCCACCGGCCGAGACGTCCACAAGGATCTTTTAAGGACGACAACCAGCATAAGGCGTGGTGATCAGTGACAACCGTTACAAATACGGCCGAAATTTAGCCACTGCCCAGACGAGTGCGGGGCATTCGCGTTCTGTGATGGAGTAATTTCGCTCTGCTGGCGATAAAAGACGGCTAGCATATGCAATAACGCGCTCGCAGCCATGCTGTCGTTGTGCCAAAACGGCTCCGATTCCGTGGCCGCTGGCGTCGGTACGCACTTCCGTTGGAGCGCATATATCAAAGTGGCCGAGAATCGGTGGCGTCGTACGTCTACTCGTCAGTTCAACGAATGCTCTGGTTTGTTCAGGTCCCCACACAAAAGTCACATTTTTTTTTAGTAGTTCCGTGAGTGGTCGTGCGACGTCAGCAAAATTCCGCACAAATCTACGAAAGTAAGAACAAAGGCCCACAAAGCTTCGAACATCGTTCGCAGAGGTCGGCACAGGGAAATCTTTGACGGCACGGATTTTCTCAGGATCGGGACGAACACCAGAAGAATCGACAAGGTGTCCAAGGACAGTGAGCTGCCGGCGGCCGAAGTGACATTTGGACGAGTTTAGTTGGAGCCCTGCTTTGCGGAAAACCGAAAGAATTGTTGAGAGACGCTCGAGGTGAGTTTCGAAAGTTGGCGAAAAAACAATGACGTCATCAAGGTAACACAAGCAGATTGACCACTTGAAACCGTGAAGAAGAGCGTCCATCATTCGTTCGAATGTAGCTGGGGCATTGCATAACCCGAACGGCATTACTTTGAACTGATAGAGCCCGTCGGGAGTTATAAATGCCGTCTTTTCACGGTCCAGATCATCAACTGATATCTGCCAGTACCCGGAACGGAGGTCGATGGAAGAGAAATAATTTGCTCCACTAAGGCAGTCAAGAGCGTCGTCTATCCGCGGCAGAGGATACACGTCTTTTTTTGTAACCTTGTTAAGATTTCTGTAGTCGACACAGAAGCGCCAGCTGTTATCCTTCTTTCTCACAAGCACAACGGGCGAAGCCCAAGGACTTGAAGAAGGTTGAATGATGTCTCGCGCAAGCATCTTGTCGAATTCTTGCTGGATCACGTGGCGCTCGGTGGAGGAAACACGATAGGGTCGCCGGTGTACTGGATTTGCGTCACCGGTGTTGATCCGACGCTTTACGACGGTCGTTTGACCTAGGGGTCGGTCGCAGAAATCAAAGACGTCTTGATACGACGCAAGAAGGCCACGAAGCGCAGACACATGCTCTGCCGGGAGATCAGAGGCAATCATTCCAGTTATGCAGTCTAGTGTACTACGCGACTGAATACTTGCAGATGACAGTGTATCCTCTGTTAGGGCCGATATGTGGTAGTCGCCGGCCGGGGCAAGGGTTGCAAGGGATATTCCTCGTGGCAGCACTTCAGGGCAAAGTCCAAAGTTTACAATAGGGAGACATGCGACGTTGTTCTTCATTGTGATGATGGTGTGGGGGAACGTAACATTGAGCGAACAGAGTAATGTAGGATTAGGCGAAATGACATAATCGCCGTCAGCCACAGGTGGATCAGAAGAGACGTCAATATACGTCACAGCTCGACAAGATAGGCGAACAAAGTCGGCGGAGCATAGCTTTGGCAGCGCAGGATCAGGAGGGTCAACGGCGTGTGGTAGGACAAGCTGAACAACACCAGCAGAACAGTCAATTAGGGCGGGATGCTCCGACAGAAAATCGAGTCCCAGTATGATGTCATGTGGGCAGTGGTCCAGTACGTAAAACAGAACAGTGGTATGACGTCCAGCAACAGTGACACGGGCGGCACACATCCCGGTGACCGCTGGTGTTGCACCATCAGCTACTCGGACAAGAGTGATCGGAGCAGGAGTGAGCACTTTCTTGAGTCGAGCACAAAGGTTGGAGTTCATGACTGATATGTGAGCGCCGGTGTCAATGAGTGCTGCCACAGAAGTACCGTCAACATTTACTTTAATCAAGTTGTTGTGTCTGGGTATCGTTTGTAGAGGAATTTTGGGTCGGGTCGTCGAAGCAGGCTCACCTCTAGGAGCTGCGCCCGTCAGTTTTCCGAGGACTGGTGGTAGGAGGGTGAGGGGGAGCGACGTCGGTTAGTTGAGCGGGACATGCGTCCAGAGCGCGACGGGGAGCGGCTTGGTCGGGCGGGCCTGGATGGCGAAGCATCATCTTGTGCCGTGTAGATCGGCATCCGAGAGCCAGAAGGGGGGCGTCGGGTGTTGGCGTAATGCGACCATGGCTGCCAACCCCAGGAAGTGCGGCAACGACGTGAAATATGGCCCACTCGTCCACAGTTGAAGCAGATCGGCCTGTCATCGGAAGTTCGCCATTCTGCCGGGTTCCGGTAACGTGGGCGGTTGTTCAGTCCGCGGGACATATTAGGTGTACTGGGCAATCGGTAGTCAGGTTGGTTAACGGGGCGTAGCGTCTGAAGTCCGGCGTTGGCCAGTTCCTGGCGTACGACACTCTTGATTAAAGAAATCGTGGCGCGAGAATCGTCAGGGGCCTCGACTTGGTCAGACAGGGGAGATGTTGCCTCGATTTCGTGGCGCACAATGCGCACGATATTGTCGGAAGCAGCAGGGGCTGGTGCCAAACGGGCGTCCTCGCAGGTTGATGTTGCAGCCGTGTTGGGAAGACGTGAAAAGTGTGGAGTGATACGGCGACTTTTCGCGTCTTCGAAGCGTCGGCATTCATTATTAACGTCGTCTACGGTCGATGAGTTGCGAAATACGAGGAGATTAAAGGCGTCATCGGCGATTCCTTTGAGGATGTGCGCGACCTTTTCAGATTCCGGCATCTTGTCATCAACCTTCCGGCAGAGGGCGAGCACATGCTGTATGTATGTGACGTATGACTTGGTGCCGGAATGGAGTCGGGACGCTAGTTCTTTTTGCGCAGCACGACGACGCCCGATGGGCTTGCCGAAGAAATTGATGAGTTTCTGCTTACAGATGTCCCAACTCGTGATATCTTCCTCGTGGTTGGAAAACCAAACTTTAGCTGTACCGTCAAGGTAGAAAATAATATTGGCCAACATGAGCGTCGGATCGCAGTTGTAAAGAGCGCTCACCCTTTCGTACAGCTGAAGCCATTCCTCCACGTCGGTACTGCCACTGCCCGAAAATGTGCCTGGGTCACGCGGTTGAGTCAGGACGACGGTGCGGTTAGTTGCAGCTGGATGCGGTGCTGTTGGTTGCTGCGTAGTTGGACGAAGCACGGTTGGGGTAGTCTCCGAAGAATCCTCGTGTTCGTCTTGATCAGGCATCGCACAGGCAGCCAAGGAACGTCCGCTGCGTATAATCGTCGTGGTGTTGACTGTGGAAAGACCCGCACTCTCCACCAAAATGTTACGGGGAGAAGGCGTCTGAGAAATGCTTTACTTTCGGTAAACAGGCAGGCATACAATATGGAGCCCGGTCTGCACGAGCTCACCCTAAACATCGTCCTCTTTTCTACAATGTTCATTTGTGGCGCCCCGTAGCAATATATATATATATATATATATATATATATATATATATATTGTAGGATGGCGTCCAGTACCCTCAAGACTCTTCTTTATTGTTTCGAGTATGTGCCCCACAACCTAAACTGGAGTGGTGATGATGAGTAGGTACAGATGAAAAGATGGAACGAGTAATGATGCTCACTTATTTTGCCCGCGCACTTGATCGGCCAACCCGGCCGACACTTAGGCGGGAAAGGTTCGACGAACAAAATGTTTAAGGCGTGAAACGTGAACTATCTCGGATGCACGGTAACGACGGTCTGAGGAACCCTCTACGGGAGTGACAAGGTAATTGACAGGAGATGTTCGTTCACTAACAACGTAAGGTCTAAGAAAGCGTGACTGAAACTTTTCAAACAATCTGGGTGTACGAACTGGCATCCAAAGTAGTACTTCGTCTCCAGGACGGAAGGTGACATCTCGACGAAAGCTGTCATATCGTTGCTTGCGGTCTAGTTAACTGGCCTACGTGTTGAGTTGAGCACGTTGCCGTGGGTCAGCGAGCCTAGAGACGAAATTTTCTGGCGTAGTCATGGACGTTTTTGTCGTTACTTTGGAGAAAGAGGCGTCAATAGTGAATGTCGGCGCACGACCATAGACGAGAAAGAAAGGTGAATACGCGGTGGTTCGTTGAACAGCGGTGTTGTGTGCAAACGTTACGAACGGCAAGATATTGTCCCAGTTATCGTTGTACGGTCCGATGTACATGGATATCATGTCGATTAGAGTCCGGTGGAATCGCTCTGTCAGGCCATTTGTCCGCGGGTGGTAAGCGGATGTGGTCTTTTGAACTGTGCCACAAGTTTGTAGAATTTCATCAAGAATTGTCGACATGAAGGCCTTGCCCCGGTCTTTCAACAACGTGCGAGGTGCACCATGACGCAACACAATGGCTTATAAAAAGAAGGCGGCAACGTCTGAGGTGGAGCTAGTGCGTAGGGTAGCGGTCTCCGCGTATCGTGTGAGGTGGTCGACGGCTGTGACGATCCAGCGGTGGCCCGCTGGCGTTACGGGAAGTGGTCCGACGAGGTCTATTCCGACAACGACAAAAGGTGTATCGAGACATGGAATGGGTTGTAATAATCCAGCAGGAGCAGAAGTTGGTCGTTGGTGGCGTTGACACAGTGCACAAGAAGCGACATAATTAGCCACAAAGGTAGAAAGAGCATGCCAGAAGAAACGGCTCCTAACGCGGTTGTAGGTCTTCTAAAATTCCAAGTGTCCAGCTGATGGATCGTCGTGGAGTGCTTCGAGAACTTGTTTTCGCAGTGAACGGGAAAGTACTGGCACCCACCGATGCCCATCCGCATAATAAGTATAGCGCTGCAGGACATTGTTGTCTAGCTTGAACTGCCGTAGCTGACGACGTAGTCTGGCATTAGGTGGAGGAGGCGAGTCATTCAAGTACCCAATGATGCGGTTACAGTATGGGTCGTCACGTTGGCACGCGGCAAACTGAGCGCTGCTGTTTAAAGATAGTGGCCCAGCAACTGCCAGGGGTGATAACGTGAGGGCAGAGGAAGCCGCTTGGTCACCTGAGGGGCATCGAAGATGCGTGGTTGTAGATGAAAGTGGCAAAGGGCAGCGAGAGAGAGCGTCGGCATCCTGATGCTGTTTGCCAGACCTGTACACAACGTCAAAAGTGTACTCTTGCAAACGGAGTATCCAGCGACCGAGTCGCCCAGACAAATTCTTCAGCGAGAACAACCAGCATAGGGCATGGTGGTCGGTAATGACAGTGAAGTGGCGTCCATACAGATAAGGTCGAAACTTCTGGATGGCGCAAACGACAGCAAGACATTCCTGCTCTGTTATAGAGTATTTCTGCTCTGCAGGTGTTAGTGCGCGGCTGGCATACGCAACTACTCGCTCACGTGAAGTGTCGTCACGCTGGAGAAGGACGGCACTGATTCCGTGGCCGCTGGCGTCTGTGTGAAGGAAAGTGGGTGCGCTCTCATCGAAGTGACGGAGGACGGGGTCTGATGTCAAAGCAAGTTTAAGGGCTTAGAAAGCACACTCGCACTTGTCAGTTCAAGTGAAAGCCGTTCCTGACGTCAGAAGCTTGTGTAACGGCCCCGCGATGGCAGCAAAGTGACTGATAAAGCGGCGAAAGTAGGACGCCAGGCCCACGAAACTTCGCAATTGTTTTTGGTTGCCCGGATGTGAAAAATTAATTTCGGCAGCAACCTTGTCGGGGTCGGGTCGAACGCCATCTTTGCTGACAAGGTGATCCAATACTTTGATGCTCCTGGTGGCGAAGTAGCACTTCTTTGTATTGAGCTGAAGCCCAGCGTTCTAAATGCACGTAAGAACTTCGTCCAAACGCTTGAGCTGCTGAGGAAAAGTAGAAGAATAAATTACGATGTCGTCCAAATAGCAAAAGCAGGTTTTCCACTTTATACCATGTAAGACAGTATCTATCATGCGCTCGAATGTTGCTGGAGCGTTGCATAAGCCAAAGGCATGACGTTGAACTCGTAAAGCCCATCAGTCGTTGCAAACGCTATTTTCTCCTCGTCTGCTTCGCGCATAGGTATTTGCCAATACCCGGATCGAAGGTAAAGGCTGGAGAACTATTCTGTGCCTTGTAAGGAGTCCAGGGCATCATCTATGCGTGGCAACGGATATACATCTTTTTTTGTTATCTTATTTAGCGCTCTGTAATCAACACAAAAGCGGGCAGAGCCATCCTTTTTCCGGACCAAAACCACAGGAGACGACCAAGAGCTGGATTAAGGTCGAATAATGTCCCGTTTGAGCATGTCGGCGACGTTTTCCTCAATCATTTGCCGTTCAGCCGAAGACAGACGGTATGGGCAGCGGCGCACAATGGAGCTGCCTTTGGTTTTGATGCTGTGCTCTGCAACAGATGTGCGGCCCAAAACTTTGGAATGTACGTCGAACGAAAAGCTGTGCTTTTGGAGAAGGTCTAAAAGGTCTCTCTTTTGCTCAGCAGTGAGGTGAGGACTTATGGTAGCATTTAAAGCAGCAGTGGTTGCCTTGGTATCGGTTGTGGTAGACGAAAGCGGTGATTCTGCGTGAAGCGGAACCAGCGAAAAAGGCTCGCTGTCAGCGAAGCAGCTCACAGCAGTGCCCTGGGGCAGCATCACTGGTGATGAAGTTGGGTTCAAGGCGGTGACCAATGCCTTACCGTCGTTAAACCGCACAAGGCCGGGTGCAATGGTAAGCCCCGCAGGTTTGGAGGGAACTGATGAAGCAATGAACACGTCACCGTTAACTATAGTATCCGAAGCGATCGTGAGAATTCGTTCATCTCTTGGTTAAATGAAACAATCCGTGGCAGCAACGAAACGGAAGCTGTATGGACCGACATCAGATGAACTTTCAGTAGCTGACATATGAATTACTCGCTGACGACACGATATGAAAGCTGATGCCGAAGAAAGGAAGTCCCATCCTAAAATTACTGTGTGAGTGCACAAAGGAAGCACAAGAAAATGAAAATGGTGAAGGATGCCATCTATGAAAACGCGGACTGTACAAACACTTGAAGCTGAATAGGGACTCCATCTGCGCAACGAAGGGGAGGGCCATCATATGGTGTCCTAACTTTTTTCAAGCGGGCACAAAAGTCTGCACGAATTACGGAAAGTGATGCGCCTGTGTCTACTAGTGCCTTTGTTTGTATACCTTCAACATACACCAATAAAACATTTGATGGGCGCGCTGGAGGAGTTTGACGCAGTTCGAAAGATGCAGCTTTCCCTCCCGAAGCTGCACTGTTTAGTTTTCCAGTTGGTGGTCGGAAATCGAAGTAGAAGGTCGAAGGGGAGAGGAGGAACGCCGCATCGGTGAAGGTGAGCGACGACGGGAGAAACGGGAACTGCCAACTGAGGCAAAGTTCTGCGGAGACGGCGACCGGCGTGTGCTGTTCTGATACTGTCGGCGATAGGGTGGTCCAGTTGGGTAGAAGTCGTCCCGTTCATACTTACCGTAGCTTCGTCTTTCGTCTTGTTGACGGCGTCGGCAATACCTTGAAATATGACCACGGATGCCACAATAAAAGCAAGTCGGTCGTGTAGTGTGCCAGCTGTTGTAAGGCTGGAAAGATGGTCGCGGTGCGAGCGAGTTGAGCGAGCCATGCACATCGGGCACTGGTAGCTGCATTGGGCTGTGCTGGGGTGCAGGTGTCCTAGCAGCAACCTGAGCATAAGTTGGCATGGCCACAGGACAGGATAAAAACTCGGAACAGGTCTGACAGTCATCGAGGCCAGGCTTTGGTGGGGCGCAGGCGTCGTTGCAGCACCGTGAGCATAACTTGGCATGGGCACGGGATCTGAGCACGGAACTGGTGTGCCTGTGATCAAGGCCAGTTCCTCCCTTACGACGTCGCGTAAAGTAGTAGCAGGTGGCGTCCTTCGAATATCAAGGTGGCGAGGGGAAGCCTGTGCATGAAGTTCCTCGCGGATGATAGAGCGGATCAATGAACGCAGCTCTGTGGCGTCGTGACTCGAGCTGAGATCAGGCATATCAGGTTGCACCCGAGTGGTTTGAAGCTCCTCGAGGCGCTGACAGGTAGCTACAACATCGGCGACGGTCTGGGGATTCTACACCAGAAGCGCATTAAAAGCGACCGTCGCAATGCCTTTCAGCAGGTGGCGCACGCGGTCGTTTTCCGCCATATGGTTGTCGATGCGGCGGCAAAGGGCGAGAACATCTTTAATGTAAGAAGTGTAATACTCGCCGGGGCATTGAAAACGTGCACCAAGCTTTTCCTAGGCAATATCCGAGCGCACTGACGGGTTGGCAAAAATCTGGTGAAGCTGGCGCATAAAGGCGGGCCATGTCAAAAAATCGGTAGCGTGGTTTAAAACCACGTTTTTGCGACGCCGCTCAAGTAGAAAGCAACGTGCGTGAGTTTCGCAGGCTCATCCTAGTTCTTGATGGCACTCACGCAGTCATACTCCTCGAGCCAGTCTTCCACGTCCTCACCCGGTAGCCCTGCGAACAGCGGAGGATCCTTTTGAGGGCTGGTGACCAGGTGAGAAGGGTTTCTTGGCAGTGGGAGCGGTGGCGCAGCTGCTGCGCTGGGCTGGTCGGCTTGCGACATTACCGCACCCAATACGTTTAGGCAGCGGCCTGAACGGAGCTCCAGGGATGTGTTCTAGAAGACGCTGGGGTTGTGCAAGAGCGCGAGAGGACGCGGGAATCAGGCAGCACTCTCCACCACTTGTAAGATGGCGTCCAGTACCCTCAAGACTCTTCTTTATTGTCTCGACTATGTGCCCCACAACCTAAACTGGAGTGGTGATGATGAGTATGTACAGATGAAAAGATGGAATGAGTAATGATGAGTAATGAATATATATATATATATATATATATATATATATATATATATATATGTATATATATATATATGCTTGCCAGTGACCGGTTGTGCAGCTCAAGCAGCCGGCTTATCAAGATGGCTAGCAGACACTGCTTGCGTCAACGTTGCGAGGCGAGACAGGAGGAGAGTACAAGAGAGGGGAACACACGCATGCAAAATGGGGACGTACACCAACACCACCTAGAGGAAATTCTTTCCAGGCCGGGGGGCTGCCTCTGTGACGTAGCCGGGATAGGGCTGACGGAAGCGGAGGAACGCTTGAACAGAAGTCCTTATATTATTTATTCAGACACCCTAAGGGCGCCGGAGTGCATTACGGAGGGCATAAGTTGTGCGCTTGGCTGACTTTTTTTGCTGCTACACGTGAAATATCCTTATATAATAATATCTGGGGTTTAACGTCCCCAAACCAAGACATGATTGTGAGAGACGCCGTAGTGGAGGGCTCTGGAAATTTCGACCACCTCGGGTTCTTTATCGTGTACCTAAATCTAAGTACTACACGTGTAATATACTGAATAAAATTAGGAACGAAAAGACAAAAGAGACCGCTCATATTTACACCCATCGCCGTTTTATTCATTTATTTGTTAGAGTTTGCAGCTTCCGCTTCTTAGACTTGTTGTCCGGGTCCGAAACTTTGTTGTTCGATCGCCGGCAAAAGTTCTGCAGCAGAATGTTTGTGCTGCACCACAATATATATTTGAGCACCACTTCACTTGCGTGTCCCTTTTTACAGACGTCGAAATCTGAAGGCTCCTCGTCGCTGAGCAATTGCAGTGTTAGTTCTGTGGCCACTTGACGTTGGTTCTGAACTTTTAAAAATTCGGCACATTCGGAAAGCTCTTCCACAACAACGTAATTATGAGCCACCGCATTCACAGCTGGCATTGCTGGGTAAACCAGCCCTCCCCTGTCAATTCCTTTGACAAGACTGTACATGCGATTTTCCGGAGAAACTGCGACAGTCTTGTCAATTGTGAGGAGCTCTCTGCATTTGTCACATTTTAACCTCTTCACAGCGATGGGCACCGATTAACCAGCAACATAGGTAACCACTGGAATGACATCCTTCAGTTTTGATAGCGCCTCCTGGGTCACGACAACGTTGAATTTTCTACTTGGCACTGCTGCCTGCGTTTGGAGCTCTTCCCAATTTTGATTTTGGTCGTTGTCGATTGCGGACGCTGTGCTGATTTGTGGTAGTGTGGTTCGCAGTCGCAGCTTGTTCTCGCACTCGTAAATCTATCTTACGGACAAATGATACTGCGAGCCAGCCAGTCGTCGGTAACAACCAAAACGTTCTTCGAGAAGGTCTGTTTGGAACTTCCCAAAAAGCACAAAGGACATCTTGAGCTCCTCAAAGCAATATGCGGAGATTTCAATGAACACCTGAGTCGTCTGAATAAGAGCCCCATGTGTCTCATCAGACAACGTACAGGCATCCACTCTCCTTTCCTTCCACTCCTCCAACCAGTCCAAAAAATCGTTCAAGAAGGAAACCTTGGGGTCGAATGGAGAAGGGTAGACTGGCTTTTGCAAGTCGTCCCTTAGTCTCAGTCCTTTGAAAGGAGTCTTCACGTTGACAACCTTCCACCATCTCACTATTACATCAATGATACTGGCGGTTTCTTCGTAGTGCTTCAGGTTGTGCTTGGCTCCATTGACTCGAAGTGCATTCGGTCCGTACTCGCTGAATACCTGCAAAGCAGGTTTAACATCCTGTTTCTCGATGTCTGTTGGGGAAACAGCTTTTCTGGACAAAGTGTAGCTGTACCGGAGTAACTGCTCACTCTCTAAATTATATGCGTCTTTAACTGTCTTGAAATACGCATACTGCATGCGCCGCTGCCCCGTTGTGCTTGGTTCGAACTGAAGTAACGAGAAACACTGGTCATCTTGTTTTAACCAGTTGTTGCGCACGCACTTCAGTAAATGCACTGGGTCGATGACAAAGAACAATGGCCTGTGGGGATCTGATGGGTGTGAAAACACGAAATCATTTGCCAGTGATTTTTTTAAACGGCTTGAGGGGCCTTGCTCACCGAATACTTAAACGGCACCATTGCGCTTCGATTCACGGCGTTGTTGTCGGTCACGACACACATTACTTTGTATCCAATTTTTTCTAAGCCGCGAATGACATCTCCTAAAATGTTGTGCAAAAATTCTCCATTAGCCTTTTGAACGGGAACAATGTGCGCTACCTTTTTAAACATACACATGAGGCTGTGTACCATAAATACCAATGCACTATTTGCTGCTTCTGCGTTGTTCAACGCGATACCAGCGATGTTGCCTCCCTTGTAGTCAAAAAGTGGCTTTAGATGAATTTCATCCACCATCAAAGTCACGTAGCGTTGCTGCTCATTCAACTAGGTTATCTTCTTGGCCATGTAGCGGAGGAATGTATTGTCTTGATGCTCTAGTTGGGGGTTCATTCCGAAAGACGAACATATTGACTTAATGGTTCTTGGGTGTGGCATGATGATGCTCCCGTGACTGCGCATGTATTTGTACGCGTGAGGCGATATAGTAAATAGTATGCAGCAGTACACCATAAATTCTACAGAGTAGCGCCGTCATTCTTTTTTTGTTGACATTAACTTCACTTGCTCAGTGTCACAAACGACTCCAATTTTCGGAGCATCCGCGGGCCCCACCTACCAAGGAAGGGCGCTTTTGTGTTGGGGGACGACATCCGGCGACTAACGACCCAGCGTGGCGCCGGCTCGTCTACCCTGCACCTGTACCGAAAGGGGCACCAGCGGTCCAAACAAGCAAAATTACCCCCAGATGAGACGGCAACACGTGTACGCCCCTGAGGCGGTTTGAACTGCATCGGAAGAGGAGTTGACGTACAGCCAGCAACAAGTGCGGTCGTCGGTGTCGCGAGTCTCGCGTAGGCGGCGAGCATGGAGTGACCCGTGCAACGTATTGAGACGGCTGCAATTCCGGGCACCCTCGTCGTCTACCAAGCCGGCGAGACCTTCAGCGGCACCCGTCAACTCCCCTACGTGTACCAAGAGCTGGCCTGGTCCGTATGGAACTTTTTATTGTGACTTTTTTTAAACTGTTAAATTATTTTAACCAGCCTTTTTTTTAAATATTTGTAGTGTGCGCTGCGTCCCACGTTTAAATTCAAAAGCGCCACCATGATCATTGTGTAATTATTCCCTTGTATCGCTCTTTTCTGATTTCCATTTTGTCATTATTTTATTAACATTCAGCATATTTGTCTTTAGCCTGTATCTGTTGTAGTGTTTTAGCACATTCTGTTATATAGCTGTTCTTTTCATCGCGCCTCAGTGTTATTACTCTCTGTTATTTTCCTGCCTTTGCCCTTGTTTCGATTAAATGCTTGTTTATGTGTAATCAAACTCCGTGTCTGCTCTATGAGTGCGTCGGTCAGGCTCATTCATCACCACACGTGCAACCCCGCACGGGTCGACCAACCCGCAAATAAATTCGAAATGCGCCACTTCGAGGCCTTTTAGGCGTCGCAGGCCGAAGCGTAAAGTGGAAGTCTGCGAGTCTGCCGCACGTCGATGTTGGATCGGCGGGGCCTCACACGAAGTGTGTGACATTATCTGGCGTCCGCGACAGGACTGGCCGACCACGTGGTGATGTCTGGGAGACTGACGTAACTCTGAGGGTGCAGTATGTAGACGTCCTTTTATTGTTTTATTGGTGGTCAACTGTTGGTAACAATGGACGGCATGCAGTTTGACAGGCTTATTGAACAGGGCAAAGCCTTTGGCTTTGTAGGCAAGGAGTTATATAATTTCGTTGAAAAAGAACGAAATAGACTTAAAGAGGAGCGCGATGCCGAACGCATTAGGTACAGGCAACATCTGGAATTTTTGATGGAACAGGAGCGAGAAAATTCAAGGCTAAGAATTCAAAAGGAAAAAGAGCGTTTGGGACTGTGTGTGGCACAGTCGGGTCTTAGCTTAGACGCTAGAACGCCCAGTAGCGTGACCGACCGTGTCCCGATCAAGCAGTCTTACCAGGATCATGTTCAGCTACTGCGCCAGAAAATCGAAAGTAGACGACGCATGCTTGAGACCTGGGATGCAAGGCACGAAAGGGGCAAAGAGACCGTAGGTGCCAAACCGCCGAGAGCCGGGCAAAAATTTTGTACTGTAGAGGCGGACATCAGGTTTGCGATTGAACCTAAAAAGTTAGCTGCTGAAAGTCCCGTTGTGGCCACAAAGGCCACTGAAGGCCACAGTGATGGTGACGAGGCGCTGTGCCTGGAGAGTCTTGTTGATACAGAAATGCCATCTGTAATGGACTTGGCACAGCCACCCTGTTTGTGCGTCGCCATAGCAGCTAAATGTGAAGTTCGCAGTACCTCTGGCCCGGTAGGTGAGGACCCCTGTACAGAGAGCGGGGAACAGTCGGGTGCTGACGCACACTGCGAGCTGGGCAATGTTGGGGCAAGTAGTTCTTCCAGGTGCGAGCGGCGCAGCCCCGAGGAAGACGCTTGCATTGCTCAGCCGTCAGTCAAGCTTCCCGCAAGTCAGGGTGTCCACAAGTTAACGCAAAATCCCGACTGTATAGGCATTATAGCCGAAGAGACAAGCGAGACAAGTTCTGCTTTGCAAATGTTGCAAGCGGACTTCTCGAAAGTGAGCACTGAGCAACGTGCAAAAGGAAAAAGACGCCGCAAAAGCAAGAACAAGAGAGAAGTGAAGGGTGTAAATTCACCCATGAAATCGAGAATTGCCAAACGGCAATCAA
The DNA here is from genome assembly GCF_013339725.1 of Rhipicephalus microplus. Lineage (NCBI taxonomy): Eukaryota > Metazoa > Arthropoda > Arachnida > Ixodida > Ixodidae > Rhipicephalus > Rhipicephalus microplus. The sequence goes on along the minus strand of NC_051168.1, from coordinate 107,272,998 downwards.
CGCAACGAAAGCTTCGATTGCGTTTGGTGGCATTCGCCAGTAGAGTGGGTTGCCATGCTCGAAACCACCCGACAGGTAGAGGGGGGAGGCAGGCATTTGTTCGTGGAGCTCGGAAGAGCCGACCCCCTTCGCTCCATTGTCCTGCTCGAAGCGCGGGGCGCCTTGCGAGGCAGCGCCTTTCGGCCGAACGACACGCCGTGGTTCGGAGACCCGTTTCCATAGAACGCGGTGACGACGAAGGCATGCCTCCGAGGTGTAGACTAAAGGGAAACAGGTGTCCGTGTAGCGGCCGTACACGCTTTTGTCTGCCCCGGGTGCTTCCAATGGCTCCCCCAAGAACGCGACCACCTCGAGCGCGGATAAAGGTTACGCACATCGAAGTGAAAACGTGGCCTTAAAGAAAAAGGACATTTTTTTAAAACAATGTGCCTTTCTGTCTTTTCATTTTGGAGCATTTGATAAATGTTGGGACCAATCGCTTAGCCATTTTGTTGATTTTCTTGTGTCGTCTTTGTATTTGTAGACGATGTTCTGTTGTTTCAACCTATTACCCATTCAGTTAGGGAAGCCTTATTTTAGGGATATTGTTATTTTATTAGTTGGGCTTTTCATTTTAAGAGAATGGTTGGTCATACAATCGAAGTGTATCACAATACGCATGTGTGATAAACCTGACGCTATGTTATTCAAGACTTTTCTTTCTATTATTATTATTTTGAAAGGAAGCGCTTTAGTGTGGAGCATGTTCAAGAACTGTGCACAAATGATCATGCCGATTTATTACTCATTCATCTTTTCTGAAAGCTGCGTGTCAATAAGTGACTTTTCAATACCACTTAAAGCATGTATTGTTTTAAGATGTGGCATGAAAGAATGCCTACGTGCCTTTTCCTTGAATCGTGCAGTATTTTCGAGACTTTCTTTTCGTGTTTGATGTGTATCCGTGTCGTGGTGCGCGGGTTATGACTTTCATTGTATGGTGACCGTGAAGCGTAGTGTGTCAGGTGTTCTCTGCGATGTCGTCCACATCAGTGAAATGGTGCGCGAAAAAGAAAACGAATTGGTGGACGACCGGAACACTGAAAGCTCGCGAACATTGTGCGTTTGTGATTTTCTTGAATATTACGCAGTAATATTCTTAAGAAGGGGGCTATGTCACAAACGACTCCAATTTTCGGAGCATCCGCGGGCCCCACCTACCAAGGAAGGGCGCTTTTGTGTTGGGGGACGGCATCCGGCGACTAACGACCCAGCGTGGCGCCGGCTCGTCTACCCTGCACCTGTACCGAAAGGGGCACCAGCGGTCCAAACAAGCAAAATTACCCCCAGATGAGACGGCAACACGTGTACGCGCCTGAGGCGGTTTGAACTGCATCGGAAGAGGAGTTGACGTACAGCCAGCAACAAGTGCGGTCGTCGGTGTCGCGAGTCTCGCGTAGGCGGCGAGCATGGAGTGACCCGTGCAACGTATTGAGACGGCTGCAATTCCGGGCACCCTCGTCGTCTACCAAGCCGGCGAGACCTTCAGCGGCACCCGTCAACTCCCCTACGTGTACCAAGAGCTGGCCTGGTCCGTATGGAACTTTTTATTGTGACTTTTTTTGAACTGTTAAATTATTTTAACCAGCCTTTTTTTTAAATATTTGTAGTGTGCGCTGCGTCCCACGTTTAAATTCAAAAGCGCCACCATGATCATTGTGTAATTATTCCCTTGTATCGCTCTTTTCTGATTTCCATTTTGTCGTTATTTTATTAACATTCAGCATATTTGTCTTTAGCCTGTATCTGTTGTAGTGTTATAGCACATTCTGTTATATAGCTGTTCTTTTCATCGCGCCTCAGTGTTATTGCTGTCTTTTATTTTCCTGCCTTTGCCCTTGTTTCGATTAAATGCTTGTTTATGTGTAATCAAACTCCGTGTCTGCTCTATGAGTGCGTCGGTCAGGCTCATTCATCACCACACGTGCAACCCCGCATGGGTTGACCAACCCGCAAATAAATTCGAAATGCGCCACTTCGAGGCCTTTTAGGCGTCGCAGGCCGAAGCGTAAAGTGGAAGTCTGCGAGTGTGCCGCACGTCGATGTTGGATCGGCGGGGCCTCACCCGCAGTGTGTGACACTCAGCGAGCAGTTGAATGATTGGGGTGTTATCGCTTTCTTGTGCTGTGCATAGTTCGTTCAGAAGAGAAGCGACAGTCTCGAAGATGTCTGCGGTTGAGTTTTCAGAGCTTGACCTCTGGGCAGTCTCGAACCCCTCGACTCCTTCCAGCAATTCCAGCAGCCGTCGTTTGCTGTCGATCACGGACGGAACTACCATTTTGGACCCGAGCCGCTTCACTGATGCTTTTGCGACGTTTACCGTAAGAGTTAGGTCGGTTTTTACGACAACAGAGTACTTAATCCAAGGAGCGTCATCATTACAAATGTGAGCCAAAATGACGTGGTCACTGCATTCGATGACATGCCAAAACGTCAGCTTCTTGCCTCGAACGAAGTTTGCGACATCTTTCAAATCGCAAAGCTTATCTGCTTCTTCCTCTTTTTTGGCAGTGAGAATTGACTCGGCGAGCATTTTCTCAAGGGAAGCGGCCTCTAAGCGCATTCGCTTGCTCTCTGGGTCCTCTCTTCTAGAGCTTTCTATAGACAGGTAGCTTGGGCAATCAGGCAATACCGTCGGTACTGCCTCAGCACGAAGCCGCAAACGTGAGAGCGGTGCAGTCACTGTGCGGCCGGTGGCTTGGTCAATATAGCTTGTTTCCCGAACGATGTCTTCGGCTTTAAAGTGACGTTCGCACACCTAAACAAAAGAAACATATCCTAGCATCACTACGGCTACCTCGTAGCAGCAACAGTACATTCAGGGCTTTGCGTGACGCGTTTAGGCGTAACGTGCTACCAACTACAAGGCTCGCCACGCAACGGTAGGAGCAACCTTCATGAGAAAATTATAAAGCATTCAAAATTTCTTACCCTGGTATTCGCTGACACGACCAGGTTTTCACGTGGAATGGAACGTATCCATGCTTGTCTTGCTTCGTCGGCTTGAGGGAACGAAAAAACGTGCACCTTGGGGCCTGTCTTGTAATTGCCGTTGCACCGTGGCACACAACACTTTCCTGGCATTTTGGCGCTGATTCTAACTCTGCACGAGCCTGTTCGCCACACATAACACGCGATAAACACTTAGGTCACTCGCCGTTGCCCAACTACGCACAGAAACGAATATCCAAGCAGCAACGTGCATCCGCGCCACGAACGCGCACAGCGCGTCCAAACGTGCCCGCCGCGCCGAGGCTGCCGAGGCCCCGCCGCTCAGGGGACCAACGCCATCTAGCGAAGACGTGGGACTGGGCCCCTTACTGATGACGTATATTCACGGCCCCACGGAAGCCCCCCGGCCTTGAGTCAGTCTCGGTGGCGTTGCGTACACGCCACGGGGAGAGATGGCGAGAGGAGAGAGAAGGGAACGAGCATAGACTTGCAGAGGCTGCTGCGTCTCCTTTGCGAGGCGAAAGAATTGGGGAGCATAGTAGGCGAAGGAGCGCGCATTCGCGATGGGCGTTTAAACGCGCGGGGAGAAACACTGAGGAGTGGAGAGTGTTAGCGAGCACTGGCTACCAGAAGGTGCATGCGTGGTCATTATCTTGTGAGAGAGGGGTGCTAGAAAAGGAGAAGCATTGAAGGGAACGTACTTTCACAGTCGGGTGGTCACGCCGCACACCAGATTAAGCTCGACAATAAGAAGCTTCACATTTCAGAACGAAAACATCTGTGTAAACAACCGACTTCATGAGTAATCAGCTATACGACAGCGCAATATCTGATCGCGCCCACCGTTCCTCTGTCCGTCTGTTTATGCATCTGTCTCTCTCTCCATCCATCTGGGCGTCCTAGAGTCCATGCATCCATTCGTCCATCTCTCCTTCCTATATACTAGTCGGCGACTTCAACGTAAAAATGAAGGACTTCGGCAGCTATTGCTTCGCCCACTCATCATCATTCACTTTGTGGAGAGGCACTGATTTTTCTTAGCACTCTCGAACTAAAATTAGCAATGTCTATTTGCACCGATCCTTAATTGTTATAAAGTGTCACTCACCTTCGGTGCATTGCGCTTAACAACAGTTGATCTTCAGCCGATGTGAATGCTGTCTTGTAGTAGAACATACGAAATTTGTATAAAAACGGGTAGTAAACCTTGCGTTTCCAACAGACGCTTGAAAAACACTATGGTCTATTTGAAAAGCAGTTGCGTGTCTGGCATGGCTCTATAGTAGAACACTTCGTTGCCACGCAGAATGCTTTGTGGTTCGATTCCTGCTGGGATCCGGACATTTGTTCTTTACATTCGTCAGGTCAACGCAGCCGATATGAGCTGTTTTTTTTTAAGTTCATACGTTAGGTGAGTCAGTGAAACAAATTTATTGACGACCCGGCACGAAGGGGTGAAAGAGTAGGGAAAATAGAGCGAGACACCAGCTAGCTCGGACATCTCAGACGTTAAAGTTATCCATGTGTGTTCTTGCCGCTGCTGGGTAGATTTGAAAATTGGGAGACTCTTAGGCTTTGCTTTTAATAGTTGAACGCGATAGCGAAATTCCGCCCCTAGTGCGCCGTTCAACCGCAAATTGCGCGCAAGCGCGCCGTATCTATAGTAATGGTAAGGTTTTCGATCTATTTAACAATACTTTTATACGAACTTCATGAAAATATTGTACAGTAATATAGACACATGATCCTGTATTACGAGTGGTGCATAGGTGTGACACTTTTATTCGTAAAGGGTCACATTCTGTTGTCCGCCTTGCGTTAGTTATTTGGCAATTATTCGAATTGTTCTTCTGGAGACCTCTTCCGGCACCGCAACAGGCATCGCTTTATGGTCGGTGAAATGACAGCTGCAGTACTTCACTTCTTTATTGGTGTCCTAAGAATGAAAAGCTAAATTTATGCAACTGTTGTGGTTTGTTTAAATGGGATTTCCTTGAAGTGGCACAAAAAGTCTCACAATGCCTCACAAATGGCAGCAAATCATCTAGCGTATGCAGGTTACTTGATCAACGCCTGTGTAAAGGAATGATATGTTTTCCGCTAGATAGACATAATTGTCCATCTTGAGAGCTGTTTAAAAGTTCCTGTGTGTTTTTAGCGGTGATGGCTGCACTATCAGGGCCTTTTTCGACGTAGTTTGATGGCCTCCCAAATGCGCCTACAAATCACCGAATGGGCTCGTTTTCGTCGTGACACCTGTCGAACAAAATGCGTTAAGGAGACTCCTTCCACTACATGGCATTTATGTAGTGTTTTCTAGATGCAGCTGCAAGTAACATCGTGCAACCTTTATGAAATGTAATGAGAGACACCGGGATCGTAGTTGAATGGAAATGAAGATATCAAATGTCCACTTCAAAAATATGGTGCCACTCGTTACAGAGGAGCACGTATTAGATCTCAAAATAGACGTACCTTAAACTAAGAACAGCCAACGCGTCAAGCTTTACTCGATAAAAAACGCCCGTAATTTCTAAAGTAATCCCAGACCTTTACTCTAACGGTGTTCTTGTAACAGACGTAAGAGAAATAACGTCGATATTTAAGGAGTACTATGAAAGTTTATTTAGGGCTCTCCCTAACACTGACGTCAACGTTACCGCGAATTTTGTTTCCATTTGGAGCCCATTGGAAGACCATTATTGGGCAGCCATTAGTTGTCCTATTACAATACAGGAAATTGAGCACGCTATTGACAGCTTACCTTCATCAAAGTCGCCTTCACCTGGCTCTGATGAAATTTCTGCTGAATTTTACAAAACTCTTTAAAATGCTCTTTCCCTTGGATTGCTGGATATCTCTAAAATCAGTTATGACATGAAGACACTCTCGAGATCCCTTTGCAAGAGCCACAGCGTTTCGGTACCAACAAATTCAAACAAGAAAACACTTCGGTGTGTTAAGGGTTACCGGCCAATAGCGCTGTCAAACGTTGACTACAAAATTTTCGCCGAAGTATCACAAAATAGGTTGAAATACGCAATGTTCATTCTCATTGCGTATCACCAAACATGTGGGAATAAAGGCCGATCTGTACAAAAACAACATACACGTTGCTCGTACTGTCCTTCAGTACTGTTATGGGCAGCAAAAACACCTTGCAATGTTACAGGTTGACCTTGCAAAAGCCTTCGATTGTGTTAGTCATTCGTTTCTTTTCTCTCTTCTCGAACTTGCCAATGTCAGCACTGTCGCGCCTAAAGGCGTCAAACTATGCTATAATCAATCTTAGACCTGTCTTGATGTTAATGGTCAGCTGTAGGAACCAGTTTCGATTTGTTCGTCTGTAAAGCAGGGCTGCCCCATGTCACAACTTCTGTTTGCTTTTTATCTAGAGCTGCTAAGCTTACTTATATTACGATCAAGTAGTATTCACGCATTCAATTTAATGGGAACTGAAATTAAAGTATTAGCTTATGCAGACGACGTAGCATTCTTTTGCACAGATAAATCAAGCATAGAAATAGTGTTACCCATAATAGACAAATTTGGCATGGTAGCAGTAGCACGCTTGAACGCCTCGAAGAGTTCAGGATTATGGTTCGACCCGGGGGGTAGTACAATTAGTCAATATGCCCAATCGATTGAACAAGAACTCCACCAACGTACCTCGGTGTACCGTTAGATGCGTATAAATTCAGTGCGCATTACAGGAAGGAGCGCGTCCCTAAGCTTGAACGACAAGCCCATCGCCTATCAATATTTGTTCCTCATCGCCTATCAATACTTTTCTAGCAACAAAGCTCTACTACGTATTGCAACTTATTCATTGTGCAAGATTGTATGTACAACGATTTCATCGGAATTTTGCAACTTTCATATGGTCTTCTACTTTTGAGCCCATGCTTCGTGACAACATTTCCGGCCAGTTAGTGCTGGTGGGTTAGGATTAAAACATCTATATCTATGGCAAACAGTTTCCCGCTTTTTTTTCCTTTTTCTGTGACCATTCCCATTCCGTAATTCGTTCATTCTTGCAGGTTAATTCCGTGGATTGCTTCCCTGACCTTGTCATATCTTCAAACTTTTTCGAACGACCGCGTTGGTGGGGATTCATGCAGTAAGTTTATTCTGCAGTAAGGTTCCTTAAAGCTCGCTCTTTTATAGAATACTTGTACAGTGTCTCGTAAAGTATTATAAAAATATTTACTATCTATGCTTTTTCAGTCTCCGTTGTAACGTTCATTGTACTATGGTATGCCAGGTTATGATGTCTTGAAATGAGTGCGCAAAATGTATGTCTCCAAAATCTAAAACATTCTTCAATAATCTACATACCGAAACGCTGCCCGTTAAAACATGGCTAAAAAGAAAGGGTATTTTCGTTTGCTGTGTTGACTGCCGTCTATGTGACGTGCCAGAGACAATAGAACACTGCTTTATTAGTTGCAAAGATGCTATCTTGTTCTGAGATGTCCTTCAGCAGACTCTGAGAAAGAAGTTTTGATATTAATTCTTACATTATCCGTTATCTTTTGCCGACATCACTTGATGAAGTGGCTTTTCATATCTTTGTTTTTCTCATGGGTATGCACAGTCTATGGAAGACACGTATGCAAGATCGCAGCGCAGAACACACCATTTCTTTTAGCTCACATTTCATTAGAATTGGTGAGTTCCTAACACTTCATTAGAATGGCTGTCCACCTAAAAGACATTCATGACGAAATGGACTTCAAACCGGACTGGCACCTTGTCTTGATGAGGTTTTTGGCCTTGTCACCTGTCATGTATAACGCCATTCGGAGAACTCCCGCGGCTCTACTGAACTTCATGAATTGTCGAGTGTTTCTTTAGTAGACCTCAAGCGTTTATTGTGGCTTGGTGATTGTGCCTATATGTTCCATGCTAAGAGTGTCTTTTTATGTTCATTTTAACGCACAATGTAATAAATACGCTGCAAAAAAATAGGCCCCGTATCTGCATGCTACACTGCAAATGTCGTCGAAAGACGATAGTCTCGCATCAGGAGAGAGTGAGCAAAAAGTTTATTTTATGTTTTGCGCAAGAATATCGACGAATGGTAATCTGGAGGCGCTGCGTTTGAGTACCTAGAGCGTGCAGTGGAGGCTAACGATCGTATAAAGTCATGCCACACGTGAGACATGGGCGCTCTCTGGCAGTTATCTTGGAAAACGAAGCGCGCTCGCCATGCCCACCCGTATCGCAGGTGATAAAGTGTAGAAAGCAATGCGACGGGTGTAGATGCTACCACCGGGTCGTTTTAGCAAAGCGTTGTAAACAATTTCCTTTTCGTGCAAGCGTTGCATGGTCAGCGCAACGTGATAAAAGCTACGGTCCTTAGAATTACTTATCTATGCCTTTTCTACTAAACGACGCACATACAGAATATATACATGTTATGGTGCAACAAATATGTGCAATAATTGCTTTTTAATTAACAATCGCACGAGTATGAGCGCTGAATCTTGGGCAACAATGGTGGGCGCTGCAGATGGGGCCAGCCGTTTGGCGTTTCGACTGGTGCCGTTCAGAGTACTCGGTACCACAAGGAGTTGACAAACAAACAAATGTACAGACAGACAGACCGAAGTTTTTGCGTCGAAGGTCCCCAAGAAAACTATCACGGTAGACCGCGAGATTTACCCACACACAATCTTTTTGAGAAATACTCGTTAAACAGAGCAAATCAAATCTACTAATATAGATTACTTTTGCACATAAAAAAGCGCAGGCTCCAGGTTAGTAGCCTGTCCGCTTCTCCCCCTCGATGTCAATTACGCCACCAAACGAGAATGCCACCACTTATGCGAACCAACTACGGGCGTCAGGACCTTGAGTATAAGGTACCCCGACTATTTAACATTGTTGAACATCATATAGATTTTCATGCACCCCGCTTTAAAAAATTTATAAAGAACTTTCTGGTACATTCCACGATAACTTATCAATAAAATATATCTGTCTAATTTTCTACGTGTACCGCATATACAGTTTGCGCTACAAGTTGAAAGTTCACAATTTAATGCGTATAGGTATACATTCTTGAAGTGTCTGTATGATATGTTTGTTTTCATGAAGAGTTTTCATGTATGATGTCTACCTGTAATGCTTTATTTGCAGTGACAATTATGTACATGCATATTTTGATTTTTCTGGTTGCTCTATTGTTTGTATACTCGCATCGCATGCAAACATGTACACACATGGCGAATGCGCATAGGAGTAGGAGCCTCTGTCAGGCAATACGGCCTTTAGCTCTTACTCCTCTTTCTGTATCAGAAAGAAATAAAATAAACTTCAAACTTCACTCTTCAAAGACTATCGTCTTTAGAAAAAAGTAACATCGTGGCTTTGTGGTAGGACACCTGCTTGCCACGCGTTGGTCGGGTTTCAATTCTCACAGGAACCGAAACTTCCACTCTTTATTTTATTTGCTTCGTTCTCGATTCTGCGCTCAAAGACAAATTTTCGCTCACAACCAATGGTGCCGACGCTGACAGTGGAATCGCTGCGACACGAGCTCTCTAACGCTATCGCGTTAAGATGCCATTCACCAGTGAAACACACCCGCATACCAGTGGCGCATGCGTTCCCGCGGGAACGTGCCACTGTCTGGCGAAAAGTGTTTGACGACATTTGTGAAGGAATTGTGAAATGATTAATGTCATGACCAGCGATTCGTACTCGCCATACCATTTTTACAAACACCTACTATTTTCAGTTGACCACAAGATAAGGGGGTGGTTATTAGAGCCACCAGACATAGGGGGATAGATAGATAACTACGTAGCTGGACGCAATAAGTAATTGCAGTGCGCAAATAATTGAAAACCATCAATAAATCTTTTGAATGCGAAGCATCTCTTAGCGATCATCGGTGACTTTAAGCGTATCTATCTATCTATCTATCTATCTATCTATTCTATTTGACTACCTATCTATCTATCTATCTGTCTGTCTATCTAGCCGCCTACGACTTTTAACCCTCGTGGCCCTTTCGATAACGCTATCAATATCAAAATATGTATGGCATAACATGAATGTATGATGAACATAATTCACAAGTCATTACAGGATTGATTTGATTGATTTGTGGGGTTTAACGTCCCAAAACCACTATATGATTATGAGAGACGCCGTAGTGGAGGGCTCCGGAAATTTTGACCACCTGGGGTTCTTTAACGTGCACCCAAATCTGAGTACACGGGCCTACAACATTTCCGCCTCCATCGGAAATGCAGCCGCCGCAGCGGGGAATCGAACCCGCGACCTGCGGGTCAGCAGCCGAGTACCTTAGCCACTAGACCACCGCGGCGGGGCCACAAGTCATTACATGAAAACCATGAATCGTGTGTCTAGAATCTCATGAGTTACGGTTGTAGCCTCGCTGTTGTTGCGGTGCTTTCGTTCACAGGACATTTTGCAAAACAGGTATGGTAAGATAGTACTGCATGGCGAAATTAAGGGGCTGACCCTAACGTGGAAATCATGACATGCATGCCATAATTTTCATGTTATGCGTAGTCATGACTACTCATCACGTTCTTGGTGTGCTCGTGGTCGTTTCGCTACTCCACATGTATCAAATTCGGTATAAGCGATTGATTGATATGTGGGGTTTAACGTCCCAAAACAACCATATGATTATGAGAGATGCCGTAGTGGAGGTCTCCGGAAATTTCGACCGCCAGGGGTTCTTTAACGTGCACCCAAATCTGAGCACACGGGCCTACAACATTTCCGCCTCCAATGGCACCCAGCCGCCGCTGCCGGGATTCGATCCCGCGACCTGCGGGTCAGCACAAATTCGGTATCAGATCACGTGAATAGACAATGAAGGTAAAGGCACGTCCAAATATGATAATCAGGACATGAAAGGGATGTACGGCATAAGCTACGCTTACCTAATGACTCATTTTAAAGTGTTCATATTAAAGTGGCATATCAATCTTCCTCATTTCCGCTTCGCATATCATCGATTTGTACAGTTAGTGGGAAATGCCAATTTTTTTTATGTCATAATCTGGACTTTTGGCACTTTAAATGATGGTATACAGGAGGCTCACAGTTGATCCCTCTGTCATAGGAACCAGGATAACACAAATATGGCAAGTGTATTCACAAAGGTAGCTAAAAGTTTGTAGTACACTTATTCGCCTCCAGGGCGAAGCAATTTGTGCTAAAGCGAAAATTGTAATTGTCACACAAAAAACGCAGAGCTGCCTGATCATTGCTGTGTGCTGCCGAAGCAACAAGACGCATCAAAAGAACATACGCAAGAGAAGCACGAATCAGCGACTGTCGCACCTCGACACCTAAAGTGGCTGTTCGAACAAAAAGAAGGAATCACGAAACCAATACACAAGTATGCACTGGATGACAGTGAACTAACAGCTCTCACAATTGTTATTTGTGTAGCAGTTCTCACAGTGACCTATACTTTGGCGAACGTGGCTTTTGCTGTTAGTAAAGTTTCAGTGCCTTCTGTAACTTCAACACAAACTTGTGCTGAAAGCACAATACGTACAAGCCATCCCAATCCCGACACGAATGGGAGCGCACCTGTCACGCACGGGGTCACGGCCTCCAGAGTGCGCCCTTCGCGCCACCTCAGTAATGATAACGAGAACATGCTGAAGTGCCCGCAATCTCTTTGCACCGCCAACGGTAAATTATATATTGCCAGTAAAAGTTAGCCAAATGTATGGCCAGTGGCACAGGTGACGAAAAAAAAAGTGCGCAGGCTGTCCTTTTAGAGGGCATACTTAGCCGACACGTTTTTCCAAGAGCCGTGCTGTTCTGCGACCAATAAACTTCACCACGGACGTCCGAGACGACGTGAAGCTACAAATATCTCTCCGATAGTGTGCTGGTGAACGTGTGCTTTGTGGCCGAGTCGTTCAGCGTGGGTAACTGCTGAACAAAGGGTTGTAAATTAAACTCCATGCGAGAGAAATTTATCTTTATAGTTTTTTTTTCTTTGCATCTCATAGCGGTAGTTTCGAAAAGCAATACTGAGGCAGGGAATACGAAAATGAAGCCATGTTGAACGCCGGCATTAAACTCTTTCGCGTTAAAATGCACATGCAACGTTCATTAAATATAATACTTATAATCACATTTACAACGCGCAATACTGCTTGCGCAGCAATCAAAACCACACACTAAAAACCGCACTAAACTTCAGGTGCTTCGATACCATGCCTGTGCAAAATCTGCCACGGTGTGAAACGTTTTATTATTGTGCAAAACATAAATTGAGTAAACAGAGGTGTTTCAAGTGGTGGCCCGTACGGCACGATCACAGGGCGCACCATAATCGAAGAGTCTGAATTAACCTCGACGACGACCAGTGGTTATTTGTAATGCACGTAAGGGTAAAGTGCGTGAACGTTTCCTTGCTGTTCAGACTCGTCCAACTGCTTCACCAAAGTTGGCAAAGAAAACTGACCACGTCGTTTTTAGATACGTAACATAGCGATAAAAGCTGGCATCGCCGCTGCTGCACGAAAATGAAGCTTTGCTGAAGGTGTGTCTGTAGCGCATGCGTCGTGGATGCGGTAATGGTACGCCGTATATGCTGCGTGCCCTGCCCAGAGCATGAAGGTCCATCTCGAGTGCACGAAACATTTATAACGTATTAAAAAAAATCAATTTTCATCCAGCTTATTCCTGCGCACTTTTAAAGCGAAATCCTACTATTCAGACTCGCGTATTCTGCGCAGCAGTTATCAAATAATTTTACCACTTTAAAACAAGTACATGTGCGTATGTGCGTGTCACTTCGAAGAAGAGCACGGGTTTTGTGTGTTTCGGCAGACGCTTTTAAACTACTAAACGTAATTATTTGCAGCGTCACAGAAGCATGGCGCACACACGCGCGAAGCATGGGCTCTCAACACCTGAACTTTTACTATCACTATAACCTTCACTATCGCAGCTGATAAGCCAAGCCCCGCCTCCAGAAAGGCCGTATAAAACGGGACACCCTGCGCTTACATTCCGCGGTAGCCTGCTTTCAGTCGATCGGCACAGCGAGATCGTATCCCTCCGAGGAAGACCAAAGTGCTCCGTTGCGATGTTGAAGTTCGTACTGCAACTGCTGCTGTGTGTGGCAGTCATCAGCGCAGAAAAGCCGGATATATTCAGGAACTGCGTAGTGAGCCCGGAGGATGTAACGATAATGCACACATGCGTCCTCATATCGCAATTTGAATTACGCTCTCACGTAACGCCTTACGAAAGGCTCGCCCAGTCCGTACTGGAGAAATCGGATAACCAGCTGGACCCCAAGTTCCTCAGCATTGTCTACAACGTTACGCGTGCCGCAATTTTGGTGAGTTTGGCGTTTTTGATTCTATTGCTTCCAGTATAGAAAGCTAGGGTATGCGCTCAGTTTCAGAATGGTTTCTAGCGGCGCGGTGTACTTGACGGCGTAATTACGTGGCTAAGGCGTTGCGCTGTTGTGTTTGACCGTGTGCATTACACTCCCAGCCACGCCAGTAGCATTTCATTGTAGCCGACGGAGCAAGTTTTCAGTTGCTGAACACTGAAGTTTAGTGGATGAACAGAGAAGTTTTAGTGGAATGTGTAAATGAAGAATGTCCTTGAATTTACTTGGCGCTTTAGGAGTGTGCCATTATGGCAAGTCGGCTTCTAAGGCCTGGATTCGATCCACCGAACTTTAGGTTAGTAGTCTAGCACTGTAGTGGCGCACCCCGCCGCCATAGCGGGTTGCTTTGCTTGCTTTGTTCTAGCTGTATACTCGGAGCAGACCGACCAAACTTAACCCCTTGGTCAAGATTTTAACGGTGTTTTATGCCAAGTATATTCATTGCTTTAAATGAGTCTTTCTGTATCTCTTCTTCAATTACACTGTCTAATTTCGCTAGTATGACCCCCAACATCTCGGTTTATTCGTGTCTGTCTCAGCCTACATTATCGGGTCTAAGTTGCGTCGTGCATCTGGAACTAAACTACACCTTGGTGATTTCAACTTCGGTGATTTCAACTTACCACGCTCAACGACTACTACTGGCTCGTATTCACTTCTCTGGTTTTTCCTGTTGTCGAGCTGTCGTCTCCCGAAGATTAGTGTTTCAATACCTGCTTCTTGCCTCTGCAATCCGGCTCATACACACGGAATATTGTCTTAATTGCCGCCCAGTTTTTGTTTCTTGCTGCTCTAAATGCCGTGACCAGTTTCATTACTGTTTTAATTTTGGTTATAACTTCGCGTCCTTGTGTATTCTTAATCTCATTGGAACCTCAGTCGCACAGGCTATATATATATATATATATATATATATATATTATATATATATATATATATATATATATATATAGCTAGATAATATTGGCATGTTCGGCTGCGGCGATATATTCTACGCACTACTACGTATACAATGCCTCTTGCTATTATTCCGTCCGTGAATGTCAGTTGCCGTGGTAGCTACAATGTGCCTTTACCCTCGCTTTGCCTTTATGCAAGCATTTTCTCACAAAGGATCGAGAGCAAATAAGAGAAAGACCCTACCTTCTCTTGGAGTTCACCACTAGCCGGAGTGTCTGCCTTCGCCATGCATGTCGCTACGTCGCTTCCATTTGCACGCCGATTAACGACAAGGTAAGCACACCTCTGGGAGCTCTAAAAAACAACGTGGCCTCCTGGGGTACGACGCCTAGTAGAAATTTCCTCGCGCCATTGCGTTTAACCGTGATACAATTTATATACACAAAAATTCCCCCTCGGAAACTAATGCATTTTAGAAACTGAATGTCGCATGGCAGCAGCTTAAGTTAAGTTGGCCTGGTCGCCAATATGAGGAAGCTGAACAACCAGCATCGAAAGCATATTTGATTAGTCGTGCATACTGAAGCATTCGTGAGTATAGAAGCATACTCCCAGACAATGCCGCCTTCATTTGACGTAAGCATTAGAGTAATAGCTAAGCGGCTTGGGGAACCCCAATGAACCAGCTGAGACGCCAACTGCTCATGCGCGGCAGCATCTCGCTCATTTTTGTCTTGTCCTCGAAGGCTTGACGTAGGATAGCGTCCAGGCGCTTTCCAAGCTAAGCATCCGCTCGATTGACAGTAGCTTAAACGCTGTTCATCAGGTTGCACAGCAATGCGCTGTGATGATACAAGCGGGACATAACTCTCCTACTACTTTTGGCATGCGCTCCGCCGCCCTGGCGTGCTTAACCGCTTAGCTAATACTCCCGATTATCACAGGCGCACGCACGTAGCATCGTCGGCAAAAAGCTCCAGGCGGAAATGAGCGTTTTAAGACCCTCGAGCGATTCCTCCTGGACAGCGGCTTAGCCAGGGAGTGGCACACCGAGCACGTGCTGTGCCGCCAAAGTTTTTTTGGCATGGCATAGAAAACGAAAAATGGCCATTTCAAGGGTGTGCCCCCTCCCGAAATCACGGTGCACTCCCGTCCTTTGAAAGACTACATGGTGGCCAGATCAATCTTCTTGTTCATTCAGGGCGAAGTGCTCTTACTTCGATACACTTCGAAGGGTGTCTGCATCGGATGTGGTTTCTTGTCACTTCCATGATCTGAGACACCCGACATTGTTTTGCAGTGCCGTAAAGATGCGCCCACGTTTGACCACGCGGTCATGGCGTGTGATGTCATCGTTTGATGTCAGTTTCGCTAACAACGAACTGACATGAAAATTTTCAAAGAAACTTGCGACAACCTACGGTGCCGTGATCGCGTGGGACGCCGGTCAATTTTCACATTTGATCAGACATTTCGGACTTTCTTCTGCTTGAAGGAGACTCAAAACAGTGGTGGAATGTGTTCTTTATTCTGATGGTGAACACGTCTTGCACTGTTTTGATGGTTGAAACCAACTCTAGTCGGGCACCACTTTAAAAAGCAGCGGCCTTTTCCCCTCAAAGGCCGATGCACACGAGCGTCTGCCAATAGGGGGCGTGCACTTCAGCTGCCGGCGTGAGCCAGATGGCCGATAAACCTGCCGACGGAGAACATGCTGCATTCGTTGTTTCCAGTTTGCTGCGTGAACGACTGATCGTTGGCACCGGTGTGATAAAATAGCTTAGTCTAGCTGCGCGAATGCACATTTTGGCCTCGCCAACGATAATCGGGAAACAATGTTTCCATTCACTCATGCCAGTATTTGAGTGTTTCTGTGCCACTCATCAAATCGAGCGTAATGTGTGAGGGACGATCCTTATCGGAATACGCGCTTTAGACGCAGTGGCAATATTTTTGTGGAGGACTATTTGTTTAGTCGCGGAGAAATTGGCTACAGCGTTTCAGTTACCGAGGCGGGGCCTCTGCTGCCTTCTAATGTTGTACCCGGCTATAGGCCAGCTATCAATGTGTCTAAAGGTGGGTCGTAGGTTGGAACATATCTGCCATCTTTCCCGTGTTTGGGCGTTTAGCTTGCGTGACGTTTGTTACATCGATTACCGGGGTCCGTTTCGTGTCACTCCCGGGTAGTGAACTGCACGATTATGATGGCACGCAGCATATACACTTAAATATAGGCGTTCACGTATGTTTTTAAATTCCAGAAGACTCGCTATACGACATTACCGTAAATATGGCGATTTGGTTGGAATGATTACTTTTACAGCCACAAAGCATGTGAGGCTAAATCATGATCTACATCCTGTCGGGTTCAAATTTGTTGTTCGTGCAGCTGTTGTAACCCTTGGTCATACTTGTGAGGCAGCGCGAATGCTCCTTTTAGCGCTTCCTTTCAGGACTGTGGTAATCTTGATTTCCTGGGTTAACTGATGATTTTGTGCTGGTTCTTATGGCACTGTTCCCACATTTTACATCACGCACAAGTTTTTAGGCAACATCCACACTTGTTTGCTCATCTGTACCTTTCGAGGCGGGACATATTAAATGGGTTTACTGGCCATATGTTATATTAAATGGCACCCAGTGTTAGAGACAAAATCGCTTGTCTAAAGTGTCGGGCCGGCCACTTCAGCTGTAGTTTTCTGCTGAAGTTTCCAAAGACCAACGTCCTAATCATATTTCACACAGTCATGCCGCATGCTAAGTCCTTGTGCTATATTTCAAGTATCAACGGAAGCCTATATCTAAACTGCATCTGCAGCCATGCAGCCCGATGCTCTAGGAAAGTGTTTCTGTTGTACATATTTCTATTGATACGTTTTTTTATGGTACACTGAGCGATACTGAATGCCCACGCGATTCACTATATCTAGGTGGACATTTTTTCTACACTTAATTTACCTGATATACGGATGTTGATTTCCTTTATGTGAATATAATTGCACTAATCGTATCATAAACAATTTATTGGCACACCAGCGTGTGTAGACTATCGTTCGCGACACACAAGCGGATCCAGTTTAGGCACTTTTTCAATCTGCTCCTCTCATTTCGGGTATACTTTAAATGCCAATGAAGGGGGTTCTCACTCGTTTTACGCACGACAATTGCCAGCGCGTACCAACTTGTGTCTTTTTTCATTCCAGGCGGACGGCCTATGCCAGGCAGTGTTCGAATTCCGTAGAGGCATCTTTGACATCGAAGACTCTTGGTGCAAGAACACGGGTTCAGTATGTACAGCTTTCATGAGAGCAGCTTGCTATCGCCGAGTGTGCGCTTCATTTAAGTGTTCTTGTTAATATCTGTGTTGTTGGTCGCACTTGGAGAAAAGCCCCAACAAAGCTTAGTTTGGTTATGCTTTTTAAAACAAAACATCGAGTAAAAACGGTGTCCTTTCGTCCCACAACAGTGATCCGGCTTGCGTGCGCGTCCTTTCCTGAAACTCGGCACAGTCCACTTTCTTGGTGCCACACCGCTGCCGTCTTTTACAGGTCGTTTCAGATCCGAGAGAGAGAGACTGCATTTTTTTCCTTTCCTCAACCTCTCTCTCTCTCTTTCAGGAGAGTTATCTAGAGTGTTCCGAAACGACCAGTCAATGATTGCATCAGAGCACACGTGTCATTCTAGACTTTAAAGGGCCGGTTGCGGGGCGATATTGCATGGACACGAACGCAAAATTGATGACAAATATTATTGTCTTGTGTATTGTTCACGCTACTTTACGAAGGGTATGGTCGGATGTGAATTTTTTATTCAAAATAACTAGGTGATAATAGTGCCATGTCAGCGCCGCCATGTAATGTACCTCCTTATCCCATCACCATATTTTTTTCACAAACGTCAATGTTCTTTCTTTTTAATCCGGTTCTTTCTTTCAGTGTTTCTCCAAGCGCAATTCTATTTTCTTTATTAAAGCATAGCTAATGCACCAGGTTTTGGGCTTTCTAAAGTCCACATCCGATGCACTAGATTGTTCCTCGTAATTGTATTTTGTTAATTTGAGTTCCAGAATGAATAGCTCACTTTTGTCGCTATAAACCATGGGGCTTTACGTGCCGCGTATCTGTTCTTTTTCATTTTCGGGGCTCGGTGCATGGCACTCAGCTGTTCATTCGAATCTCACTGCATCGGTTCCCGGTTGCCGCGGGTCACACTAGGATGTGCATGAAATCGACCAGTCCCGTAATATGTACGTGCTATGTCGTAGAACTTTCCGGAACTCGACAGTGCATCTGATAATATCGTGATATCTGGAAGTCAAGCACCAATGTTGATTGTTGTCGATTCACGGCAGCTGCGATTTGTTGCACGATGCGTTTATCAAATTTTTCGTTTCAGGCTGCCGGACATGCACCGCCCGAATCCCCACCTGTGACCCCCCTGAAGCGCGCCTGGCGAGAGACGACGCAGACATGGGCATGCAATAAAATGTTAAACACGTACACGTTGTCTCCTTTCACATTATATATATATATATATATATATATATATATATATATATATATATATATATATATATATTACCCCTGCGTGTGGCCTGTATCGATAATGCAGACATTTCTCCAATACAAAGCGGCGTCTTCAAGGCCACGAGGTCTAACTGGTTGCAGACGTCGGCATCTCATTGTATCTGACAGCCCTTCGAATGAATGAATTCGTGCCTTGCTTTGAAAAGACATTGAAATTGACTTGAGCGTCGTAATGAAAAACCCGTCGACTGGTTCGACGAAGAATCTAGGCTGTTGAATCTGGACAGACACCTGGAACTGCTCCTCAGAGCTACGCGCACCTAGCTAACGGCTCGGTCCGCGTACCTACTCGAGTCAGACTGAGACAACTGCCGCCCGTGTCACAAGCAATGTTGCCTGCCCACTGGTAGTCTCGATTGCCAGTGTCTCACGTTCTGTTTGACTCTGCCTCGCACGGCAGGTGTAGCGACCAAGACTTCTTGTGTGAAATGTGCTTGAACCAACTAATAGTTGAGTGTGTTGCTACCACTGAGAATGCGACTAAGTTTGCTTTGCATGCGGCGTAACACATGGACTGTTCTGCTCTCGAAATAACGGCCGCTATACTGCTTTTGTTACTTTTCCCATCAGTTCCCGTTTCGGGTGTCTTGTAGTTCATTTATAGCTGGTCGCAATGCATTAGCTACTGTTTCGTGCTCGGCTCACACGGGCAATATCTACCGCTAAAACCTTCCAGTGCAGTTATAAATTTTTCTAACCGTATTTATAGCATAGCGTTAACAACGTTTCACTCGATGCCAAGCAGTGTTGTCGAGGCTGCCGAAACAAAGCTCTACTGCCAGCCTTGGTCTCGTGTTCGGCAAAACACATATGTAGTGCAGGATAAGTAGCGTTGATATTGCCCGTTCCATTCTGCGCTGACTACATCAACAGACTGGGTTTAATTCCGCGATTTTAATTCCCTTGAACTTTGGTGCGAGCTGCGTACCGTGATATCAAGTACAGAAGCCACTCCAATGCACTAAAAGTTGTTCACACAACGTTATTCATTGTTAAAACATGCCATTGTTAAACATACCTAAACAACACATTTGCGAAACAAGCTGGCGGCCTCGCTAGCGAGACGCCGCGCATCGCCCTTCGCAGAGAGTTTCGTCGTCTACAGCGACATACCATGACGGTATGATGTAGTTCGCTTGAAGGGGGACGCCATAGTGGAGGGCTCGGAAAATGTCGGCCATACGGTGTTGTGACGTACAATGATATGTCGGAGAACACGGGGCTCCGGCATTTCGAATTCGTGGAACTGTGACCACCGTGACCAAGATCCAGCTCGCCAACTTCGGGTAAGCAGCCGAGCACCACAATCACTCCGCCGGTTCCAAATGAGCTCTGTTAAAGGAATTTGGCGGTGGTAGAGTCGTTCAGGTTGGCAGGGATACCTAGTCCTTGCAGAATGCCGTGCGTTTGAGCTGACGAGTTCACCCTTTTGGCCAGACGTCAATGATCTTCGAGGCTTCAGTTGACAGCTGGACTTTCCCTGGTTCGACCAGTAATTCAATGATAGGCACTATAGATAGGTTTGTCCATAAGTTGGATGGCATACTATAGGGTGTTTGTGCGCAGTGCTGTCATCGCTGAGCGTCAGACGTCCACTAAAAGCAATGAGAAGTCCGCAAGATTCCGCGAGATTCTAAAACCTATCCACAAAATATTCCACTAGGGCCTAATTTATTCAAAAAAACACTGCGATTTCCTTTGGTAAATACCTTTATCATTCTTAAAAGCTTTCCAAAACTACGAGAGCTGAAACAACAAATAAAAATAGTCTTTCAAGCAGTCTAACTAGAACACTTGAGTCTCCAGTGCTGCGGTGGTCGTCATTGGTGAACCTTATCAAAGATGAGGCTAAAGGTTATAAAAGTTCACGCTGCTGAAAAAATTGGCCCCGTATCTGCATGTAATCTGCAAATGTCGTCGAAAGACGATAGTCTTGCGTGTGGAGAGCGTGAACAAAACATTTATTTGATGTTCTGCGCAAGAAAATTGGTGAATGGTATTCCGGAAACGCTGCGTTATGCGCCTCGAGCGTGCAGCAGAGGCGAACGAGCGCATCAAGTCACGTCACACGTGAGACATGAGCGCCATCTGGCAGTTTATTTTGGAAAAAGCGCGTGGCCATGTGCGCCCGTCTCAGAAGTGATCAGGTGTAGAACGCGAGGCGAGGGGTAGGTGCCACCACCATCTCGTCTTAGCAAAGCATTCGAAACACTGCCCGTTCCGTGCAAGCGTTGCATGGTAAGCGCAGCGGGATAAGCGCTATGGTCCTTAATGTTACCTATGTATGCGTTTTCTAGTAAGAGATGCACATGCAGAATATATGGGTGTTCTTATGGTGCCCCAGACATGCGCAATAATTGCTTTCCAATTGACAATTGCAGAAGCACGAACGCTCAACCTTGAGCAACATTGGTGGTCACTGCGGATGGGGTCGGCCGTTTCAAGTACCCGATGCCGGTAATTGTGGACAAACAGACAAGTGTACCAACAGACAGACAGACAGACAGACAGACCAAAGCATTTGCGTCGAAGGTCCCCAAGAAAGACTATCTTCTTAAAAAAAACTCACAGGTCAACGAAAAACACATCGAAGTCTTCGTCGCCACTGTTGTCGTCTCAAACCATCTCCACAGGACCGCTGGTACTTGTTGAGGAACCAGACAGGTGACTTGGTTGCACATACGTTGTAGATGTCCCGATTTCATTAACAACTGCGGCGGGAAGTTCGTAATCAAAACAACTTTTCTGGTGTCGCTTCAGCCTCGCTCTTACGACGAGGATGGCATTTGTTGTTTCAGGCTTGAGCTTGTTCTTCAGCTTAAATTTCACGATGTTAAGCTGACTTAATGCCCACTCTACTTTGGCATTTGAATACGGCAGCACGGACCTCGACATAGCAAATCCAGCCAGCTCGGCGAACGGGTTTTCGCCGCAGGCGTCCTTATATAGGAATGAACTTCACACCAGAACGAATGCGTGTGCGATATTTGCTTCCAGTCCAGAAGGGTGATTTTGCCCCACTGGTTTTGAAATTTTTGGATCGTTTCAGGGGGCATTGCCATTGCTTCCAGCAAAGGAACAATAGGTCCTTCACGACGCACAAAGCGTTTTCGACCGATAAGAGTGAGGTTTTCTGGAGAACTGTGATGTTGTCGGGAAGTCGCTGTCTGATTTCATGTACTTGCATGGTTATAAACCTTATGCAGCTTTCTAGCATCACAGCTTCACCTGCGACAGAGAACTCGTCGGTCTTCTGAGCTTTCATGTTGTCAACGCACGTCTCAAACAGATAGCAAGGATATGGCTTGGGATTCAAATGGTCCACAAGTCTGCACGTCAGAACTTCAATCTGGTCTGTCGGAATTAGGACTTTTTCAACGAAGCTTGAAAGCAATGACATGAGGTCTTTCAGCAGCTTTGTTTGATCCGCATCTTGCACCTCGAATGCTTTGTTAACCTTTTGAACATCTGTCAGAATCTGTCTCGAAAAAAGCAAGTACCCCAGATTGATCTGGTTTTCATACATGCCATACAGCACCTCTGCAGCACAGCACGTTTCAGTGCGCCTTGCAATCTCAAAGTGCGCCTTCAATTCGCCACTGGTCTACGATCCTCGATAAGGCTATTTCGAGGGATATACATCGCGTCCTGTACGCTTGCACAATCTTCCGTGGTTCATCTCCGTCATTCACCAGACCGCAGAGCTCCTTGTACGCCATTTGCCGGGCAGGGGATCTTGCGAACGAGTTGTACGTTTTGCTTATTAGGTATTCTAAGATTCTCGGCAATGCTTCCGCCGTAGCAGCCGACGTGGCTAGCTGCAAAAAGTGGCAGACGCAGCGTATGATTGCGAGGTGGGGAGCTTCAGCTTTCAACTTTCGAAAAACGCCATTTTTGATCTCCAGCATAACGCTAGCTTTGTCTGTCCCTACGCCTCTCATCCTTTCCAGTTTAAAACAGTACTCCATCAGAGTGGATTTCACGGCCACCACAATTTCATCTGCCATGCACACTTCCAAGGTGCACAATTAAGGAATGTGGTCCTGATCCTTGACTTCGTGACACTGTGATAGATGATAGAAATGGCAAGGAATTTCGTGACACTCATGTCGGTCGACTCATCTATAAACAACCTGTAATAGCTGTCCCCTAACGTACTTTGTCAGATCCGCCTTAAAGTGTAGGCCAAGAACGTTCTTAATCACGGAAGCGCACTTGGAGCGCCACATTTGATGCGCTCTTGCAGCTTCGCTGTCAGGAAACGACTTTTATAGAGATGGCACAAGTGATAAGGCGTCATAATTGAAGAATATTCTGCGATAAATAGAGCAGGTCTTCCCTCAGCGGCATTCGCTGGTTGGACTTGCCTTTTTGTCGTGAAGCCCAGTTGCTTATGGATCGAAGAACTGCCAGCCAGTTCCATATGCTTCTTGGTGTTCGCATGAGTTTTCAGGTCTGAATATCTGCTTCCTAGTTGACAGCAGAAGCACTTGCACGCCGCAACTTGTTTTTCATCAGCAGGCGCTTTGCAATCCAGCCATTTGCTGAGTAAAGGATCCTTACTCAGCAAACCACTCCGTCCTGCACTTCTGCGAATATACCACTTTCGGCATAACTCAAGAGAAAGGGGAACTAGGTTACACTGAGAATAAACAGAACCATTTTTTTCGACAAAAGGCAGTCGGACGTCTTCCTTTGTTCTCTGAAACTTCGGACGCAAAAAAAAAAAATGGTTCCAAATCTGCATGTTACACCGCAAATGTAGTAGAAACGCGGTAGTCTTGCATCTGGAGAGAGTGAACAAAACGTTTATTTGATGTTCTGCGCAAGAAAATCGGTGAAGGGTATTTTGGATGTGCTGCGTTAGAGTGCCTCGAGTGTGTAGCGGAGGCGAACGAGCGCATGGAGGCACGTTAGACACAAGCGCATTCTGGCACTTATCTTCGAAAAACGAAGGCGTGCAGCTAGGGGACAACGATGAGCGCCAGTCTCGGAGGTGATAAGGTGTAGAATGCAAAGCGATGGGAAGGTGCCACCACCATGACGTCGCGGCAATGCGTTGTAAACACCTTTTTGAGCATCGCATGCACTGTCAGCGCAGCGCGATAACGCTACATTCCTTAGATTTACTTGTGTGTGACTTTTCTTGTATAAAGGCAGACGTAAAAAAACTTCGAAGTGTTGTTATGGCGCTTCATATATGCGCAATAATTGCTTTTTAAAGGACAATCGCACAACCATGAACGCTAAACCTTGATCAATATTCGTGGGCGCTTCGAATGGGGTTGGCCGTTTGCTGCCGTTTGAAGTATCGTTAGGGCGGACAAACAGACAAATGTACAGACAGACAGACAGAACGACAGACAGGTCCCCAAGAAAGACTATCGTCTTTGAAAAAAGAACTGGGTGGCTACTTCAGCAATCGCTTCCCTTCTCGCCAGGACTACAGGCGCCATCTGCCGCTTGCGGTGCAAACAGCAAGCCCGCTCCTTGCACGATAGCGAAGTCACTTGTTTGCACGGCGAGCGGCAGGAGGCGCGCAGAGTCCACAGATTGGTGTATTACAGCTCATCCGTTATATATTTCTTAGAAATTGATAGCCGCTTTCAAACCTTACGGATTTGTTTGTCTGAGATAGGCGGAGCAAGTGAACAGGAGCTTCGGAAGTTAAACAATTTCCGCATTTTTAGAGAACACTGAAATGGTTTCTTGCAGGGCGATTTTGAATCGGTCCACTGCGTGAGGCATCCGCCAGAAACCCGCTATGTACAAAATGACCCGTTAGAGAATCCGCTAGCCAATAGACTGATTTTTTTCCCGTCAAAATAAAATAAAATCCGCCAGACTTAGCTGGAAAACCGCTAAATTGGCATCACTGTGCATCCGTTGCAGAGCATCGTTTGTAGAAGTTTCGGGATCTTTAGCACTGCGTAGCGTGTATATGGGGGTAGTGAGAAAATGTTCCAATGGCGAGTTTGCGGATGAACATTGTGTCTTCTTTTGTTAGGTTGGATTGCGTTGGTCCTTCAAATGCCCAGTTTGTCGTGGCTGTGAACGTAGAATATTTTCTAAATATACGTCCTATCACGTGAAACTCTGGCGTAGTCGAATGGGGTTTGAAGGAGTTAAATCCTTCCCGTCCTTTCGCCCTCAAAAAAATTTAAATTTCACGCGTGTACACACGCACATGGGCACACGCATGTATAAACTTATAGCGCACGAATGAACAAGTTTTTAAAGTATGGCTGAACGCTCTCCCCTTCCACTCCCCCAAACACGCAACCATGCAATTGATGTGGGACCGGGAACGTGGCGCGATAGCCTCAAAAGCGTGCTAAGCAAAAACAGACAAAAACAAGATTGCCTCAACCTCCCTAAAAGGAATTGTGAGGAAATGCGATTGCATTGCGTGGCGCTCAGTAACGGCGTTTCGCTCATGAGAACCCAGTGTTAGAAGAATGTTTTCTTTTCTTTCTTGTTTCTTACACCATGCAGCCAATAGGGTCGTTCGCTGCACGTGGCGTTTGCTATCGCGAGAAACACGGTATTAAATGCGAAGCATTTCTTAGGGGGCTTCGGCGACATTGAGCGTATCTATCTATCTATCTATCTATCTATCTATCTATCTATCTATCTATCTATCTATCTATCTATCTATCTATCTATCTATCTATCTATCTATCTATCTATCTATCTATGTAGCCGCCTACGACATTTAGACTTCCTGGCCGTTTCGGTAATGATATCGATACCAAAC
Organism: Rhipicephalus microplus; assembly: GCF_013339725.1. Classification (NCBI taxonomy): domain Eukaryota; kingdom Metazoa; phylum Arthropoda; class Arachnida; order Ixodida; family Ixodidae; genus Rhipicephalus; species Rhipicephalus microplus. The sequence continues at coordinate 107,247,347 of NC_051168.1, read as the reverse complement.
TTGGTTTGGCATAACATTGACTGTATGAAGAACATATAAAAATAGTCATAGCATCAAAATTGTGACACGTATGTCAAGAATGTCATGATTTACATATCCTGCTCCTGCAGATCTTTCGGTGGTTTTGTTCGCATGGCATGTTGCAAAACTGGTGTCGTATAACCAAAGAGGATTAAAGAAAAATTGCTGGAGTGGAAGCTCCCGCAATGCCTTGCCAGCAGAAGTGAAGCCATCTTTTGCCACTGCCAAGATAGCGGAAACATGCTCTTTTCTGATAGTGCCCACTTGAAGATCAAGTGGCTTTGATATTGTTACGTGATTTCGGCTGACTGAAACAGGGCATAGTGGGACATACCCAAAAAAGGTGCCTAAGACTGAGAGTGAAGAAGTCGACGTTGTGGGTTTTGGAACAGATCAGTGTGGACAACGGCTGTGGGACTGGTCGGTAGACAACAGCTTATTGTGCCTTAACGCTAGAACTCCCACATTTATTCGAGCTCATTCACGCTCCGCCTTAGATTTAAGCTTTGTAAGCTCGGCCATTGCTAGTACATCGTGGACAGCCCTTGATTGCACCTCCAACAGTGACCACTTTCCAATAATGTTCAAGATCGCTTGCCCCGTCAAACCTTCATGCTTCCATGCCCGGACCTGTATAAATTATACAAAATTTGAACACGACCTAAAAACTGCTTTAGACGCTCCCTCTCAGGCTGGAGATGACACTAAAGCTATGAAATTAAGCGCAGTAATTAAAAGGGCGTACAAAAACGCTGAATTTGCTGTTAAATCGGCGAAGAGAGTACCCTATAGCCTCTGGTGGAATTCCAACTGTTCACGAGATCACAGACGAAGACAGGCTGCTTGGAAGAAGCTAATACATAATCAGTCCTCTAAGAACTGGTCAGATTATGAATTTCTTGCCGCTGTATTTAAACACGGTGGCCCAAGCTAAAGAAGAATATAATATAAGACATTTCGATTTTCTCTCGAAACCTGAAAACAGGAAAGCTTTATTTCAATATATGCGATCTCGCAAAATCCTGCTGTCTACAGTAAATACTGATTATGAAAAACTATCATTGGAAGAAACGAAGAACTCCTTAGAGTCAATTGGCAGAGGTCTAGAAATTACATTTTCTTCGACTATGGCTTTCAACTGGCAAAAGTCTAGCATAAGCACTGACTTCGAAAACGTAATGCTGTCTGAAGCATCAAAAGTAATTCGAGATCTATCATCGTCAGCTCCTGGTCCAGATGAAATCACAGTTTCTATGATTAAAATTTTTTTAAGGCTATCCCCCGGCGACGTCCTCAATCTGATAAACTACTCTTTAAAGAATGCCTGGATACCGTATGACTGGAAAATAGCTAAGGTAATCCCATTATTAAAACAGCAAGGATTAGGTTTTACCATAGAAAATATCAGACCCATCTTGCTAACTTCTAACATGGTGAAACTCATAGAGAGGGTCCTAAACTGCCGAATAAACTCCTGGATGACGAATAAGGTCATATTAAAGCCAAATCAAATTGGTTTTCATTGTGAATGCTCAATTTGGTGCGCCCATGCGGATTTAGAGAGTCGAATACAGCTTGCTCGTAAAAGGAAACAGTACGCCGCATTAGTAACTCTCGACATAGCTAAAGCGTACGACAGTGTCGAGCACTCTATTCTACGGACCGCCTTGCAGAGTCTAAAGTTTCCTCAGTATATTACTGAGTGGATAGCAGAATTCCTAAAATCAAGGGAATTGTATTGCGTGAAGGATGGCTGTTGTTCGCATAAATTCAAACAGAAACGTGATGTTCCCCAAGGGCCCGTCCTATCTTCAGCATTATTCAATATACTTATGAGTTCTATTCCAATTGTCAGGATGTTAGTGTCTACAATTATGCAGATGATATCGCGTTCTTCGCTGCAGAGAGCGACATTTACTCACTACATCAAAAACTACAAAGATATATTAATACACTAAAAATTTGGTTGCAATCCATTTCATTGTCATTGAACATCAGCAAAAGTGCGCTCTTGGTGTTTCCTATAGCAGATACAGTTTCAATGTCTGTATTGTATAATCGGGAACCTATTACACAAGTAGATTCAGTCAAGTACTTAGGAATTGTTTATAATGAAAAGCTAAATTGGAGCCCACACATTGAATATATAACAGCAAAGACACAACGAGCGTTAGGTTTATTACGCAGGTTAAGCAACAGAAAATACGGGCTGCGCAGACACACGATGTTAATGATATATAAAATGTATATGCGTCCAATATTGGAATTTGGGTATGTATTATTCTCGGGGGCCACTGGTTATCAAATTAAACCGCAAGTAATGTTAGAGCGAGAAGCCCTGCGAATATGCCTGGGACTACCCAGGTTCGTGGCGACTAGTATATTGTATCAAGAAGCGCGATTGCCAACACTCCTCTGTCGATTCCGCATTCTAACGGTTCAAATCTTCTTAAAGTTTTACAGTTTACCAGCGCGAAGATCAGAGTACGCATTTATCAGCGACCCTGACTCTTTCTTTCTTGTACATTGGCCTCGATTTCATACCCCTCAGATAATTTTCGTTAAAAAGAAACTGGATTGCATAAATCTAGACATTAGCACAGTAATTGAAACTAATTCCTCAACCCTCAACATTAGAATAGAGTACGATGCGATCTTCCCCCACAAACCAAGTTGCAATCTCTCAGATTTTGACCACTACATTAAATGTTTACTTAGTACATGCAGAAACAAAAAAATGTCATAGCTACAGATGCTTCAGTCAACAATGAAAAGGCAGGCGTAGGAATTGTGTCTGATTTCCTCGGCTGGTCTTTTTCAGTAAGGCTTCCAGATTTCACTCCTATATTTGAAGCCGAGCTAGTAGCTATTATTTTAGCTCTTCGTAAAATTCCTACGACCGAGATCAGTGCAATCATCTTAACAGACTCACTTTCGGTGTGTGCAGCTCTGACAACCTCCGAACAATCTCGTGGCCTAGCAGCGTTCCACACATTAGCACCGCCGCATTTGAAACTCCTCAAATTAGTGTGGGTCCCAGGTCACTGCGGATTACAATTAAATGAATTGGCAGATGCTTTGGCACTAGCATCACTCGATGGACCAGTAATTTCATTACTTCCCGAGTTAGAATACTTATCAGGGGTTAGATATAGGAAATTCGCTATTTTTTTACAGATAGTTTAGAAAATATCACACAATTGACAGATTATCAGCACCTCAAATTTCCATGGAAAGCCTAGTGTAGTCCGTCAAAAAAACTTGAAATAATAATCTCCAGTTCTCGGTGCCGTGTCCCCTCATAAATTTTTATTTACACAGAGCTGGTCTGACACTTTCCCCCCTTTGTCCGTTTTGCGAAGAATCAGAAACTATTGAACATTATTTTGGCTCATGTCGTAACTATGCATTAATTAGGAAACGACTTATAGATATTACATTTGCGAAGCTAGGTTTAAATTTAACCACAGAAAATGTTCTAAGTTTTGGTGCCTCTGTTTTGGGAAATTACCAAAGAGATGCATTCGATGCGGTGTGTAAATTTATTTAAGACTAAACGTTTTCCAACATAAAGCCCACGTTAACAGGTACTCAGAAAAAACGCGTCAAAAAGTAATTTTTCAAATCTGGATAAACCGCGACATACCAAATTAATCGGGTTTGGCAAAACCAGCTGTCTGGTCGGCTCCCAAAATCAAGGTATAGCTACTAGTGTCTACTCTCTTGTTGATTCTTTTTTCCTACTATCTAAATCTTTGGTTTCTTTCTCTTTTTTAACATACTATCTTCACTATACAACTCTCCCCCCCCCCTTTTTTTTCGTTGTAAGCAATAATGCAGTTATTGTCCGTATGAGACTATATGTTCTCTTGGCCAATCCCCCAGAGTGGGTACGAGCCATGGATTAGATGCTACAAACAAACAAACAAACAAACAAACAAAAAAACGGTGAGCTGCGTTGAGGCTGTAGACTGACTACTGTTATTGTCCACGTAACATTTTGGTGGAGATGCTGGGTACTCTTCTGATAACGGAGCTACGCAGTGGACGCCTCCTTAAGTCTGCTACCATGGCTCCGGATGAGGATACGGCTTCGCCACCTACCTCAGCAACGACAGCAACCCGGTACGTCGCCCTAATGCAACCCCGTGATCCCGGTACTTTTACTGGAGAGGAAAACGCGAATGTGGACAAGTGGCTTAGTATGTACGAGCGCGTCAGCAAGCAATATGGCTGAGACCCAACCGCTTTGCTTGGGAATGTCAATTTCTATCTTGACAAAACCCCTCGCATCTGGTTTGAGACCCATGAGCACGAAATCACAAGCAGGGAAATGCTAAAACAACAGCTCCGCGATCTCTTTGGCTACCCGTTTGGTCAACAGCTATTGCCCGAAAGCAATTGGCTGTACGTACACAGACGTCCACTGAGCCCTACTTGACTTATATTCAAGACGTCTTAGCGTTGTGTCAAAGGGCCGATCCCAACATGACTGAGGCCGACAAGATTTCGCACGTGTTAAAAGGAATCGCCGACGATGCGTTCAGCCTGCTTGTATTTACCAACGTAACGACCATCGACGCCGTGATCAAAGAGTGCCGCCGTCTCGAGCAGGCGAAGAGTCGACGCATTTTGCAGCAGTTTCAGCCCCTACCCAACACTGCGGCAACGTCGTCTTGCGAAGCCACTCCTTGTCATCCGTCTACAACCGAAGACGTGACGCGCATCGTCCGACGTGAACTCGAGGCCGCTTACCCAGCTGCCAACAAACCGACGTTGCCCGACGCCTCAACGCCAGCTGTCGCCTTGATCCAGGCTGTTGTCCGCCAGGAATTCGCTAACCTTGGTATCCTGTCCACTGCACCTACCCTGGATGATACTGGTCCCTCGATAGCTTCTGTGGACATGAGACATCGCCGTCCGTACTCTATTCGAACCAGGAGCCCGTCTGAATGGCCAACAGCTGATGATAAGCCAATCTGCTTCCGCTGTGGTCGCGCAGGACACATCGCTCGTTACTGCCGCAGCCAATGGCCATCTATGTCTTCTGGCTCGTACCCCGCCTACAGTAACTCATTCCGTCTACCAAACTACCGTTATCCGACCCGCACTGAGTCTACAGCATTTACTGCCCCTGAGGACTACGGGCACCCTGTCCCGCCGTCGCCACCGCCTCAAAGACGCCCTTCTCGTTCAAATACGCGTCGCTGCTCTCCCTCGTCATCGTTTAACCGCCGCATGTCCCCGGAAAACTAGGCTGCGCAGCTTCTGGAGGTGAAGCTGCCCTGTTGACCTTACCCAAAAATTCTCTGTTGCCCTTACATTTGAACCGGAACACCCTAGAAGTATATGTTGATGGCACACGTGTTGAAGCTAGCTTTGATAGATACGGGCGCTCGCGTCTGTATTATGAGTTCGCGTTTTCGTCGTCACATGAAGAAGGTCCTCACGCCCCCCTTGACCAGTGTCGTCCAAGTTGCAGATGGCGCAACAGTCCCTGTCGTCGGTATGTGCACAGCTCAACTTACCGTAGCCGGTCATCAAGTGGTCGTCCTTTTTACCGTGCTTGCAACATGTCCCCACAGCCTCATACTAGGCCCCGATTTTCTTGCCGCCAATTCTGTTCTGATTGATTGCTCCACTGGTGTGCTCCGCCTAGAACTGCCACAAATCAGTGACGCCCCGTACCAACCTACATGCGGATTACAATGCAGCGACTTTGTTCACCTGCCCTCAAAAACTGTGACGTATACGTCAATTTTCTGTGCTCAACAGCTGTGCCCGACGGTAACTATTACGCTCCGCCTCTCACCGACGTACTCCTTGCGCACACTGTTGCAATGCCCTATACGGTGCTCAGCATCACAGATAACAAAACTTGTCTACCCCTTGTAAATTTTGGCTACATGAATCATGTGCTTCCACAAGGCATTTCCGTGGCCCGCGTGTGTCCGTTGCTCGATTCACAAATTGAAGTGCTTGCCTTCGACACCCTTGTTTCACCGCAGCGCACATCGCTTGCAACACAATTGGGCAGCCGTCAAATTGTAGACATGTGCGCCACTGATCTTCCGCCTCCGCATGTTGAAGCCCTACAACATCTTCTCAAGGCCTACCAGGATATTTTCAATTTTGGCGACCGACCTCTAGGGCAGACGTCCTTTGCCCAGCGTCGCATTCACACAGGTGATGTCAACCCTGTTCACCACTGTCCCTACAGAGTGTCTGCTTTTGAGCGGAGCATAATTCAGAAGGAGGTGAACAAGATGCTAGCGAAGGACATTACTGAACCATCCTCGCGTCCCTGGGCATCCCCGGTGGTATTAGTTAAAAAGAAGGACGGATCGTGGCGATTTTGTGTGGACTATCGCCACCTTAACATCACCAAGAAAGACGCATACCCTCTGCCCCGCATTGACGACGCCCTTGATTGCCTCCATGGTGCCACCTACTTTTCTTCCATCGATCTTCGTTCTGGTTATTGGCAGATTGCCGAAGACCCCATGGACCGAGAGAAGACGGCTTTTGTAACACCCGATGGCCTTTACCAATTCAAAGTTATGCCTTTCGGCCTATGTAATGCCCCCGCCACCTTTGAACGAATGATGGACTCCCTGCTTCATGGATTCAAGTGGTCTACGTGTATTTGTTATCTGGATGACGTGATCGTGTTTGCTCCCACTTTTGAAGCGCACCTTGAGAGACTGTCCAAAATTCTTGATGTATTCCGTCTCGCCGGCCTTCAGCTGAATTCATCCAAGTGCCGGTTTGGTCGCCGTCGCATTACAATACCTTGACATATTGTTGACGCTTACGGCGTACAGCCTGGACCAGAAAAAGTTCGAGCTGTGAAGGACTTTCCTGTGCCAAAAACTGCCAAAGATGTCCGCAGCTTTGTGGGGCTCTGCTCCTATTTTCGGCAGTTCATCAAGAACTTCGCGGAAATCACTCGGCCCCTAACAGATTTACTCAAACTAGATGAGACGTTTACCAGGGGTCCCTCGCAAGCAGCAGCATTCTCCGACCTGACCACTTCGCTAACTTCTTCTCCTGTGCTGGCTCACTTCAACCCTATGGCACCGACCGAAGTCCGCACCGATGCCAGCGGTTACGGAATAGGCGCTGTGTTGGCTCAGCGACAACGTGAGCAGCATCACGTGATAGCTTATGCCAGCAGGCTGCTGTCCCCCTCGGAGCGTAATTATTCCATCACAGAGCGCGAATGCCTAGCGCTGGTGTGGGCAGTCGCGAAATTTCGCCCTTACTTATACGGCCGACCATTTATAGTTCTCACCGACCACAACGCTCTTTGCTGGCTAACCTCCCTCAAAGATCCCACAGGTCGTCTCGCCCGCTGGGCACTCCGCCTCCAGGAGTATTCGTACACCATAGTGTATAAATCAGGAAAACTGCACAGAGATGTGGATTGTCTGTCACGCTACCCTGTGGCCGACTGCGATCCTACGAGCACTGATTATGTGGGTTGCGTCCTTTCCAACTCCAAGCTGCTTCATCTTGGGGGCGAGCAGCGTCGCGATCCGGGTATCAGCCGCCTAATACAACAGCTCGAATCTTCACCGCAAGACGCTTCTGTTCGCATGTTTACCGACCCCACCTTATATCGCCATAATTTATCGCCCAATGGTCACGACCTACTTCTGGTCATACCAAAGCACCTGCGCTCTACAGTCCTACGCGAGCTCCATGACGCGCCAACCGCCGGTCACCTTGGTGTCTCTCGCACATATGACCATGTGCGCCGCCGCTTCTACTGGCCTGGCCTTTCGCGCTCTGAATGTCGTTATGTCAACGCTCGTGAAATTTGCCAGCGTCGCAAAAAACTGTCGGGATTCCCTTCCAGATATATTCAGCCCATCGACATCCCATCGGAGCTTTTCTTTCGTGTTGGTTTGGACCTTCTCAGTCCCTTCCCAACATCCGCCTCCGGAAACAAGTGGGTCGTGGTGGCTACGGACTACGCGACCCGTACGCAGTTACGCGAGCCGTGCCAACAAGCTGCGCTACAGACGTCACTGATTTTCTACTACGCGATCTCATTTTAATGCATGGAGCCCCTCATCAACTGCTGACAGACCGAGGCCGTACGCTCCTTTCCAAAGTGGTTGACAATGTCCTGCGTTCCTTCTCTACCCAACATAAGCTCACAATATCGTACCATCCCCAGACAAACGGGCTTACAGAACATTTAAACCACACCCTGACAGACATCCTATCGAAATACGTCTCGGCCGACGATCGTGATTGGGACCTTGTACTACCCTACGTGACGTTCGCATACAATTCCTCCCGGCATGGCACTGCTGGGTACTCGCCATTTTACCTTCTGTTTTGACGCGAACCAACATTGCCGTTGGATACCTTCCTGCCAGCCGCTGCGCAGTCTACTTCTGAATATGCACGTGACGCTATTACTCGAGCTGACCATGCTCGTCAGCTTGCCCGCAGCAGAATAATGGCGTCCCAAGTCTCGCAGAAGCATCGTTACGACGAGCGGCATCGCGACGAACACTTTCCAACAGGTTCCCTCGTTCTCCTTTGGTCCCCTACGCGACATGCAGGCCTTTCAGAAAAACTTCTCTCTCGTTTCACGGGCCCATACCGCGTGCTTAGACGAGTGACCGACACTACATATGAAATTGTCCCTGATAATCCATCAACCTCTTCTGCTCTGCTGTCAAGGGACATCGTCCACGTATCGAGGCTCAAGTGTTACCACACTGCTCGTGCTGTGGCCCCGTAAACTCGCCGGGTCGGCGCTTTTGCCACCGGAGGTCGTGTTACGTGATTTCGGCTGACTGAAACAGGGCATAGTGAGACATACCCAAAAAAGGTGCCTAAGACTAAGAGTGAAGAAGTACGTTGTCGGTGAGCTGCGTTGAGGCTGTAGACTGACTACTGTTATTTTCCACGTAACAATTTGTTATGTAAATTCTACGTTAGTTCTATATTAAAAGAAAGTTGTTCCCGACAAAACAACACACAACGAGTATGGGTGACTGAATCTTCAACGAACTTTGCCTCCTATTAGAGACTCACTAAGGAAAAGTGGTAACTGTAAGACGCACTTGGAGCACTATGTGACCCGACGAAGTTCACACTTTAAACTCGTTGGGCGTGCGATGGAAACGCTTCGTCTTTAATCACTGAGCGATGATACTTAGTCATGCCCCTAGTAAGATGGCCGCCACAGCCGCCATCTTGCTAGAGGAACGACTTCACTTCTGCGCACTCATTTCCACTCTGGCAACTTTTTTTCATCATCCTTGCGTGTAACATGATTGCATGGCGAACACAAGTGACGGACCCTAATATGAAATTCATGACATGCGTGTCGTGTAACAACATGACTACGGCATATGTGACAGCAGCTTCACATATGCCGAATTTTGTATTACGAGTCGTCAATGAATGGCGAAGGTATGTGACTGGTGCTAACATGATAATCATGATATGCGTGTCATTTAGGAACATGACTAGATTCCACAGTCAAGGCGCCAATGCATTTCGACGTGACGTGGTGCGCGTGCTCGCCGGCGTTCATTTCGTCACGTCACGCCGGTGTTGCCACGCCAGGCGCCAGCCCTGCCGAATACTCGCAGGTGCGTGCCGCGCAGCGTTGCTTTGACGCATGCGCGTTTCAGCACGTCTGGTGTCTCTCCGTCACGAAAAGAGGGAGACGCAGTGTTTTCTGAGTAACGCATCGGCGCGAAATGCAGCATGTCACAATTCGCGCTGGTTGCCGTCGGGCCGCGCCGGTCGCGCCTGGCGTCAGACTACAGAGTGCTCGCACGTTTTGCGCACAGCAACGTAGCGTTGCTGTGCGCAACGTGCGCGCGCGTCAACGCTACATTAGAATATATTGGGCCCTTCATTAAGCACTCATGGTCGCTTTGCTAGCTTCACATATACCAAATTTAGTGTTACGTGACTGGTGCAAACATGGTAATCATGACACGCGTATTATGTAAGAACATGACAAGGTACCTCGGTCATAGCTCTCTCACGGCCGTTTCGATAGCTGCACATATACTGAACTTGGAATCACGTGACGTGAATAGGTGACGAACGTAAACGACTCATCCAAACATGATAATCATGACATGTTAGTCATGTACGGCATCATTTCCTTCCACCTCGTGACATTGTGGTGATTTTAAAGTGACATATCAACATTTGTCATTAGTGCTTCGCATATCATCGATTCCCGCTGTAAGTGAGATCTTCCATTTTTTTTTGTTTCCAGCTCTACTAGGTAGCGTCTACGGTTAAAAAATACTTTGAAGTGAATGAACAAAGAGCGTTTTCGGGCGGGCATTTCACGGCACGCGTCTCGAGCCCACATTTCCGGATGTTCTTGAGAGGCGCCCAGCCTGCGAACGGTCGAGAGTGAGGCGCGAACGGACGGGAATGTAGGGCAAAGAGAAGAGATAGAAAAAAACTCCCAAGCATTTCCCCGAGGGTGAACATGGTTAAGTGCGAATGCACGGGGTGATGCTATGAGGTGTATTATTAATTCGCACTATTATATTTATTAATCACACTATGGTGCCTTTATGGTGTAATGGTTCCTGGGAATCGCAATTTGATCACACGGGGGAGTTTACGTTAACTCACTGGCGAATGCCAACGGATTTTAACTTTACTCCCCCTCATAGCATCACCCCGTGCATTCGCACTTAATTATGTCCACCCTCGGGGAAATGCTCGGGAGTTTTATTACTGATGATGATGATTAAAGTGTAAATAATGAATTTAAGTGTTGTTTGTCATGAAGCATTTGTACACAGATACATTATATACGAAGTATTATTTATTTACACTTCACGATTTTCGTACGATGCATTAAATGCACACATCGCGAGCGTGTCACACACACACACATACACACACACACACAAACTACACTATAGATTAGCACCTATTCGTGTTATCGTTGTAGCTCACGGTTAGTACCAGCGCTTTGTGATCCGAGAAATGTACGGTGAGCGGATGCGGCAAGACGGGGTGGACCGTACAGTTCCTACTGAACGCCAAGTCTATGAAGCCACCATTGACCGTTGTCGGAAACTCGAGAGACAGACACGTCATCGAGTAATTGTTCAGCATGTGGTCAACCAACCAGCCATTGTCCTTTCTAACGTCCACGTTAAAGTCACCCACCACCACAATCGGAACCGAGGGACGCGCGCGCGCAGACTCACTCTCCATCGCCGCATCCATCTGCTCCAAGACGTCATCTCTCGAGAGGTTCGGGGCCAAGTAGACGGTCACAACCAGGACTGGCATCGCCGGAGTAGGCACTGGTGTAGACGGAGGCGTACGGGGAGTCGTCTCTGAGCTGCGATCCACAAAGTCGCGTTTGAAACGCGCGTCCGGACGAACAAAGTCCAGGGCTTGCACCCTCTCCCGCGCGGCACGTTCACTGGCTCGAACGGCTTCGGGAACGTCCACTCGCCGTTGACGATTGCGAGCGGCGTCTTGACGCCGGCCTTCATCGCCCTTTTCCGCCTGACGCTTGCGTTGTCGTTCCGCTTTTGGGCCGCGTTCGCGTCTCGATGCTGACGCCTCATCTCGGCCTCGCGAGCGCAGCAGTTCACCATCCGCTGCACGCTTCAGCCCGCTTGTCCTCGACCTCACGAGCGCGCAGTTCGGCATCCGCTGCATGCTTCGCCCGCTTACGTTCGGTCTCACGAGCCCTTCACAGCGCCGCCTTGTCTTCCAACGTCGGCGAAACCACCGCGGTACCGTCACCTCCAACGACGGGTGCAGTGCTGGCATTCGGTTGTACTGAATTCGTTGTTGATGGTAGCGTTGCCTCCGGGACATCCATCGCACGACCCGCTCTCGACGGGAGACTGAGAGAGAAGGCGGGCGCGCGAGAGAGAGGGGTGCGCGCGCAGCTGCTGCGAGCGAGGAGAGCGGAAGAGCGAGCAGAGGGGGAGGGGGTATAAGGCGCGTTACTGACACCGATATCAGCGTCGCGTCCTTGGCTTATTCGGTAGAGCGTCGCGCTGTGGCCCGCCAAGTCCTCTTTCTTTTAAAGATAGAGAGAAGACTGCGGACGCCGCCGACCGCGGTGGATGGTTTGGGGTCGCTTATAAAGTGTATTCACACTTAAAAAACTGCGAGAGAAAGAGCGGTGAGACAGTGCACGTACCCTCTCCTACGCTCTCTGGCACCATATGCTCTGGTTGCTAGGATCGAGGGTGAGCGCTCACCCACAGCAATTGCTATGGTTGAGGGAGTGAAAGCAGAAAGATAACACCTGCAGGCGCGCAGGCACCACCGCGGACAACGCCGGATGCTTGACATAATTACACTAAGAATTGCATTCGCAATAAAAAAACGGCCCCATGCATAGTTTGAGTTGGGTCATAAACAATCGCAAATGATTCACACAAAACCCGACAAAAACAATGTGCATCTACCAAGCCATACAGCTCAAACATCATTCAAGGGTCGTGCCACGCTGCTCTATTGGCTATGGTACTCGGCTGCTGACCCCCAGGTTGCGGAATGGAATCCCGGCTGTGGCGGTTGCATTTTTGATGGAGGCGAAAATTTAATGGGCCCACGTGCTCAAATTTGGGCGCACGTTCAAGAACTGCAGGGGGTCGAAATTTCCGAATTCTCTGAGACCTTCACTACGGCGTCTCTAATAATGACATTATTGTTATGGGACGTTAAATCCGACATATCAAATAAAACATCATTATAGATATTGTGACCTGAGCGAAATTTATTTAGGAAAGCAATTGAATGGTGATGTACTTCTCTTTAAACTCAATTCATTTTAACTTGACCGGCTAGCGGGTTTGTTTCACTTCATTTTGAAATACTCAGTAATTGCCTTCGTGGCATTTATTTATTTATTTATTTATTTATTTATTTATTTATTCAAAATACCTTACAGACCCAACAGGGCATTGTGTAAGGGGAGCATAAAGGGAATACATACATGAATTGGTACACGTATTCATTGGTACATGAATTGGTACAAGATCCGAGGTACACTATAACTGACTCTTAGTATGGATGTATTAGTTCATGGTAGTGAGCAGTTACACGAGAGGTGGTAACGGTACGAGTGAGGTTTTGAAGAACACTTGCTTATAAGACGAGGTAAAAAGTACTTGAACTGAAAACCACTTCTTCGTAGGGCGTGTACCGCGCACAGCGAACCGCGACTGCTTACCGCCCCTTGTACTGCAGGCGATGACCACCTATTCGTCGACCACTTTCCTCTGCTCATTTGTAAAATATCATTTTCTCCCACTGCTGTATATGAATGATAAGTGAGCCCTATGCACGTCACGGCTATGAACAACTGCAAGTTTGGCTGATTCCGAACCGTCACCGTTTCACGATGGGAAAGAATTGGCAGATCCGACGTATCTTAGGAAGCGTTGTTATGCGAAGTATGCATTCGTAGGGACGGATGATATGTCGTAATTTTTTATGACGCCAAACGTTCCCAAATGACGCTGAATATATGTGCAAATGCTGTACGCACTGACATAAGCTAAACAGTCAAGTGTTTACAGTTTAGCCACTATGCCAACAGCAATAGGAACATCAGAAGAGGTAAAATGATATGTCACGCTTGTGCCTGAGAGAATGGCTGCTCTGGACATTGCTAGATAAGTGAGCTTCACTTCATGACGCTTCCCTACAATTGTCATTAACCTGATGTGACGGCTGTATCATAGAACTACGTTTGTTGTGTTTATAAGATTGGATAGGTGGTACTTCATCACAACTGAGGATTTTAAGAAAATTACGGTCTGCTCAAAAAGCAGTTCCGAGACACGGTGTGGCTCGTGGTACAATTCCTGCTTGGACCATGTTTATTCTATGTGTTCGTTCGGTCAACGCTGCCGATGTCAGCTTTTAGGGGTTAAGCTTCTTAAGACCACCCCATTTGGCGTATATCATGCCCCACAAAACCGCAACCGAAATCGAACACCAGCCAGACATAAAAAAATTGGCAGATCCCGCGTGCCTGGGAATCAACTTTATGCGAAGCATGCGGAGGGAAGGTGACCGTGTTGCGTTTTATAATTGAGCAGGCACGTCATGAATTGACACTAAATATATGTACAAATGTTGCACGCAGAGACATATGTTGAAAGAAACATGTGTGTTGAGGAGTTGCGGATGTTTATACAACCAGTTTCAGTTTTCTATCTGCACAACGATGTCAGCTGAAAATGTGTTTTAGTAACACCAGAAGCTGATATGAAGCGCAGATGCTCGCGAAGACGCTGGCCCTTGACACTGCTACATAAATCGATTTCAGCACATGGCATCTCACCACAATTGACGTTAACCCGACGTGACGGCTGTTGAAAGGAACACATATGTCATGTTTATAAAATTGGGTAGGCAGCACTGCAACCACCATTGACATTCCACGAAGAATAGCGTGTATTTGAAAAGTAGTTCCGAGACCTGGCGTAGCTCTGTGGTAGAATGCTTGGGTTCGATTCCTGCTGAGACCCTGAAATTTATTTGCATTCGTCGGGTGGCCAACGCTGCCTATTTCAGGTTTTTCTTAACACTGACATTTATTCTATGCCTTCGTTGGGTTGACGCCACCGATGTCGGGTATCGTTTAACGCTCACGCGTTAAAATTGTCCATCTGCGTTCTCGTCGCTCCTCGGTAGATACTAAGTGTCAATCACCTTTGGCACACACTCGCGGGCGGTTATGTGCCTCTGGTAAGCGGGTATGTGCACATACCCGCTTTGGCACATACCCGCTTACCAGAGGCACATACCCACCCGCGAGTGTGTGCCGCTGTCTGGCGGGGAGCGTTTGACGTCATACGCGACGGTATTGTGACATTATTCATTTCCTGACCAGCGCATCATATTCGTCAAATCATCTTACCCTCCCATGCTAATTTTGGTTCACGCCAAGTAAAGAGGGAGACTACGAGAGCATCCAAACGTAAGCGGCTAGATAGATAGATAGATAGATAGATAGATAGATAGATAGATAGATAGATAGATAGATAGATAGATAGATACGCTCAAAGTCAGCGAAGTTCGCTAAGAAATGCTTGGCATATAAAAAGTACACCATTTACCGCTAAAAGGAACTATGTGGAGATGCGAGGCAGTGGGCGCTAACGCTTACACTGAGCTTCATCGATTTACGAAGTTCTGGATGACTCGCGGACGGCCTGCGGACTCCTCGGCTCACAGGTGGTTACGTCACATGCACGTGATCTAAATGTCCCGAGCTGACTGCATCCGCTGTGGCGCCTGCTATGCCTGGCTATGCCGTCTGCTCCCTCCATAGCTGAAACACAGGCTACAACGCTGACTCATTTGCAACCTAAACAGAAGTTAGGCAGTAAGTTATACCTATTTCATGACTTCTTTGCGCAAACACGTACACGGACACAGGGAAAAGAGGCAAACAACACGGGCGCAATGTTCATAGGTTCATAGGTTGTCCCATGGCTTGAAGAACGTAGCAGCGAGATACGGAGTAACCTCGGTTTTTACAGCACCCAACAAGCTGTCAAAGTTGTGTCCGCGACTTCGGAACATGGTGGAGTCCGGCACTACGCAGAGTAAGAACAGCTGCCAGATGAAACACAGCCAACAATACCGGTCTTGCAGAACAGCAGTGGTATACCAGGTTCCGTTCAGCTGTGGCAGATCTTATGTCGGGCAAACTGGAAGGTGTGTAAACACACGGTTGACGGAGCACGACTCGGCATTACGTAGTTCAGGACGAACACATCTGGTGGATCACTGCAAGTCTTGTGGGTGCGTACCAATTTTTACAGACACAAAGATTCTGTCAACTCACAAGAGAAAAATTAACAGGGAGTTGATTGAAGCGTTCCATATTAGAAACATGGGATAAAAATGTGTTGGCCAAGCTTCCGTCACCATGTCCGATAAAGAATTTTACTTTTTGAAAGGCACGTGCAACAATCCGTCTGCAGATGCATGAACTCTTCAATTTTTTGTTGTTTTGTGGTTCTTATCATGACGTAGCGCTGAATAAGCTTTATTTAGGTTATCTCGTTTGTTCCCGGATCCACCGTTGGGGGGGCGTGTGGGCTACGTGAAGATATAAGTACAGTTCGTTGTTCAAAATAAACTAGTTGTGAGTTTGCGCCCGTGTTGTTTGCCTCTTTTCCTTGTGTCCGTGTACGTGTTTGCGCAAAGAAGTCATGAATGAGTACCAACTCGCCCAACTTTCAGTACTGATTATACCTATTTCTGTTGTGATGCAACTTACTGAAAGTGAACTACTCGAGCGCGTGCGCATCGTAGACCAGCGCGGTCGCTCCACCGCTGTTTCTCCTAGCGAGTATAACGCGTGTTTGCCCGACCTTCGGGAATGCGCACATGCTCGACGTGGCTCAGACCACCGATGACAAAAACTGGGTGCGCTAACAATGCGAAATCCAGAAATATGTGAGAAGCGGACAAAAAAGCAAAGAGAGAGCAAGAGTGCATCGAAATTTTCCCGTGTCTAACTTAAGATGGCCGCACGCCATACGCACCACACTGTCGTCTGCCAGCGGCCCGAAAGAAATTGTTCGGGCGGTCCCGGGCCGCCCGCAGGCCGCCAGGCACGCGAAAAACGAACATTCGTCTGAGTAATCCCAGACCAGTGGGCGGAGCTTCCAGTTGGTCCCCAAGAAAAACAAATGCAGCACAGGCGTCCGGAGGCATCCGGAGCCGTCCGGGACGTGTAAATCGATGAGGCTCACTGTCTGGGGCATTGACGCTGGCACTCATCGCATCGTCACGCCAGAAAAACAAATATGGGGACGTGCAAGGCACGCAGTGATTGACCGGTGTTCCCTACTAGAACAAGCTAATCACTGCTTATGGCGATGAGGGACAGGGGATGCTGATTAGGCAGAGAGACCAGGAGTTTGCTTGTAGTTATTGCGATCGCAGCAAATTTTTCTTGTTCAACCACACACACAATGCACACAAGAGGCCCTGATTCAGTGCCTATAGACGCTTTTAAGATTTGAAGCTTGTGGTGCGATATTGTAAGAGATGGTAGGTGTAGTGCTTCGCCGCTCCTTTTGTCGCCGTTCACTCACTCTCTTCCCTGCGTCCCACTTTCCCGTTCACTGTCTGGGCGCTTCTCAAGAACATCCGGAATTGCGCGCTTGAGACGCCGCTGTGAAACGCTGAGCCGAGAACACTTGCACCCCACCCTCCTGTCCACTCCTCACTCTCAACCGTTCGCTGGCTGGGCGCCTCTACAGGCGATGGCAGATGTTTGTGAAGGCGAACATTTAACGGCAACGGTAACCTCTCTCGGTGCAAGACTCACGTTTTTCTTCTGGGAGGTGGGGGCTTTTTATTTACAATACACTTAAAAATCCTTCATGAGCATTTCTTGCGGTTCGGACTCGTACAACTGCTGCCGCAGAGCCGGCAATGGGAACGCGGCACGTCGTTCTTAGAAACGAGACGTAGCCATAAAAGCTGGCTTTGCAAAACGTGCCACTGTAGCGCATGCATCGTAGATGAAGTAATGGTACACCTCGTATGACGCATGTGCTGCCGACAGCAGGAAGGTCCATCTCGAGTCGACGAAACAGACGAAACATTTATAGTGTGATAAAGAAATCAATTTATATCCAGATAACAATCTTACTATTTAGGCATGCGTATTCTGCACAACACTTAACGACGACTTTTAACGCTTTCAACCGAAGGGCATGCGCATATGTGCGTACCAATTCGAAGAACAGAGTGCGTCCTGTGCGTTTCGTCAGACGCCTGTATACCTTAAAAACGTAATTATTTGCAGCGTCACAGAAGCGTGGCGCAAGCACACACACAAAGTATCGGCTCTCCACGTCACTATTTTCATTATCACTATAACCTTCGCTATCTCAGCTTTGTTAATCTAAGCTGGGCCTTCAGGAAGGCCTTATAAAACGGGCCCACCATTCCATTACTTCCGCGGTAGACAGCTTTCAGTTCATCGCTTTCAGCAGGATCGTTTCCCTCCGTGGAGAACCACAGCACTCGTTCGCGATGTTCAAGTTCACCATACACCTGCTGCTCTGCGTGGCAGTCCTGCCAGCGCAAACACCAGACCTCTTCAAGAACTGCGTGCCGGCCTCGAGCAGCGTAGAAGCGCCGCAAATATGCGTCCTGATACCACATGATGAATTACTCAGATACGTTACCTACTACTGGTTGCTCGCCGAGTCCGTGCTGCAGAAACCCTCCAACCAGCTGGAGCCAAAGTACCTCAACGCTGTCTACAACTTGACACGTGTCGCAGTCAAGGTGAGCGTACGGTTTCTGTTTTTACACTTTCCGGTCCCGAGAACTAGGTTCTAAGCAGCTTCTTAGAATGGCTGCGTGGCGTACACAATGTCGTAACTACGCCGCTAAGCCGTTGTGCTGCTGTGTGTGGCGGTGGGAATTGGCCTTCCTGCCAAGGCATTACCGTTTTACTGTAGCCGACGAAGCCTGTTTTCAGTTGCTCGAACGTGGTGTGCCAAAAGATATTTTTAAGAACAAATTTCTTTGAACTAACGCGTACAGAGTGTGTTTAATGGCCTCTTGCAAACCCAATAATCAAAAAAAAACTTTAGCGGAATATGTAAATGAAGAATGTCCTTACATTAACACTGTTAGAGATTTTATACCCCAAAGCCAACATATCGCCACGTTTCTTTCCTCACGTTTTATTATCGCTGCGTAACACTATGTTCAGCGCAAACCACGTCTGCGGTGTTCGAAAAGCCTCAAAAGTGTAGTAAATCGTTTTGTTAGGATTATTTCCCCTACGTGAACATGACATTATTCCGTAACTTCCATGGCTGCTAGGGATAGCGCTTGCAACTACGAAGGTTAAAAAAACCCAAAGTGAGGTCTTCGGGCACTTTCATTATCTTCTTCTTTAACGTGCAGCTTAGTTTAGGTGCGGATTTTTTAGGTGTGCGCCAGCAAGGCAATGTGGCCGCTAAGGCCTGAATTTGATCCCTCGAACTTAGGCTCAGTAATCGTACACTACAGTCATGCACCCCGCCACCATAGTTGGTTGGTTCACCAGCTTTGTTAGGAGCTGTTAAATTACGAACAGACCGCCCAAACTTAACTCTCAAAAATTCCTTCATTCTGCGAACTGCAATCATCAGTGTTAATAATTTTTTACTTTCCTTGAGTGTTCTTTCTCCTAACTATATTCAACTGTATAATTGGGACTTCTAATATTTCGGTTTCTGTCTGTACAAAAATTGTGCATTCTAAGCTACTCATCGCCTGTTGAACGGGTTCCGGAAAAAGCGTCCCCGGAATAAACGTCCTCATTCGCGTTGTCGGAAAAAATTGTCCCCACAACACAGACACAGTCGAACGTTGCGCCTTCCGGTCACTGATTCTTCATTTTTTAAAGAATAAAAAATGATCTGCACGAAGATTGCAGTTTACTGAAAGGATATTGACGAAGCACCATAATGACATACCAACTGTTCCAACTTGTCCGCTAAGCGTAATCTAAGATGCAATATCACGCACAATTCTTATTTCGACAAATGCAATCTATGGACGGAATCCCGTCTGGTCGGCGACATAGTGAAAAATAACAAAACGCCGACCAAGGTGAAATACACAAAACTTACAAACACGTTTCGGCTCCCCACACGGGAGCCTTGCTCACAGATACCGCGAATTGCGTAGTGCGCTCTTCTTATGCACGTTTCATCACTTGTTGCAGACATCGCGCGTACACAGGGGGGAGTGTCCCGATATTTCTGTTCAACGTATGCGCAGTAGTTTGAATAGCCAGAGATTCCATGAGCAATCGTGGTAACAACTTTCTTTCCGTGGCAATGATGAAGGCTTTATCCCAGTCGATAGCATGTCCAGTAGATGCCACATGTTCTGTGAGGGCATTAGCATGGAATCTATAGCGATGCACAAACCCGATAAAGACATAACGAGGGTAGCAGTTCAGCAATCGCGAGTTTCATCCGCAGGCAGTAGCTCGTCACACTATCACTCTGCAGTTAAGTGTACACAGACACTCAATAGATACTTGCTCTGTTGTTCACTAAACGGTACTTACTTGCAGAATGGGGATAATGAATTCGAACAAAGAAATAGAAAAGCTGTACTTTGACGGTCATTTGTAAATACAAAAAGGTACTGCCTTGGGCATCCGCTGGTGTTGCGCTAAACGTAATAGATGCACAGATGTTTTAATTGGTGTCGAATAAAGATTTCATAGAAAGTATCAAAGATCTGTTTATTGCTTTCTCGGTTAATTTTCACCTGTGGACTTATTTTTTCGGACAGCCATGCCTGAGAGGCCTTTTATTCAGGGGATGTATATTCCAGGGACGTTTTTCCTGATCCCCGTGGAAACTGGTCTAAAGTATGCCTTGCTTAATTCAAGAAGCTAACCTCTAGTACTAATCAAGTTCCTCCTATTACATTTTTTTCGGTTACCCTGCTATAGTCTCCCGAATATTAAACGTGTTTTCACTACATGCTTCTTGCCTCCGCATCCTGGCGCATTGAAACGGAATGTTTTTCTTAAACGCCGCCCAGTTATCCTCTTTGCTTCCTGCTCTCAATGCCACGACGATTCTGATCACTCTCCCATTTTAGGGTATTACGTCTCGTCGCTGTGTTCTATCTCGTATCTTTGGAACCTCTGTAGCACGAAGCATAGGCTCGTGTAGTAAGTGGGCTTTCCAGAGTTCCGTATCATAAAAAGGCCTTCACCTATTTGCATGCTAATACTAAGCTGATACTCGACGTGTTGTTGGATGAGTAGAATAACATCAATGGAATACATACCAGTTCAAAGGCAGAAAAAGACACTCGCAAACAGAAGTGAGGGGCACAAAAAATCCGACCTTTCTTCTCCCCCCCCCCCTATTTTTCTAGCATCTTTTTCATGTTTTCACTATTACATATCCTTTATTCTTAAGCCCTAGTGTGTTTTGTATCTTGTGACCTATAGAGGTCCAAGATATCTCGCTGTCGGTTCTGACACTGGCACTTCCTTCTAGCACTGATCATGTCAACTTTTTTTTTCTAAAAATGTTTTTTTTTTCAGTCATTTCGCGGCATCTCTCGGAACGAAATTGGCCTTGTAGTGTGTAGTATTCACTGAAGTTAGCTGCCTTCGGGCACCCAGTATAACGTACAAAACTAATTTACGATAACTTTAGGTATTGCTAATTTTTCTTCTAATGTCAACGAGCAGCTTTTGTGTATGTCCTCAGGTGGGAAGAATTACACCGACTCACTATGCCTGAACGAACGCTTGGGCCAACGCTCCATTCTCGGTGTTCCTTATCTACAAGACCGATGATCACAGCACAAAATGTTCTGCTGCGTGGACATATATCAAACATTATTACGTATACACCCCTTCTTGACATTATTCCGCGCGTGAATGTCTGGTATCGTGGTAGCTACAATGCACTTTTACCCTGCCTTCGTCCTAGCATAATTTTTCAAACTTCACTATCTTCCTACTGATCTCACGCAGTTTTTCTTTGTTTTTCTTTCGCAAAGGATCGAGATGTGAAAGAAAAAGCCACTTTTCGCTTGGAGTTTACAACTAGCCGGAGTAACTGCCTTCATCCACGTCAATACAGCGCTGTCACTTGCCTGCCAATTGACGACAAGGTAAAGTACTTCTGGCAGCACCAAGTTCGTATTACAACAATCTTTGAAGACGCCCAGTAGAAACTTTCCCATGACATTTCATTTAACGACGATGACATTTACAGCTACATGAAAATTATCACTCGGAAAACAGTGCATTTTAGAAACTGCATGTCACATGGCAGTATCTAGAGTTGAGTTGGCATAGTCGCCATTATGAAGACGCTGAACTACCAGCCAAAATACCAGGCCATCAGACCTCTAAATTCAGTTTTTCGCGAAAGCATTTTGGCTTTTCGTGAATGATGCAGCATTTATCAGTGCAACAGAATACTGCCTTGACAATCGCACATGCTACTGATCCACGGAGTGACATGAACGAGCAGCAGTGGCAAGCCACTGAGTAATATCTAAGTGGTCCGGAGCGCCCAGTGAACAAGTGGAGACATCTGCTCACGTGCGGTGCCCTCTCGCTCATTTCGTCTCCTCGTTAAAGCCTTGCAGTAGGCGAGCGGGTGAGCGTTTTTTAAGCTAAGCCAACGTTGAGCTAGGCATCAGCTCGATTGAGTGTATAGCTTCAACCGTGTTCTACTGGCGGCGCATCAATGCACTGCGGTGAGGCAAGCGAAACATCACTCTGCTACTATCATTCTGGCATGAGCTTCACTGGCCCGCTGATTCACTTAGTTATCACTCGCTCATATTGAAGGTGTGTGCGGCATCTTCAGCATGAAGTTTACAGGCGGATATGAACGCCTTAAAAGCCTCGATCAATGCCTCCTGCATAGCACGTCTGTGCGATCTACGTTATCTTATCTGTGTACATTGACGAGAATTTCCATCGCCAAGAACGGATTGGTCAAGGAGGTAACGTTAAAATTTGTATCGATGCCGCAATTTGCCCTAGCACAAAATGCTCAGAATTGTTGTCTTGGGAAGTGCTCGTTCAGTTTCGTCGTGAAGGCCCCCGCCTGCTGGGGGCCTGGTTCTTGAGTATCTTTATCGACTGCGCGAAAAGGATACGGGAACCTTGCTGAGTCGCTTATGCACCCACCTAAGACCACACAAAGGCCAGAGCAAACTACTTTATTTTCAGCGTGGTGATCCAGCCATGGTTTCTGCATCGGAAGTGGTTTAATGCATCACGTCCATGATCTGGTGCATCAGAGTTGGTTTTGCACTGCCTTCTAGATACGCCCGCGTTTGACCAAGCGGTCACAGAGTGTTATGTGGTCGGGTGAAAGTATTTTCGATGACGGTAAAATGACATGTGAAATAGTACAGGGACTTGAGACAATTAACGAAGCTGAGATCACGTGGGGCGCTGGTCAAATTTCATGTTTGATGACGCATCTCGGGCATTCCGCCTAAAGAGACTCAAAGCAGCGCTAGGATGTGTTCTTTAATTTTGACGGTGATCATGTCTTGCGCTGTTTGTAGATCATAAAAGGCCAGCTATCCACTCTTCCCGTATTGGGTCGTAGGTTGGAACTAAACTTCTACACTCAAGCAGCATACACTCGAGTGAAATCTATCGCACGTATCGTGCGATCCTCTTCGTCATGGCTTGGTGCGCAGTTTGGGCGATAAGCTTGGGCAACGTTTGTAAGCTCGGATAGTGGCGGTAATACAATATCACTCCTGCGCAGCGCCCCAGGCAATCACGGTAGGCCCACCGCATTAGACACCTTAATATAGGCGACCAAATATACTTTTAGAATCTAGAAGAGATGCTAAACACTTAATAGTAATTACTAATTACATATTTACTCAAAATATGGCGACTCGGATTCCATCGGACACAAAGCGCCTTAGCTTAAATCATGACCTACAGCCTGTCCAGTTAAAATTGGTTATTCGCACAACGGTTTTAACCCTTGGCCATACTAGAGTCGGCGCACATCCTCGTTATAGCGTATTGTCGGGACTGTGCTAATGTTGGCGACTTCCTGGGTGTATTCATGAATTTGTGCTGGTTCTTACGGTTCTGTATCCACATTTTGTCGCTAGCACAGATTTTTAGGCAACATCCACACTTGTCACCTGTACCTTCCCTGGCAGTACAAACATAATTGTATAAGGCCGTTTTATTTCTTTAATATTAGAGAAAGATGGCAATAGGCACCGAGGCCTGACAGATGCTCCTGCTCCGTTCACAAATTCTGCTGCAACGAATAGATTGTTTGCACAAGGCATCTGGTTGATTACATTCTTACAATATCACAGCAAATGACACGAAGCAATATCATAAATGTAATGCCGGACAATCATAATTTGAGAAAGTTGGAGGAATTAGGACTTATCTATATTCAGTTTTGTTTTCAATAACACTTATTTGAACAAGCGCTTAGTAAGTCTAATGAAATAGGTAAATTTTGGACGATTTAGCAATGCCGGGCATTGATAACTGATGTGCTGTCTGCCACTTGCGCTTGTAGTTCATGTGTGATGAGCAGTTTATTGATTTTATGTGTTCCAATAACTTTGTATGATAAATATGATAGGCCTACAGTAGATTATATCACAGAAACAAAAGTTTTGACCTCAAATGTTGACGCTTTACGGGGTAATTTCTGAAATATTTGAGCACCTGTTTTTGTGAGATAAGTTTTCTATAAATATGGGTATAGGTAATGTCCAATACTGGTATACAGTACGAGGGTCTAGAATTAAATAACGAATACTACGGCATCCTTTTCAACCACATGTCCTTTATCCTAAAAAACAACCAGTAGTTTTGTTCAGGTTAGCCGTATAATTAGTAACCTGAGTATTTTGACAGATCCTCTTTAAACCATGCACCAATACATTTGTGTTCGCACTTGTTCTAGCCCCCAAAACTTAAATGTAGTTTATGATTACGTGGTTTATTATTTGGCGCAAATATCAGATACTTACCATTGATCACATTCAACTGCAACTTAATTATATGTGACCAAGTTACTTGTTGATCTAAATTTGTGTTAACAATACTTACCAACACGCTGAATAAATTCTCGGCAAAGAACACATTTGTACCGTCGGCATACATTAGTATTTAGAGTTGTTGGCAAAATGAAGGAGAGCAAGATCATTATTATAAAGATTGAACAGCGAACCCAATATAGATTCATGAGAAACACTGTTTACAATTTTTCATTGTTATTTACATTCATGATTGCAACATCTTTATACCAATTTTAGTGCAACACCACAAATACCAAAATCACGCAGCTTATCTGAAATTACACCATGATTCACTAATCAAAAAGTTTCCTGAATCGATGGTTGGGCCTATAGTATACAACCTTTGTTCGAAATTCATAGCTTTCAGTAGCACTTTCTCACATGATCTTCCATTTCTAAACCCGTGCCGTGCCTCGCACAAAGTATTGTACTTTGTCCTGAAGCATTCAATGCGCATGTTCATCATTGTTTTATAACCCTTAACGAATCCAGGCAACACAGCGATTGGCCGATAATTGTTGGTACTACGATATTTCTCCTTTAAGAATGGGGCATACTCGAGCTATTAGGACATTGGGAAATATACCGCAATCAAACATTGCGTTCACGAGGGCAATGGGACAGAAATTATGTCTACAATGTGTTTGACCGAAAGTGAAATTATATTGTCTTTACCTGAAGCACGATTATTTTTATGTTTCTCAATTCTTTTCTTCAACTTCTTGCGCTGTTGTAGGCAAAAAAAAAACAGTTTAGAAGGTTCTTTCATTCCAGCTTCAGTGTTCTACAGGCCGACTATTAACACATATTCACCACTTAATAGAAACTGAGAATTGTGTACTTCAGCAGCTTTTTCACTGCTCAGAGTGCCTTGAGCCGATGTTACCTGTCTAGTATTACTTCCATTTTTTGTTCATTCAGTAATGACATTTACAACCTGCCAGACTTTTCTTGAGTTGCCTGGGAAACACATCTTCGTAGTACTGTCATTCAGCACGTTGTAAATCGCTTATAAGCTTCTTACGACCACTTTTAAACTCGGATAGCTTAGCCAGATCTCGGCTTTTGACAAAAGAGTGGTATAATCTGTTTTTACTGTTATCCATTTGGTTCAAGAGCGCAGCAGTAACCCATGGTTCTCTGTTTTTGTTTTGACGTTTCCTGTTGTGCTTCAGAGAAAAATCCCGATGCTAACGGTGTTTGAGCTTGTCATAAACAGAGTGCCTCCTTTATTAGGGTCCGTGCTATTCATCACACCTT
Organism: Rhipicephalus microplus; assembly: GCF_013339725.1. Taxonomy (NCBI): domain Eukaryota; kingdom Metazoa; phylum Arthropoda; class Arachnida; order Ixodida; family Ixodidae; genus Rhipicephalus; species Rhipicephalus microplus. The sequence continues at coordinate 107,221,463 of NC_051168.1, read as the reverse complement.
CCCAGTTTACATTTTCGACAAGTGAGCGAAATTATTGTTGCGAATGAAAATAACGCTACCGGTAAAAATAAGTGCATGTTTCATTGACTTCTGCTTTTATCGACGGCAAAAAGAACGAAAAACTGGGCAATGATCCCTCATATTTAGCCTTAACACACCATATTTTATTTCATCAGGACGTATGCAATTCATGGTCATATGCTATTATAAATTGTACCCAGTAGTACAAAATCATATCCACCTGAAGCGCGCGGCCAGCCACTTCAGCCGGACTTTTCTGGTGAAATATGCCAAGACCGACGCCCTAATGATACCTCACATAGTGATGCCACATGGTTAGTCATTGTGGTGCGCTTCAAGCATGAAAGGCAGCTAATCCCCATCTGCAGCCACGAGGTCCGATTCTCTAGACAAGTGTTTGTACCCATGCGTGCACGATTTTGTGGCACTACCGAGTGGTACTAAATGGTCAAGCCTTTCACTATGCCTATTTCTATTTCGGTAACCTGGCATATCTTGAATTCCTAATGTGAGAAATATTGCACGAAACTAGTCCTAACCACGTCATTGGAAAATTAAAGTGTGCACAGGCTACCGTTCGCCGAGCACAAGTGTATCCAATTTAGCAACTTTTTCATTCTGCTCTTCTAATTTCGGGTACATTGAAAATGGCATAGAAGATGGTTCTCACCCGTTTTTATTCACCATGGTTTCCAGTGTGTATCAACTTGTTATTTATCATTCCAGGTGAACGGTTTATGCCAGGCAGCGCTTCACTACCGTAACGGCATGTTTGACATCGAGCAATCCTGGTGCAAGCGCATGGGTTAAGTACGTAAGAATTTCATAAAGCAGCCTGCGCTTTGCCGAATGTACGCTTCATTTCATATTGCTCTTGATGGTATTTGTCTGGTTGGTCGCACTTTGAAAAAGCCACCACAATGCCCAAGTCTGTCTTAAAAAGGTGTAAAAAGGTGTCCTTTTGTCCCGCAACAATTATCCGGCATTCTTGCGCTTGTTTTCTTGAAAACGTGCCACTGTCCACTTTCCTGATGTCACACTGATCCCTTCTTTGACTGGTCGTTTCGGAGTGCTCCCGGGAGAGTGCAGTAGCCCTTTCAGCCCTATGATTTTTATTTTGGTCAGACCCATCCTTAGTACGTATTTTACTAAAAGTTAGCGTCTCGAAAGGCCACAAACGAAAAATTTAGTTCGTTGTGTAAGTATTTATGGCTTTACAGCCATGACATCAAACTAGATCATGAGTCATCAAATGACAAACGAGAAATGTGTATCTGCTATGTCCTAGAGTGAACAAAATCTGAACAAACGTAGTACTTGAACGTGTTGAAGCTCTTAAAACAACTTCAGGGCTTCAACCCGAAAGTGGCGCCTTCCCGCATCTGCTTGCCGGCGTCATCGTCACTCACGACGTTGGTCCTGATTCTTCTTCTTCACAGCTACATGCTCCACAAAAATCAAACAACGAATGTGTCAATAGCAGTGACGATAGTTGAACTACTTCTCCAAGAATGAAGGGGTTATATTGCGTTTTCAAGGTTCTAGAACTTTTGTACGGTGTCTTGAATTATGGACGCCTGGGCCGAAAGGGCTAGAGTGCTTCGAAACACCCGGTCAATCATGGCATGATAACGCTCATGTCGTTCCTGACTTGATAGTGCCGGGTGCGCGGCAATATTGCGCAGACACGATCGAAAAATAGATGACAATAATTGTTGTGGGACAAGGACTCTCTTTTTGATCTTTTTTTTAGTGTAATGTTCATGCAACTTTACAAAATTTACGCTTACATGTGGGTGTACGGTCAATATAACAAGGTGATAATAGCAACGGGTCAGCGCCGAATGTACTGCAGCTCATTATAAATAACCGTTTTTTTGACCACCAACTATCTTCTTTTTAGTCCCCATATTTCCATTCGAAGGTTCTCTAAGCGCCATTTTTCATCGTAAAGGAATCGCTCGGGTACCTGGTGTTCAGCATTTTTAAGCCCAGATTTCAATTGGTCATTTAACTTGTTGAATGGATTGCTCATATTCGCCGCAATGAAACATAAAAATTTATGTCACGTACCTGTTTGATTTAATTTTTGGAGCACCCCTGCCTCAATTCATGACACTCTGCCGCTGACCCTGTTGTCGCGAGATCGCATCACGGCTGCTGCGATCACACTAATGTGTTGGTCAAATGATTCCGTCTCCTGTTATGTGCGTGCTAGGCGGTCAAAATTTCCGGGAATAAACGCTGTCGTGCATATCATAATAATATCGCGATATCTGAAGGTAAAGCACCAATGTTTACTGTAGTCGATTCACGTTCACCGCATTTTGTTGCACGATGTATTTGTGGATTCTTTCGTTTCAGGCTACCTGGCGCGCGAAACCCGAATCCCTATCTGTGACCCCCTGAAGCGCGCTAGCGCCAGGCGAGAGAGACATAGACATGGGAATGCAATAAAGTGTCAAACACGTACCTCTAGTATTGACTTTCTTCATATATATATATATATATATATATATATATATATATATATATATATATATATATATATATATATATATATATAATCTGAGTGTAGGCTGTACGGCAGTATCGATATTGCGCACATTTCTGGAATATATAGGGGTATGTTCAAGGCGAAGAGGTGTGACTGCCTGACTGGTTGCAGACGTCTGCGCCTCATTGTTTCTGAAAGCCTTCCGAATTAATTATTTCTTGGCTTGCTTTGAGAAGCTAGTGAAAATAATTTCACCGTCGTACGGAGCCCCGCGTCGTCTGGTTTCCCCGAAGGTCCCGGGCTTGTTGTCTCGCCGAGGCGGTTGCCTGTCTACCCAGACCGGACTTCAACAGCTACAGACGCCTGAAGCTACTCGTCACATCTACGCGCTTCTGGCGACCCACTCAAATCACGTAACTATCATTGCGTCTGACGAAGCAAACTGCCGCCCGTGTCAGAAGCCATATGGCCGGCCCTCTGCGGGGATTGACGGCCATTGTCTTAAGTTCTCCCCTACTCGGTTTCACGTGGCAGGTGCAGTGCTGGCTAGTGACGCGTCTCTGATGAAATGCGAGGGATTGAACTAATAGTTGAGTTAGTCATTAGCACACAAATTGCAGTTAAGTTTGCTTTGCATTCTCAGTATCACACGGTCTCCTGTGCCTCAGAAACAAAAGCCGTTTTACTACTCTTGTGATGTCTCGGATCACTTTCCGCTTCGGATGTGATGCGAGACAGCTCTGTTGTAAACTTTCCCGACCAAATTTCTATCGTAGCATTGATAGTATTGCTCTCGATGCGAAGCCGTGTAGTGAGGACTGCCGAAGCGATAAAGTTGGACTACCTGCAGTGACCTTGTGTTCGGCCAAACGTATCTGCACAATGGGCTGAGTGGCGTTAATAAAGCAAGTCCCGTTTTGCGCTAACTACATTCATTCCGCCATTTTCATGCCCCTGAACATTGGTGCTCTATTCGTACAATAATATTGAGGACGGAATATACTTGAATGCACTAACGATGGTCCATACCGCGTTATTCTTGGTTGGAACAAGCGTTTCACCTCAAAAAATTCTCGGCATGCCTGCAAGGCTTATGGAGCTCACCTGACCCTCGTGACATTCACACATGTGTTGTGCACAGATGCGTGACGTGTGTATGCTTACATCTATAATGTTAATACTTCAGGGGCCTACTTTCTCTTCTCCCGCTGTAGTCACGTTGGTGACAATGAAACACAGCACTTTTAAGGCCGCCCTCAACAACACACTTTCAGCTGAAGCTGGCAGCATCGCAAGCAAGACTTCGCTCGCCAGCCGTCGCAGTCTATTTCGTAGTCTGCAGCGACATACCATGGTGGCATAAAGTAGTTCGCGTGAAGGGCGCTTGAGACGTCTTGTTACGAAATGAGCTTATTGGTGTCTCATTGCAAATTCAACGGTAACGCTTAGCGTGGCAGCATTTATTAACGAATAATGTGTAATTCATTTTTAGTTGTCATACTCGGAGAACCAGTCGGTCTCCCTAGCAAGCTAGCTAGTTGAGCTTAGGTTTCGCTGACTTACTTAACGCGTACATATCATGTAGCTTTATTTATTACACTCAATGAAGGCTACTGCTCTGCCAAAAACGCCGTTGGTTAGAAAAAAGACAAGCTCTGTGCCATCACTGAGCTTTGTATTGATGCACTGTCATCAAACAGGCCTTGACTTCGGCAGAGCTGTGATACAGAAACTGCACTGAAGCGGCCAACATTTTTTTTCTCTTGGTCGTAGCTAGCATCTCATCCCTTTGAACCGCCCCTAAACAAAATATGATAATACGACGAGCGCGTGATTATCCCCCGGGTTTTCCCGTCTTTGGGGCAGGGTTCGTGACAACAGCAGTTTGTTGACGTGACGTCAGGATGTGATGAGCTCTCCGTTCATTCATATACGAAAGATAGCTCTTGCCAATGGTCCGCTTCTCAAATCTTTCACGCATTGGCGCATGCCTGTTCTTTTTTTTTAGGGGCGAAGCTCCTTAGGGCGTGGGCTGTGCGTCCCCTGTAGCCTGTATGTAGCCACCTCTAGTTTAGTTCTTGCAGTGTTCACTAGATGGCGGTACCGTCCCCTGTATGTAGCCACCTCTAGTTTAGTTCTTGCAGTGTTCACTAGATGGCGGTACCGTCTCCTGTATGTAGCCACCTCTCGTTTAGTTCTTGCAGTGTTTACTAGATGGTGGTACTTGTAGCTGATGATGAAAAGATGCAAGATGTTATAAACTAGAAAGCGGTACTTGTAGTTGATGAAAGACGCGAGATCTTATAAAATAGGAATGATGTCACATATGGCGCGTGTCATTGGTTGAAGGCAATCGTTCGATTTAGTGCGGCGACGTACGCTAGGGGGAGCGTTGTAATACAATCCGTTCGCTGTTGGCGCGCGCTCGGAGTCGCCGGATAGATAAGGCTGCACAGCGGAGAGAGCGCAAGGCGGCAGCAGCGCGCGCTCGCAGACAGAATCCCGATGTGCGAGCGCGCGAGGCAGAAGCGCTCCGTGAAGCTGCACGACGCTGCCACCAAGATCCTGCCGTACGTGAAAGAGAGGCTGCAGCGGCGCGACGCCGCCGCCAAGATCCTGCCGTACGTGAAAAAGAGGCCGCAGCGGCACGGCTGCGGCGTGAACAGGACCTGCCGAACGCCACACAACGGGAAGCGGCGAGAAAGCGTGCGTATCGACAGGCGAACCCTGAAGCGAGAGTTCGAGAGGCTTCTGCAAATCGCGCCAAGAAAGAACACGAAGGTGCCGACGCGCGTTTGAAGCGCGACTTCCTGGACGTTTCGTTTGGCCATAGCTGTGGCGTGTGTGACAGACTGTGGTTCTCGAACAGTCTAGTCACGATATCTTCCATCAAGAACGACCAGGCTTGGGGTAATGCCATTGCCGTGCTTTGGCGCGAGTTCCCCGCCGACGACGGCGGCAGCAGCAGTGGCGGTGACTACAATGTTTGCTCGAGCTGCAAGAATTCGCTAGTGGCGGGAAAGGTGCCTCCAATGAGCGTATCTTATGGCTACACGTACCCACCCAAACCGGATCACTTGCCGCCTCTGAACCCCGTTTAGGAACGACTGATCGCTCCTCGTCTACCGTTCATGAGCATAAAGCGGTTGACGCACGGAAGCGGACAGTACGGCATCAAGGGGCAAGTGGTTAACGTTCCGATAAACGTCCCCAACACGGTTCAATGCCTACCTCGGAACGTTCCGGACGACGTGGCCATCGACGTTCATCTCAAACGCCGGCTCGTGTGCAAACCGTCGTATAAGAAAGGTCTCGTTAAGAAACGTAACATCCACGAGTGGCTCAAACAGCTCGAGCATTCTCCGTTATACAAGTACCTCAAAATCAAAATTGATTGGAGCTGCCTCGCGAACGTGCAAGACGACGGTGACGTGGACGACGACGAGATCGAGCCGGCGCCGGAGGTTACCGACCTGGAAGAACCTATGCAGGCGGCGATTGCACTCAACGCAATGGCGCATACCATGATCTTTGACGACGGAGCCTGCGTCATCACTAACTGCGTCAACAGCGGCGGCGACGTTGCGGCGGAATCTGTGGCGGGAAAGGCGGCGCATTCTGCAGCTGATGAAATAGGTCTAATCGAAGGTACGCACAGTCTCCACGTGGCACCCGGTGAAGGGCAGACTTCCATCTCTCTGCTCTTTGACGAGTATGCCGAAGAGTTGTCATTTCCTCAAATATACCTCGGTATACCTCGTAGAATCACCGGACCCAGACCGACCCCCTTCACAAAGGCGAGTAGCGAGATTCGTCGTACCGATCGTCGCGGAGTGTGCCCCGATCACGTCGTCTACATGGCCATGAAGGTCATGCGTCAAAACGTTGCCAGCAAGACCATGACGTTCAGGACCAACGCAATCACCAGTGCGATTACGCGGCAGCAACTTGAGAATGCACATTTCATGGATGAAGTCCTCAACCGAGATCTCGGCTTCATGAGAGGCATACCAAACACCGTACAATACTGGCAAGATCGAAGAAAGGAACTCTTCGCCATGATTCGCCAGTTGGGTAAGCCTCACGCATTTCTCACGCTCTCTGCCGCGGAACTGCACTGGGACAGACTCATCGAAACGTTGGAGCGCTTGCGAGTGGGTCCCGAAGGGGTGGCACGAGCATTAGAAGACTTGAATTCCATGCAACGCGTCGAACTGGTCAATAACGACCCAGTTGCGTGTGCAATTTACACCCATCGAATCTTCAATGTGATTCTCAACATACTCAAAGATAAGAGATGCTCCCCGTTCAAGCCCTATGTTGTGGTAGACTTCTTCAAGCGGGTCGAATTCCAACAGCATGGTAGCGCACACATTCACACCATTCTGTGGCTCGATAACGCCCCGCAAGAGGAAGTGTCTGGCAACATGCCACGCACGCTGGAAATGGTCGAATCGTTGCTCACGCTCGACACAGACCTTCTAAAGAGACCCAGGACCCAGCTGCACGCGCATACCCACACTTGCTATAAGCGGGGACGCACCAAGTGCCGTTTCGGAGCACCGTTCATGCCCAGTAATGACACTAGGATTGTAGTCCCCTTTCCTCCGACCGAGGACGAGGCCGAGAAGGCACATCGTCAGAAACTCAAGCAACGGTACGAAAAGATGCACGACGCTTTGGAGAGGGGATCGTTCGTCTCGTTGGAAGACTTTCTCGCCACCTTCGAAGTTCGGTCCGACGCAGAATACATGGACATTTTGAGAGCCGGATTTACGCGTCCCTGCGTTCTACATCGTCGCACCCCGGCGCAAAAAATGGTCAATCCCTTCAACCCCTGGATCGCCAAGGTCCTAGATTCCAACATGGATCTTCAGGTGATCCTAGACCACTACGCCTGTGCAACGTATGTCGTCGATTACGTCAACAAGGCGGATCGCTGCATGTCCAACCTACACAAGGCCGTAATGCAAATTCTAGAAGAAAAGCCAGAAATGGAATACTCTGCCATCGTACGCTCTCTGGAAGTGACCATGCTCAAAGGGGTCGAAATGTCGGCGCAAGAGGCGGCCTGGTTCCTCTTGGGTCAGGAAATGTCGGAAAAGAGCCGTGAGGTCGTCTACATACCCACGTGCTACCCAGAGGAATGAGTGCGCGTACGCAAGACCAACGAGGAATTGGCAAACGTTGGCGCCTCGTCCACCGACGTCTGGAAGCTCAACATCGTCCAGAGGTACGAGGGCAGGCCGCCCGAAATGGAAGACGTTTGCCTTGCCGACTTTGCAAGCAAGTACAAACGCGGATACCGTCTTCGCGAGCACCCCATCATCATTCGCTACCGCCATTACAGTGCCGCAGATCAACCGGAGGATTACATGAGAGAGCAGGTCCTCCTTTACGTACCGTTCAAGAACGAGGCTGTCGACGTTCTCGATCATAACAAATACCTCGAGACGTTCGAGGCCAACAAGGACCTCATTGATACCAAACATCGCCAATACAACATCGGCAACGACGACGACATCGTGGCTCAGTTGATTGAAGAGCACAGGATACAGCAGCAACGAGAAGATGCGGCCGCTGTTGACGCCGCGGTCGTTGCCGCCGTTCCCGCCGACGAAGACGCCGACCTCTTGCCCAACGAAGACCTGATGCGTGCCGTCAAAGACACCAGTCCCTGTGCTGCCGTGCGCAAAAGGCAAGACGTCATGGATAGAGAGGAATATACCAGACTCATTCGCATGACGAATGCGGAGCAGTACGAGTTGCTCCGAGAAATCATCCACAGGCAAACGACACTCGGAGCACTTCCGTTACGCGTCTTCTTGACAGGACCTGCGGGATGCGGTAAAACGTTTGTCCTAAAGCTCGTCATGAACGTTTACAACCGCTATAACGATAATGCAGGTCCATACAATGCATTCGTCATTTGCGCGAGCACGGGAAAGGCGGCCGTGGCTGTAGGCGGAATCATCGTGCACTCTGCCTTCAAGCTCACTCGCAACAAGAAGGACCTCGGATTGGGCGACAGCGAACTCAATACCTTTCGAGTTGCTTTCCGTTACGTCAAGTGCATCATCGTTGACGAGGTTAGCATGCTGTCATCTGATAACCTCAATGCCATCGATTGTCGCCTCAAGCAAATCACCCAAAAGCTAGACGAAACCTTCGGAGGCCTCGACGTCATCATGTGCGGTGATTTGCGCCAGTTACCACCCGTCCGCGCAAACGAGGTGTACAAGAGGTGCAGAGAAGCGGATGGGCTCTTCGGGGCCACAATCAAATGGCACTACCTCGATTACTTTCCGCTCGTCCAAGTCCCAAGTCGTCAGACAATCCGATGCCTCCTTCTCGGCTCTGCTCACAAAGATCGGAGACGGAAGAGCACTTCAGGACGATGAGGTCCGACTACTCGAGAGCTGCTTCGTCACCACAGAAGTCTTGGTTCGTGCGTCCTCGGCGATACGACTCTTCTACTCCAACGAAGAGGTCAACAAATTCAATACTTTCATTGCACAGCGAGGAGGAGGAGAAGTCGTTTCACTGCAAGCCGAAGATATCTACCTGGGGTGCGCCAACCAAGACGCTCTAAACAAGGCAATTGCAAAAGTTGAAAAAATGTCACACACCGAGTTTGCAAACCTCCCTCGCGAAATTCTCATCGTCCTCGGCAAACCATACATGATTACCACCAATATTGACGTCATAGACGGTCTCGTCAATGGGGCCGTTGGCATTCTCAAGGTGTGCGAGAGAGCGGTAAACGACGGTGACTTGCCGAAACGCCTCTGGTTACACTTTGACGACGCCACAACCACGGGTAAGCTTACTCGTCTTCGGTCCAAGCGAATGGTGAACGAGGCCAAGTGGAGTGGTCACGTCATCGACGCCTTCTGGGTCCCCATCGAACCTCGTGTTACCACCCTAACCTTGGATCGCAAGACTGGCGTTGCCTGCAAGAGAAGACAGTTCCCCCTCGTTCAGGCCAGTGCCATTACGGTCCACAAGTACCAAGGGGGAACGTACTCGTCAATTGTCTATGAATATAATAAAACGCACCCCCCGAAGTTGGTGTACGTCGCGCTCAGCCGCTGCACCAACGTAAATAACCTCTACCTCACCAATGCAAAAGGAGACCAGCGGTTCTACCATAAAGACAATAACGAGGACACGACGATGCTGAACGAGTTTCAACGTCTAGGCCGACATCGATTACCGACCGTGACGCAGCAGTACCAACGATCTCTGCGAGAAGACGTTGACTCTTCCAACGAGTTTACCATTGCCCTCCTCAACGTTCGCTCTCTCAATGCCCACGCACTTGACATAGAAAGGGACCCCATACTGACCACAGTCGACGTGCTGTGCTTTACCGAGACGTGGAACGTGACGAGATTGTTCATCAAAGGATACGTTCCCGTCGTGTGTACCGATGAATCAGAACGTCCTGCAGGTGGTGTCGCCATCTACGTGAGGCAAACGGAAACGGCTGAAGATCTCAGACTACCACTCACGAGTCAAAGCCAAAACAGAGAATATGCAGCCATCAAACTCTTTGACTCTGGAATCGTCCTCATGACCATGTACCTCGCACCCAACCTGTCGACCGGGAACATCAAGACATTCATAGACACTGCGTTACGAAATTATGAGAACAAATACAAGAATGGACCATTTTTACTACTTGGAGACTTTAACGTGGCTATCATAGAAAATAATTGGCTTATCCGACATATGGCTTCTAGATATGCACTCAGACGTATATCGTTTGACCATATGAAACCTACCACGATCCGAGAAACATGCATAGACCTAGTATTTGCAAATTGCCCACTGCAACCCATACAGGAACCGCTCTTCCTTGATTTCACAGACCATAAAGCCGTCATAATGAAGGGACATTGCAAGCCATCCATCGTCTAAGAACAAATAAAAGTTGATTTGTGTATATACACACACAGCGTTTCTCACGTCTTTACATGATGATCGACTGGGCGAATTACACGGAAGATTCACAGTTTACCGATGAATCCCTCCGGAGCTTCGCCCATTCATCATCATTCACCCCGTGAATATGCCGTAATTTTTTTCTCGTATGCCGATTGAGCACGACAAAATGAGTTTACTTCCTTTTATACATTTGCAATTGCGCAAGTGGAGTTAGGCTGGTTTAAGGCTGGGCGCGGACGTTACACGTGTTTTATGCAAACATAAGTGGCGAGGAAGATATTGCGCTTCCAAAAAGGTTAGCGAAGGCAATAACGAACCTCGCTTTTGAACCTAGTGTAATTTAGGGGCCCTTTCAAGTCGACTACGTGTTTCGCTTAGGTAGTTACAGCGCACGCATCATGAAAATGGTGCGCATCTTGACTAGTTGGTGATCCGGCATGTTTAATGGTTGCAGCGTAAATTTAAACGTATACGCACGAAGGAAAGCAAACCCGATGATTGTCCTGACCACTGTCCAATGTTGAGGCGTGCGAAGTCACAGGACACCTCTCAGCCCATTGTCTGACATGTGGGTGCCAAGCACACTTTCAAAGCGCGCATGTGATTGCTAAAAGGAAGGACATGGGAGCCTGCGTTATCATAGAAGCTACATAGTCAAATTATATACATGGTCGCGGAAGATGGGGGCACATAAGGTGTCGAAAACTCATTGCCACAGACATCAACGGCCACCGATGATTGAAACGCGACTAGGTAAGGACAAGACCAACAACTTAATCTAAAAACTCAATGGTTTTTTTTCAAATAGTCCTAATTTTATGAATGTCAAAGTTAACTTTAAACTTACTTTACCGGGTATCTCACACTTGGATAAATCGTTGATTGCCTCAAATTTTTGTCAAGGTCTATAAATGGGAAGGGGGAGGGGGCGTGTCCATGGAATTCTGTTTTCAGAGCTTGTCTATAGTTCGAGGTGTTCTCTGGTTCGGCTATTACCAGGTCAACGAGATATCACTCACCTTTCCGTGCTGGCTTCGTGCGTACCTTCAGTAGTTTACTTATTTTTCTATGCGCTGTTTACTGGAGTGACATTTCAGAGCTCAATACAGCCCACAAAATGTGTATATAGCCGCTCTTGGGACTGCCGAGTGCTTTCGTTTTCTTTATTTGTTGAATCATACAATACAAAAATATCATCAGTTTGCTTGAACCCGTAGCCAATGGCTAGTGCTGGGTCCAAAAAAGAAAATGTATACAGTGATTCAGGCTTACTGTTACATAAAAAAAAACTAACACTCAGAAAGACAGGGTGTTCTACAGTACAACTACAAGCATTTTTTAGCATGCGATCTTCGTTCCAAACGACAATAAAATCTATAGTCGCAATAGTGTCCAAAGGTGCACCAACGCAAGCAAATCACTAAAGTGTACATAATAACATAAACAAGACAACTCTGAGATAAATTAAGTAGTCAACAATACCAGCAACCGCATTCCCAAATGCAATACAAACACAACATTCTTTGCTAGGCCACAACAAGATTCACAATCTAGAACAGTGGCACGCATTTTGAAAATTGCACACACAAAATAACCATCCCGCTCGTATGATGTTTCTGTGACTGCAACGCGATATGCCAAGAAACAAAAAAATTGCGAAGTTAGCTCGTATCATTCAAGCTTACATTAAATTTTTTATAGAAGTGTTAAAATTTTGGGCTTTCTTTATTTCAGGCAGCAAGCTGTTCCATATTTTCGCTCCTATAAACGGCAACTGACGCTCTCCATACGCGTTGTTTGTGGAGGGCAGATTGAAGTTACCAGACGCAGAATTTCTAGTGGGCCGAGAAGTAGTGTAGAACAAGGATGCATCGAAAGGGATGTTGTGCCTTATGATATTATCTACGCAGCAGGCTGTCTTTGCTTTACGCAATGCATCAAAAAGTAAAATTTGCATGTCTCTAAACAGTGGTTTACTCGGATGATCATTCTTAGAGTATATGATTGTTTTTATAGATTGTTTCTGTAATATTCGAATCGGTTCTAGGTAAGTCTTATAAGTCCATCCCCAAGATTCAACGCAGTATGTAATGTGAGAGTGAATGAATGCGAAGTGTAATGTTCGAAAAATGTCTCTATCGAAGTAGTTACGGGCCTGCAGTAAAGCATAACATCCGGACGCCAACCTAGCGCAAACTTCCATTATGTAGTTTTGCCAGTTTAAGTGGTTATCGAAGTAAACGCCAAGGTACTTGAAAGAGGTTGCACGGAGAAGAGAATGGTTGTCGATACGTATATTGATATAGGTAATATTTACGGCCTTGTTACGAGAATGAAAAATTGTATATTTAGTTTTCTTAGTTATAATTGTTAATTTGTTGGCACAAAACCATTTGGAAATTCTTAATGACTCCGAGTTTGTTTTAGATTCAAGTTACTCGATATTGTTACCTGTATTAATTATAGCTCTGTCAACAGCGTACATCAGAACGTCGGAGCAATGTAAGGATAATGGCAGATCGTTTATATACATGGAGAAGAATAAGGGCCCAAGGACGGATCCTTGTGGAATACCAGTTTCTATACGTTGAGGCAAAGAACATATATTGTTAATGTGAACTATCTGGTACCAGTCAAGAAAATAACTTGAGAATAGGTCGAACGATGTACCTCTAAAACCGTAGTGCTTCAATTTGCCTAAGAGTATGGAGTGATTTACGGTGTCGAATGCTTTTTTAAGGTCTAAGTACATGACAGCCACCAGTTTATTGTTTAGGGCGGAGTTAATTGCTTGTGTTATAGACAGCACCGCGGTTGATGTTGAGTGCTCGGAACGAAAACCTTGCTGTTGTAGGCAAAGTATGTGGCATTTATCTAGCAATGTATGTATTAGGGCTGCAAGAAATTTCTCATATACATTGTAAAGGACGCTTAGCAAGGATATTGGCCGATAACTAGATGGGTCAGTGGGCTCTCTGTCTTTGTATAGTGGTGCGACCCTAGCTTTCTTTAGAGACCATGGGTACGTAGAGGCATGCAGAGAATGATTGAAAATATTACATAAGATAGGGCACAGGATATCTATATAATCCTTAAGAAACCGCACCGTGATTCGGTCTGGTCCAGCAGCCTTATTTGTAGACATGGTTAATACAACAGCTTCAATATCCTTGGAATCAATATCATACATACAGAAAGTGTTGGTTATGGAGTGTCCGTGAAAGCGGTACTCGGTCGAATTGTCAAATTTTGCTCCTAAGGCAGGGCCGACGCTCGTGAATTATAGATTAAACCTGTCAACAATACTTGCATCTATGCAGTCGGGAAGAACCTCCTGTTTTGGGTTGTTGCCAGTAATTCCGTGGCACACGACTGGCATGCCCTCGTCTTTGGTTACAGTGAACGCGACACGCTAAGCAAGTACTCTGTACGGCTGTCAAAGCTATATTTTCAAAGCTACTGTCTCGCAGCAGTGGTTTTCGACGGTAGAGCAATGTCAGTTTTTGAACCATTGTGCTATTTTGCTCGTGAATAGTTGTCTCACAATATGCCAAAGAAACTTCGCAGGGGCAATTGTGAGTGCACCATTTTGCCTAATAAGGCAACCTTTTTTCCTCATTCTATCGCTTTTTTTGTTTCCTCTCCCGCATGATGCAATTATCGAGGCATGAGGTCCAATGAAATCGCGTATTATTAAGGTCACGCAGAAGCTCAGCAATTAAAAAAACTTCCATTTTCGGGTCATGTATAGGGCAAATACGTGACGTCACTACCACTTCTGATTGTGACAATAATTTTATTTTATTTTATTTTATTTGCTGTTGTTGCTTCGGAAGTAGATAGCGATAGTGGCGACGAGCCACCAACTACTGGGTACACGGGCTTCTAGGGAAGCTATGCTGTCAGTTTACATGTCTTAGAAGCTATCCCCATAAAAATTGAAGCCAGAGATTGTACGAGTGCCCCATCAGTCGTGCAGTCTTGGACAGAAATTGGCTGCCTTCGTGAAAGTGCCCCTTTCGTTTTAACCTCGTTTAGCCTATGTAATATTTATTCACATGTTCCTAATTTTGGATCGCAGCACCCATTTGTTCAGCGGAGGGGATTAAATATCAGTTGTAAAAGTCAGCACTATACTCGTGTTTCTTTCATTCATGCGTACATTTAAATTCAGATGCAACCATTCGACATGCACAAATTTCGCCATGCTATTTATGGCGGAAATAAACTATACTGCTCTCTGAGGACACCGCTGATTTAAACATAACTCTTATATAAAGTAAAGGAAGCGTGGCTGATTTACTAAGGAAGTGCTAACCACTTAGACAGAGAGAGAGATAAATATAATTCGGGGAGATTAACAACAAGACTGCGGTTTGCTATTCTGTGCTCTGGAAGGAAAGAAATGGCGGAATGGAATTTTTTCACAAAAAGCACTAAACTGTTTTCAAGTGAAATTAGTAAAATGCAGGTTATTTAATTCGGCTGCCTGGTCAGTTGAATAGTTAGTCCATTACTTAATTGTTAGCAGCTCCGTTAAAGTAGGGTACAGGTAAAGAAAGAAACGCGGCTTCATGGCGGCAGAGTTTCCCCTTCTGGCGAAAGGCATCGCCGTGTCGCCGTGACGTAACGGCTGACTACCTTTGCGCTGCGCTTAAGAGAGGAATCGAAAAGCTGCTTCTTTCGCGCTTGTGGGCCTAAAACGATGCTCCCGACAATTCATCGGCTTCGTCAGTAACATCGTACTTCCGCAAGCTGCCTTTGCTGCTATTCATTCGTATCGAAACTAGAATTCCACAAAAAGCCTTGCTTGTGCCGTGCGTGCAATGTTCGGGAACAGTCATTGCCGTCGTGTTTTGACTGCTGGGGGCCCCTTGAAAATAGCCGCCGAAGCACGTTCTCGAACGTTCAGGCCGTATATCGACACTTTTAAGCCGTGTGCGATATAACAAGCGGTCTCCATCATTCTCTGCTGGTGATGTTGTTTTTATTATTTAGAGCATCATGTGATGGGCGATCGGCCGTTTTCTAGCTTCGGTGCGTTTGGTTTAGATTTATTCACACGCCTTCTGTCGCAACAGTGACTGTGACAGGTGGCGATAATGTCATGCTGATTGCTGATTGACTACGCCTGTGATCGGGATGGCTGTGATACACAGCCATCCCGTTCTCAAGAACCAACGCAGCTACAAGACTTCGTTCGCTTGCCCGTGACTTCACACTGGTACAGTGGAATTCAGCAGACTTCACAAACGCGCGCCTGCATAACTTGGATCTCCATCTGCAACTTCGTCTTCCCCCAAGTATATCTCGAGCTGAGGAGACTCTTCTATGCCGCCTGTGGCTTGGAGTGGCCTTCACGAACGCATACTCTTGTCTCATTGGGATGGCCAGCTCTCCTACATGCACTTACTGCAGTTGCGAAGAACCATCGCGCACCTTCTGCGTGAGTGCACCCATTTCTATGCGCAAAGACAAGAACTCACTGCAGCTCTGGATAGACTAGACGATCGGCCTTTGTCGGAACAAAGGATTCTGGGTCATTGGCCGAGCCCACCCTCAGCCCAGAAGGCTTTGAAAGCTTTGCTGCGCTTTTTGCGGACAACTGGCCTCAGAGACAGACTTTAGTGTCTTATACTCAATTCCATCGCATACTCAATTCCATCGGAAGCTTAACGTCAAAACACGCTGAACTGAACGCGATGGTCACAAACATATCTGAAAGGTTAAGCTCCATGAAAAACAGGTTTGAAGTTCTGAAAGAGCATGCTGAAGACAAAACTACAGTAAAAGAATCTATTGGCACACTTCAAAACGAAAATACGTTGTTAAAAGTACGTTTGTCAGACCTGGAAGATAGAGCGAGAAGGGACAACCTTTTATTTTTTAATGTGCCTGATAACCCCTCGGAAACTTGGGCGGACTCGGAAAAGGAGGTCAAGAAGATTGTACTTGACCAAATGTCGATTAATCTTGTCGATAGCGATATCGCGCGTGCGCATAGAGTTGGCACACTGCATCGCGACAAAGCTCGACCAATTATAGTAAAGTTTGCAAATTACAAAACAAAAGAAAAAGTACTCAGCGCAAAAACCAAACTTAAAGGATAAGACATCACAATTAGTGAAGATTTCTCGCCAGCTACCCGACATGCCCGTAAAATTCTAGTAGACTTTGCGAAACGCTCAGCGCCAGATGAAAAATTCAAACTCCGCTATAACAAACTCACTTTAAACAATAAGTGTTACGAGTATTGCGAGGTAAGCGGTGAAGTAAAAGAAAAATGCAGAAACCCCAGCGCCTCTAAAGCTCCGCATTCAACTCTCGTTCCACATGCACCCACAGAATAGCTCACCGTCCGTCCACATAACGTGCCGCGGGCGCCAAGTAACATTTCAGTTCTTTTCTTTAACATACGAAGTGTAGTCCGTAACCACGATTCTATTTCTTGTGCTGCTGACACTACTGCCGCTGACATTATTGTATTAACTGAGACTTGGTTGAACGAATCTGTATGGGACAGTGAAACTTTTTCTGCTCAAAAGTGCTACAATATTTTCCGATGCGATCGCTCCTCAAAGCGTGGCGGTGGTGTCTTAGTTGCTGTTAACCACAATTTTGAATGCTCACAAGTTAATGTCACTACAAATCTTGAGTTCACTTGCGTCCAAATATCTGTTAACTTCACGAAGTTTCTACTCTGTGTATGTTATCGTCCGCCGTCTACGCCACTAGGCTTTTGTAATGATCTTCACGACACTCTTAACACCATTCACACAAAGGTTTCTAATCAGCAGATATTTCTTTTCGGTGACTTCAATTTTCCCGATGTTAACTGGCAGTCACCCGCTATCTCAAGTGAAGAAACATGCGAATCATCAAGTTTTGTGGCACTCTGTTCAACGTTTTCTTTGACTCAGGTTATCACTGAGCCAACAAGAATAACTGATTCCATGTCTAACACACTTGACCTATTGTTAACAACAGCTCCCGATCTTGTCACCGACATCAGCTATTTACCGAAAATTAGCGATCACTCCGTAATACACGTAATGTTGAATGTCCCAACTCGTTTGTCCCATAATAACCCTAAGGTTATTTACGATTACAGAAAGGCTAACTTTTCGACCATTAATGATGGGCTGAAGATTTTTCTGGATGAATTTATTGTTGGTTTCGACGAGAGATCGGTCACTGAAAACTGGCACCTGTTTAAAAGTACAATTTACAATTTAATTAAACATCATATTCCCCAAAAGGTCATTACCACTAACCGTCAGTTTCCATGGTTCAGCCGTGCATTAAAACGCCTTGCTAACAAAAAAAGGCGTTTCTTCATCAGAGCAAAGCGGTCTCGTAAATCGGTGCACTGGTCAGCAATTAAGGATGTCGTATGTACATAAAAGAAAGCTTTAAAGCAAGCAAAACATAAGTATATGAATGTTACATTACCTGAACTTCTTTCCGCGAACGCTAAAAAATTCTGGAGTCTGATTAAGGATACAGATGATTCGACAATTTCTCTTATTGATTTGCAGTCAAACCGAATTAGCAACGCTGATTGCGCCGCCGCTCTGAATGACACGTTTGCAAAAGCATTTTCCAGTTGTACTAACTCAACACTCCCTGCCTGTCAGACTCATTATGATTTCCCCATGAACCCTGTTCATTTTGATTTTTATGGCATTGTACGCATTATTGAGAGCCTAAAATTGTCTTCTAGTTGTGGTCCCGATGACATTCATACAAAAGTGCTCAAAAAACACCTCGGTTTATTCTGCTATTATATTGTCCAAAATATTTAATCAGTCTCTTCAGTCAGGGGAGATTCCAGATGACTGGAAAATAGGTAAAGTGATTCCACTCCATAAATCTGGTGACAAACATTCTGCTTCGAACTATCGCCCCATTTCGTTAACGAGTATTTCTTGTAAAACATTTGAACACGTCATCGCTTCTCACTTGGCAAAATTTCTTGAATCATTCTCATTTTTTTCACCTGAGCAACATGGCTTTAGAAAATTATTTTTGTGTGAAACGCAGTTGGTAGCCTTCACAAACGACCTTCATTTTGTACTTGATAATGGTTCCGCGGCTGATTGCATATTCATAGACTTTTTTAAGGCATTCGATAAAGTTCCCCACAGCCTGCTTCTTCACAAACTAAGCCAACTGAATATCGACCCTAAAGTTCTTAAGTGGATTAAATGTTTTGTAACAGATCGCTCTCGATTTGTTCATGTTAATGGTTTTAACTCTTCAACCCTACCTGTCACTTCAGGCGTCCCACAAGGCTCAGTTTTAGGTCCACTGCTTTTTCTTATATATATTGATGATCTGCCTAGCAATCTCACTTCTTCTGTGAAACTTTTTGCCGATGACTGTGTTATTTACCGCGAAATAAAAAATGCTACTGACGTTTCTTTGCTTCAAAAGGACCTTGACGCTATCGATAATTGGTGCTCGACTTGGCATATGATACTTATTATTATAAATGTAAAGTAATGCGGTTCTCACGCCAACGTAAATTAAACCCTTCCTCTTACAATATAAGCAGCTCCCCATTGCTACCAGTGTCGTCCTATAAATACCTCGGGGTTATTTTAACAGCAGACCTGAGTTGGAATATGCATGTCTCCTGTATTATCTTAAACGCCAACCGGACGCTTGGTTTTATTCGGTGACATTTTTCTCTAGCCCCCGCTTGTGTTAAACTGTTATTGTACAAGTCACTTGTTCGATCTAAACTCGAATACGCGTCTTCAGTATGGGATCCATGCAATAATTCACTACTAAATGCACTTGATGCAACCCAAAACAGAGCATCGCGTTTCATCCTTCACGATTACGGCCGTTTATCAAGCGTAACCCAAATGAAAGCAACTCTATCTCTTGAACCACTCACACTGTGCAGGAAGATATCGCGCATGTGCCTTTTCTTTAAAATCTATAAATTGAACGCCACTCTTAAAACTGCTCTTATCTTACCCCCTGCTCATGTTTCATTGCGCATAGATCATTCTTGCAAAGTTGGTATCCCGAAATGTCGCACTGTATTATATTCAAATTCGTTTATTCCTAGAGCTACATCAGAGTGGAATCGCCTGCCACCATCCCTAGTGCTTACTAAAAATATTGATCAGTTTAGGAAAAAAGTGTCTGATTACTTCACTTCTGTGTAGTTTGAACTTTTTTAATGCGTTTATTTACCTTATAATGTGGCATATGCATGCAGTTGTCAATGTTAGTTTTGTTATCTTTTCATGCTAGCGGCAATACCTGTGTAGATTTGTGTTAAACTTTTGTACACTTCTACGCACCGCTGGATACTTGTTCGTTCAGTGCTTTTGTATATTTGCTCATATGTGTGCAATGTTTGTACAATTCGAACACCTTTCAACATCCTGATCCTGTACCACTCCCCTCAACAATGCCCTCTGGGCCATGAGGGTACCTGAAATAAATAAATAAATAAATAAATACTCTTTGATGTTACCTTTCCTGTGTCGCATTTTTTTGTCATTTCTCTCTCTTCTCGCAACATTTCTTTTTAACATATTTCATTCCCCTCACCCCTTTCCCCAGCACAGGGTAGCCAGCCGGCCTAAGAACTGGCTAACCTCCCTGTCTTTCCGCTTAAACTTTCTTCCTTCCTCCTCCTTCCTGTGATCGCCGTTTGCAAGAAATTACTATACTTTATTCAAGTGTACCAATAAACACTTTCAGCTTTTGCTTTCGTTTTAACGGTGATGCAAAAAAAATTTGAGCTGAAAGATTTTTTCACAATGAACGTTCACCGAGAAGCTACTTTACTGCTTGGACGCACTGAAATAGGCTTGGTTTGAAGTGCTGCCGTTTCTATTGTAGTGTATGCACTGGGGTAAGAATTTTACATCATGAAAAATGCTTGCTTTACAATATTCACCAGTGCGGCATAGGTGATGAGCGCCTCCTCGGGAGAACTCTTCGACAATTCTCTTTCGCGGCGCGATAAACGGGCTTCAGATGGCGCCATAAACCCAGGTCCGAACCAAGGAGGTTATGCATAACCTTCTTGGTTTATAATCTTAAGCAGCGTACTGAAGGAAAGATGTGATGACAGGCGCGCAATTCTGACCGCTAAATGGTCGGATACATATTTAGTTCCACGGAAAAGATCATGTTATTTCGAGCATCACTCGTAATGTAAAGGCTGGTTGCCGCAATAAGTAACACAAGAGTAGGGAAGCGTAGTATGGAGCGCATTCAGAGGATGACATTTTTACGACATATGCCGAAAATTGTGATAGTTCGGCTCCTTCTGGATGGCTGAGAATATAGACTAACTGTAAGAGTTTTTCTTGCACTTAACGTAGCCCACCTCTAGGTAATAAATGGCTAAATCATTAGATTGAGTAATCAAGGTATTGATGTTTTTTGTTGACAAAAGGCCCCGCTGTGGTGGTCCAGTCACTAAGCTACTCGACTGCTGACCCGCAGGTCGCAGAACGGCTCCATTTTTTGTTGAGGTGAAAATGCCGTGGGCCCGTGTGCTCTGATTTGGGTGCACGTTAAAGAACACTAGGTGGTCGAAATTTCCGGAGCCCTCCACTACGGCATTGTTCAGAATCGTATAGTGATTTCAGGACTTTAAACCCTATATATCAATCAATCAATTGTTGAAAACAGGTAATAGCGACTCTGATGAAAGGCGGTCAACTGTGCTGCTTTGTATATGCGTAGCTCAATATTGGTTCATCTACTACATACACTACACG
The DNA here is from genome assembly GCF_013339725.1 of Rhipicephalus microplus. Taxonomy (NCBI): domain Eukaryota; kingdom Metazoa; phylum Arthropoda; class Arachnida; order Ixodida; family Ixodidae; genus Rhipicephalus; species Rhipicephalus microplus. The sequence goes on along the minus strand of NC_051168.1, from coordinate 107,200,238 downwards.
CAATTTTCTTATTTACCTATAGAAGATATTTATGTCAAGGCGGAAAGCGAAAATGCACAGTTTAGGTGCAGAAACACTCGGGCCAATTCGGTGTTTTCGGTAGTGCCTGTAAACGTCTGGTAACATAAATTTTCACTCCAGATAAGCAGATACAGTAGCTATTATACACACCCATTACATGCCAGCGTATGAAAGTTGTCATAATGACATGAGCTAGAGTTTTGTTACAGACTCACCAGCAACGAGTCCACTTTTCAGTATTCACGAAAAGTCACAAATACTAATTTATACTTAAGACAACTTCTCGTCGTGTGCAAGGCACAATTTGATCAAATTGCGACCAACAAGTAAAGTCACCCGTGTTCAAAAACATACACCCGCGTTCAACTTTTGGCCAGAGTGCTTTTCAGGCGCTGGCTGCAATTCATACCTCTGAATTCGCTGCAGGTTGAAAGAAACCCTAATTTGTTTTTCCCAAAATACAGTTTTTCGAAATACTAAACAACGTTTTTAAAAGGGGGTGATGATATATCATTTTCCGCAGCTGTATACCTTTCTGCTTGCTTATTAGGAAGAACTCGCTCGTTACCATACGCGCTCACCTCAGAAGACTGCAAGATGAAAGCCATCTTTTGCTTCTTCTGATTCAAACTATCATTCGGGTTTCACCACCCTCGTAAAGGTTCCTGCGCCTAGGGCGGCCGTTGGATAGACTTAAAAAGGCACCTGATCTCTAGCAAGAAGTGTCGAAAAGCAGGCATGTGATATAATACTATCGCCAAACTTGTAGCCAAATAGAGCCGTAGTGGCATTATGGGCACAGTAGTGCCAATGATAAATAAAATCATCTGAATGAGTAAAACCAGAAGTTTCAAAGTGGCAAAAAATAGCCGTGGCACAAAGTGCAGATTTAATTTGGCGCAAAGTAGCCACAAACGGCAACCCTGCCTGCACCGATAGAGTTTCCTAAAATTAAATAGAGGGGACTCTGGGGCTGCGATCCCTAAACGTCCATGGGAATGATAGGTAGTACATGGATTTGACTGGCATACTGGCCTTGAATCACACTTGTGGCTTCGTTTATTCTCGTGCTTTGCTTTTCTTTAAAAAAAGAACGAATCATTCGGAACTTTGTGTGCCCATTTCAAATAAGCCGATGAAGCGCAACTGGTCAACAATCGCTGTATTTTGTTTCATGACAAAACAGCTTCAAGGCACGCGAACCCAGATGGGGCCAGAAATTCGAAGATTAGACAAATCCGTGCACTGCCTATCATTCCCATACTTGCTGAAGCGCCGTGCGCTGCAGCTCCCATAGACACTAGCGCCGGTTTCATCCAGTGTATACATAGGAAACTGTATTCCTGCCGCTAAACTCGGTTTCGCATTGCCTCCTTGGAGGACAGAACGCCTCTAATTTGCTTTCGCCCTCTGTTAGCCAAGTTTAAAGCGATGTGACTACGTCACCACGTAACGTCACTTCACGTGACGTCACTGTGACATCACGATGACGTTCAATGGTGACGTTATTGCGTACTGAATTTTCGCGTCGCGCCTATTGCCGCCGACACCTACGGTCCTTTGCGAGTTTGATGAGACACCATAGATGGTCTTAAACATAGGCGTACAGGTATTGCATAGGAACATGTCAACTTAATGTCAGGACGCCAACAGTATAGTTATTTTGACAAAGCATTTTACGAGAGGTGTGGTGCACATGCTTCCTTACCACCTGCTGCCACTCACGATTGGCATGCCACAACTGAACCGGGACAAAATCAGACACTAGGGGACGCTGCATGTCGAGTGCTTCATGCAAATCATATCCAAGTTCTTCTAACCATATGTGTATGATACCTTCGTTTAGAAAGTTGTTTTCACTCACGGGTTGTAACAGGAGCTTGGTAGAACAATAATACGTTGTGTACTTCCTAGTTATCGACTGGGTCATCAATCAAACGCCGAAGGCTCGAATTACTTTTCAAAAACAATGTGCTCAAAGTAACACTTATACGTTCAAGAACGTATTTCGAAAAGAAGAAAAGTTTGATAAAATGTTGCGCACACATTGTAGTATTTATTGTCATGACTCTTCAGTAGAAATTTTCAAAAATTCAGACTTCATTCGATTTTAGATGCATATGACCAGAGAAGATGTAAAGTATGTGTTGTGAAAACGATACTGTATGTGCCACGACTCGAGTCGTGGCACATACAGGGGACAGCCCATAACATCAAGCGCTCTCTCGGAACCCTTCCCCCAGTGTATACACATAGACTGTGCTCCACGGCAAAACGAGAAAAAGAAAGAGGTCATTATCCATCCCGCGAGTGCTTTGAACATGCCGCTGCTACGTAGTCTCCACAGTCACCCCTGAGAAAGGAACCAAGTAGGTTTCAAAACATCGGGTTTCTTTAAAACTTTAGAATGGAGTCTAAATAATCTTTCAGTTTCATACCCAACCAGACAGACTTCTGTCGAATGTTAACATTCAAGTCAAATTCGGTGTTACGTCACGTCAACGGATGACGAAATATATGGCTGGTGCAAACATGACAATCCTGACACGCGTGCCATGTAAGAACTTGACAACATACCACGCTCATAACGTGCTAGCGGCCGTTTTGTTAGCCTCACATATACTGAATTTTGGTGTCACGAGACGTGAATAGATGACGAAGTTAAACGACACATCCAAACATAATAATCATGACACGGAAGTCATGTACGGAATCATTTCGCTCCACCTCGCAAAGTTGTGCTGATTTTAAAGTGAGATATCAACCTTTTGTTATTCATGTTTCGCATATCATTAATTCCCACTTTACGTGGGATCTGTCAATTTTTTTTCGATGCATCAATAAACTTTTGCCCTTTCAGACAAACACATGAAAACATGCGATTGGTGGTTGACATCCCTTCCCTCCAACCTCCGAAACTAAATTATGACTGCGCCGCTGCACACGAGCTGTTATCGAAAAAGCAATACGCATTATCGCCAAATGAAATCGAAGAAAATAATATTATCTGTTTGGGTTTAAAGTCCCAAAACCACCGTGTGATTTTGAAAGACGCCGTAATGAAGGACTCTAAAAATTTTGACCATCTGCGGGTAATTAACGTGCACCTAATTATAAATAGACGGACCTCAAGTATTTTCGCCTCCATCGAAAGTGCAGCCGCCGCGGCCAAAATTTGATCCCACCGCCCTGCCGTGGTGGTCTAGTAGTAGTAGTAGTAGTAGTAGTAGTAGTAGTAGTAGTATTTTTATTTACAGTAAGCCGGATACAGAGCTCACTGCAGGGGCAAAGGGCTAAAAGCGAACAGCCTGACAAAGGCCCTTGTCACTCCGCAATCCGTGACAGTGCAAAGCTTAGACATCAGCACTGACAAACAATATATATATTCAATACATTGGTTTCAAGCAACCTGAAATTGTAAACACAAAATTCAAACATAAATAGCATAAGAAGTTTACATAACACATTTTAAGAATTAGAGGTCCCTTTCGTTAAAATTCACAACTAAACAGTATCAATAAAACAACTCAAAAACAGACACAAAATGCATGCGGATACAATGAATTCCGCTGTATACACTCGTATAATTGACATAGAAGTTTATGAACAATTTAAGCATTTGCAGAGGCATGAGACTCCATTACGTAGTTTAGATAGTGTAGACCGGTGGTTATGGATAAGTTCTTTATTTGTTTCTTGAAAGTCGCACTACTAGCCCTAAAGTTCAATTGATCTGCAAGGGTATTTAAAACCTGAGGTACCTGGTAAGCAATACTTTGTTTTCCATACTTGGTTCTTGTTCTAGGAGCTCGTTTCTTTTGTTCTCGCAAACTGTAGTGTGGTCTTCCGGTGCAACTTTCTTCATATAGCTTAGTCTTTTGTATTAACTGAAGTAATTTAAAATGATATAATTGATCAATTCTGAGTATGGAATGTTTAATGAATAGTGGAGCATTGCGCAAGTCTTGTAGATTCCCCCTGTAATTTTCAAAGCAGCGCAATATTTTCTTTTGTATAGTTATTCACTTATGGTAATTCCCTTGTGATGTCGTTCCGCAGACTAACATCCCATAACTTACTTTAGAATGGAAGAGTGCATAGTACCTACTTATTTTTAACCTCAATGGGATTAAGTGCATTGTTCTAAAAAAACAACCAACTATTCGCGCTAATGCGGTGATCAGATGATTTACACGTGTGTTCCAGTTTAATTCCTCCTGAAACCATACACCAAGAAACTTTTATTCCCTAACACATGCGATGCAATTTCCTTCGAATTTTACAGCTATGTTACTAATAGGTTTGTTTAAAGGTCGGAATATCATATAGGTTGTTTTTTTTTTGCATTCAAGCGCAGTTCATTTTGCCTTAACCAATTTGAAAGATTGCTTAGATAATTATTTACACTGACCTCAAGTGATATTAGATTGTCTGATGAAAAGAAAACATTCGTATCGTCAGCGTACATTATAAGTTCAGGAGAATGAGGTATATCGTCAATATCATTTATATAGGCAAGGAACAATTATGGCCCCAGTATAGACCCTTGGGGGACTCCTTGGTTCAACTTTATCTTTGCAGAAATAGTGTTATTCAGTTTTACATATTGATAACGATCTTCTAGGTAACTTTTAAACAGTTGTAGTGCAACTCCACTCACCCCATAACTTGATAATTTATGAATCAATCATTTGAATTATATGGAGTCAAATGCCTTCTGAAGATCGAGGAAGAGCCCAAGAGTATATTTTTTGTTTTCCATATTTTCAATTATCTTATCTTTTATATATAGTAGAGCTTGTTCTGTTGACTTATTTTTTTGAAAACCATACTGACTTTTTGTTATTATTTGGTGCTTATCAAAAAAGGATGCAAGTCTTTCATAAATAACCCCTTCAAATATTTTTGATATTGTTGGAAGCACGGATATAGGTCGATAGTTCGCTAAAGTATTGATATCACCACCTTTATGTACTGCAGTGACTTTTGCTACATTTAGCTGCTCTGGAAATACATCGTTAGTGAGGATGAGGTTGATAATATAGGCCAAGACATTAGATATCAAAGGTTACACCATTTTTAACTCAACACAACCTATCTCATCAATCCCTGATGCAACATTGTTTTTAAGTTTTCTGATTATTCTTTCTACTTCAACCGGATCTGGGAGTGCGAGAAAAATAGAATACGGCAAAGGAGACTTATCAAGAGATGGAGCATTATCTCGCTTTTCATCCGTTAAAATAAAGAAACCCGCATTTATGAAATGTTCATTCATGACATTGGCCAACCTTTCACCACTGAAAATCTGACCATTAAATGTTAGGTCCTGTGTCCTATTACAACCCTTATTTCTGTTCGTAAGCCCATTTATGACCTCCCATAGCTTGCTCTGGTCATTGTAAATGCTTTCAAATAATTTTTTATAGTAGTTCTGTTTAGCCTTCCGTATTTCTGAATTTAAAACGTTTCTGTATTTCTTGTACTCAGCTAAGGCGTCTGTGTTCCGCGAACGGATGAAATCATGATAAAATTTATTCTTTAATTTTATGCGACGTAAAAATCGCAATTTATCTAAGGCTTTCTGCATTTCTTATTTCTGCCACGTGAGCGCTTCTGAAGTGGAAATGCCGCATTATAGCTAGTACTCAATAACGTCATGAATGTGTTATAAGCATCATCAGGATTTTCTTGTCTCTAAACAGTGGTCCAATCTATGTTCTAAACTAGCTGAAAAAAATGTTCCCGAGTTTCTTTCTTTTTTTGTATTGCCGCTGCAAGCAATACCTTGCCCTTCTGCGTCAAATGCTCATTTACAAAAATGGGCGTTTTTTTGTCATCCCCAAGCATAGAACTATCGAGCCTCTTCTTTCTACATTTCGCCAGTATGTCGTCACGTTTTGTTCTTTTTACAAAACGAACGATTATTTTCTTCACACCAGGCTTAGGAGTGGGAATCCAGTGGCATGCGTCAATATCAGACAGATCAACTGCCGTGCCGACAGCTTCGCTTATCTTTCTTACAACATTCACTGGATCATTCCCGACCGGCGCACCCTTTATCTCAAGATTGTTTAGGCGCTGATATTGTTCGAGCTCATCGCATTTTTGTGACAGTCTCTTTTTTTCCGCTTTCAATTCCATGTTTTGTCTTATGAGCTCTTGCATTTCAGCTCTCATATTCTTAAGATCAGTGGCTACATCTTTCACCTCACTGCAGGTGTCAGAGCAAAAGGCTAAGCTGTCTTTAATTTCCCGAATCTCACTTCTGAAATCGCGTTTGAAATTTTCAAATGCCTTTGACAGCTCTTTTAAATCCTTTACATCTGCTGCGTCCTTTTCCGCGTCTTTCCCCGCACTTTTTGCGGAATCCTTTCCCATAGCAAAACAAGAACACTTCACTCAAAGCAAATACACTTCACGCTGTGTTCGGCAGCAGTGCACAGGCACAGGAGCAAACTTAGACGTGAGTAACAATGTTTCTCACCTGCAAAAGCAGAAGATTTGTTACGTTGCGTCCGGTTTGTGCACTGCCGCCGAACTGCGTGGTCCACTCGGCGATGCCGTCTTTTTAAGCGTTTTCCAGGTCCAGGTCACGTGAAACGTCCAGGTCACGTGAAACTCCAAGCGCAGGCGCAGAACCACGATGACCAAAGTGGTGGCGACGCGACCCGCGTCCGTGTCGCGTCCGGTTCGTGCACTGCCGCTGAACTGCGTGGTCCACTCGGCGATGCCGTCTTTTTAAGCGTTTTCCAGGTCCAGGTCACGTGAAACGTCCAGGTCACGTGAAACTCCAAGCGCAGGCGCAGAACCACGATGACCAAAGTGGTGGCGACGCGACCCGCGTCCGTGTCGCGTCCGGTTCGTGCACTGCCGCCGAACTGCGTGGTCCACTCGGCGATGCCGTCTTTTTAGGCGTTTTCCAGGTCCAGGTCACGTGAAACGTCCAGGTCACGTGAAAATCCAAGCGCAGGCGCAGAACCACGATGACCAAAGTGGTGGCGACGCGACCCGCGTCCGTGTCGCGTCCGGTTCGTGCACTGCCGCTGAACTGCGTGGTCCACTCGGCGATGCCGTCTTTTTAAGCGTTTTCCAGGTCCAGGTCACGGGAAACGTCCAGGTCACGTGAAACTCCAAGCGCAGGCGCAGAACCACGATGACCTAAGTGGTGGCGACGCGACCCGCGTCCGTGTCGCGTCCGGTTCGTGCACTGCCGCTGAACTGCGTGGTCCACTCGGCGATGCCGTCTTTTTAAGCGTTTTCCAGGTCCAGGTCACGTGAAACGTCCAGGTCACGTGAAACTCCAAGCGCAGGCGCAGAACCACGATGACCAAAGTGGTGGCGACGCGACCCGCGTCCGTGTCGCGTCCAGTTCGTGCACTGCCGCCGAACTGCGTGGTCCACTCGGTGATGCCGTCTTTTTAAGCGTTTTCCAGGTCCAGGTCACGTGAAACGTCCAGGTCACGTGAAACTCCAAGCGCAGGCGCAGAACCACGATGACCAAAGTGGTGGCGACGCGACCCGCGTCCGTGTCGCGTCCGGTTCGTGCACTGCCGCTGAACTGTGTGGTCCACTCGGCGATGCCGTCTTTTTAAGCGTTTTCCAGGTCCAGGTCACGTGAAACGTCCAGGTCACGTGAAACTCCAAGCGCAGGCGCAGAACCACGATGACCAAAGTGGTGGCGACGCGACCCGCGTCCGTGTTGCGCCCGGTTCGTGCACTGCCGCCGAACTGCCTTCCAGTGGCTAAGGTACTCTGCTGCTGACCCGCAGGTCGCGGGTTTGAATCCCGGCTGCGGCGGCTGCATTTCCGATGGAGGCGGAAATGTTGTAGGCCCGTGTGCTCAGATTTGGGTGCACGTTAAAGAACCCCAGGTGGTCGAAGTTTCCGGAGCGCTCCACTACGGCGTCTCTCATAATCATATAGTGCTTTTGGGACGTTAAACCCCACATATGAATCATCAATCAATGGATCCCGCGACCTGCGGTTCAGCAACTGAGTGCTTTAGCCACTAGACCAGTCAGTGGTAGGCACTGATGAAAAAGAACAAAATCTGTTAACTGAAGGCTTACCCGAGAGCTGCAATGCTACGTTTTGCCATTATATTGGTAACAAAACCACAACAATTGAACATTTTGCAGCAGAACGCCACAAGTGCCCTTCACGCGAACTACTGAATGCTCTTTATGCAATGTCGCAGCAGCAGGCGACACTGAGATGACTGGTGCATGTCATCTCCTTATCGAGGCAACCAGTTTTTTTTTTCCAGAAATGTGTTATCAAGGGTGTCGTGTCCCGTTGTGGCTAACAAGGCTACCGCAGCGAAAAAGTAAAAGTATGCCAGACGCATAAAAATTACAGAGGCATGAACTTCATAGATTTAAACAGGCACTTCTTGCGTCTGCACACAACGCATGGGTCAATCTTATTAGGGTCGGTGAAGCTCTAGGCTGTGTAGACATGCTCTGTATTTTCATGTCAAATGCTTGTCCTAATAAATGACGTGGTATGGACCATTGTTAGCACGTTGCAGTGGCTTCCGTGCTCGATGCTGGCTTGACCGCTAGTTGTGCTGGAGTATGGAGCAAAGTACCCCGCTGGTGGTGACGTTGATGGGCATCCAATTTCTTGATTTAGTCCGCACAGAATAAGACGAACAATAATAATACTCCTTAGACTGCATAACTGATACGTATGGGCGAACATTGTGCCACGACCTGCAGTCCAGTTCTATTTTGCTTCGGCATATTCGACTACAGTTCATTTCACACATAGAGTGCAATGCTGTCATAACTATGCAAGAAATTTGGCGAAAAAAAAGATAACTCCACTTGCCAGCTTCAGCGGTTGAAAATGCTCGCACAAGCCGAGCACGAGATTGCGGCTAAGGCGTCGTGAGCAGCTACGAAGGAAATACCAGACATCCTATAAACATGAAGTGATGTCAAACATGCCGAAATATGTGGAACTATTTTATTTATAAGCCAGGAAAGACCATGTGTTAGTCAGCCTGAAAACCAGGCTTAATAGAATTCTCAGTCGTAACATTCGAAAATTTGTTGGTCAAAGCATAATTTATCCAACAAGTATTCCTAGCCAGCGCTCCGCCTTCTGGGCGCAACGGAGAAGGCTAAAGTGTAGGACATGTACCTCTGTATACTCACTGTAGTGGCGGCATTGTTTTTTCCAAACACGGCAGTTTATTTAGTTTGTGACGCTGGTATAGTTACGCTCAATCAGATCTTATCTAGGCGCCTGGAGCTCTGACAAGAAGTTTCAGGTGTCCTTTGCTGTTTAAGGCTAGTCTGAATAGACGCATCTGCTTCGGCGTGGCAACCACCCCAGATTTTTTTTTAACGCTCCAGTATAACGTAACGCGGCCAAGGTTTTTTTTTTCTACCGAGTTAGCGGGTTGCGGCGATAAAGTCAATGTCGATGCTTCGACAAAGCAACGAGTGAAATGGTTCGCATAGAATGCCCATACAGTTTGGCGCAGAAGACTGCAATCACTCACGCAGTCACACCTCTTTGCCTTGAACACTTTTTGTATCCGAGAACTGTTTGCGAGATCGAAATTGTCGTAGAACCCACTCAGTAGAGTGGCTTGTTGGTTCATTCCTACGGTATCTTTAGCGCAGTATAAACACGAGAGACGAACAAGCGCAAACTATCAACCAAAAATATATATGTGTGAAAAAAATCGGTCACAAGTCACATTAGAAACAAAAAAATTAGGGGCAGGCGGTCAAATATTTCAAGTCAGTGCAGGCTATGCATGTCTCGCCCAATGTGTCAACAAAATATGCTTCCTCTATTTCTAGTGCTTTCTTCCCTTCTATTTTTGAGAGCAACTCAGAATCCGATAGCAAGGGTGTGCAGCCCCCCCCCACCCCCAGCCCCCTGCCTGCAAAGTAAAGAAACAGTAGAACAAGGTGTCCCTCTCAATAAAGCCGTGTGATCTAATAATCTATGGATGTAATAACAACATTCTGATGCGGTTATTGAAGGAGTCAATACCAGATGCGTGTTTCACACTTTATTGCATATCAATGTCTGTGGCTCTCTCGCCTGGCGCAGGTGCGCTTCAGGGGGTCACAGACGAGGATTCCGGCTTCGAAGGCCGCTTAGCCTGAAAAGAAAGATCTTTTTTTAAAGCAGCGTTACACATAAGGCAGTTTTAATCGATTGATGACAAGAAACGTCACGAAACCACGAGAAGACTGTTAGATGCGCTGCAAAGGTGCAAATAGTGATCACCTTCGGGTCTCAAACACGCACCTGAATCTAAAAGTGACTGGAGCATTTCGTCTTCATTGTAATTTACTTTCAGCAGTGGAGATTAATCCTGTGATACTTCGTTTAGTAACAGAGTAGCATAAAACAAAGCAGAAGTACCCCCTCCCCCCTTCAAAAAAAAGAAATTATGAAGGAAGATATAAGACATGCCCTGCCCTCAGACATTTCAGTTCCGTTGTGATAAAGAAAAGTAATGCATTTAAGAAGTCAAATTGACAAAACACATTGTGCAACGAACCTTCGGTTGTATTTTATTCCGCACTTGAGGAAGTGAGAAAGAATATACCGGAGCTAGGCGTTCAGAATTGTGCTTGGAGGTACACAGAACGAAATACTCTGAATGAATGAATTATCTCGGATGTTATTAAATGGAAGAGTATATGACTAGGTACACAATACTGTGCGCAGAACGTACACCCTAATCTGAGCATACGTATCGTGAAGTGGCAAGAACTATAATAGTGAAGTTTAAGAATAAAATATCAACGAGAGCAAAACCAAATCAGGCCCGAATGTACCCAGGTGCGAGCTGCTATGATGAAAGCGGTATACGTACGCTTCCCATGGGATGACACCAAGATTGTTCGACAATGAAGACGCCACTACGCAGGTAGAACGATGCCCTGCACACCCCATTCACCTGGAACGATAAATGACACAAGTTGGTACGTTCTGGGACCCACGGCGCATAACAACCGCAATGCAAGGCATTTTCATTTTACCCTAAACGATGGCAGTGAAATTGAAAAGCCTTGGAAAGTGCGACTATAATAGTCCTACAGGGTTGGTAGACTATGCACGTTTCTGTTTTCCAACAAAGTAGTTATGGCAGCTTTAGTGCAATAGTTTGAATGCGGGTATACCAGGCAGCCTAAGAACAAAAAAATATTTTGTTGGTGAGCATAGTAAATGGCATGGCCATTTACTAACACTCAGGGTGCCGTAAGAAACATTCATGTACGGAAACATATCACACGTGTATAGAGCTTCCAAACGCGTAGCAGTGAATGCTGTTCAGCGATAAGCTTCCTTTCATGCTTGCATTGTAGCACAAGCAATGAGCATGTGACATTGCTATGTGAAGCAAAGTATTACTACGGCGTTGGTCATTGCATATTTCAGAAAAAAAAACTCCCCCTGAAGCAGCTGCTCGGATGCTCAATGCAAGTACAATTTTGTATGTACTACACTTGTGTGCGATAGGAGATGGCATATGGTCCTCATTCCCACTTATTTAATCCAGTGACGAAAGGTTTAGCTTAGCCAAGTGAGAATGTTGCCTAAAAGTCTGTTCGCGAGACAGCGTGGTAAACGGTGTCGCAAAACCAGCAATAAGTGCCACCAGTGCGATCGGAAGTCACCTAGATAAGCATGGTCCTGATAGGCAAGGCTGCAACGAGCAGCCTGCCACGTATGACAAACGGTTACAACAATAGTGTACGAAGAACGAAAGCAAAAGTACATCGTACAGGCCGCCTTTATTGGTCCTCCTGCGCTTGTTGTGCCTGTTGGACGTGCACGTTCTAACAACGTCCTATTTTCTGCCACTAACATAACATCTGATCTCGCTGATCAAAATGTTCGTGAACGTCTACATACAATTGTGTGCGGCATTGCAATTTATCGGAGAGTGCTGCAATTTCATTAGCCTAACATACCTTGCAAGTGCTACGCAAGGTTATCAACCAAATACACATAGAGCTACGACTATCAGCGCATAGCAATACGTGTGACAGATGCAGCTTGATGTCAGCAGGGCTTGCGTCTAAAGTTTGTGAGCGATTGCAAAGCTTGATTGTTACAAGCTGTTGAGAGCCAGCTTCGAGCCTACGACCCATTTCTGCAAGTATCAGGAGCTGGCCTAGTTCGTCATGGTCTTGAAAACAAAGCAACTAAGACATGGACACCATAATAAACGACACAACTATGCCTGCAGTGTGTATTTTTAGGCAAAATTCTTAGGTGCCCCATATCACGGAGAAAATGAACCAGCCTCACACGCCTACATTGCCGACCCACTTGCACAACAGGATTGTAGCCGAGGATTTCGTTAGACAACAGTGGGACGCTGCGCACGCTTGCCTCAGAATGCGAAATGAGAGACGCTCGCAAGATCGCTGGCTGTGCTAGCGTTCTGTGAACGTGTGCGTCTCAGCTCGTTGACTGGGACCGCTTAGCTGTAACTGTGGCCACTCCTGCTCCTTTAATCTGGCTTCCCTGATGTCATCAGTTGACTACGGCTTTGGCAGTGCAAGATGCTGTCTCAATAATCAAAACTATCTGAAATTGCTTCGGCTTGCACCACATTTTAAAGATGCAAGGTCCTGCTAGCTGGTATTTTAGGTAGGAGGAGGCTACATGATGGCTACTGGGCCAACCTGACCTTCAGCAGTTACTACTAAGTGACATACAGTTTGTAAAGGGCACTTCCGCGTCTTTCGATTGCAAATTGTAGCTCACGTGTAGATTTCCAAGGAGCTATAAATTTGTGGCCGTAATAGGAAATGGCATGAATAAACGCTCTACGGGGGATGAATTAGAACACAAACTTAATACTGCCCAAGATGTTCTTACCTTGTTGTCGTTTGGCGGGCACATGAAAACAGAGAAGTGGCATTGACGAAAGCAGGTACTCTGGGTTGTCATAAACTCCATGAGAAGGGTGGCTCCTACCTGCAGCTGGCCTCGATTCTAAAACAAAAGAGAATGGCATTAATAGGAATATAGCCAAGATTGACAGAACGACACCATCTATAGAGGAGGAGGCGTAACATTGCTTGAAATACGTTCATGCAGCCAAACAGTTTCGCATTTCGTGAACAAGTCTGAGGCGTATAATGAACGACAAGAATGCAAGAGGAGTGAAAAAGTTCACTGAGGCATAGGCAGTCGGTTTCGTGAAGCAGAAAGCGTGATAGGAGGCCTCCGTGATCAGCTCCGGCAGGGATAGCAGCCAGATACACTCTCCGAGACTATGCGTTAGGAAACAGCTTGATAATATTTTAAGTCCGACAAGAAATCTGCACCATTGAAATTAAGAGCTAGGTTTTACCCAACTTCATATTGGAATAGGACATGCGAGTTTGGGAGAAACTTTGCTTTTCGAAATGTCAGCACGATTGCTGCTTTTGCGTCTACGTATCCGGTATTCTAATGTAATGCTATGCTACAGCGAAATTCTTGCAAACTGACCGTATCTGCAAAAGTGACTCCGAACGCTATTCGTACGAAATTATTTCGTAAATCAGTGTTGTACGCGGCATGGGTAGACCGAAGGTCCGGAACAGTCATAAAAAAGTACTAGATACCACAAGGTCGCTTCCCTTCAGCGAGCTGTAAAGAAATAAAACCGGAAAATATTCTTCTCAAAGAAAACGCCAGTGTAATGCTAAAAGGAAGTTGTTAAGTGCCCGCACCAGATCCGACTGCAAAAATGCCTTCGGGCGTCACACGTCATGTATGAATGGGGAATAATTCGGGCTTAGAAAAAGATAATTTAAAAAATAGAAGCGTGGTAGGAGACTGAAAGACCTATCTTGCTGCTCCCCTCTGCTTGGTTTCAAGAATTTGTCTTTCTGCAAGTTTTCGCTATTATGCACTCTATTGTTAACCTCCTTGCCCAACAAGTATTAACATGTAAATGTGTCATGAGCTGCTTATGAATAACTCCTAAAGCACAGTTTTTAAGCAACCCTGTGCTTGGTGCGACTGGGGTTCGATTGCGATCACAGAAACAGGGTGACGATAAGGCATAACCAATAAAGAGGAATCGACGTGGTCTTCGGACCGAGAGGAACAAGTAAAATATTCCGGAAATTCAAAGAAATACAAAAATAGCACGTATTTCAATAGTCGTCGCGCTTGGGACAATGAACCCAGCAAGGCATACTTTAGAGTAGCTGGAAGTGCACGACTTATCTTATTTTTTATAATTTTTTTGCAGAAAGGAACGTAGAAACTGATGCAGTAGAAGTCCCACTTACGGATGTATATATTTTAAATAAGAAATGGTTAAGAAATGTCACAAATCTAAAAAGAGAATATTATAGTTGACAGCATACACAAAATGAAGATATTGAAGAGGGCTAAGTTTCGTCGGTCTTGTCTCGGTGTAGTTCTAACAACGAAGCCTGCAAATCAACCAGCTGTGGTGGTGTTGTGTATGGTTATAATGATCGACCACTTACCCTAAGCTCAGGTGATTTAATTTTAGCCTCAGCGGCCACATTGCCCTCGTTGGGCAATGCTAGAGACCCGCGTGACCAGATCAGGGTGCACAGGAAAAAAACACATGCTAGTCAAAGTTCCCGAAGCCCGCTCCTAGGGTGGCTGTTGCCATAGTTTATCCGTACGGCGTAAAAGCACCAACAGCGATAACGTAAGCACAATCTTGAAATCTATATATATTCTGCTAGAACTGCCTTGTTGATATTTAGGCGTGAAGCCGAGAAGCTCGCCTTGTTTACGCGGACGTTTAAAGAATTTGATTCACTGAATCATGCCAAGTGAACTACAACTTTATACGGTATTAGAATTCTGACACAGGACGTTTCAAGAACAGTTTAAACGGGTTTTATTGACTGCAGTGAAATGCTGCTGCCGCGGCCCGGATTCTAATGAGCACCATCGCACACAGCACACCTTGGCCACATGGCTACCTACATCGTGTACGCTGTGCAGCCAGAAACTATACTAAAGCGGAACTTATACCCTAGCTATCGAAACCGAAAAGTAGGACATCAAAAATAATAATCTCACCTTGACTGCGACTCGTGTCACGTTGTAGAAAGTGTTGAGGTACTTCGGGCTTCAGCTGGTTTGCGTGTTGCTGCAGTACGGCCTCAGGCTAGCCTTATGTAGTACGGAATGTATGCGTATACCTCCTCCAGTGGTATAAACATACATCTGTACGGCTCCTTTATCTTGTCCGCGTCCCACACGCAGTCATTGAAAAGGTCCAGCGTACGCACGCTGATTATTGCCGTGCAGAGAAGCAGAAGTAGGGTTAACTTGAACATGGTAATCGGAGCACTGTGGTTTTCCTCGGGGGAATATGGTCTTGCTTAAAGCGATCGACTAAAAGCTGTCTACCATGGAATGTGAGGGCAAGTTGGTCCATTTTATAAGGCCTTTTAGGAGGCGGGGCTTAGCTTAACAGCTGCGATAGTGAAGGTTATAGTGATAATAAAAATATCCACGCGAAAAGCAGATACCTCGTGCTGTTTTAGTGTCCACCATCCAGTGATGCTCTGAAGAATTACGTTTACAAGTTATAAAAGTGTTCGATGAAACGCCCATGATGCGTTCCGTTCTTCGAACTGATACTCACAAATGCGCACGCACTCGGTGTTGAAAATGATGAAATCCTTCGATAATTGCTGTGCGCAGTGCGCCTGCCTGGCTTGTAAGATTTTTTTAGTAATCAAATGCGTAGTGATCGTTGTCTGGATGAATAAGGAATGGTATATGAATACTTCATCTATGTTCCGTGAACTGGAGATGCCTTTATGCTATCGGCAGGGACAACGCCTCCAAAGTTTCACTCAAAGGCATTGCAAATACGCGCTCTTCAACGGGACCCGTCGGTCTGCTTAGTAAAGAGAGTTGTGATCCTACGCCACACAAGGTGTAGGGCTGCTTGCTTCACACGTGCGTCCGGACGCTTTCCCACGTATACACTATATATATCTTTGGGCCTCTCAAATATTCTACGTCTGTCAGATTCGTTCCTTCATTCTCCTTTGTGGCTGGAAGCAAAGCCGCCACCGCATCACAGCGCTAGTTATGCAATAGCGTCGCCGTGGTGCGTCCCCATTGGTTGCCCACATAGCACCTTGCACGGCAGCACGCTAACTCAAAACACCATATCTCTACTCAGCGGAACAAACATTATATTATTCCTGTCGTGAAGACACTGATTTAGGGATTCTTATCCCCACGACCACAAAGCAAATGCGAAGGCTAAGGTCCCGCAAGGGCATTTGCGCAAGCACGTATTTGGTGAGTGACGTCACCACGGATCCAAGCCAACGAGCGCATTCGACTACCTCCCACGCCTCACCAAGGGTAGCTTTAGCGCTGTCCGGGGAAAAAGGGATCCTGGGGGTTGAGCCGACGCTGGGTGCTTGAACATTGAAGGCCCCCTGGCAGAGGCAACACAACCCTTTTTCCCCAGCTTCACGTAGGCGCATCCCTGGGCTGACCCATTGACAGGAAATTGGCAGTCGCCTTTTCCCGCGTCTCCCTACATCTTTTTCTTTCATTCTCACACTTTATCTTCCTGTCATCTCCTCTCTTCCGCTTACTTACAAGTTTCCTGGCAGCTAGGATTAAACTTGCGTAGTTGGCCACCCTTGGGTAGTTATATTTGGTTATAGCAGAGATGCACGGCTGGTGACCTCAAGTATTCTACCTTGCAGCGTCCCCATGTTGGGCTCAGTGGCGGGTGGCCAACATCGCCACCGAACAATACATTTCCCGAATGGCTAACCTTTTACAGAACTCCCTGATCACCGCGCGAAAGGTGACGCACCGAAGGACAGTTCAACCTTCAACCTCTTCCAACCAAAATAGCATTTTGATTAATGACGCGATGGCGAAACATCGCAGAATGTCGGAAGGAGCTGCGGTGGAAAAATGGCAGCCTCCTTGTGAATTTAGCCTATACACACACGCATACATACGAAAAACACGAGGGGATGTATATAAAGTATGATTTAAACTCCTTCTCCTCGGAAAATTGTTTCCGGCTACACCCCAGTTCCGGAATATGCTAGCAGGGCAGAGGTTGGTCACCATCGTCACTCGTACCTGATCAAGTTTATTATACTAAACTTTTGTGCAAAAATTAAAGGAACAGTATACAATGATTAGAGATTGTCTTCCCAGTGTACATAGTGCATGTACTGCTCCACGTTTAAGAGATTCATATTTAGGCAAGCCATTTTCACATGAACATTTCTTCTTCTTCGTCAGGTTTTTGTACTCAGCAGCACAGGTAACACTTGGTCATTTCTTTTTCATTCACACCAGAAGCGTGGACCTATAACAAAATCAGAAACTCGACAATGTACAAAGCTGCTGTAAACTCTCATTGTCGCATGCAGCCTCATCTTGATTGTAAGGCTCTCAGATGCTAAATTTATGCATATGCTGCATGCATGAAAGCCAACACATACCTTGCAAAATAAAAAGCAAATCTATGCACCTATGCAGCAAGACTGTGAATTCCTATAACACAGTCAGTTTTACTACTATAAGCATTGCCACAGCATAGGCATTTTAGGACGTCCTTCCACCCTTTAAATCGTGTATATATGGTTTTTTCCAGAAAATGCATTGGGAATTCTATATGAAGGACTATGGGTAATGTCTTATTTAAGATCTTTCTCTGAAAGACCTAAATACACGAGTAATTAGAGGTAACATTTTGTGCCGTAGATACAGGCGTTGAAGAATAAATTAGCCAACTACCGGTTGAAGTTAGGAGACAACGCAGGACAAACTGAATCGCGTTTTTTTCTGCTTGCGCTTTTCCAAATTATCACCTTGCCTTTGTCTAAAGAAGCTGCGCACTGTTTTATTTCACTATGTCTATAGAGTTATCTAGACGAGGGTATACCTTTCATTGACATTCAGATGATTCATTCGATCAATGTGGCGCATCTGCCTTAAGGGAACACCATAGTTCTAGCAAGCAATACCTTGAAGCAGGCAAGTTCACTTGCTAATCAGTGCAGCAGTAAATATAGCAGACGCTCCGGACCTGCCTTTACTGAGCACACTTTTTATATGATAGGATATAGTTAATACGTACACACACACACACACACACACACACACCACACACACACACACATACACATACACACACACACACATATATATATATATATATATATATATATATAAGGGAAAGAAGTGTATACCTAAGGGCTCGTTTTTCCGTGTTTTAACACTATATTAATGAGATATAACAGACAGTAATGCCAAGGAATGTACAGGGGAAGTTATTAGAACCAATGGAATGTAAATAAGAAGAAAGAAAAGTGGATGAAAAAGTTACCAACTGTGAGCAGAATCGAACCTACGACCTTACATATATATACATATATATATATATATATTATATATATATATATATATATATAGATATATATATATATATATATATATATATATATATATATAATATATATATATATATATAAGGAGCACATATATTTATATAGGAGCACAGTTAGGAAAATTGGATAGTTTTTACTCTACGCTTCGGCCATGGCACGGCCTTCGTCAACGCGGCCTTCGCATTGAATCCTGACGAAGGCCGTGCCATGGCCAAAACGTAGAGTAAAAAACTACCCAATTTTCCTAAGTGTGCTCCTTTATTTCTTTATTATATAGATATATATATATATATATATATATATATATATATATATATAATATATATTATATATATATATATACACGTGTGTGTGTGTGTGTCTTATGCTAAATGCTAATAGGAATATTCTATTTCATAAGGAAGCTGACGAAGGAATGTTAGCTCATTCATATGCCCAGGAGTTCTAGCGTGTACGCAAAACTTTGGAGCATCGAATTGAAAGATTGTGTCACCTCGCTTATACGACCAATCCACTGTAGAAATCGTATTCAAATTGTCACTGTAGTTGTCCACGAGGAGGCTGTCAGTCCACTCGAAGAAAATTCTTTTTCGATCATTGTTCTAACAACACTCGGCGTATTTCGTTTGCTGTTGATTTGACCTGACAATCGTTTTCTTATTCGAGAAGCTTGCATTGCCCACACTTGGCAGCTCATTTGTATATAAATCAAGCCTCCAGGTCACAGCTACAGAATTCGCATACGCTTTCGCCCAACTCAAATGCGTTCCGATTTGACAGCTTTTACTGGGGGAGGGGGGGGGAGTCATTCATCAATGCGAGAAAAGAACATACACGTGAGCCCCTATAACTGTCTGCGTCAGAGTGCGACATCTCAACAGTGGCTCACGAGGGAAGGGGGTAAGGAATGATTAAAAAGGATAGAGTGAGATGTAAAAATAAGACAGATAAAGATGGCGACACGGTCTAAGGAGTCCGAGGACAGGGTACCACTCAGCGAGAGCTTCACGGCATCAGAATATGGTGGAGGGTGAGCCGGTCAGCCAGAGCTGCGCTGTCGCCGGAGATCGCTTTGTCACAACCGTTCGACACGGAATACAGCGAGCGAGTCTTTTACTGATGCATGCCAGTGGGCCCGGAGTTTGGCTGTTGTGGCAGGAAGCATAACTGCGCGTGCGTGGACAAACAAAGTGCAGGTGCATAATACACAAGTACTTCCTGCTCTGTTTGTTTTCTTTTTTCTATATTTTGCCTCTTTTGTTATTTCTGTTGCATACCTATTCTTAATCGAATTGGCCAATCAGAACTAAAGTATGTCATGTTTTAAGAAATTAGCTGAGCAACTGTTCCTGCTTCCTTGAAATATACAATTGTAGTGCGATGAACGTGTAAATATCTAGCTTTGTATATTTCTATAACTTCGTATAATTGTTAAGGCCAAACAATCTAAACCTTGAACAATTTTTGTTCTAATGCAATCTACTGTTAATTATTATTTATATAAGCTGTGAATGAGCATTGTGCCTAATTTTTTTAGGTTTTTCTATATTTGTGTTTCGGGAGCATTGTACTTATTTTCTCTGGTTTTGCTCCTGGCTGTCCAACATGTGAGTACGGGATGAATGTCTCGTCAGGAGACGTACGAGTCTATTTTTGCCTTTCCCTTGTGGACATATTTTATGTTGTATGTAAATATGGGCAAAATGAACTATTTTCTTTTACTATCTCTATCTATTTTATTCATTATTTGGTCTAATTTTCATTCTTTACTTGGTTTCACCGGTGTTACGCAGAGGAGAGAGAGCATTAGGATAAAATAAAAACAGGGAGGTTAACCAGGACAGAGCCTGGTAGGCTACCATACTACGGAGAAAGTGGTAAAAGCAGAGGAAAGTTGCAGAGAGGAACAAGGCACTGTACCCGTCAATGCTTGATTGACATCCTCGTCACCGACGAGGATGTCAATCGTGTGGCTGTAAGAAGTGCAGTGCATTCGTTGATTTACGAATATTCTATGCGAAGCCCCATACCTCCAAACTCATTTCGATGGAGAAGTCGTCATGTTGGTGCTTGTGTTTTCAAGCAATAGATTCCTTTGAGCTTGCGAGAAGTGAAGGGAGATTTTCGAGCCCTTGCAACACTGTCTGAGATATCGGCGCCTGCATGTAGCCGAGCAGCAAATGAATAGCACTGGCTAAGGTGCTGACTAAGCCGGGAACTTGTTCGTCTTCGTCGGTCACTTTATCGTGTGTAGATGAGCTTGCCCTCACTCTCAAAATTTGACGTGTCTCGTCAAGTGCAAGCAACTTTAGGAGTTCAGGCCAATCTTCAAGTGTGTTGGTGGCAGAAGTATCCTTGTCGTTAGGCACGGCTACGTTTGGCTTGGGTGGTATGTCTGAAGCGTCAACTGCACTGCTGGATCAAGTGTCTTTCTCCGTAGACCTGACTGCATTTGGCCTGAGAGGCAGAGGTGAGGGTATTGCATGCGTTTCGCTTGGCAGCGAGGGCCTGTAGGCCATGGTGCACCACCAGTGACGGGACCATCGTCGCGTAACGACTGCAGCTGCTTTGTATGACCAGCGGTCTTCATTACATTTTTCCCTCATTACTGCTCTCTCCCTTTGGGTAACAGGGCAATCCTTCGAAGAAGCATAATGTGGCCCATTGCAATTTTAACATTATGTCGAGGCCCGTGTGCTCAGATTTGGGTGCACGTTAAAGAACCCCAGGTGGTCAAAATTTCCGGAGCCCTCCACTACGGCGTCTCTCATAATCATATGGTGGTTTTGGGACGTTAAATCCCACAAATCAATCAATCAATCAATTTTAACATTTCAGTATTGTAGTCTGGTACACGTTCGCTTGGTAAGACCCAGTGCATTTGTAATAAATGCTGGCGTTCGATCACACACTACTCACGTGATGTATCTTCAAGCAATACCAACACTGGGGCGGTTTTGGCACAAAAGCTCGAACTGCGTGCCAAAAATTGCCCAGTTTCACATGGGATGGGAGTGTCTCGATCTTAAATACACTCTTGACGCATAGGGATGTCCCGATACGACACACGCTTGCAATAATGGTGTCTACTGAGGCAGGCTAAATCAAGACTGGTAGGTTCATTTCGGTAATTGCTTCGTCAGTATCGTAAATCTCTTAGTCCAACAGTATATGAGAGTGGACGTTCATTTAATAAAGTACCGTGACATTGCGCGACGTGTAAGGTGCAGTCATGTGATAGAATCTAATTTCTAGAATGTTTTGACGGGTATTCAGTCTGACCTCCTCAATTTCGTTTGGCACGAGTGCCAATAGCTGCGCAGACACGGCCTGCCGGTTTAAAAATCTATGTTTTCATTGTCCGGAAATGGCGTGAAGCAGCTCCGAAGCTTCTGTAATTTTGACTGTTGCAAACATAAACAAATAAACTTTCCGGCTGTGAAGTGTACTGTAATTTATGATCTGCATAATTTAGTGACTTCAAGGAGTGAGGAGGAGGAAGGGAAGAAACGAAAGACAGGGAGGTCAACCAGACACACGTCAGGTTTGCAACCCTGCACTGGGGGAAGGGGTGAGAGGATTAAAGGAGAAGAAAGAGAGGTGAAGGGGAACGTGTTTGTAGATGTGACCTTGTTCATTGCACGTTTATAAGTGGTCGCGTAGTCCGGTCGTCTTTAGAAAAATTAGCAATGCCCGCGTCGCTTTGCTGGCCTGCGACGCGTAGAGCCATGAACCAAGGATCTGACCTCCTCAATTTCGTTTGGCACGAGTGAACATCTTGAAGCACAGTGGCTTCAAGATTTTGCAAAACTTAGCCGCTTCAGGGTGTTACATGTAATTCTCTTAAGGCAAATTTTGAACCTTGATAGAACGAATCATCTGAATGTCAATTAAAGCTTGTTGTTGGGCGGAACAGATCCGGAAATAGTGAAAAAAAAACGTGTGCAGCTACTGTCGCGTATTCAAGGCCCGAGCCCTACACCAAGAACGTCCCTTTATTTACTGCTCGTGCCTATCTTCTTCCTTTTTCGGTTCTACAGCTTGTGGTCTCAGGCCGCAATCATCCGTAAAATACTCTCAAGGGGCCAAGGCGATCACGAGGCAGTTGATTCGCGCTGGACTTGCCTCCAGAATGCATAACTTTTGAACGGGTCGTTTTATGGTGTGTCCTGAAGCGAGTCGAAGGGTACATGTGCATGCGATGCCATCCGGGTGCACTGCCACAATCTTTCCCAGCTTCCATAGTAGCGGACGTGTGCCTTCGTCGTGCACAAGCACCACGTCACCTTCGCAAAGTCGAGGTAGTTTACGATAAGGCGCGTCGTGAAGCGAATCGAAGTAGAAGAAGATAAGACCGCCTCCATAGGCTTCAGTAGCTCCGCTGTAGGGCGCTCACGATAGCGTGCGCGACATAGCAGGTGCTCTCACGTTGATGATATGCCGTGAGTATTGCTGCCTTCTTGCGGAAGGCATATGAGGCTTCTCCCGATCAAGAAGTGAGACGGAGCCAGTGGTTGCAGTTCATCAGAACTGCTATCAAAATACGTAAGAGGTCGGCTGTTTACGGCCCCTTCCACTTCTCATAACACCGTATCGAGAGCCTCGGCTTCTAGACTGTTGCGCCCAATTGACCATTTCAATGCGTTCTTTGTCGATCTGATGAGGCGCTCTCACCTGCCTTCCCACCAAGGAGCTCTCTCAGTGATGAACTTCCATTTCATCTTGATGTTGGCTGCATCTTCTCGAAGAGCTGGCAAAATGGTCTTGAGCACTCGCGCTGAGCCGCGAAAGACAACGCGTTATCCGAGTAAACGGTGTCGAGGATTCCACGCTGGGAGATAAAACGGCGGAGGGCGAAAAGAGTTGTCGTCATGTTGGCCGTCAATTCCAAATGTATAGCTCGAGTGACAGCACAGGAAAACATGAATATGTATGCCTTCTGCTCGTAGCAGCCGTTTCATGCGTGTAAAGGTGTCCGCAGGAAGTATAACTTCCTACCAACGCAACGACTAAGAAAGGACTTGCTTCCGTGATGCGGTACTCGTGGCAAGGGGGCAAATGAAGATGTATCAGCGACAGACTTGTAGCGTTTGCAAGGCAAACAGTTCCTCAGTACACTTTTGACGGTCTGTCGTTCTTTCAAAACGCAAAACTTCTCTCGAAGCTCGCAAAGCGTGGCCTCTACTCCGCTGTGAAGGACATGTTCTGAGCGGCTGAAAACACAAGATGAGTCAAAGTGTGCCTTGCTGGTAACAGTACTGTGTGTTCAACATCAAAAGAGTCGACTAGCTTCTTCGGACAGCCTTCAACGCGAAGCAGACCACCTTCGTCCAGGAAAGGATGTAAATGAAGAACTGGGTTCATGGACGGTAGTTTCCTCGCTGCGTGGAGCGCCTGCACTTCATCGGAGAACATTTTTTCTAGAACTCTTTGCAACCAATAGTGTTCTGCCTTGCGAAGCTCTGCTGCTATTAACTCTTCGGCGGTAGAACAATGTTTCATTGACGCGTTTGTGGCATTGCGGTACACCCACCCGGTGACTCTGAGCAGTCTGTTCAGGTTGCTGTACTTGCATACAGATAATATAGTGTTCGCAACAAAGCCACGAGACACACCGGCGTTTCTTCTCAATTTTGTTCAAAGACTGAAAATTCTTCTGTCGATTCAGCGCGCTCAGTAGGCACTGGCTCTCCGGGATCATGAATCCTAGTTGGACTATACCACCACATTGTTGACGCAAGAAGATGAGGTGAGGAAACCCCTCGTGTAACCAAGTCAGCGGGATTGTATTTTCTGGAATAATAATGCCACTGGGTCGGCGATGTCCGGCTATAAATTTGGAGACTCGATGACGCACAAACATTTCTCTTTAGGCAGGCGTGTTCCGAATGTCTTTGTACTACGGCTTGTTGCGGTATATAATACACATTTTATATGAATAGCCGCTCCTCTTCGCCTAGCTCTGCGTGCTCCTCTTTAAGGTACGCATTCATGACCCAGTCATACTGCTTTTTGAATTCGGGCTGTGGTTTGAACTTATGAATTGGGCTTGAAACCAGCGCGCCACCAACCATCGATTGTCGCTGCCGGCAGATATTCCTGGATCCTTTAACATCAGTGACATCTGGTTGTCCCCGTTTACATTGGTAATGCCCTCTTAAAATGCCTCAAGTTCTGGTGGAGCCTTGCTCTTTTCCTCAGCCGGCGTGTTGATCCCCATAACGCGAGACGCCACATCGCTGAAAGATCACAGTCTGGAATGAACTTCATACTACAGTGCAGGAATAGAGCACTCGTGGATGCTAAACTTCTCTCGCGTTCCATGGTACCCTGAACGGTCCAGCCGAACTTGGTTTCCACTGCCGTCAGGTTGCTGAATAAATGATCAACCCTTCCAGTCGCAGCCTTCCAGTAAAAACCGGAACCAAGTAAGGCGCTTACTTCCTGTGTGTGCCACGTGTCGGGATGAAAGTTATCTGCAGCATCGTAGTTCTTGTCACACAAAGTTGCAAAACATCAGTACTTAGCGGTGGGCTTGTAACTACATACACTTCGGGTACCTCCAAGGCATCCGCCAATATCGTTATGTCCCTACGTTGGCCTCGTAGCGCCAAGGCTACCCATCAATAGCCTGTTACTTCGCGTGGCTTCGAGTGTCCGAACGTAATCAAAAAAGTTCTTCGGTTCCGATAACCAGGTATCTGAGGTTCTTTGAGACATTCACTCAGATGAATGTGTGCTGGCTGACACTGTCAACAAGAATGTGCACGAGACGCTTTCGGGAACCGCACTCGATCCAGACTCGTCTTGTTTGAAGAAGAACGGCGTTGATTCCGCTAAGCACGCTTGGGGCCGATGTTAATGAAGGCGTGTTAGTGACTCGCCCGGCGATGCGCGGGTCGTCCTGGTTCACTGTCGTCGCGTTTGTGCGGGTTGGGGCTGTCGGTGTGAACAGTTCACAGAGGATAGTGCAGTGTCGTCGGTTGCACTTA
Organism: Rhipicephalus microplus; assembly: GCF_013339725.1. NCBI lineage: Eukaryota > Metazoa > Arthropoda > Arachnida > Ixodida > Ixodidae > Rhipicephalus > Rhipicephalus microplus. The sequence continues at coordinate 107,174,803 of NC_051168.1, read as the reverse complement.
CTACAGATGATGCTGCGTGCAAGTCGGCAAAACGTGCCGTGTGGTTTTGCAAGCCACAACGGTAGCAGCAGCGAGCAGCGCGCAACCAAGCCCGTTTCATTTCAGCCGAGATTTGAACGTTGCTGTCCGTGATGGTACGCTAACAACTGCTGCATAAAGGGCCACCATTTTCCGTAACTGTAACAGATTCAGCAGCAAGTGCGGACGCCGTAGGCAAATGTCCAATCGGTGCCGACGGAGGTTCGACCTCATTAGCCCGCGACCGCGAGAAACCAGACGCGCTTTGCTGGCCTGCTTTCCTCTCGAACCTCAGTCTGAATGCGCAGGTAATTGAACGATTCGGCAGCCTGGTGAGCTTTTTGTTCACAATGCCGGACGTTTCCTGTGGCGCTTCCTGCCCTTTCTGGCGGTAGAGAACCGCAAGATCGACCGGCAGACACATCATCAAGACGTGGTAGAGGACCACGTTGGACTGGTCAGGTGGGACGCCCAAACTGGTCAACATGAAGACTCGAAAGTTGACCTTGTCGTAGAGCAGGTGAAGATTTTCAATGTCTGTCAACGACTCGACTGGCGCCAGGGCAAGGACAAGCAAGTCGCGTCGACTAAATCGATTCGTCAAGGTCTTGATGGCGATGTTGTAATTGTCTTCGGTTAGTCGGATGCTCTCGGTTGATCTCTTTGCTACACCGCTCAAATAAGACTGAAGGTAACTTAACTTCTCGATCTGTGAAAAGGTCTTCATTCAGGTGAATCGTGGCACTGAAATGGTCCCAGAAGGACTGCCAATTTGAAGTGTGCCGGAAAACGTGGGGACTTGTCGTTTCAGCAGGACCACCGTGCGATGACGCGGCATCGTTCATTGACTGCGAATCGCATTGGTTACTCGAGATGAGTCAATGACCTGGCTTTCAGCGGCGGTGCTGTGGATCCCGGCGTCAGCGTTCCGTAATGTAGCCACTGACCTCGCAGCACTCGTTACTGTCGCTTTACTGGTGGCCTCTCGGAGGAAGAAACGCACTCGGGACACGGCGTAAAACACCCTTCCGTCGTACTCTTCTGTGACCTCGAGCTCTTCCTCCAAGTCGTCGTCGTCAGTCGCATCGAAGATTTATTTCTTTAGAGTGACAAGTTCGGCGTTCTTCTGAGTGAGGTAGGCAACGCGGGAGTCGACCTGACTGGCTTCGGGAACGGAGGCCTGCAGCCCCTCGGTCAGGAGTGTGATAGTTCGTGTGACGCTGACCCTGACGACGCCATGGTTCTTGCGCAGCCGCTCCAACGACGCCATCAGAAGTAGAAGTCTTGGAAGGGCGTGACCGGGAGGTTTTCAGCACTTGAAAAATGTCGCGCATTGAAGACCCGAGCCCTACACCAAGAACGTCCCTTTATTCTACTGCTCGTGCATAACTTCTTCTTTATTCGATTCTCCTGCTTGTTGTCTCCACCATCCGCAACAACTTCTTTAAAAAAAAAAGAAGAGGAGAAAACACAGGAAAAGCAAAAACTGCAAAAACCTGGCTTTCAGGTTGTCTGCATTGTCCTCTCATTTCTGTCGGTACTATTTGCCCGAATTTTTCCTTCAACATTTGTTTCAACAGCACGAAGTGTTATTATCTCCAATAACTGAAGTATTTACCACTATCGGAGAAAGCTAACTTTCCTTTACCTCACAAATTGGCTGTTGCCACTGCGGTGAGTCTGGAACACTCTTTATTGCCTGTAGTGGCGCCAAGTACTACGTGGTATTAGTACGAGATGGCAGCTGGTGGCATCAGTTGGCACTAACTGGAGCTCCTACGTATATAGCATGCATATATATACTATACGAAAGTGGACACAGGCATTACCTTTACCGTAGCTGAGTGGTGGAGAATCGGACACGGTACTTGAAGGTCACAGCTTCGGATCCTGCTGGTGGAAAGTTGTATATTTGTTCTATTTTCTTTCTTCAGACTTACAATATAATTACTGGTGATTACAACCCCACACTTTCCCTGGCCGTATGGCCTCTTAGATCCAATTAATATTGTGTCTAACAAGAAAAGGGCTTTTAAATATGCACTTTCCTTCATACTTACTATACCATCATTCATACGCACCTGGCAACGTAAAACAGGACCTTAATTAAAGAAAAAGAATTCCCTCAAGAAACTTCATGACCAGCTTCACTCGTTTAACGCTTATTGCCGCCACAGCTAACCAGTAGAGTAACTTGACTTAAAATGCTCCGTAACAAATACTGACTCCATATTAACTTATTGTAATATGAAAATAGGCCGATCCCTTTGTTGAGGTAGCAGGCTATGAGGGAATGAAAAAAAAACGGGGCTGCAGGGCAATACGTCAGCGACGTTTCGGAAAGCTGCCTTAGGGAATAGCGCCAAAGCGCTATTCCCAAGCCTGATGACTCACTGCGGTGTTTTCCGCGATTTGGCAGCACGAGTTTTCGAAGTATGATATTGTTCTTGTGAACAGTTGTGTCATGATTTCATCTATAAAAGTTTTCCGTGCATATTGCAAGTATTTGGCTAATAAAACAACCTTGCTTCCTCAATATTTTTTGTTGGACTTTTTTTTCTCGCACACGTAGTTAGCAAGTCATAAGGCGCAATAACATTGTGTATTTATAACGGCACCTAAAAAGTAAGAAATTATGTAAAAAATATAATTCCGTGCCAAACAGGGCAAATGCACGACGTTGCTACAACTTGCGGTCACATCGTCCTATTTTATTTTTGTTTTTTTTTGTTGTAAATTGTTCCCTCTATACATAGACGGTGACGGCGGTGACGAGCCACCGACTACTGATTACGTGAGCTTCGACGGAAGTTACGCTGCCAGTTGACAAATACTTTTGCTGCGCTGCTACGTGTGATTGGGCAAACCACCTGAAGGCACTCGCTGCGGCAGACGTGTAGGTAAACTGTGGTAACAAGCTGGAAGTCAATAAAATGTAGCAGAAAATAGCGCACATGTCACACACTGGCTTCACGAACCACCCTAACAAGATTGTGCTTGAGCTAAAGATACCCTACATGTTTACCGGGAACACTTGCTTCATCATCGCTATTGTAAACAGAATATATGGCGATAACTCTACGAATGGGTATCGCTTGGTGCCCATTCTACGCATTTTGTCAGGTTTCACAGTAGTTCAGCAGCTATGCCTTTCTTTGCAACTTAAATTACAGCGTCCCCTTAGTATTAGTAATAGGTTCAAAGCAGAATGTTGCTCAGCGAGTTGGTTCATAGGTTTGATCGGAATAATGCAAATAAATTACGTGACAAAGAAAAACATGAAGCTTAAAGCAAGCACCAAAGAAGCTTGTCCTGTGCTGTGAGTGTAATCGCAACTATGCACGTCATTCGCGGTCTGCTGTTCACTGTACAAATGGCTGTTCAGTAAACCTATAGAGTTTAGTAGTGTTTTCGAACATATGAAAGGATTTAGATTGAGATCTATTGCATTTTATTAGAAATATATATAACGATATCACTTTCACAGGAGGCAACTTTAATTTAGATGGGACGCATTTTTTTTCACGTTTATGTGATTGTATGGGGCCAATCATAAGGCATACGCAGCTTGTAATTTGAAAGCAAAGATATACACAAAAGTAAAAAAAAAGTAGTTTATGCTACAAGTGGAGAATAATGACTCAGATAAACAAGGGAAGACAGCCATGACGGTCAGATTACAAATAAATAAACACAACAGAGGAATCAGACGTGGTTAACAAGACAGCTAACAGGGAAGTGAATAATATGGCTCGGACAAAGAAGAACTAGAATAAGGCTTGTTCTCGATAAAAATGAACCATGTCTGATAGGTATAGCCTTCACGAGAAACAGATAGGAAAAGAACAAAGCGCTCACCTGAGAAGAACAAATAAATTGTTCGAAAACGCTGGACGGTTTGCGGATTAAAATGGCACTGCTGACCGTACGAGCACTCCATGTGCGGTGCTCGTGAGCGGAGCAGTCGTTTTTCAACGTCCTGAGCAGACATGAAAAACGACCACCGGGGACATGTTCCTGTCTGATAACGATGCTTTATTCTTCAAGACATTATTATATCTCTTTTTATCTGCACTTCGCTTCAATGGTCATTAATCAAATGCATTCGGAGCAGATAGTCCGGCTTAAAGCACCACTATCATGACGATGTGTGCTCGGATGCTTTTCAAAAATCCGAATATAAAGTGGTACACGTTCTAGAATATCAAAGCCGATGCCGCGCAATCAAATAGAACACCTTTTTCATATTCAGTCATTGCAACTGAATTTAGCTCGTTAACTCATTTAGGACTTTGTAAATATTGGTAAGAGAGAATTTTCACAGATACAGAATCTTCGTTATGTGAAGATATTGTGGTGAATTCGGGAGATGGAGAGGTGCACAAACGCAATTATATGATAGAGGGAACCTAACCTTTAGAGATGTAGGAAAGGCCTAAAATATTTGTCACGTGCGCCTTGGACGATATCATTAAAGGAAGATCACACCAGACAGGCTGTAGATGTACTTATGTCTGGCACAAAGCGTGTCAAGACTACTTCCGACACCAGTCTTTATTACATTAACATACTGCCAAAGCCTCTCGTTCCACTGTTTCTTTAGCACAACTTTTAACTTCGAATATGAGGACGTAACCTAAAGAGTTGCTCAGGCACTACCAGCTTTTATCATTTATTCAACAAGAATACCACATATATATATATATATATATATATATATATATATATATATATATATATAAGCAATGAGGGAAAAGATCGGGGAAGAAAGATAAGAAAAAGCTAAAATCCCAAGAAGGCGACAAAATAAATTAGAAAATCTTTTAAGATTCACTGTGCCATGCGAGTGGCGTCGTGAGTGTGAACTTTTTTAGAAGAACTGCGTTCAGTGTAGTTGGTTGGCGGTCCCTTTAGTGTAGATGGCGGCCGGCTAAGGTAAGAACCCGCGTGTCGCAGACGTTCTTTTTGCAACACGACAGCACGTGAAAAATATTTTACAAAACAATCAATAAATACATACCTCTCACACCATGACAAAGCACGCAGTAGTTTCCACAAACTGCTTCACGCCTACGACTTGAGCCACTTTCCTAGAATGGCATCTCCCTGTATATCGGATACCATGTATGCATCACGAAGTCTGAAGTCAGCAAGAAAAAAATATTTTTTACCTTCAGTCACTGTGCTTCTGAAAAGTGATACTAGGGCCCGTGTGCTTTCATAAGCAAAGCCACTAACTTTCTTTTCATCAATGGGTGAGAAAACATGCCGTCTGCATTGCGTATGCTACGGATGTCTTTTAGGAATCGGAATTCAAGATATGCGTCGGCTCCACAAACCCACGCAGGAGCGCGAACTCGCTGGCGTCAGTTGCAGCGACCATGCGAGGCATAATCCAAATATTTGCTTGCGCACTCATCGAAGTATGTTTTCGTTGACGCTCACGCTCGCAGAGAAGCTTGCTGTTGCCGTTTATAACCAGCAACTTCTCAAGGAAGTTCGTTCCTTCACTCGCCATGGCCATCCTGGTTACTTTGACTTGCGGGCGTTGTTTCTGGCAGTGCCGTTGCAAGGACTTGCGCGACGCCCCAAGTTTGCCATGCGCGTAGGCGAAGACTACGCACACGTTGATTTCGCCCACGTACTCGGACGACCCTTGTTTATAGAATTTAGCTCGCCAGTGCAACTCGGGCTATGATAATCGCCGAGGTGAAGGGCTCCGGATAATTTTGACCACCTGAGGTTGTAATTGTACACTTAAATCACGTTGTTTCATTTCCTACGAGTAACTAGAAAAGACAGACTTTAACCAGTGTCCTCGGGCGTATTATTCTTCTGTTGTTATCCCTCCTCAATTCTTTTTTACTTCCCTCTTCCATAACATTTTACCTCCCTTATCCCTTTCGCAAGCACAGGGTGGCCAGCCGATATGGGAACTGGCTGACCTTCCTGTCCTTCCTTTTCTCTTCCCTCTTCTGCTACTACACATTACTTATGGAGTATTTTCGGGCGACGTCGTGTATTGCGATCAACAAGTTCAGCCTTGACCATCCAAGCTGGACACCACTGAATAACTTCTGTGTTTTCGCGCTGCTTCCAGATTAACACCGCTGTCTTTCTTCTATTCTCAATCTCCCTCTGTTCTGCGTTACCCCCGCCGCGGTGGTCTAGTGGATAAGGTACTCGGCTGCTGACCCGCAGTTTGCAGGTTCGATTCCCGGCTGCGGTGGCTGCATTTCCGATGGAGGCGGAAATGTTGTAGGCCCGTGTGCTCAGATTTGGGTGCACGTTAAACAACCCCAGGTAGTCTAAATTTCCGGAGCCCTCTAATACGGCGTCTCTCATAATCATATGGTGGTTTTGGGACATTAAACCCCACAAATCAATCAATCTGTTCTGCGTTACGGTGTCGCATTAACGCTTTTTTTTGTTCTCTTGTAGCTTCGCGTATTTTCCTACTTGCGTATTGCGCAAGTGTAAGTGTGGCCTCCTAATTTCTCTGGGCGTGCTTGTGCTCAATTTCTCTTGTTCTCTGCGTCTAAATAATGCGTCATGCGGTTTTTTCTCTACCACGCATTGGTTAAATGATTTTAGATCGTATAAATGATAGGTTCTAACATACCAGTAGCTATTTTTTTATACTTTCGTTCAGTATAATATCGGAACTATGCTGCATTGGCGTGATAATAAAATAACAATAAAAGGCGGGGGTTAACGTTCCGATATCAGGAAATGATTGTGAGAGACGCCATAGTGGAGGGCTCCGCAATATTTTGACCACCTCGGCCTTTTGTACGTGCACCTAAATCTAAGTACAGGGACCTCGAGCAATCTTGCCTCCCTTGAAAAAGCGACCAGCGTGGCCAAGATTTGATCCCCCGGCCTGCGGGTGAGCACTCGGAAAGAGTGACCTTTGAACCACCGTGGCGGATAACGACATGCTGGGCGTCTCACACATAGTGAGTAATGAAAACACTGATTTGTTTCCACGGTGTTGTTTCTCCATTTCGCAGCTTTGGCAGGCCTCCTGCTCTGTTCGTGTATTGTTCCTTCTCCGCCACACCCCGAAAGCATTCTGCACCTAAAGTGTTTTTCGACTGCCGCCAAGATCGTAGACACCTTACCTAGTATCAAATCGCCTTTGCCTGCGAGGAGACGCTTGATCACATTCTATGCCACTGCCCAGCGTACCAGTCTGAATGACATATAACAGAAGCCAAGCTCCCCCAGCTGTATTCACGGCCGCTTACAGAAAAAAAAATCCTGGGACCTTGGCCGACGGCTTCGCATACGCGCAGAGCCACGAGAATCCTCTTGTGCTTCCTAAAGACCACCAAACTTCAAGAGCGGTTGTGAAAGAACAGTGTGAGACCGTGCTTTGTAGTTTCGAGCTGACTATTCATCCAGGCTCTTTCTTACTCCTCTTCTTTTCTATCTCTTTCCTTTCTAATATTCCCCATTTCCCCCACCCCAAGTGTAGGGTAGTCAACAGAGCCAAGCTTGGGTAACCTCCCTGCCTTTCCTTTATATTTATCTCTCTCTCGATCTCTCTCTCGCCTTCGTGATCAGCCCAGCATTGATCTTATCTCATATGACGACGTAATCATGTAACGTCACGTCACGTAGTGATGACGTCATAATACCCTCGTATTTGGGTGATCTGTGAAGGCGTGAGACGTCGCATGGTGAAGTAATTACGTGGTGAAGTGATCGTACCCCCGATGAGGGACGCTGCACAGCTTTCGCACTTGTTGAAGCACCTAAGGCATTCACATTAAAAGAAGAAGATAGCTTTCGTGTTCGATTCAGCTTAGGCGAACGCATAAGCGATGATGCTAGTTTGTAGGATCTGATCGTTTATATGATACACCTGCACGGAGCATAGTGAATGAAATACCTGAAATCAGGTGTTCAAAATGCTAACACTAAAAGAAGCAGCCGGAAAACAACGTTCTACAGTGCGCCGCAACTATACAGCTTCTTGCGATCCTATAGACACCCGCAGAAGTAACTTCTCCATGAATTTTGGCACCTTATTTCTATGCGCTACATAGGTGCATTGAAATTGGTCAAATTTGACTGTACCTATTTACAGAAGGCGTTAGCGAAATCTTTTTGTACGCTTATCACAAGCCTAAATTTATTGATTTCGTCAGTGGGAATTTTTCCTGTTATGTCCACAACTTTAGCCTGTAGGTTCACTGCTGACGACAGACTGTCTTGAAATTTATATTTTTCAAGAACAGAGTTAACCCAGCATAAATTTCAGGGCTATGCGTAGACAAAATTTTATGCTACAGACAGTTGGTATTATCCAAAAAACTGGCACTCAGCCGCGAAGTAGCAAAAACTTGTTTTGCGTGCTTGCTAGTCCTGAGACGTAAGTGTGGCCTGCCTGGTGGCAACGCATGGGCTCTGAGTCTAAACATCGAAGCAACAACAGGGCAAAAAAGGGCCAACAAAAAAGTGTGCTCGGGTAAATAACTGCAACACGACCGGTTAGCTTCACATACGCACACCAATGTGGGGGCAAAAAAATAAATAAATATCAGCTCAACTTGCAGGATGTTGGGCAATGCTGAGTCACAGATGAACAAGTGGGCCTTTAGGTCGTTCTTACTTGGCGATCATTTAACCCTCTCACCTGTTTTTTTTTTCTCACTCGTTTCTATCATCACCGTGATCATCTGTCTGACGATGCCACTTGCAGGGCGAGGACCTCTTCTACGTTTCACCAATCAACTCGTTCCTGTGATTTCTGCTGTGACCTTATATATGCAAGCTTCGTCATATCACCTGCCTTCTTAATTTTCTGTCTCCCCCACATGCGTTTGCCTTGTCTTGGAATCATGTCAGTTATACTTAATGACCAGCGGTTATTCGGCGTACGCGCCACGTGCCCGGACCATGCACACATTTCTTCTTGTTATACCATGCTGTACAGCCCCTTGGTATCTCTATGCCACAGATGGCTTTGCTTGGTTTTTATAATTTTTTCAGAATTTGTGAGTTTAGCACTTTTCTCTCTGTGCCTGGAGGCATACCTCATCCGTAAGCACTTCCGCTGCCAAAATCCTATCCCACATAAGTTTCTAAGAAACTGGGCAAGCGACACACGCTGGTTGATTGAAAATAGTGAAGAAAACACGTCGATGTAAACATCTTCCTGGGCCACACACCACAGTTTTTTTTTGTAAACTCCCTGTTCTCACTTCCTAGGTTATGATTGAGCGTGTTGTGGTTTACAATGACGATAATTTTCTATATACGACACATGCCAAAACTCAGCCTTTTCTGAAAGCTCTGCTGTAAAACACACACACACACACACACACGCGCGCGCGCACACATACACACACACACACACACACACACACACACACACACACACACACACACACACACACACACACACACACACACACACACACACACAAAGAAATTGACACGAATACCCTGACCTTTGCCAAAGAACCTAACCTGAATACCTTTGCCAAGAACCTGATAACTCAATACCACCAATACAGAAAAACTTCTGATAAATCAAAGTAATGGCATAGAATTGCACAGATATAGCTACAAAGCTTTCGGCATTGGCGAACATTCCCGGAAAACCGGTTTTAAACCCACGTGAACTTATTGCCGCAGTTCCAACGGGTGCCCAAATTCGTTGGTCTCTCTGAAGAGTAACATTACGTACACGCTAGTGAAAATAATAGAAAAAAACTTGCGATGTGAACGTCTCTCTTTGTAAATCAACTTCAAAAGCACTGCTGCGCGAAACCGTCGTTCAAAAGAAAGCTTTGTAACACCATTGTTAATGGTATTGTGTGCGCACGTGTCTTGGAAGGCATGACATGCGGATACTGTCTAGAGCCTGTTGCTACACTTCTCCAGCACACAGACCGAAAAATTACATTTCTTTCTTGCAAAACCGGTACATTTACCTTCCGTAAACTTACGAAAATTCAGAGAGCTTTTTGAATGCGTAGTATACTTGACTCAAGTACAAATAAAGCGTGCTTTTCAATTATTCTGGAATTTTCGGTGAGCAGCGCCCGTTTTTAGTGTCTGGATTGATAGCGGAATGAAGGCAGAATCCAATTATCTGTCGTAATGTTAAGCTTTTGTCGAGCCGCATGCGGGAAAGAGTAATTTGTTTTGTCTCGTCGTTGTGGTCCAAGACAGAACATCCTTTGGCAAGAAACTTTGGAATCACAAAAACTTACCTAGTTTTTAGCTGATACATATTTTAGTTTTGAAAATTTTGTAGTTTCCCAATGGAGATAGAGAAGGGTTTATTCACAGAAAGACAGAGAGGTCGGCCTGAGGAGTAGCATGCCCTAACCTGCTACTCTGCTACGGGGATGGAAGAATGGGCAGGATAGTGAACACAGCGAGAGATTGGCCGGATATAAAAGGTATTGTACTAAGTCGATGTTTGCTAGCCCTTGGCTTCGCCACAGGAGACGCGCTGAAAGATGTGGTTTTTTTCTTTTTTTTGCGTTGTTCGCGTTGGCCTCAGATGACGCTGAGCTACACCGACGCATGCGCAATGCAGCTGCGAATGCTAAGTCTTGGGTACCGCTCGAACATCCCTGTTTTGTGATGCTTGCGCAAAACTAAATAACAATAATACTCTTAGGAGCTACGAGGAAGCGAAGAAGGAGCAAAACACGCATACCGGGAGACCTCTCTCTCTGGCGCTCCCCGCGATAGACAGCGTTATTCGAAACGCCGGCTCCTCCGCTTCACCGCCGCTTAGGGAACAGAAGATATCGCGTTGGCGTTAGGGTAGCTGCGTGTGTTAAGGAGAGGAAGGATAGCTCTCTTGAACTCTCACCACAAGGCGCAGCAGAGACCTTTTTGTCTTCTGATCGTGGTGGTCGTCTGAGCCTCTCAGCTGCAGCACTACTAGAGCTAGCCCTTCGTTATTTGTGAGTTTATACTTTATTCGACTGGTTCACTTGATGAAAGGATCAAACATTTAGCCAAAGGCAGAGTTTGTTTTGGGGCGTGTCGTCAGCGAAGCAAGTCGCAAAGTTGTGCTGCAGCAGACATCGATAATTGGCAATTAAGACATTGCCTGAAGTTCTGGAATTGACATTCTCAACGAACTGCATAAGTCTAACTGTAGACACTTCATTGCTAAGCTGTAATCGGTGAATTTCGATGTAGTGTGCGTGGTGAGGTCTACACCAGAGTGTTTCATCAGTTCACACCTATGGCTGGTGAAGAAGACTGTGGGTGCTTCCAATTCAACCACCATGTTGGTGACAGTGGCTTGTCGAGGTGATTAACTTTGGTAATCACTCGCGCTCCTCTTATTTTGAGGGCTTCGTTATTACAGGTGTGCAGGGACGCATATAACTGCAGACACAGCGATGGCACGCCACCTGGGCAGTTTGAACGAACCTAAGAGACTTCGTGTTAATCATCTACGACCGATATTGTGTTGTTTTGTTCGGCGAACAAAACATCTTGGGCAGCGAGTTAATGCTGTCTGCCCAGCGTGTCTTCCACAAGGTGCTGCGCTGATAAGGTGTGCGCATTATGCCGAGAACAGTAGCACCCAGAGGGTGATAAAATGCCCCGCCGCGGTGGTCTAGTGGCTAAGGTACTCGGCTGCTGACCCACAGGTCGCGGGTTCAAATCCCGGCTGCGGCGGCTGCATTTACGATGGAGGCGGAAATGTCGAGGCCCGTGTGCTCAGATTTGGGTGCACGTTAAAGAACCCCAGGTGGTCAAAATTTCCGGAGCCCTCCACTACGGCGTCTCTCATAATCATATGGTGGTTTTGGGACGTTAAACCCCACAAATCAATCAATCAATCGAGGGTGATAAAATAACTCGATTGCATCGCTTCCGTTCAGTGGCTTGTCGAATAACTACGATTCACGTTCTCACTAAATCCAGTTCCAAAGATGTGGGCGTGGCAGCAGATACAAGAAGAAAAAAAAAATACTTGACACAGCGCCACCACACTTCGCTGCTTGAAGAATTGATGCCCAGTACTTCGGCTGCAGCACAGCAATGCGTTTCTGTGTAGTGTGACAATTTATTCGTGTGTCATTGAGAACTTCTAATACTTTAGTGGGTGCTTCTTCATTACGTACGCAATCGAATAACGACAGAACTTCATTCTGTGCTTCCTTGGTAGTTATGTGCGTGTGAGTGTGGAGCTCGTGTTCTCTGTGGTTTCGTCGGTTCCTCAAGTCATTGACGCTAAACCAGGTAAATAACATTTTTTTGGCTTCGTATGTCCCCCTGGAAAATGAGCTATGAATGCTTAAGTAATCGGTGCTTGAGGGTGATCCAGATGTTCCAAGTAGATTTAAAGCCACTTTTATATGTTACTATTTTTATTAGTTACCTGCAACGGCGCGCATGGCAGCAGGTAGTTAGCTTACGTGCCTAACTAAGGTTTGCGAAAATAGTTTAATGCTTGAAAAAAGAAAAACGAGTTCATGTGACGTATGCCATTCTTGATGGAAAACTTTCAAACCTTCCGCAGCTCCAACGAAAAAAAAAAAGGAATCGCGCGAAACGTCACCTTCACAAGTACGTTCCCTCACCCTCAATCAGTAGTGCGGTCAGTTTGACCTAGTTATGATTATTATTGGTAGACGCAATTTGCATACACTAAGTGTTTCCGTTCACGTAACGGCTACCTACATGTATAAAGAAACGAAATGTTTCCTTTATTAGGACATGAACTAATTTGTTCAGCCGCGGGAGCGTATACATCGCTTGCACCAACGTCACTGAAACCGAATGTATACCTGAGCGTCAAGGTGCACGCAAGGCTTGGGGCTTTGCACGTTGGTGTTATCATTACGTCACCAGCAAGTTATCTGATTATTGCCGCTCAGAGACCAATCGTATTGGGGCCGCATCGTTATCATATTGAAGCAAGTTAAACGCTATGTGATTATGCTGCTTTTATGTCAAGTCTGCTCTGCTGGTAAGCCAATACATTATCAAGGTCCGTCCATGACGTCACCAGCAAGCTATCTATAAAACTGAATTCAATCCTGCAGCTTACGAATTCTTATTCTTGAAAGCTGGAAACGTTTTACACGGGCGCGCGTTTCGCATTGACGTGTTTCACATGGGTTCTGTGTGTTTGTCATGATATGCGCGGTAGGTTCATCTGGTGCGCGATGTTTGTGAGTTTGTGCTGTGCCGTACGCCGACGAAGATGACGATGAGACAAGGAAAAGGCGGAATCGTGTCGTCAAAGTCAAGCCAAGCCATGGGGAGAGAGAAGAGGAAGACGACGACGGGGCGTTCGAGAAGAAGGATCGGAACGAAACAGTGGCAGGCTGAAGCGCTCGTCGGGTCGTGGTCCCGAAGCCTACCTGTGCCTGTGGTCCGCACGAGCCTGGCTCCCTTCTACCGTGTGATCCAGCAGCCGGCGCCGGTCCGTTGTACTCGGATCCGGGCGTTTTCCAGACCTGGGCCTACTACTGGCTGTCCGGGACGTGCTTGCCACACATCGACTCTGCCTCACGCTCCGCTCCGACCATGCCTGAGGCATCGCTGATGTCGGCGTAAGACGCAACGCAACGCATCGACTCATCTGCCTTCGACGTCACACGGTGAAGTGTTTCAAACCTTGTGTAGTGCGGTGGGGGACTACGCTAAGCGTCAGACCTTGTCTTTCGAGAACGTGTGTCGTGCTCGTACTTAAGGCAGTTCTTCGCTGTTGCCATGTAACACGCCAAGCTTCTTTATCGTTTTTTTCTTTTTTCCGTGCCATTAAAGCCTTATAACTCAAGTTGCAAATGTCTTCGTCAGTCTCGACAACGATTATTTAAGTTGCCGTGATTGCCCGAACCTTATCCCTCACAATTGGCGTCCGCGACAGGACGAAGCCGTTTGCACTGGGTTGAAATCTATAGGGAAGATGAGTGAGCAAGAGCTTATAACGCTAGCGGAACGCATGGGGCTTCAAGGAGCCGAGCTGAAGACGATGGGCAGACGAGGCGCGTGAAGTTCGGACTAATGAGAGTCCCCCACCGCTTGTTGAACTGATTTACCCGGAGTCAAGTGGTAAACGCGGTACAAGATTCCTTTCTCGAACATAAATGAGTGGTATGTGGCTCCTTTACCGCGGATGAGGGTGTCGACTTTCGCCCTACACTGTATGTGAGAGTCCCTAGGCATATGGTACATTATTACATTAATGTGGTATAGCTAGCACCTACACCTGTAGCCTGCTCATATAATCAGCACCTACGTTCTCTGATCCTTTGATATGCTCAACGCGAAAGGTGTACTCTTGCAATGCGAGACTCCAGCGCAAGATCCGGCTGTTCAAATGCTTGGCTTGAGAGAGGTATCGTAGCGGTTGATGGTCAGTGTGAACGACGATCATTTAAGTTGCCGTGATTGCCCGAACCTTATCCCTCACAGTGTTGCGTGTTTTTTACGTCAGTTTACTAGCGATTATAACGTGACCGATCTGCAGAGGTAAACGTCAAGTCATGCCTGTTATGTGGCCCATAAAACTAGTGCATCCACCGACTTTTTCTCGCGATGAAGTGAAAACACAAGTTTCGTAAAAATTCCGGCGTCAACGTCGTTTGTTTTGAGCGACAAATTAGTTTCGTATCAGATGTAAATGAATAAATAGAAAGTAAATATAGGTGTGTAAGAAAACAGTTTGGCGGGGTGGACACTTTCCAAGTCTACTTGGAGTTCTCGATAGTCTTAAACGTTCAATGTTACGCGTGCAGACGCTGCTTTTGCGGCATGGTTTAGGTGTGCGCCGCGATGTGATGCATGGCTAGCAATTGAGAACGTGTCGCGAGCACAGTTTGGTTGCACTATTGCGTTCTACTCTTGAAGGCGAAACTCAGAGCGATAGCAATCATGCTGTGTTCGTGGATATGTAATAACCAAAAGTAATTTAGAAGAAGGCACCAACCTCTCCTTATATGCATTTAATTGAAAAAAAGCATTCTCTTAAGCGCATGACCAGCGATTCGAACCTGATATTTCTCGCTCCGCAGCGCACTTCAGCATACTATCGGTAAACGATTCATATACACTATTTACCTTTCCCTGAACGCAGAGTTAGTGCGTACTTTAGCTCACTGGCCCAGCCGCGGTGGTCTAGTAGCTAAGGTACTCGGCTGCTGACCCGCAAGTCCCGGGATCCAATCTCGGCTGCAGCGGCTGCATTTTCGATGGAGTGGAAAATGCTCTAGGCCCATGTGCTCATATTTGGGTGCACGTTAAAGAACTCCCGGAGGTCAAAATTTCCCGAGCCCTTCACTACGGCGTCTCTCATAATCACATGGTGGTTTCAGGACGTTAAACCCTACATATCAATCAACATTAGCTCACTGTCACTCACGAGATGACGCGATGTGTGTGCTTTAACGGTCGTCGCGCCTGAGTTGAGATGCACGCATTTGACATGTACTTTGACACACAAGGCATGCTCGCCCATGCTCACACGCTTATGTCTTGAGGGGGAGAGGTTTGTACAGTACGTTTTCTGCTTTCACCGCAAAGTTTACGTTGCAGCTATACGCCACACGGAATTCCCATCGCTCGCTGCAGCGGCTGCGTTAGCGAAAGGGGCAAGCTGCTCACGCACAAAGTACTGTGACAGTTCACGCTTACCCTGTGTAGACCTGTGCGCACTTTCCGTGCCTTCTTGCTTGTGTTTGCTGCCAGTGTCGAGCTGTGAGAGATGTTACTTCGCGCTCATCTTGTGTGTTTTCTTAACATGCGTCATTTGTGCTTTAGCAGTCCACTAGAAATTTTGAGCTACTTGCTGTTCTTCGTGTGAAATGCCAATTTCTTTTACCGCATTCACTTGATCGCCCTTGCTGCGAAACTATATAACTTTCTTTTTTTACATAACTTGCCATGTTCATTACCCTCTGCATTATAATATGCGTGATGTATGGACAATTGCACATTCAGAGACTGTGTGTAAAGCATAGTGACCAAAGGACAAATTAATGCGTACTGATCAGCTAGTTGGTTAGCTATGACCTTTTGAAGAAGCAGCACACACAAGAATACAAAAACACGTTTACATAAAGGGCGCAAACGCAAGCGCTTGTGTTTGCATTCTTTAGGTGCGGGTGATTTGGCATCCCTCTGTGCGCTGCTTCTTCAAAAGGACAACATTCGCAAATAGTGTGGATGCGACTAGCTCAAAAATGATTTGACCCATGCGGTCACAATACATTTATGTCTCTTCTTAGAACTGACGAAAATTCCTACGCATAACTACACATTTAATGCAATAAGGATATTCATGATGCCCAAGCTTTCTCTAGCGGACAGAGGTACGGCATTCATGGCTGAGAGAAAATAACCGAGAGAGGTACTGCGTGGATGGCCAAGCTTTCGGAATCCATTTTTTTTTCGACTAAGTGGTATGGCTTAGCAATACAACAGCGTGTAATTATCAGACAAACGGACTCAACGAACGTTTCAACGAGGCCCTGACTGACTTGATAAGCGTGTACGTAGATGTAAAGCACAAGAACTGGGACGAGGTATTGCCATACGCCGCATTTGCCTACAACACGGGTCGTCAGAAGACCAATAGGAAGACACCCTTCAGTCTCGTTTACGGAAGACAACTTACGACAACGTTAGACGTCATACTCCCTGACGATATAGATGACAGTGAGGTGAATTCTGAAAAGTTTATGCAGCGATCAGAAGAAGCCAGACAACTTGCTCAACTTTCTAGGCTCCTAACCACCGATCAACAGGATGCCAAACGTTGCAACCTCCGGTACAGACTCATCATATAACTGCATGGGCGACAGTGTGTATACGTCTGAACATATATTCATCGGTGTGGCCCCTCTAAAAGGCACTTGCGAAGATATTTGGGACCTTACACAGTTCAGCGATGCATCAGTGACATAAACGACAAATTTGTTCCAGATAACCCGCTGCAGTCAAAGCGCTGAACCCATTCACCAGAAATTTTTCACCTGCTTTGGATGAAGTCACACCTTAAATCACTAGCTCTGCAGTAATGGTGGGAAGCCACAGAAAAGTACGCTTCGTCAATCAATAAATGTGTTTCTTTTTTTTCGAAAGCAATAACACCTACCTACTCAGGGGGATCGGTCCAGAATGAGTAGCTGAAGACTTGAAACGACATTCGTTATAGTTAGGAGATATAAAACCAGAAACTAAAACAAGAAATGGTAATGATACATAGTACAATCAAATAAAACTACAAGTAATATGCTTCTGAGTTTGTATACCAGACTCTTGTAATAATCTGATCAGAAAAATTAAGGAGAGAATAGTTGTGTTTGTGCAAGCTTTACACAACATGGAACGCAAATTATGATGACGCCGATATTAAGGCTCGTACCCACTCAGGAGTATCGGCCGAGAATTTGTTGTATAAATTTTAAGGCCTCTCTGTAAAAAAGATAAATACCACAAACAAAAATAGAAAAGAACGTACTTAAAACAGAGGCATTACAATAATTGTACACTGTCGCAGCAGTTCGTTGGCACCGCCACTGGCACATAACGCGCTACAATAAGAAGATGGACGAAAAAAAACGAAAAGACCAAAAAAGTGTAGCACAACTGCCGTCGTGGCTACGAGTGGTGTTTTATGTGCTGCCAGGCTTCTATGCACAGAAATCACCAGTAAAACGAATGGCAGGACGACTGGAGCTGTTACGCTACTGGTAGAGCATCGGGCGCGTTATTTCAAAGTTGTAGTATCGGTCTGTACCAGTGGCGATTCGTCAGTGCATCAACTTTAACCTAATTAATTTTGTGTATTAAATGCAACATTACAGATAAACTCTGCTAATAAATCCCCTGTAGTTTCCTTGGCTCCAATGTTTGTTCGTGTGGAATGTTTGCACACAGATAAAAAGGAGCATTTGTTGATTTCTTCTTCCTTCGTTCAAGCATACTACATACGACCACTCGCTGATGATGAGTGTAAGGAAGTAGTAAAAAACGAAGGCTAGGCACCAAATTTATTATGTACGTAGCAGAAGTCATAAAATTATTTTTCTCAGCAATTTTGTTACATATGATGCCTGAGGAAATAAAAAAAACGTGTCATATTGTTTAAGTTACTCTTTTTTTTTGCCATCTAGCAACATTTGCATCTCACACTACACTCGCCAGTGAAGGTTAACGTGTTCGTCAGAAGTGCAACATGAATTTACGGTGACTTCGTGAAGCCAGGGTGATCAAGCAATGTTCGTAGTGGCAGCGCTGGTTGACACCCAGTTACGACAAAGCCCAGTTACGAAAAGGCTGTAAAACTTCCATGCGTTCTGATGCAGTTCGCATTTACTTAAACGCAATGGCAAGAATCGTTTTGGAGCGTGCTTCGATCGGTTGTCGAGCAGGGAAGTCTGTTCTAGAGGTTGAAACATGGACTGTAACGGTAAACTGGGGGTCTGCTGCTGTTCAGTAGCAAAAACCACTTTTCGTACTTTGAAAATTTAAGTGAACTAACCGAAAAAAAAACGTTTCTGCCTCCAGAAGTTTCCGTAGACATGCGTTCAGCCCACACTATTCAAATTAGAAAATCTGCACGTATTCGCACGGATGCTGAATTTATCATACCAGTGGCAATCCTTCCGTTTTTATATACAAAAAACTAAACCCAATTTTTTTATGTCAACTACCTTGATCCCTCAATTCCTCATTATACATACGTAGAATATTGCAGAGACGCTAATGCGAAGATTTGCGTCTACACAAAGTAAAGTGATTTTCTACCATACACACGACTCGTTTGCTGTGGCTCACACATCCATATACGTCAGAACATATTCTTCCACCTGGTCAACATTTACAAAATATACTCGTGCAGCCTGACTCTATAAAATGCCATCAAACATAGCATGTATGATTTATGATTTAGTGGCTCTGTATATTTAGAATGGCTAGCTTCTACGAGGTTTTTATTTGCCTAATATTTGTAAACGAGTTCTTTCGTCTCAACTAACTAATTTGTAATCAGAGTTTTTGTGTGTTCGACCAAAAACTTTTCTAGTATTGTTTTGAGATTACATATGAACCAGCAGAATATGTGGTAACTGATTATGTACGCTCAAACTGGTTCGAAAAAGAGCATCAGATGGCGCAGCCTTTGGTTCGATATTAAGCAGTTTTTTTTCTTTATTATCCGGCGGTAGAACGAAACGTTAAAGGATTAGCCTTGAAGTGAGGCTCACTATAGCGAACCCGAAAAGGGTGGCATTCAAATTAACAAAAGCCCCGTATTTTGTTCTCAACTTCATATTACCTCAAACTTCGGAATTCCCAGCAAACGAGCGTATATTTGTGATTTTTTATAGACAGACCAGCATCATTATTTTTCGAAAGAGTGTCTTCTAAGTACCTGAGCCGTTTCATTGGCTTAGCGATGCATCCTTCTGGTCGCACTATCTCGGGAAAATAAGGCACCCTCTTTGCGGCAATCGCCTTGAAAAGGGCGCATTCTCATTTCCTGTTCTGATTTTTTTTTTCACTGCGTCAAACTCGATTTGCCGCTCGGATGAGCGTGGCGCAGTGGCTGTGCCTCCCCTCATTCTCTGCTCTCGCTCTGTTGAGTTGCACTCTAAGCAACGCCTTCGTTAGGCTTAGAGAGGAAGGGGGAGCAAACAAGATAGAACGTCTGCCTCTGCTCACGTCGGTTGGAGAAATTCGCAGCAGCAGCCAAATGAAACGCCCGTTTCGCCATTTACAAACGATTAATTTATTTTATGTTGTTTTGCTGTGCCACAAAGTATTCCACGTCGTCTTTCCTACCAAATCTTGCGGCTCCCGATATTTTTCTAGCGCACGTAATTGGGTGGGCGCGTTTAATGCTGGCGCTTTCGGATTGTTGAGATGTTATTATCACATGCATACTGGCGAACATACTTTCACACGAATGATTCTCACCCATTACAATTTGTAAAAATAAGTGTCGCCACGACAGTTGTGAGCCAACCCTTATCGCTGCTTGAAGCCGTGGCATAATGATAGAGAACACTATAGACGAAAAAATTTTCTCTTTGCGTTTTCACAGAACTGAATTTCGTTTGTGTTCGCCTATCAACTGTGGCACATGCCCACTATGATGATTTGGTGATGAATTCGGCGTTTTATAAACTAATACGAAGTTTTAGAATAAACAACGTTATAAAATCGAGTAGAAGTACTTCAGACTACATAGAAAAAGAGCTATAGTTATGACAGCCTTGTTTCTTGTTTTTGCACTTTACTGTTTGTCCCGAGAGATTATGCGTGCTCAGTGGTGCAACGATACCAGCAAATTGCATTAGTTTAGCAAGCTAGTGCAATATTGTCGTAATCACTCGGGCTTCCTTGGTGTTCGTTTCGAAAGTTGGAGTAATCTACCAAAGCGGAGTGATAAGCGTTTACTCGTATTCACATCGTATAGCTTTCACTTGTAGCTTCAGCGTGAATGGTAAGTGCGTGTGTTCTCAGGAAACGTATAGGCGCCTTAAGTTTTGTGGACAATGAAGAGGCTGATCTGACTGCAGTGAGATGGAAGCTGATACTTTTGTATTAGGTTGGAGCAGTACACATCAGAAATACAGGAAAATAGGACACATTCCACGCATATTTTGTCAATATTGCATACGATGGCGCCTTATTTCCTCCTTTTCACCCCTTTTCGTCATGTATCCTTATTATACCACACAAGTCTATGCTACAGCAGAGACTCTAGGATGTGTCATACGACGGAAGCCAGAAAAGCCGTTTTCTTCTTTTTGTTTTGGTAGGGGGTTGGTCATGGGGTGGTGTGTTGCATTCCTCCAGACCACTCCTCTGGCTGTTACTCTAGCCGACACTGTATCGAGCGTGTCATGCGCAACTGTAACTGCAGGAAGCGTATCAGCCATGGCGCTTCATATGCCAAAGCATTATCTGAATAAATATATCTCGTTCGGACGCACTCGCCTCTGATACAAACACCACCTTTGTTTTTTTAATGACAATGCAAACTCACTCTCAACGCTGCCTATGTCAGTTAAATCGAGCGTGTAACCAGAAGGTTGTGGGTTCGGCCTCAGCCAGCGGCAACCTGCCTTTCCCTCCACTCCGCTTTTTTCACGTGTATGTCTGACTGGCTTCAGGAATACACCTAAAGCGGTACAATTAGTGTCGCCAACACTTTTATTGTCTTTATTATCTGCAGAATTTTTCGGCGTCGTGTCAGATGAAGGAACGAGCCCTTGAAATTCCCTTTCATCATTGCCTGGGAAAATGAAATGTTTTACCCCCTATTTCCTATTAGGAAAGGGAGAACCTAGACAGTCGGTGTACTAGTGGCAATAAAACCGTAGCATCATTTGACTTTAACCAACAGAAAATGACAGCATTCCCTTTCGCATCCTGGGACCAGCGCTATAGAATATACTGCAACCAAATTTTAAACCAAGAATGTAATTGAACCATTCGGTCTGGGCTGCATCGTGCGGACACAAATTAAAAACTTTGATTAAAGGAGCAGGCCATGTGTTATCTTCAATGAAATAAGACACCTCATACCCTTGCACGTACTGTGCTCTCACCACTTTCTTTGTGCTGAACCGAGAAATATAAAAACCCTTTTGCTACCTATAGAGGCCGTATTCTTTTACGCCAATATTATGTATACATGCACCAGCTTGGCTGCTATGATGTGGTTAGCTACGCGTATGTTGTATAAAATTCCAAGTTGTTCAATTTCCATTCACTGCTTCGCCCTTGCAGAGAAACTGTGGATTTTATGAAACAATTTAAACGTGTGCTCTAGATGTCGATACCTTTAAGTTCATAGTGGAATCGAAATCAAAGCTCTCGTACATTACGAAAGTACGTACTTCGAAACGGGTGCGAGTTTTGAGAAAATCGGAGTGTATATGATTAGGAAGTCGGCAATAACAGAGGGAGCAAAGATTATCTGTTTGATTAGCTCGCGTGTTCAACGATTTAGAGCTACATACGCTACAAAAGTCAGCGTGCTTCAAGGCTAGCCGTTGGAGTTTCGTACCAAACGTCGAAGGTTAAGTCTTAGCCGAAAACCTTGGCTATTTTAGAATCCACATATTTTTTAATGTTCTTCTTTGATAAAACACTCCCCTTTATCAGTTTTTTTGGCGGGGGGGAGGGGGGGCGTGCTCCTTAGGCAGCCCCCTGGCTATGTGTTTGGCTGTTGTACTTTTCTAGCTTCATGAAGAAAGAGGCCACCATATACACGAATCGAAACCATGACAAGCACTTCCCCCCGCATCGCCAGAACCACTCATTAATAAAAGGCGTGCTTTCGACAACTCAATAATTACAGCTCTTCTACTGATTCATTAGGTAGCTAAATAAATGTACAGGGAGAACGCAGTCTCCTTTTCTATTCTTAAATTTGGTTCCACGTTTGTTTGTTTGAAATTGCTTGGGCACTACCATTCATCCAGCACATACTTGATGCGAGAATTTCGAACGGGGCTCTCTTTGAAATTTGCAATGTTTAGGTGACTATTGCTCAAAGTCTTGCGTAATCGGTTCCCAAGCGTGAATGACACAAACTTCTCACGCAGGAAAAAAATGCGGGTGCTCCAACACGCAGCATGCTTGAACACGCATCTGAGAATATTAGAGCAGTTCAGCGGGTGTCTGCGAGCTCACCACCCCTTTCCTTCATTCCCTTCCTCCTCTATTATCTTCCTATTCTCGTTTCTCGTTTCCCACGAACTATGTAGTAAACCGGATGCCTTTCTGGTTAAGCTGCCTGGCATTTCGATCGGTTTTTTTTTTCATTCCAACAAAAATAAGTGCCTATTAAAAAAAGAACACTTATCAGCCACAC
Source organism: Rhipicephalus microplus (assembly GCF_013339725.1). Classification (NCBI taxonomy): domain Eukaryota; kingdom Metazoa; phylum Arthropoda; class Arachnida; order Ixodida; family Ixodidae; genus Rhipicephalus; species Rhipicephalus microplus. The sequence continues at coordinate 107,151,951 of NC_051168.1, read as the reverse complement.
TCTGTTTACGTCGCCAGTCGGTGGGCTTAAAGAAAGATAGTGGGTTCTAATTAGCACAGGCCGTTAATTACAGCGGGCGTGCGCAAGAGTGCGAAGACCGATAGCAGTAACTAGGAGAAAGCTGTTTTTGAGTTAGCGAAAAACTTGAAGGATTACCATACCAAAAAAATCAATTTGCTTGAATTGTCTGCCGTTGGGCGAAAAAAGCTTTCTGTGCCACGCATTTTTTGTTTATTATATTCAATACTCACAAAATGAAGGGAAAAAATAGCCACTATAAGTCTATCACATGTTGCTTTATATTAAATGAGAGTTTTTTAAGACAACTTTCATGGTTTTATACTGCTTTTTTATAAAAGTTGCGGCTCAGAGATTTAATGCGCTGACATTGTTAAAAGTCCTGAACAACCTAAGGAAGTGCAATCAGTTGCTGTCGACTCTCCCGCTGAGATGCAATCGAAATTACATAAGCTTGAATATTTTTTGCGATTTCTGTTGTTTATGGTGTTAATTTATATGTGTAGCAGGGCATTTTTCATAATAATACCTGTTGTTGTACTAAATAATTTTATGATATAACGGCTGTCGACTCTTAATGACGCCATATACCGCACAAGACCGCCGCTCCGCGCGGTGACGTCATGTGTGTGCGCGGGTGCTTCCTCTTTCTTTCTTTACTCTCCTTTCAATATCCCCCATTACTTCCACCTGTGCAGTGTAGCATATCGGCTATGCCAAACCAGTAGACATCCCTGTGTTTCCTATCTATCACTTTCCTCCTTTTCATCGACGCTTTCCTCCTTTTCAACGTGACTGCCATGGCCAGGGTCGAACCAATAATCTTCGGGTCAGCAGCTGAGCACAGAGCCCACATTGTTTATTTATTTATTTATTTATTTACATATTTATATATTTATCAAATACTGTGGACACGTAGTCCGAGCCGGGAGGGCAATAAAGTGATACGACAGTAAACACGTTTGAAAAAAAAAACTTTTGAGAGGAGACTTAATATTGCCGTATATTCCACTATGCGTGACGCTTCAGTAAACCGAAGTACTGTTCTTTCATGACGTACATTAACGCTACAATAAAGGTGCGATTCTGAAACGCCGAAATAAAAGAACCAGGGAGATATCACCAACAACTTCAGGTGGTCGAAATTTCCGGGACCCTCCACTACGGTGTCTCTGATAATCATATGGTGGTTTTGTGACGTTGAACTCCACATATCAAACAATCAATCAATCTGGCAGATAAACCGCGTATCGCAAGGCTGCTGTACGAGTCGATTTCCGTTGTGCCCGCTCCAAAGGCGCGAATGCATTGGCGCGGAGTACCTGGTGGTATACAACAGCTTTAACATTTTAAACGGATCCTTTCGGCGCAGATGCTTGGTTTTATTGTACTCGCATCGTGTAAAAGTTCTCAGAAGGGCAAAATGAGAGGCGCTCGAAGAATTTACAACATTTGCCTTTCATTTGCCTGCGTCATGTATACTTTGAGCTCGCATTGAAGTATACTCCTGTCTTTCCGCATCATAAAAACAAACAAAAAAAAACGACAACCAGCTCTGACAAAGTGGGACAGGCGTCGTTCTCTTATGCGACAGGACAGCATTTCCTACTTTGATGGCGTCCTGAAAGTAGAAAGAAAGCGAAAGAGGAAATAACAGGCACGAATTTGAATACGCCTCGCTTAAAATATACGCGTATGGTGTTGGCAGGTGCGAAAAATACCGGCAGGCACTTTTCACGTCGAGAGGCATCGAATAGTGGCCGTCGTTTGCATTTTATGTCTCCCGACGGGGGCCTACTTATAATGCATGCGCGAATGGCTTATCTCGCGGCCGCTGAACAGTTTAAACACGCCTAGTGATTTAGAGGCGAGCCCGCGCTTCACGTGAATGAATTAGTTGGGGTGAGAAAAAGTGTCAGGTATAACAGCAGCTGTGCGCTGTATATATACTTAGGCATTATGCTCGTGTATTTAGGATTTATGCGTGCGTTACGCAGTGCTCAAACGTTTGCAATTATGTGAGAGTTAACGTTCATATGACGAGTATACCATAATTATTTGGCAGTTTTTACCTGATATAATCTGGAGTTTTTTTTTCACTCATTGATATTGAACATATCGCAAGACACCTCCAAAATATTATACCCACAATAACACGTTGATTCTAACATAGGTGACGAAAGCAACTAAGCCTAAATATTCTCAAGGGTGTTGGTGCAACTGCGGAAACCTCTTTGCATGTTTGAAAACACTGCGCAATCCCTCCATTGGCAGCAATCTTTTCTTTGGAAAAGAAACTTGAATAAGACATTCATTGCAGTGCGTTCTTGGGCAGCAATTTTGGAATTTTTTTTAAAACCGCACATTAGCTCAGTTATTGCGAAACCCTGGAAGACCCTCTAAACTGTAATACAGCATACGTAAATTCCTTGATGCGATTCGTAATTGAGGGAACTGACGGAATGCTAGGGACAAACTTGAATGCTTGACGCATCATCACATTAGATAATGGAATAGAGCAACACTCACACAAACCACATTTCAAATAATTGAGTGTTCGATAAGCTATTGAATGCTACCTCGATTCTATATTCTAGCACATCTGTTGGATCTCTGCGGACGTGGGTACGTTCAAAATAGTCTACTCGACCACACATATAACAAGAATGGTGCCCCTTAAAGCTAGAGGAAAGGTCTTTGGGTATTTTACAATCTCCTTTAAATACACTTTTTGTTTATTTAGGTGATTTTAAAGAAGCCATGTGTGGCAAAATATTTGCTTAAGGAATGAACACTGTCCTGACTGACCCCCCCCCCCACAAAAAAAACAACAACAAATAAACACGTTCCTTTAACGCACCCACACTCACGCGTAAGTACACTTCTCCAGCATAATGCGCTACTGTATAACTTATTTTGAATAATAAATATAAAGGACTCCAACAACGTGGAGCAATTGACATTTAAAAACTGCGAACCTCCAACTCCATTCAGTAAATTATCTTTTCTTTTAGGCATCAGCTTGGACATACAATTTCCTGTAGTAACCTTAAAACGATTTCAATAGCGAAAATTAACTTTTCGTGAATAGTTTTCAACGAGTACAAATATTCTTGGCTCTTGGTTACAAAGTCAAGCTTAAATATCTGCGGACTTTGATTTGCGGCGCAGCGAAGGAGGGTACCGCATCGCGTGGTTTCCAGCCCAACTCGATGGTTCAGTTAACCCGCTCGGATGTAACCCTAACGAGCAGGCTCAGCGGATAGCGCACGATTTAACATGCCGCGCTGTCGTGAATAGCCACGCTGGTAATGAGGTCGACATTTACAAAGATCCGTTGTCTACTTTTCATGAAATTGTTTCTCACTACCGACTGGCCGGGAAAATATTTCCAGCCCCCCACCCCGATTTGACCAAGCCTCGGGCGAGCACAATCAGACTACTTCGAACCCGTTCATATCCTGCTCCTTGATCTCTTAACCGGATAGAGCCCTATCATTCGCTGTCGGGCCCCAAGTGTGGCCATGACTCGTGTTGTTTTAACCCCATGCTCTGGTTGTGCCCAGCCCTTGAAGCCCCTTCGCTCATCTCGTAGGAGCAATGGGATGCACATCTGAAGCGCAGCAGCCTTCATACGCAACTCAAGGCCGTCCAGAGGGCCCGCGACATCGCGAGGGAACTTCGACTTCCGGTTCCATCGTGGGCGGAGCCACCGACTTGATATGGCGGGAGGCCTAAAGCTTCACTAAATATCTGTTCCTCATTACCTAAATAACATTCTTGTCATGTCATGTCATCTGATTGGCGGATAAATATAATTGCCGGGGTGTAACGTCCGATAATCACCTTTGATTATGAGAGACGCCGTAGTAGAGTGCTCCTGCTAGAGGTTCTTTACCATGCACCTAAAGAGAGTGAGGCAGCAAACAATTGTCGTTAAAATCAACAAGGTGAAATAGACGTGGGCCGGGCACGTAGCATGTAGGCAAGGTAACCGCTGGTCACTAAGGCTACCTAACTGGATTCCAAGAGAAGCCAAGTGCACGAAGGGGAGACACAAATTTTGATTGGCCGATGAGATTAAAAAGTTCGCAGTTTTAACGTGACAACAGAAAGCACAAGACCGGGTTTATTGGCGGATCATGGGAGGGGCCTTTGCCCTGCAGTGGGTGTAGTCAGCCTGATGATGACGATGAAATACAAGTACACGAACCTCTTGCGTTTCCGCCGCCATCAAAAATGTGGCCCCTACGGCCGGCGTTTGAGCGCGTGATCTTCGGGTCCCCAGTGGGGCGCCATTACCACTAGACCACCATGATGGGTTGGATTGTTAGAATGAGAATCCTGATTTTTTAGATCATTTCTACTCGTCAAAAATACCTAATTAGCGACATATCAGTAAAAAAAGCATAATTCTCACTTGTAAATAGTTTCGAAGTCATGAATAAGCATCAACCTTCGTTCGTTCCTCAGAATATGCTATTTTTACTTGAAATCGGCATACTTAAGGCGTAAACTCTACGCTACCTCCCTTCACATGGTCTCACTCCTTGTGCAACTATAAGCTTCTCCCACGCATTATTGCCACGTTCCATTTCCCAAGTTTTTGTTATCGTTCAGAAACACCACACGATTCTCGGCGCAAACCGCGCCTGCAGGTTTCGAGAAGGTTCCGGACTGTAGTAGATAATTTCGATAAGATCACGCACACTGTGCGAACGGTACAGATTGTTCTGGAACCTACGCCACCGCCAGCGATAACGCTAGAACATTCGACGGCAAGGGTATAAATGCCGACGCGCTTCGCCGCTTGTCAGTTGTTGATCGAAGGCCGACGCTGCGTTCGCCGCTATCAGTCGTTTATATATATATGTGTATGCATATGTGTATGTATATGTATATATATGTATGTATGTATATATATATATGTATAGATCTGTGTATGTGCCGCTAGTTTCCTCTATGGATAATGGAGTTTGTATGCCCCATAGTGCACAAGAGGGGTGTCTAAACGAGCACTGTATGAATAAATGATGTAAAGAGTTTTTTTGAGTTTGAAGTTAATAAACTTCTCTTTGTATCAGTCCGAGACTGCTATCTGTGCAAGACTGCTGCTGTAATTAGACTTTCCCTTTACCGGGCACAGGTTCGCCCAAATAAACAGTTAAATGCCAACACGAAGTTTCCTGCCTTCGGCTACGTCACGACCCCGTGACATCTGGTGGAGGTGCTGCTTCGTTCATGTACCGGACGCCCCCGTCAAGCCATGAACCCAGCCCCCGTCGCGGAGAAAACACCGACGCCAACCAAGAGCAGCGAACAAGCCGCCGACAGCAAGGTCTCCCACCGGAGTACGGCCTTCTACAAGACAAGGCGCGGAAGACCAAGACCATGACCTCGACTGCAGCGACAATGACAACCGGAGCGTCCCATCCCGCGATCGTCATTCATCAACCCAGGGAACCACCAACGTTCCATGGCTCATCGTTTGAAGACCCGGAAACCTGGCTAGAAACATACGACCGTGTGGCCGCCCTCAACCACTGGGACAACGAAGAAAAGCTCCGTCGTGTGTACTTCTACCTGGAAGACACCGCAAGGACCTGGCTAGAGAATCGGGAGTCCACGCTCCGAACGTGGGATGTCTTCGGCGGCGCATTTCTGCAAACGTTCGCGAGCGTCGCTCGCAAAGAGAGGGCCGCTGCTCTACTCGAGACCCGGGTTCAGCAACCAAATGAAAAGGTTGAAATTTTCACAGAGGAGATGACCCGCCTATTTCGTCACGCTGACCCAGACATGCCTGAGGAGAAGAAAGTTCGTTTCCTCATGCGAGGGGTCAAACAGGAGCTCTTCGCGGGACTAATGAGGAATCCACCAAACACCGTCCAAGAATTTGTATCCGAGGCGACCACCATCGAAAAAACCCTGGACATGCGCACCAGACAGTATAATCGTCGCCTGACTCCAGAATGCGCTGCTGCTCAAGCCAGTGACTCCGACGACCTGCGTGAAACGGTCCGAGCGATCGTGCGGGAAGAGCTGCGCAAACTGTTGCCTTCGGCGCAGCCTCAAGTGGATTCGATCGCCGACATTGTGCGAGAAGAAGTCCGGCAATCGCTTCGAATTCCCCAAACACCGCCGCCCGAGCCAGAAACTATGAGCTACGCCGCTGCAGTGCGCCACAACGCTCCTCCCCGTCCACGCCAAAACGCCGCCCCGTCGCACTTCCGTCGCCGGACGCCACCGCCGCCCCCCCCCCCCCCCCCCCGACGTCCTACCGTTCCCAAGCGGGCCAGCGCAGTGCACCGAGGAAAACGGATGTTTGGCGTGCACCTGACAACCGACCGCTCTGCTACCACTGCGGCGAGGCCAGGCACACATACCGCCGTTGCCAGTACCGACAAATGAGACTGCGTGGCTTCGCCGTCAATGCACCGCGTCCGCAGCCAGGAGATCGGCCACGTGACATCGCCGACTACCTGGCAGGAACTCAATGGACACCACGAAGTCCTTCCCGTTCGCCGTCGCCCAGCCGCCGCATGTCACCGCACCTCCGGCAGTACTCTGGCCCAACGCGGGGCCGGTCTCCTAGCCCGTATCCGGGAAACTAAGGGCAGCAACCGATGGAGGTGCGGTTGCTGTGCGACGAACTACCGAAGATCCTCCGACGACGACGCCGCCGCGACGGAGATTTTTGAACACAACACCAACCAGGCAAAGCCCTGAAGGCAAAAGCTCACTTACCGAAGGTGGCCGGACGACGCAACATGGAAGCAGCGGAACAAGCCGACGCAGCCGTGACCCAACGCCACGCCCAAACTGTGATGCGAGACGGCGAACTAGCGACCTCGACGTTCTTATCGACGGCCAGAGTGTGACTGCTCTCGTCGATACTGGAGCCGACTGTTCTGTCATCAGTGGGTCGTTCGCCGCAAAGTTAAAGAAAGTTAAGACAGCTTGGAAAGTCCCTGAAATCCGCACAGCCGGAGGTCATCTCGTAACGCCTGCAGGAATCTGCACAGCGAGAGTCACCATTAACGGCCGTATTTATCCTACAGACTTCGTAGTCCTACAGCGTTGCTCGAGAGATGTCATCCTTGGCATGGACTTCTTATGCCTCCATGGTGCTGTCATCAACCTAAAAACAAGGTCGATAACGTTATCCACAGAAGAAGCACTACCGCCGCGCACGCCGTCAGGACACCATGCCTTGAATGTGCTGGAAGAACAAGTCACCATTCCGCCTCGCTCAAGCGTCATTATTTCAGTCGGCGCTCCTAAATCACCTGACTTGGAAGGCGTCGTTGAAGGCAGTCAGCATCTGTTGGTCACCCGAAATATTTGCGTCGCAAGAGGAGTTGCAGAGCTGCGGGGAGGCAAAGCAACGGTTATGCTCACGAATTTCAGCAATGAGTACAAACATGTGAACAAAGGAATAACGGTCGCATACATCGAAGAAATTGTCGAAGCCACCAGTGCTTTCGCCCTCGCCGATTCTGCGGAACCTGCTCAGAGGAACCAAGACCCTCCCATAGATTTCGACGTCAGTCCAAGACTTCCGAACGATAAGCAAGAACAGCTCAAGGCCCTGCTTCTGCAATACGAAGATTGCTTTTCGTCGTCATCGAAAATTCGGCAGACCCCAATCACGAAACATCACATTATAACCGAAGAAAATGCCAGACCACTCCGTCAGAGTCCGTACAGGGTTTCGACGCGAGAACGTGAGGCCATGAAGAGACAAGTTGATGAAATTCTGCGAGATGACATCATCCAGCCGTCCAAGAGTCCATGGGCATCCCCCTTGGTGTTAGTGAAGAAAAAGGATGGAACCCTACGTTTTTGCGTCGATTATCGCAGCCTGAACGAAATCACAAGAAAGGAAGTGTATCCTCTCCCACAAATAGACGACGCACTTGATGGGCTTCATAACGCCAAGTACTTCTCGTCAATGGACCTCAAGACTGGCTATTGGCAAATCGAAGTCGACGAAAGAGACCGAGAGAAGACGGCGTTTATTACACCGGACGGCCTCTTCGAGTTTAAGGTGATGCCCTTCGGCCTTTGCTCAGCGCCTGCAACTTTTCAACGCGTTATGGATACAGTACTGGCAGGATTGAAGTGGCAGACTTGCCTTGTGTACTTGGACGACGTCGTCGTGTTTTCCTCGAGTTTCGACGAGCATCTTCGGCGCCTTGATGCTGTACTTCAAGCCATCAAGACGTCCGGACTCACACTGAAGCCAGAAAAGTGCAGATTTGCGTATGAGGAGCTCTTGTTTCTTGGGCACGTTATCAGCAAGTCTGCAGTTCGTCCCGATCCACGGAAAACAGCCGCCATCGCCGACTTCCCGCCGCCCACTGACAAGAAGGCCGTGCGCCGATTTCTGGGCCTGTGCGCCTACTATAGGCGGTTCGTGAAAAACTTCGCCCGCATAGCCAATCCTCTCACTAACCATACCAAGGACAACGTGGAATTCAAGTGGGAAACGCCACAGGAACACGCTTTCCAGGAGCTTAAACATCGCCTCCAGACGCCTCCGTTACTTGCCCATTTCGACGAATTCGCCGAGACAAAAATACATACTGACGCAAGCGGCGTAGGTCTTGGCGCCGTTCTTGTGCAGAGGGCTGACGGACTTGAAAGGGTTATTAGTTTCACCAGCCGATCGCTATCCAAAGCAGAAGCGAATTATTCCACAACAGAAAAGGAGTGCCTCGCCATCATCTGGGCTACGTCGAAATTTCGCCCCTACCTCTACGGCAGGCCCTTCAAAGTTGTGAGCGACCACCACGCCTTGTGTTGGCTAGCCACCTTGAAGGACCCTTCAGGTCGCCTCGAACGATGGAGCCTGAGACTTCAAGAATTTGACATTACTGTCATTTACAAGTCCGGCAAAAAACACTCCGACGCTGACTGTCTCTCTCGTGCGCCTGTCGACCAACCACTACCCGACGACCCGGATGACGACTACTTCTTGGGAACGATAACTACCGACGACTTCGCTGAACGACAGCGCGCCGACCCCGAACTTAAGGCCCTAATAGAATACCTCGAAGGCAGGACCGCCGAAGTCCCGAAGGTATTTAAGCACGCACTTGCGTCGTTCTTTCTACGAAACGGTCTTCTACAAAAGAAAAACTTTTCACCACTTCGAGCTAAGTACCTCCTTGTGGTGCCTTCAGCTCTGCGACCAGAACTCCTGCAGGCCCTGCACGACGATCCGATGGCAGGGCACCTCGGTGTTTCTCGCACGCTCGCGAGGGTACAAGAAAGGTACTACTGGCCACGGCTTACCACCGACGTCACTCGTTATGTGAGGACATGCCGGGACTGTCAGCGACGCAAGACACCGCCGACAAGGCCAGCGGGACTTCTGCAGCCAATTGATCCACCTTGCCGACCTTTCCAGCAGATTGGTATGGACCTACTGGGGCCGTTCCCGACGTCGGCTTTCGGAAACAAGTGGATCGTGGTAGCTACCGACTACCTCACCCGCTACGCCGAGACAAAAGCCCTGCCAAAAGGCAGTGCATCCGAAGTAGCTAAGTTCTTCGTCGAAAATATCGTCCTACGTCACGGCGCCCTGGAGGTCCTTGTCACCGACAGAGGAACGACATTCACTGCCGACTTAACTCAAGCGATCTTGGTATACAGCCAAACAAACCACCGCCGGACGACAGCGTACCACCCACAGACCAACGGCCTCACCGAGCGGCTTAACATGACGATCGCCGACATGCTGTCAATTTACGTCGATCTCGAACACAACACGTGGAACGCCATTCTTCCGTATGTGACCTTCGCATACAACACGGCGGTGCAGGAGACGACGCAGATATCTCCATACAAATTGGTCTACGGAAGGAGCCCGGCAACGACGCTCGATGCCATGTTACCCAACGTCACCGACGAAGAAAACCTCGATGTGAGCGAGTACCTTCAACGCGCCGAAGAAGCCCGACAACTTGCGCGTCTCCGTATCACGAATCAACAGACGACCGACAGCCACCGTTACAACTTTCGACGACGCTTCGTGGAATACCAGCCCGGTGAACGTGTTTGGGTGTGGATGCCGATACGCCGACGTGGACTAAGTGAAAAGCTTCTGCGACGGTACTTCGGACCGTACAAGGTGGTTCGACGTCTCGGCCCACTTGATTACGAGGTTGTCCCCGACGGCATCACGAACTCTCAGCGACGCTGATCGCGACCTGAAGTCGTCCATGTCACGCGCCTCAAGCCGTTTCATGCACGTTAACAAACTGAAACAGTGTTTTTTGTAATATTGTTGTATTGTAATTTATTTATTGTACCTTCATCTTTAGTTAAAGCATCGGGACGATGCCTTTTTTTCAGAGGGGGGCAATGCCACGTTCAATTTCCCAAGTTTTTGTTATCGTTCTGAAACACCACACGATTCTCGGCGCAAACCGCGCCTGCAGGTTTTGAGAAGGTTCCGGACTGTAGTAGATCATTTCGATAAGATCATGCCCACTGTGCGAACGGTACAGATTGTTCTGGAACCTACGCCACCGCCAGCGATAACGCTAGAACATTCGACGGCAAGAGTATAAATGCCGACGCGCTTCGCCGCTCTTCAGTTGTTGATCGAAGGCCAACGCTGCGTTCGCCGCTATCAGTCCGAGACTCCTATTTGTGCAAGACTGCTGCTGTAATTAGACTTTCCCTTTACCGGGCACAGGTTCGCCCAAATAAACAGTTAAATCCCAACACGAAGTTTCCTGTCTTCGGCCACGTCACGACCCCGTGACAATATCAAATACGTGAAGCTGACTGTTAGGCTGAACTGACACCCACGCAGTGCATTTCCCGAAGCAGTTTCAGCACTAGCGCAGTTCTGTGCTGGAACACTTGTGTGCGCGCTGACTTTCCACCTTGAAGCTATTTTATTTATTAACATTTTGTGGCTTGATAAGCACTGAGTTCTTTGATGAGTATTGCGGATTTTCTTTGCTTCCATGAAAGCTCGCGATGAAGGTTGCATATACGCGTAGGTCTTTGACCTCAATTCCCACTAAAACTTTCATAACACTCGGTTTCGCTCGTAAAAGTGTCTTCAGCAACGCTGCACCAAACTACAACGGATCAGAGCACGCAGACAGGCGAAATGTTGGCCTGAGCAGCGCGCGTGCCTAATTAGGCGTAACGACGCTGATCAGCCCTGATCGCAACACGCCCTCGGGACTCAATGCGTGAGTAATCATTCAAGGAATTTTCCATGGTATCTGCGCGCTCAAGTTTATTTCAGCTCATTCATGGCTTTTCTTTCCGATCTCGATTTGTAAGAGTGCAATGACTCACGCAGGCGCATTGATCATCTTCGGGTGACCTCTAGTAATGATTCTAACATGAATCGTTAATTAATTATTAATAATTCTGACAGGACCTGCAAGATGGTGCTGGTGGAAGATTTCTTCTGTGCTTTGTTGAACAATAAAAAGTTCGCGGCGTGCGCATTAACTAAAAGCCGAATGATCCTGTCTTTCATTCCCCATTAGCACCCATTGGCATGTTCCAGTAAAAAACGTTAGCAGAAGTAGAAGTGTTAAAAGCCGACTTCTGCTGTCTCTCATTCCCAGTTGCAGCCATTGTTTACCTCCAAGGTAGTACCTGGTGAGATTTCTCCTGTGCGTGATTAAACAACAAAAAACTTTTGTTTAAAATGCCGTTGATTGATGAAATAAACCAACGAAAGACGCCAGATGTTTTCTAAAAGGAATACGAAAAGAAGCCAGATGTTTCTAAAGCAAAACAAAAAGAAGACGCCAGATGCTTAACGAAAGACCCCAGGTGTTTTCTAAAGCAATGGTTTTATCAAAACCATATCGATACAGGTTTGTAGTTGCCGATGCTCGTTGCCGTCGGTGTGTGCTCGTATGGTACATTGAGCACTATCTGACAGGAAAAGGTTGCTACGTCATACTCGCTGGGCGTAACCGCCTTAGTTTTAGAAAGGTTTAGCGAGCGTTGGGCCGCAGTGCCATGAATACAGTGAACTAGTATATACCATGAACTCGAGGTGCTTAAAGGTGGGAAGTAGATTCGAAGCGCAAGCCGCAAGAACATGCGCGTGTGCCAACTCTCGTTTAGTCCATGGAATGTCCGCTGGATGGCGGTGCTTCTATATGGGGAATATATGATGAAAAGATGCGAGATGGTGGTACTTGGAGTGTTGAATAGATGGACGAACGTACACAGACAGATGCAAGGATAGACGCATGAAGGGACGGAAGGGCGGATGTATGGACGAATGCAGGCACGGACGCACGCACAGACGCACGCACAAACGGGTGGATGGACGCATGGACGGTCACACAGACGGACGCATGGACGGACGGAAGCAAGCACGAATGAACGGACGAATGCTTCACCCCACTCTCCATCATTCACTCCGTGGATATGCTGCCATTCTTTTTTTTTTGAGACACTGAGCAATGGCATCACTGTTAAGGGTCAGTGATACTACAACGTTGACTTGTTACGTTTACAAGGGAATGGTGGAGAGAACGCTGTTCCCTCTTTACGTTCCATGATGTAAGGTTGTGACGTTATAAGCAGGCCGCACCTCGCTGCGCTTTCCGAGCCAGTTGTTCGTTGTTAATGCGGCTCTGTAGGTTGACATCTGAGGCAGCGTTCCCTGAGATATTACGGAACTTTCTATTTGCGCACCTGAAGCGCTGCGTCACTGCTGTCGTCTGAAAATTTATCGGCATGTGAAGTGTCATGTGTTTTGCCTCTTGTAACAGAGCAAACCCAGTGTTGTAGTTAGCGATACCTGGGGTATGTCCGGTGCTGCTGAAAAAAAAAATGCGCTGCTAGCGTTTCAGTTATCTGTGTTATCGAGTATAGGAATGAACGAGTATAGGAATGAAAAGTTCGTATATTAAAAAAATGTACACCTTCTTTCGCCTAAGCAGCATTGCACACTATATTTCATTTGAAAGAACAGCATGTCATGTTAGCTTAATGGCACGTTTCTCTCTTTCATATGTAGCAGGAAGGCGTTGATTACACATTAAAGAAACTTGTAATGGGAGCTCATGTCTTGTTAGGAAAATAAACGATGTACGAGCTTTCGTCCCTGCGTTAGAGGAATGTTTACAAAACTGATTAGGACAGTAAGCACGACAGCAAGAGGACACGCTCATAAGAAACGCCGTTCTATCTCTGCGTCTTGACGCCTAACTATTTATACTATCCGTTTCTACAACCAGAAGTAATCATCAATCATTCTAAGCTTCCTGTAATCCACAGCTCCGCTGTTCATTAAATGCTACCATATCGTCGGTTTTTCAGTGTCTCCCTTAAGCGAAATTTTACATATACAGTCTACGCACTTCATTTTACAATGTTACTTTTTCAGACTACGTCCCCGTTAACTGCTTGCAAAGACTGGAGTAAAAATAACGTCACGTGCCCGTGAGAATAACGAGCAGAAAAGTTACAAAAGCTAAGTTGAGATTATTGTAAGCGCTTAAAGCGAGGATCTTGATATGCCAAAGAAAGACCAGGCATAGCTGATGAACTTGGAGCTTAAGAAGTACTAATGATCTTGATTCGTACGGTAATTTTGAGCAAGTCGTTTTCGCGCGCTGCTGGTGCTCCTAATAAGCGCTTTAGTTCGAGTACCCAAGCACTCAATTTAGGAGCACCAAAAAAAGTTCAACACTAATTATAGCATCCTAAGTACACTGCTCCTTTTCTGACATTTAAATTATGCAAAAGTGTTCTTCCTGACTGGGTTCAAAGTTTGTTCTGTATAGAATACCGCCATACATAGAAAAACACCAAGACATGACCTTCATGAAATAAATATCGGAGGAAGTGTTGCCAGAGTTCATTACTGAAAGAAGAATAAACTAGTTTCTTTTGACTCTCGTGTAAGGCACGTTTCACTTTCGGCCGACTTAAGGTCTATGAAGGTTTCTTTCGGCGTGAAATTCTGAATTAATCATGAAGAACAGCAATCCAATATATATGTATATCCATCCTATATATATATAACATCCAATCCAATATATATATATATATATATATATATATATATATATATATATATATATATATATATATATATATATATATGTGTGTGTGTGTGTGTGTGTGTGTGTGTGTGTGTGTGTGTGTGTGTGTGTGTGTGTGTGTGTTTAGTGCAGTAATCAGTGCGCATCCACAGATGAGGGCAGAAAGGAAACATTTGCCCGGGAAAGAGAGGCTTAGCACAAGCTACGCAGACTTTGTACACTGTTGGAAGGTAACCATAAATACACAAGCACTAAACATTGGAAGCACTGTCCCAGCTTTTCACAAGAAATAGAATTATTTTTCCTCCTCTGTGCAACAAGTGCCATGTGGTGTTCGGAATACTTGGGAGAATCCTTTCAAAAAATAAGAAAAAAAAACGATACTGCTAAATTGTGAGCCCTGCCTTTTTAACAGTTCACAACAAGCACACAAAAGAGTACCTAGAATAGGCGTTATTGGGGGATTCAGCGGAAAGTCATTTTAAATAGGCAATATTAGTTGAAGGTGTAACGTGCCATGAATGTTTCACAGCTGATGGTTATGCCCATTTACAACGATCATGTCAGGGAACGTTTGGTCTTTTACCCACTATTTTAACAGGCCATCACATTATTTCGGGGAGCAGCCGAAAGACACTCCTTAGACGGAAACGATAAGCTTTCCTTTCGGTGAACATCATGAACAATGAAGTACTTACGCTTGCAACAGAGTGTGCTAAAGATCAATTTCGTGGGAGACTTTCTACGTTGTACGACTCATTCAAAAGTTTTACTTTTTTCTTTGTCCAGGTTGCATATATTGAATACGCTCTGGCCTCATTTTCGTAGGAACTACTTTTGGAAGTTGGCCCGAACAGTGCCGTTTAGTAGCATGTAAACTGAAGTTCTCTTGCAGATAAATGTCCAGCTGGAGAAGCTTGAGAATCGTATATGCAGGAAAAATGAGAGACAAAATTTGCTGTCAGGCATAACGTTTATTATTTATTTAAACAAAAAACCACACCACTTGCGTAGTTTCCTACATGTTACTCTACATATCTTCTGCCCTGCAAACAAAGAAATAAAAAGTGAGTAAATCGTAACATACTGCAATCCTGGTTTTTGCGCGTCTGTAATGATTATACGAGCGGAGGTGAAGTAGCACATCACACATACTGAGTAAACTAATTTATATTTGACAGGGTTCATAATGACCAGCATTTGTACAGCCCGAATGTACGTTCTACACCTCAAAGCACCTGTTGTTTTTTGAACGACACATTCATTTCACTGCCCGAAATGCGCTTAGTTACCGTACAACGATACGAATATGCATTTCACAGTGAAAGCAGTTATGAGATCAAAACTCGGGTCACGCGCGGCACCGTAGTTGTCCGCCGCCAGTGCCACCACTGCCGCCGGAGTCCGCAACCGCTATCGAGAAATCAGAAAAAAAAAGATAATTTATTACAAAGGACACAGTAGGGTTGAACCCGGGTTCATAAAGTGCCAGCCGAGTATTCTACCACTGAGCCAGACCAGTGCTTGGGACTTGTACCCAAACTTCTCGAGAAAGGAATCGCGTTATTATGAGCAACCAAGCGTTCTAGAACATCAAGAGAACAACGAGGTGTCACACAAGGCGAACAGCGTAACGAGTGGGTCATTCAATTCACCAACCAATTACAAAAGCTTGTTCTTGATCCCCTCTAAACAATGGCGCATATCTACTTCAGGCATAATTCCTCGCCGTCGTGAGCCACTGCATGAACAATAGGCACAATATTTCAAGAAGAAGACATCCAGGAAAGAAGTAGGGGAGCGTCCATAAACTAGGTAAAATGGCGAGTAGCCGGTTGTTCGCTGAATAGCCGTATTGTAGGCGAAAGTGACGAATGGTAGAACAACGTCCCAGTTTTTGTGGTCTGGTTGAATATAGGCGGCGATCATGTCAGCAAGAGTGTGGTGAAATCGCTCAGTGAGGCCGTTAGTCTGGGGATGATAACTAGAGACAGTCTTGTGAGTTGTGCCGGAGGCCTGAAGAAGTTCGTTCACTAGTTGTGAAAGAAAGGCCCTTCCACGGTCACTGAGCAACACACGTGGAGCACCATGACGCAGTATAATGACTCGGAGGATGAAATCGGCAATCTCAGAAGCTGAACCAGTAGTAACGGATGCCGTCTCGGCGTAACGCGTCAAATGGTCAATGGCTGTTACTATCCACCGGTTTCCAGCAGCACTGACTGGGAGGGGGCCATAAAGATCGACGCCTACAACTTCGAATGGTGTGGCTGGGCACGGAAGAGGCTGTAGTGTACCGGCGGGAGCAGATGTTGGTAGTTTTCTACATTGGCAGGTAGTGCAGGACCCGACGTACCGAGCTACACTAGTGGTAATGCCTGGCCAATAAAACCGACTTCGAAGGCGATCGTAAGTTTTATGGTAACCAAGGTGACCAGCAGTCGGATGGTCAGGAAGTGCCCTGAGGACTTCGGACCGAAGCGATCGGGGTAGAACGGGAACCCAGCGCTGACAGTCAGGATGGTAAATCTTGCGGTACAGCACCGAGTTTTCCAGCCTAAATTGCGAGAGTTGGCGACGGAGCCTTGCATTAGGTGGACGGGAACTGCCAGTGATGTAGTCTATAATACGCCGACAGTATGGGTCAGCCAACTGTCGAGAAGGAAAATCGTGCGGGTCGTCCGAAGGCAGCTGGTCCATAGAGGCGAGAGAGGAAACCGCCGTAGACGTGGACTCCGAGGGCATGTTGTGCAAATTGATGGCGGAAACCCCGAGTGGAGTCGCTGGTAGTGGGCAGCGAGAAAGAGCATCGGCGTCACTATGCTTCCTGCCACACTTGTACACGATCTCAAAATCATATTCTTGGAGGCGTAGAATCCAGCGTCCGAGGCGTCCCGACAAGTTCTTGAGTGTGGAAAGCCAACATAAAGCGTGGTGGTCGGTCACAATGGTGAAATGGCGGCCATGCAGATATGGACGAAATTTCTGTACTGACCAAACGATGGCGAGGCACTCCTGCTCGGTGATTGTGTAGTTCCTCTCGGCTGCGGAGAGGACGCGGCTGGCGTATGCAACGACTCGCTCTCGCGAAGAGTTGTCGCGTTGCAGGAGCACGGCTCCTAAACCGCGGCCGCTAGCGTGTGCGGGAACGATGGTAGAGTACGAGAGACAATGGGCTGCAGGTTGCCCATGTGGGTCATGGACGTGAGCTCTTTCCTGATGACATCCCGCAATGACGATGAAGAGGACTGAACGGGACACACTGAAGGTAGTGTGAATCCCATTGATTCCAATTCCTCACGTATAATCGCCCTTATCGTGTCTCGCAGGTTTGGATCAGTCGTAATACGGGCCGCGTCACTGTCTGATTGTAGGCGCATAGACTCAAGTTCTTCGAGGCGCTGTCAAGTTGTCGCAACGTCAGCAACGGTAGCCGGGTTCTGGATCGCAAGGGCATTGAATGCGACGGGTGCAATCCCCTTAAGAAGCTGGCGCACCTTGTCTGATTCTGTCATTGGTGTGTCAACCCGGCGGCAAAGTGAAAAAACATCCTCGATGTAGGATGTGTACGACTTCCCGATGTGCTGTTTCCGAGTCGCGAGAGCTTTCTTTGCGAGAGCCGAACGAACAGCCGGTGCGCCAAAGACATGGCGAAGCTGATCTTTGAAGGCTGACCAGTCGGGGATGTCGATGAAGTGGTTGAGGAACCACGTCTTCGCGACACCCGTGAGGTAGAATGACACGTGAGCGAGTTTGTAGGTGTTATCCCACCTGTTAGCAGCGCCGACACGTTCGAAATCGTCCAGCCATTCTTCCACATCTTCTCCGCGCATACCAGTGAAGGGATGGGGCTCACGCTGGAGGCTGTTGATGACGTGAGAAGGCGCGGCACGCGGTGGTTGAGTGGGAATGGCTTCAGCACCGGCCTCATCTTGGTGCGACATATTTCCGGACACCTGGCCCAAGCTGCGACCTGAACGTAGCTTCAGGGGGTAGAGTGGTCGAGAGAATGGCGGGGGATCTAACAGCACTCTCCACCACGTATGAAGTCTTGGTTTGGATTACCTTTTATTAGGCCCGAGGAACCGGCAGCCGGCAGCTACGATGAATGAGCCAAGATGATGATGCTACGCGACAACGATGAGGATGCATGAGCCACACATGATAATGATGATAATGTACCGGTGAAGAGGATGTGTATACTAAATGCCCACAATATATATATATATATATATATATATATATATATATATATATATATATATATATATATATATATATATATATATATATGTGTGTGTGTGTGTGTGTGTGTGTGTGTGTTTAGTGCAATAATCAGTGCGCATCCACAGATGAGGGCAGAAAGGAAACATTTGCCCGGGAAAGAGAGGCTTAGCACAAGCTACGCAGACTTTGTACACTGTTGAAAGGTAACCATAAATACACAAGCACTAAACATTGGAAGCACTGTCCCAGCTTTTCACAAGAAATAGTATTTTTCCTCCTCTGTGCAACAAGTGCTATGTGGTGTTCGGGAGAATCCTTCCAAACACTAAGAAGAAAAAAAAACGATACTGCTAAATTGTGAGCCCTGCCTTTTTAACAGTTCACAACAAGCACACAAAAGAGTACCTAGAATAGGCGTTATTGGGAGATTCAGCGGAAAGTCATTTTAAATAGGCAATATTAGTTGAAGGTGTAAGTTGCCATGACTGTTTCACAGCTGATGGTCATGCCCATTTACAACGATCATGCCAGGGAAGGTTTGGTGTTCTGACCACTATATTAACAGGCCATCACATTATTTCGGGGAGCAGCCGAAAGACACTCCTTAGACGGAAACGATAAGCTTCCCTTTGGGTGAACATCATGAACAATGAAGTACTTACGCTTGCAACAGAGTATGCTAAAGATCGATTTCGTGGGAGACTTTCTACATTGTACGACTCATTCAAAAGCTTTAATTTTTTTTTTGTCCAGGATGCATATATTGAATACGCTCTGGCCTCATTTTCGTAGCAACTACTTTTGGAAGTTGGCCCGAACAGTGCCGTTTAGTAGCATGTAAACGCAAGTTCTCTTGCAGGTAAATGTCCAGCTGGAGAAGCTTGAGAATCGTATATGCAGAAAAAATGAGAGACAAAATTTGCTGTCAGACATAACATTTAATATTTATTTTAAAAAAAACCACACCACTTGCGTAGTTTCGTACATATTACTCTACTTATCTTCTGCCCTGCAAACAAAGAAATAAAAAGTGAGTAAATCGTACGAGCGGAGGTGAAGTAGCACAACACGCATACTGAGTAAACTAATTTATATTTGACAGGGTTCATAATGACCAGCAACTGCACAGCCCGAATGTAGGTTCTAAACGTCAAAGCGCCTGTTGTTTTTTGAAGGACACATTCATTTCACTGCCCGAAAGGCGCTAGTTACCGTACAACGTTACGAATATACATTTCACAGTGAAAGCAGTTATGAGATCAAAACTCGGGTCACGCGCGGCAACGTAGTTGTCCGCCGCCAGCGCCACCACTGCCGCCGGAGTCCGTAACCGCTATCGGGGAAATCAGAAAAAAAAAGAAAACCTAATACCAAGAACACAGTGAGGCTTGAGCCCGGGTTCACTGCGTGCCGGCCCAGTATTCTACCACTGAGCGAGACCGGTGCTTGGGACTTGTACGCAAACTTGCCTAAGGCAGACTTGATGTCAGAAGAAGAATCGCGTTACTATGAGAATCAAAGCGTTTTAAAACAGCAAGAGAACAAAGAGGTGTCACACAATGTGAATAGCGTAACAAGTTGGTCGTTCAATGTACCAACCCATTACAAAAGCTCTTTCTTGATCACTTATCAACGGTGGCGCATACCCACTTCAGGCGTAATTTTTCATCGTTGTAAGTCACTGCATGAACAATGGACACATTATTTCTTGCAAGTGTTCAGTGGATACAATGCCACTCGGAAGAACGACTACAAATGTCATAGTGAATTCTGGTCTACTACCCATAAATTATTATTATTAATGCCCTAGTGGGCATCAAGCAAGTGTGCTTGCAGCAGTTGCCGAATGAGTGTTTAGAAAGGGCTCTGAAAACACGTTGTTCTAGATTTCGCTGTGACTGTGCTGCGCCTTCCACGCAGGCCTTGCGTTTTCGTGTAATGACTGAATCAGGAACCTAACTCGCTTGCCCAATCCCCAAACGGTCACCAAATGCTTCCAAAGCACTTCACCAAAGTATAAGCCCTATTTACTGCGCATTAGGGGCAAGACGAGTTTTTCAGTGATATAGACAAGCTAGATTAAAAGACAAGGTAATGACACAAGCACCCCCCCCCCCTCCTCAAAAAAAGTCGCAGCCCTCAGAACGATATTTCCTGTACGATCGCGATTTCGAAGCAGTGGTGTTCTGAATTCCTGCTCGCCCGTCTGTATTGGGCGAATGAAGTAGATTGGCAGTGAACAAGAGAGCGAGATGCGGGAACACAATACCTTGAATGTCCCAGCGTGCCTGAATCAATAAAAAGCTGCTCGTTTGATGCTGCGTGGGCAAGTATGAAGGCTGCTTAGAAGCAGTAAGCTTAGGCGCCGGCCTTTTCCTTTGATCTTTTTTCGCTCAAGTTCAAAGAAACATTCGCGGTGAGGTCACCTTTCACGCTCCCCTTTTACTGAATTACTTTATTATTTGCTTGCATATACAGGCGTGTTGTCGATAGTTTGATAACGTACGCACTCGGGCTAGTCGATTGTCTGTGTTTAATGCATGCCTCCTGAGGGGTTAAAGACGTGAAAACATGGAAAGCGACCCCGCAGGGGCGCCTGCGCAAGTAGGCGTTTGGTGTGTAGCGACACCACGGACCCGATCTAACGGGGGAGTTTTGACTCCCTCCCACGCCTAGCCGTGCGTGGCTTTGCCGTGTCCGGGGAAAAGGGGATCCTGGGGGTTGAGCCGACGCTGGGTGATTGGACCTTTAAGGCCCCCCGGCAGAGGCAACACACCCCTTTGGCCCCGGCTTCACGTAGACGGCACCTCTGGGCTGACCCACCCAGGGGAAATAGGCAGTCGCCTTTTCCTATCTCTCTCTCCCTATATCTTCGTCTTTTGTTCTCACTTTACATCTTTCCTGTCTTCTCCTCACTTCATTTTACTTCCCATTTTTCCTGGCGGCAAGGGTTAACCTTGTGTGGCTATCCAAACTAGGGTAAACCATATTGGGTTATAGTAACTGCGTACTGCTGGCGTTGCGCAGACATGCCCACATGCTCTGCCACGTCCCCTTGTTGGACTCCGTGGTGGGTGGTAGGCGCCGTTACCGAAAAATACACGTTTTCCCATGGGATCCTCGGCCCCCTCTCTAAATGATCGTGCCTCGAAAAGGGTACGCACCGACGCAACTTCACTACTTTGGTCGAAAAACAGAGAAACTTTCCCAAAATACCATGTCCTCCACTGCGAACAATCTACAAAAGCTAGAGCAATCTCACCCTTTCTTGTGCCCAAGTGCTTGAGAGAGACCATTGGAACCGGTTATAAGGCCACGAAGATGGCAAGTGGAGATCTGCTTCTCGAATTAAAAGACAAGGAACAGTACAATAAACTCTCGCACCTCGTAGCCTTTGGTAACATCCCCGTCTCTGTGAGTGCACACCGTACAATGAATACAGTGAAGGGCGTGGTATCGGACGAAGATTTGATGACACTGAGTGAAGAAGAGCTTCTTGATGGATGGAAGGACCAAGGTGTAATACATGTCCAGCGCATCATAATCCGACGCAACAATAACGAAATAGCAACAAAGCACTTAATACTCACCTTCAACTCAACCACTTTACCTGAGACTCTCGAAACTGGCTATATAAAACTCCATGTCCGACCCTTTATTCCTAACCCGAGGCGTTGTTTCAAATGCCAGCGATTTGGTCATGCATCCCAGAGCTGCCGAGGGCAGCTGATCTGTGCTAAGTGTGGCACAACCGGCCACAGTGCTGATGAATGTAGTCATGATGAGGTCCTCTGTGCTAACTGCGAAGGTAGTCACCCCGCATACTCCAGAGCGTGCCCAGCCTGGAAAAAGAAAAAGAAATAATAACTATAAAAGTAAAGGAAAATATCACATTCAGGGAAGCAAGACAACGGGTCTCACTAACATTGGCACTGAAAACTCCTTTCGCCGAAGTGGTGCAACGAGGGGCGGCACCACAAAGGCCCTTGGCATTTGCCCGGACCTCGCCTAGCGTGCCGAGGCCAATGCCACAAGCCCCTACGGCGGGAGCAGCTAGCGCTGCCCTGCCCAAATTCAGCCTGTCCACACCAGCGACCTCGACAAGCTCCGGCGGCAGTCAGGGCAATCGCGAGGCCAAGGGGGCTCCATCGACCCCCAGCTCGGTAGGGACAAAGACTTCGTCGACCGAGGCGAAGTCTAAGCGACGCACAGATCGCTCTTTAGAGCGGGTGTCCAGTGCCTCGCAAGAGGCTATGGACACCAGTTCAAGCCAAACGGCGCAGGAAGCGCCGAAGGAGCGGCGAGCTTCGCTCGACCGCCCCAAAAAGGACAGAACGCCGATTACAGAGCCTGACAAAGGCCCTGTAAAATGAGATAATCCCTGTCTTCTTTGCACACAGCACTTTTCCCTTCTTTTTTTTCCACTATGGACAACATCATACAGTGGAACGTAAGGGGAATACTTAGAAATTTAGATGACGTCCAAGAACTTCTGTGTAAGTTTTTTGCGAAAGTGCTATGTGTGCAAGAAACGCACTTAACTCCTAAGCACAAGGACTTCCTACGACAATATATTATTTTCCGAAAAGACCGGGAGGATCCTGTCGTACCATCTGGCGGTGTAGCCATTATAGTCGATCGTAGTATAGCATGTCAGCATTTGAAGCTCCAAACGGCCCTGGAGGCAGTGGCCATTCGAGCTGTACTTTTTAACAAACTCATTACCATATGTTCTGTGTACATACCACCGCATCAACAGCTACACGGACATGATCTGGAATCATTAATAGATGAACTCCCAGAGCCATTTCTGGTTCTAGGTGATTTTAATGCACACAATGTCCTGTGGGGCGATGCTCACTGTGATGCGCGAGGACGTCTCATTGAGCAGCTCCTTTTCTCTTCTAGGTTATGTCTTTTAAATATGAAGGAGCCTACGTATTTTAGCCTTGCAAACAACACATACTCCTCCATAGATCTTAGCATTTCATCACCGTCTCTTTTACCTGTTTTTAAGTGGAACATTTTTAAAAACCCTTATGGGAGTGATCACTTCCCAATCATCCTGAGTGCGCCGAACAAAGATCAACTACCCGCGCAGGTTCCTCGATGGAAGATTGATTCAGCTGATTGGGAAAGGTATAGAACTCTTACACACATGACATGGACTGAGCTGTCTGCCATGACCATAGATGACGCTGTCACGTATTTTACAGCTTTTATACTTGATGCTGCATCTAAATGTATTGCCAAAACGAGTGGCATGTGTTCTAAACGGCGAGTCCCATGGTGGAACGACGCATGCAGGAAAGCACGGACCACTCAGAACAAAGCATTGGCGTTGCTTCGCGATTCCCCTACAGCAGAAAACCTGGAAAATTTCAAGCGGGTCAAATCGCAGGCAAGGAGAACGCGCCGACAAGCTAGACGAGAAAGCTGGACAAAGTTTATATCGAGTATCAACTCGTACACAGACGAGGGAAAAGTGTGGAATAAGATAAAGAAAATTAAGGGCCAACAAACGTATTCTCTTCCACTAGTTAATAGCCTCGGGGAAAGCTTGGAGGATCAAGCCAACTTTCTTGGCACACATTTCGAACACATATCGAGCTCCTCACACTACTCCGAATCCTTCCAGAATTACAAGGCACGAATAGAAAAACAAAAGTTAGAAAGAAAACCCCCAAGAAATGAGGCATATAATGCACCATTCTGCTTAGCAGAACTGCGAACAGCACTCAGCTGCTGTAATACATCTACCCCAGGTTCTGACAACGTAATGTACGCGATGCTGAAGGAACTACCCTCCGAAACTAAAGAAACCCTCCTCTCTCTTTATAATCGCATATGGTTTTCGGGTGTGATCCCCTCCGCCTGGAAGGAGGCTGTTATAATTACAATTTTGAAGCAGGGAAAAGATCCCTCTATTGTATCAAGTTACAGACCTATAGCGTTAACAAGCTGCCTCTGCAAGCTATTTGAAAAAATGATTAATTGCCGCTTACTCCACTACTTAGAAACAAATAAATTGCTTGACCCATACCAATGTGGGTTTCGAGAGGGTAGATCCACCACCGACCATCTGGTGCGTATCGAGGCACAGATCCGAGACGCTTTCGTCCACAAACAATACTTCCTCTCTGTGTTTCTCGATATCGAGAAGGCCTACGACACAACTTGGCGTTTCGGCATATTAAGAGACTTGTCCCACTTTGGTGTGCGCGGAAGAATGTTTCATATAATCGAAAGTTACCTGTCAAACCGGACATTCCGTGTCCGTCTGGGCAGTGTGCTTTCCCAAACATTTGTCCAGGAAACAGGCGTGCCACAAGGTGGTGTGCTTAGTTGCACACTTTTATTATTAAAATGAATTCTTTGCACTTGTTCATTCCCCGCAATATGTTCTATTGTACATATGTCGACGACGTTCAGCTTGGCTTCAAGTCATGCAACTTGGCCATGTGTGAGCGACAGGTTCAGTTAGGTTTAAACAAGGTCTCCAAATGGGCAGAGGAAAACGGATTCCGACTGAACCCACTAAAGAGCACGTGTGTCTTGTTCTCCCGAAAGAGAGGCATGCACTCAGAACCTGACATTGAATTGAACGGTCAACGTTTGTCTGTCTATGTGGAGCATAAATTCTTAGGATTAATCTTGGACAACAAGTTGACCTTCGTACCGCACATCAAGTATCTAAAAACAAAATGTTTAAAAGCCATGAATGTTTTAAAAGTGTTGTCACGTACTACGTGGGGTAGTGACAGGCAATGTCTCATGAATCTGTATCGAAGCCTCATTCGCACCCGCTTAGATTATGGGGCCATTGTTTATCAGTCTGCAACACAAAGTGCTTTGAAGATGCTGGACCCTATGCACCATTTGGGCATCCGCCTTTCTACGGGTGCTTTTCGCACCAGCCCCGTAGAAAGCCTTTATGTTGAGTCGAATGAGTGGTCGCTTCATCTGCAGAGAACTTACATGTCCTTTGTTTATTTCCTTAAGGTGAAAGCAGATAAGAAGCACCCCTCATACTCCACTATTATTGATTTGTCGAGCTCTATTCTGTTTCAAAACAGGCCTTCGATGAGGCAGCCCTTCTCAGTTCGCCTGAAAAGTCTAGCTGAGGAAACTGGAGTCTCACTTGAACATAGTTTAATGGCTCCTGTAGCATATCTGCCACCGTGGCAGTGGCAGACTATAGACTGTGATGTGT
This sequence comes from Rhipicephalus microplus, assembly GCF_013339725.1. Taxonomy (NCBI): domain Eukaryota; kingdom Metazoa; phylum Arthropoda; class Arachnida; order Ixodida; family Ixodidae; genus Rhipicephalus; species Rhipicephalus microplus. The sequence continues at coordinate 107,126,445 of NC_051168.1, read as the reverse complement.
CCTTTCTTGAAGTTACAAAACATGCGCCTATTGCCCATATCCGAACATACTTCCTGGAACTTCAACACAAATACACACGTCCCGAGTTCTTTACAGATGCCTCCAAGTCTAACTCCTCTGTGTCCTACGCTGCTCTCGGCCCATTCTTTTCGGATGCTGGCCCTCTACATCCAGACACAAGTATCTTCACAGCGGAAGCCTACGCGATACTTGTGGCGGCTAAATACATCAAGCAATTACAAATACAAAAAGCAGTAATTTATACAGACTCCCTCAGTGTAGTAACGGCTCTGCACGCTCTTAAAAAACACAAAAGCCCAGTCCTTGTCTCACTTTACTCCATTTTATGCACACTACACACACTCAAACAACATGTTGTAGTGTGCTGGGTGCCAGGGCACCGTGAGATTCAAGGCAACGTGAGGGCGGACCAGCTCGCTGCATCCGTCCACAAAAGCACTGCCCCTACACCCATATCAATCCCGGCCATTGATCTTAAGCCATCTCTCAAACGAAACCTCAGAGTATACTGGCAGAGCAAGTGGGATACACACACACAAAACAAACTACACGTTATTAAGCCACACCTTGGTCATTGGCTGCCTGTATCGAAATCGCGTCATACACAGGTAATACTAACGAGACTCAGGATAGGACACACATACACGACACACACACACCTTTTGTCCGTTGGCGATCCACCATTGTGTAACAGATGTGGTGAAGTATTGACAGTCCTTCACATTTTAATTGAGTGCAAACAATTGGACACTGTAAGAAAACAACACTTTCCATTACCCTACCGACAACATATACCTTTGCACCCTGCAATGTTGGTCGGTAGGGAACCGCTTTTTAGTCACAAATCATTGTTAGCGTTTTTTAAAGAAATTCATAGTTTTCACATCATATACCCGGGCATCCCGTAGCATGACCTCTCCAGAGAGGTTTTTGCTGCGGTGGTTACACAAGAAAGCACTTGCCTCACGGCCCTTGGACGCAAGGGTATGAACGTGTGAGGCACTTGTGCTAATGCCATACATATCCACCATCGTCTTTTATTATCACCAACTTTTGTCATCTATTCACACCGCACACACCTTTCACGACATGGTCATGATTTTATTGTATGTTTTTACCCGCCTTACCGCGAGGAATTTTATGACCCTTATACAGCCGCTTATCACAATCATTGTCCATGTTTTTAGTAAGATGAACTGGCGCTCTTTGGCCATGAAATGGCCCTTGCGCCATAAAACATCAAACATCTTCATCATCATCAACATGCAAAGCGAGGATGGTGGAGGACCATCCTTTGCTCTTTTCCTATTAAGTGCGGAACATTCCAGCACCCAGTAATCCGTATGCGGCTGTCAGGTCATGTGGCTTGGCGGAACACTCGCAAAGACACGCGGCTAGCATATACATCTGTAGCCCATTAAGCAAGTGCTCGCGCCAGAGATGTCTTCTTGCTGTTGGCCTTCGAACACCTCGGTTAGGATATTAAGTACAGATCATATTAGGGGTCCGGGTGGTCGTACGCTGTCGTAAGCTGTTGTCGCTTGGTGAAACGCAGGCAAAAAAAGTATAAGAATTGAAAAAAAGGGAAAGCAAGCTGGAAATAGGAAGATAGGAAAAGAGAGGGAGGCATTGGAAGCAAGGTAGAAACAAATAGATGTAAAGTGGAAAAAAATTGGCAAATCCCACATACGGTGAGTATGGGTAATATGCGAAGCGCGATTGAGGAAGATTGATATGTCACTTTAATATCAGCACAACGTTACGAGGTGGAGGTAAATGATGCCGTGCAAGATTTACGTGTCATGATTATCATGTGTGAACGTGTCGTTTACTTTTGTCATCTATTCACCTCAAGTGATACCAAATTTAGTATAAGTGGAGCAAGTGAAATGGTCCCGAGCACGCTATGAGCGTGGCATGTTGTCATGTTCTTACATATCACGCGTGTCGGGATTATCACGTTTGCATCAGCCATATATTTCGTCATCCATTGATGTGACATAACACCAAATTTGGTATATGTGAAGCTAGCAAAACGGCCGTGAGAGCATCATGGACGGCCCAATATACTCCAATGTAGCGTTGACGCGCGTGCACGCTGGGCACAGCGACGCTACGTGAGCAAAACGCGAGCACTCCTTATAGTCTGACGCCAAGTGCGACCGGCGCGACCGGCGTCCGTAGGCGCGGCCCGAAGGCAACCAGCGCGAAATGCGACATGCTGCATTTCGTGCCGATGCATTACCCAGACAACTCTGCGTTTAGTTCTTCTCGTGACGGAGAGACGCCGGACGCACAGAAATGCGCATGCGTCAAAGCAACGCAGAGCGGCGCATGCCTGCGAGCATATGGCAGGACCGGCGACTGGCGTGGCAACGCCGGTGTGACACGACGAAATGAACGCCGGAGAACACGCGCACCACACCACGTCGAAAAAACTCCCAAGCATTTCCCCGAGGGTGAACATGGTTAAGTGTGAATACACGGGGTGATGCAATGAGGGGTATTTATTAATTCGCACTAATATAATATTTAATCACACTATGGTGCCTTTATGGTGTAATGGTTCCTGGGAATCGCAATTTGATCACACGGGGGAGTTTACGTTAACTCACTGGCGAATGCCAACGGATTTCAACTTTACTCCCCCTCACGAGGACGCGGCGCGGCGTCTGTGTTGTTCATACGACCTTCGAGTGGCTCCTGCTTCCTACAATGATCTTCAAGTGAATTTTTCAAGTGAGCGTTCAGCTTTGTTTGTGTCGCATCAGTGAAAGTGCCAGGACTATTTTGATGCCAAAACCTGCTGCGTGAGTGGACTATTTTCACGTTTAGGAACGTTTTTTCCGGAGCCGGCCACCGCCTGGGCTAAGCCTAACGAGGTAAGCCCACGCCGGCGCGACGCCAGCCGCGTCGCCGTTCCCGGGTGCTCTTTTCGCTCTTCGCAGGGCTTATTTTCAGAAAAGAATGGAATATCAGGTAGTGGGGGAGGACATAACCCCCGAAGAGGTGACAGAAGACCGAGGTTGGCAGTCTGCAGGCGCCAGAAGAGCTGGCGCGCGCTCGGCAGGCGCTAATCTTAATGGTGCTACTCTCAACGAGGCGAAGTCGACAACGGCCGAGGCCCCACGAGGCCGCAACAGTGGCAATAACATCAAGGCTAGAATCATCCGCGCTGGCCGGATGCCCCAGCTCCCCAGGGAAGATACGAAGATCGTGATTCGGCCCCGCGGAGGCCTCAATATTGTCAAGACCGGCTGCACCGTGGTGGCTGATGCAATCCTGGCAGCCACAAGCATCTGCGCCGAAGATTTGCGGGGCGACACGCTATGCCCCAACGTGCAGCAGAATATTATGGTTGTCAGCACACCTAGAAGGGAAAATGCCAACCACTACGTCAAAGTTCGGCAGATCGTCGTTATGGGCCGAACATACGAGGTCAGTGCTTACGAGGCCGCCCCTCATTCCACGTGCAAGGGCGTGATCCGAGGTATTCCACTCGTAGACGGCCCGAATGATATTGACAACAAGATCGTAAATGAAAGAAATCCGCTCGCCCTGGCAGCCAAGCGCATAGGCAGCACCGGTACGGTAATCGTCGCCTTCGACGGTCATAGAGTCCCAAACTTTGTACGCTACGGCCCCACCCTTGTGCAATGTTCACTTTATCGCAAGAAAATAGACATTTGCTACGCTTGTGGTCGGCTCGGTCACCGTGCTGATGTGTGCCCCAGCCCAGGCGACATCGTATGTCGGGGCTGTGGGGCTTCAAATCCTGACGCACAACACAAGTGTACCCCAAAGTGCAGGCTGTGTGGTGGGCAACACCTCACGGCTGACAAGGACTGTAGGCAAAGATTCCAGATCCCGTATGTCGTGCGACGAAGGCGCTGGGAGAAGTCTCGCGCCACCGATCAAGGCCAAGCCACGGCACCACCATCACCCCCCACGGATGGGCAAGACTTCCAGCAGTCACGTGGTTCCGGGGGCCGTTCCAGGCGACGTTCTCGGTCCCATTCCAGGGGCCGTTCCCGGTCCAGGAGCCGCTCCCGGTCCCGAGGAGGAACCCGGCGCTACAAGTCTGGGAGCCGCTCCAGGTCTCGATCCAGGTCTATAACCTGGGCCGACACGGTCCGAGGAGGGCCAGCTGAGGTACTGTCGGGGTCACTCCCAGAGCATGCGGAGAGCGCGCGCGAGATTTCCCAGCTGAAACGCGAGAACGCAGCGATGAAGGAAACTATAAACAGGCTTATGTCCGAAATTGCTGAGATTAAGAACGCGAGAAACCCACCACCGCAACCCGCCGCTGCATGCGTCGCCGATACAATGCCCCTACCCATGGAGGTGCACAGCACTAAAGCCGGCGACAGCAGCAGTGAGGGTCAAAGTGCTCCCAAGAAGAGGGCCGTCGCCTACGAACAGGAAGGTGTAGCGATTCGAGTCAGGTCTGAGCTTCGAGACACGCTATCCGCGCTCAGTGAAAGCATCAATAAGCTCGGGGAGAATTTCGCCCAACTGCAGATCACCCTGGCCGCGCAAAACGACCGAGTATCCAGGGTAGAGTCGTTTCTCAAAAGCGTAGTGAAACCAGCTCTGACCTCAACCGCCGTCGTACAACCCCAGCCCGGCGCTACGGGCCCCATCGTCCACGCTATTCTTAGCCAATCTGAGGGCAGCACCAGCCCACAAAAGCACCAAGATGGCCAAGCCAAGTGAGACGTTTCTCATTTGGCAATGGAACTGCAGGGGCTTCCCTAGTAAAAAGGCGTCCTTGCAGCAGTACATTCGATGCTCTAGCGAAAAACCCCTCGTCATTCTGCTTCAGGAAACATTAACTCCAAACGTCACACTGACTGGTTACAAGCCCGTCTCGCGTTATTCTGATGGCCAGGGCGTCTGCACCTTGGTCAGTAACAAGCTCACACACATCTCTCACGACCTCAAAATGGCCACCAGCAGCGCCGAATATGTCATGACCGAGATTCTGCCGCGCAGCTCGGACCGAAGCAGCATCTTTTTTCTCAACGTGTACAGTAGCCCTAAGGACCGACGGCAGCGCTTCAGGGCCCTCATAAAGAAGGCCATCAACTTGGCAGGTCCCAACCCCCTGGTTGTGGCGGGCGATTTTAATGCTCCGCACCACACTTGGGGCTACCCGTACAATACCAGCAAGGGCGCGGAACTGTGGCAGAATGCGACGGACATGGACCTGACTCTAATCACCGACAAGGCCTTTCCAACTCGGTTGGGCACCTCATCCTGCAGAGACTCCACTCCCGACTTGACCTTCGTCAAGAATCTCCCCGATGTACAGTGGGCCAACTCAAACATTGACTTAGGTAGCGACCATTACGTCCTGGTGACGCAGTTCTTAGTGGTTTGAAAGAGGGCACGGGAGTTTTCTTGGACAAACTGGGACCAGTTTCGCAAAGTCCGCAACGACCGACCTCTACCTGCAACCAGGCCAAGCCTACAGGAGTGGATTAGCCAGCTCAGAGAGGACGTCATAAGTACCACGAAGAATATTAGTACTGACCTTCCGGTTGAAAAAATGGATAGCCGCCTTGCCCACCTGCTCGAGGCCAAGCAGTCACTTCTCGCCCGCTGGAAAGGCCAGCGCCTCAATTGCAGGTTGCGCAAGATCTCCGACCTAAACAAGACCATCGAGGAGCACTGTCGCGTCCTCTCCAAGCAGCAGTGGGACGAGGTGTGCAACTCGGTAGATGGCCAGATGCGTAATGGCAAGACATGGAACCTGCTCAAGCACCTGCTCAGCGAGACTAACACCAAAACTAACCAGCGGAACGTACTAGCGCGAGCCACGCACGAAGCCAAGCAGTCCTCTTCAGAAGAGGAGGTTTTGAAGCAGCTGGTGCAAAAGTACCTCCCTGGCGACTCGAACCCCGCAACAACAACGTATCCTGAGTACTCAGGACCAGCCAACACTGAACTGGACGCCGAGATATGCCACGAAGAGGTTCGGCAGGCGCTTTACGGGCTCAATGGAAGGTCTGCCGCGGGCCCTGACGGCATAACTAATAAGATCCTGCGCAACCTGGACGACCGGTCAATCGACTACCTCAACGAGGTCATCAACGAGGCATGGAAGAGCGGCGAGGTCCCCGACCCGTGGAAGGTCGCACGCACCGTGCTCATTCTTAAGCCGGGGAGGTCACCCAACTTGGACAACATGCGCCCCATTTCGCTCACATCCTGCGTGGGAAAGGTAGCCGAGCATGTGGTCCTCAATAGGTTGACTCGGTACCTGGAAGACAATGGGATCTACCCGTACACTATGATTGGTTTTCGGGCCAAGCTTTCGACGCAAGACGCTATGAAGCTGCTCAAGCACCAAGTCATCGACTGCAACACTCGAGACATGCGGGCCATTCTCGGCCTCGACTTAGAGAAAGCCTTCGACAATGTTACTCACTCTTTCGTGTTGCGGTCGATTGCTGAGCTCGGCCTTGGAGTCAGATTCTACAAATATATCAAATCGTTTTTGACCCGTAGGAGAGCCACCCTCAGTGTGGGAGACCTTGTCTCCGAGGAGATAGAGCTGGGATCGCGCGGCACGCCACAAGGGTCAGTGATATCGCCCACCCTGTTCAATCTTGTCATGATCGGGTTGTCCAAGAGGCTCTCATGTATCGAAGGCATTAACCACACAATTTACGCGGACGATATTACCATTTGGTGCACAGGTGGCAGCGACGGGCAAGTTGAGCGCTCCCTGCAGGAGGCCATAGACACCACGGAAGATTACCTCCGTCCCACAAGCCTGAGGTGTTCCCCAAGCAAGTCTGAGCTCCTCCTTTACCAACCCACTAGGCGAGGGCCCAAGCCCAAAAACTGGCAGCCGATCTCGAAGAGTGATATCAAGCTCTACACCGGAGATGGCAGCGTAATACCCAGAGTCGACTCCATTCGGGTCCTCGGCATGACCATCGAGTCCAATGGTTCCAACGGCAAGACTATACTCAAGCTCGCCGCCAAGACGGATAATGCGGTTCGGCTGGTTCGGCGGGTGGCCAACCGTTACCAAGGCCTCAAGGAAGACAACCTAATCCGCCTGGTCAATGCATTTGTGCTCTGCCACTTTTCATATGTCGCAGCCATGCACAATTGGCAGCGTGCCGAGCGTGACAAGATCAACGTCTTGCTCAGAAAGATTACCAAGCGGGCCCTCGGTATCCCGATCAGGACGCGCACCGAGCGCCTGCTCCAGCTCGGAGTACACAATACGTTGGAGGAGATTGCCGAAGCGCAGGAGCGGGCCCAGCTCGCGCGCCTTTCGAGCTGCCAGACTGGACGACATATACTCCGAGAGCTCGGTCACTCTCCGGCTGAAGTGGACGAGAAGATGAGACAGGTGCCCCGTGAGATTCGCGACCTCATCACCGTGGCACCGATACCGAGGAATGTCCATCCCGAGCACAATCGTGGTAGGCGACGGGCTAGAGCTGCCACTCTTCTCAAGCAGATTCACAGTGAGGAGCACGGCGTCAGCTTTGTCGATGCGGCAGCGTACCGTGGGAGCCGCGCCTTCTCCGCAGTCGTCGTCGACTCCAAACAACAAATCACCAACTGCGCATCGGTTCACACTGACGATCCGACGATTGCCGAGCAAGTGGCCATCGCCCTGGCCATCCTGGAAGGTGAAAGGGAGGTCATCTATAGTGACTCTAGGTCAGCTATTCGCGCTTTCGAGCGCAGTGTAATCTCCAAAAAAGCCCTGCGCGTGCTCCAAAGTGGTGGCCGCGACGGCATCAAGCACCACGTACTGATTTGGTTTCCTGCACATGTTGGACAGGCCCAAGGCGCTCCCCCCAACCTCAACGAGTCTGCCCACGAGACCGCGCGCGCACTAACCGACCGCACGGGTTCCGGGCAACGATTCGGGGCCAAGGGGGTTGCGGAAAACAGGGACGCGCCTGCCACGTACAACGAAGTAACAAAATATTTTTACCTCGCGCGGAGACTATATCCACTCCCTCATCCAAATCTTAATAGGCCACAGGCCCTTACGCTCAGACTAGTGCAAACCGACACGTACCCTAACTTGAAATCCCTTCACGCTATATATCCTGACGTGTTTCCCAATGACGCTTGCCCCGCATGTGGGGATGTATCCACGCTGGCGCACATGCTCTGGGAGTGCAAGGCAATGTACACTAACCCCAACACTACATCGGTCAGGTGGGAGGCGGCCCTACGCAGCTCCCTCCTGGCCGACCAACTTTGGGCCGTCCAGCAGGCCCGCGGAGCGGCCGATAGGCTTGGCCTAACGGTCCCGACGTGGGAGTCGCCCGCTGCGCGCTGACGCGCGCCTTGCAGGACCTCAATAAAGTTTCGCAACCAATCCCCCTCACGACCCACTCTCGACGGGAGACTGAGAGAGAAGGCGGGCGCGCGAGAGAGAGGGGCGCGCGCGCAGCTGCAGCGAGCGAGGAGAGCGGAGGAGCGAGCGAAGGGGGAGCAGGTATAAGGCGCGTTACTGACACCGATATCAGCGTCGCGTCCGTGGCTTATTCGGTAGAGCGTCGCGCTGCAGCCCGCCAAGTCCTCTTGCTTTTAAAGATAGAGGGAAGACTGCGGACGCCGCCGACGGCGGTGGATGGTTTGGGGTCGGGTATAAAGTGTATTCACAATTAATATATTGGCGCCTTGACTGTGACATGTATTCATCTTCTCATATGACACGATTCTCATGATTAGCATGTTTGCACCAGTCACATACCTTCGTCATCCATTGGCGTCACGTAATACCAAATTTGGAACATTTGAAGCTAGTGAAACGGCCGCGAGTGCATCATGAGTGTAGCATGTAGACACGTTGTTACATGACACGCACGTCGTGATTATCATGTTTGAATGTGCCATTTACCTGTGTCGTCCGCTTGCGTCACGTAATACCGAGTTTGGTACATGGGAAGCTAGCGAAACAGCCGCGAAGGCATCATGAGTAAACGTGTAGTCATGTTGTTACATGACACGCATCTCATGTTTATCATGTTTGCACCAGTATCATACCTTCGTCATCCATTCACGTTCCGTAATACCAAATTTGGTATGGGTGAAGCTAGCAAAACGGCCACCAGCGCATCATGAGCCTGGCATATAGTCATGCTGTTACATGGCATGCATCTCATCATTATCATATTTGCACCATTCACATACCTTCGTCATTTATTCACGTACCGTAATACCAACTTTGGCATATGTGACGCTAGCAGAACAGCCGCGAGCACAACATGAGCGTGGAATGTAGTCATGCTGTTACATGACACGCATGTCATGTTTTTCGTGTTAGGGTCTGTCGCTTGTGTTCACAATGGAATCATGTCATACCGTACCAGTTTCGCAACATGCCATGTGAATGAAACCACCGCAAGAGCTGCAGGACCATTAGTATAAACCATGACATTCATAATATACATGTCATGATTTCCATGTCATGTCATGATTTCCATGTTATGACTAGTCAAATAAGTTTTTCATGCGGTCATGTTATTCCATAACAAGTTTTGTATCGATACCGGTATTGAAACAGCCAGAAGAGCTAAAAGTCGTAGGCGGCTAGATAGATAGATAGATAGATAGATAGATAGATAGATAGATAGATAGATAGATAGATAGATAGATAGATAGATACGCTGAAAGTTGCCGAAGTTTGCTTAGAAATGCTTCGCATTTAAAAGGACAGAAAAACTAGAAGAGAGAAAGGAGAAAGGAAGGAGAAAAGACACACACAAAAAAAGAAAAAAATGACGAATGTGGCACCACTCCACACATATTTCATGTTCGGGGCGAAAGTCGATCCTAGGTACCAATGATTTCAATATTAGTCTTGTTCTTTGTGTAGAGAGATAAAAGATTATGTGCCGCAATGGGTCACGCCTTTATCGAGAGAAGCCAAGCGCCAGTGTTTGCCCCGAGTGCTCGCATTCCTGGGTCCGTTGCTGCCACCCGCTTTACGCATCAATAGACCTGCTGTGTAAGTACTACTTGCGCCAATAAACCCCGTTTCAGAGTGATGGAGGTGCGGGGTAACTAAACCTAGAACTCTTCAACAGGAAACTACCTGCCATCCCAGAAATGGCTGAAGAAAACACCCAGCAAGGTACGACCCAGCCTCCGATGGTCATCGTGCCCACTGCGCTACGCGTGCGCGATCCACATTTTTTCGACGGTACCGATGAGCAAGACGTAGAAGATTGGCTGTCGACATTTGAAAAGGAAGGCGCAAGCAACAAGTGGGACGACACATCGAAGCTGCAATATGTACCCTTCTACCTGAAAGAGGTAGCGAGTCTCTGGTTTAAGAACCACCACTCGGAATTCGCCACTTGGGGTGCTTTTAAGCTACGCATTACCGATGTATTCGGTCGCCCCGAGGTACTCAAGCTCCATGCCGAGCAGCGTCTACGGGGACGCGCACAGCTTCAGGGGGAAGGCTTCACAAGCTACATCGAGGATGTGCTCCACTTCTGCAAGCGCTTTGACCCTTCAATGATCGAAGCAGACAAGATCAAACACATCTTGAAGGGGATAGACGACGACGCCTTCCAGATGCTGCTGGCCAAGGGCCCCCGTACCGTGTCCTAACTCGCCACTCTTTGCCAGAGCTTCGACGAATTGCGCAAACAACGGGTCATGACACGGCGGCCCGCGGCTACCGATGAAACTTTCGCGGTATTGACCCTAGGTGGAGACCACAACACAATCATGTCGGAAATCAAACGATATGTGTGCGGGGAGGTGGCCCGTCAACTTTCGTGTCTGTCGTATCAATCGGCAACGGAATCTTCTTCTGAGCGTCTTGCGCCCGCCATCAGATAGGTAATACAGGCGCAGGTCTTTGAGGCTCTTCCGCCCGTCTCTCAGACAACACCTGTCACCACGCTATTGACTTACGCTGCTGTTGCTGCTACTCCACCACGACCTCCACTTCGGCCGACTCCTCAGCCTCTACGAGTACCAACGACGCCATTTCCAGCAACACAACAGTGCTCTAACGGAAACCCTTGGCGCACAGATGACAGTCGTCAATCTGTGACGCATGCGGATATCCAGGTCACGGGGCGCGCTTCTGTCGCCCGCGTTTCGCAACGGGCCCGGCTGTAGCTCCGAGGTACTCTGACGACTCTTTCCCGGCCCCAGTACAACGCGCAACGAGAAATGCCCGTCAATGCGACCGACAATCAGTGCAACGCGACCCGTCCCCATCCGAACTAGACCACCCGGCTGCCGACTACCGACCATTCGGTCCCCGTCGCTCATCCTCAACACGCCGCTACCGTTCTCCGTCCCCGCTGCGTCTCCGACCGAACCCCGTAGAGACGAAAAACTGACTGCCGCAGCTCCGGAGGCACGAGCTGCGAAGTCGTCGCATTGTAGAGGTCCTCGCCCGTCCCCCACAAATGTTCTGGAACTGTTTGTTGAAGGTCTACGAACTCTTGCGCTTGTTGACACGGGTGCCGCCGTATCTGTGATGAGTCAAAAACTCTGCCGTTCGATACGAAAACGTAACGACGACGCCTTCCGACGTATTGCTGAATACCGCGAGCACGCAACCTATTCGACCAGTCGGAGCATGTACGGCGAGATTAATCATTCAGGACTTCTTGTACCACATCGAGTTTCTCGTGTTGGCCACTTGTTCCCACGACGTGATACTTGGATGGGATTTTTCGTCACGCCACCATGCCGTAATTGACTGCGCTCGCGCGCAGGTGGAATTTTCTGTGTTTTCTGATGCGCCATCTACCGACAATGAGCTCACTCACCTTGGCAAGCTTTTAGTTGCTTCCGACATAGATGTTCCCCCTCTTAGTGCCATCGTTGTCCCCGTCAATCGCACTGAATTGTCCGGCTCTACCGTTGTGTTCTCCCCATCTGACGTTTTCAGTCGCCGCCAAGGTACGTCTCTGCCATACGCCGTTCTGCCACCTCACCAAGATACTTCCGGAATTGTCGTTTGCAATCCTAGCTCATGCCCTCTCACCTTAAGAGCTATGAAACACTGCGCTATGTTCTTCCCGTTGATGACAACGTTATTGTGCCTATTGAGTCCCACGACCCTGGCCAGCAACTTCAACTGAACGCTGTTACTCCTCCTTTTACGCGGGATGGCTACTCCTCGGATATCTTCGATCGTTCCATCGACAGCCAGCTTCCTCTGAATCTACGAAACCAGCTAATAACCCTTTTGCATGAATTCCGTGATTCATTTGACCTTCCTCAAAAGGCACTGAGTCAAACTAACACCGTCGCTCACACAATCTACACTGAAACGCACCCTCCTTTGCGGCAACGCCCCTACCGCGTATCACCCAAGGAACGAAGTGTAATTGCAGAGCGCGTGGACGATATGCTTCAGCGCGGTGTCATCAAGCCATCTTCTAGCCCCTGATCTTCACCTGTTGTGCTAGTGAAGAAAAAAGACGGTTCGATTAGATTTTCTGTCGGCTACCGGCGACTGAACAAAATTACACGGAAAGATGTGTACCCTCATCCCCGCATCAACGAAGCTATCAATTGCCTACAAGGTGCCGAATTCTTTTCTTCGCTGGGCTTACGTTCAGCTTACTTGCAGGTTCCTATGGCAGAGTGTGACCGTCCCAAAACAGCGGTCGTTACGCCGGATGGCCTATACGAATTCACGGTTATGCCATTCGGTCTGTGCAATGCACCTGCAACGTTTGAACGAATGATGGACAGCGTTTTACGCGGCCTTAAATGGCAGATATGCTTATGTTACCTTGATGATGTTATCGTATTTTCTCCTGATTTCCCTACCCACGTCGACCATCTGCGCACAATTCTTCAGTGCCTTACTAAGGCAAACCTCCAGCTTAACCTAAAAAAGTGCCGCTTCGGGGCTCGCCAACTTACTATACTTGGTCACGTTGTGTCAAAGGATGGAATTTGCCCCGACCCTGACAAACTTCGAGCCGTAGCCAACTTTCCGAAGGCGACTTCACCCAAAGAACTTAGGAGCTTCATCTGCTTCTGCTCGTATTTTCGCCGTTTCGTCCACAACTTTGCATCAACAATAGCCCCATTTACGCAACTACTCAATGGTTCAGCTAATCTTTCTAACTGAACCCCGGCATGTGACGAAGCCTTCCTTACACGGCACCGCTTGCTTACGTCGCCACCCATTCTGTGCCATTACGATCCAAGTGCCCCCACTGAAGTGCACACAGACGCCAGTGGCGTTGGTCTGGGAGCCGTATTCGCGCAACGAAAGCCCGGTATTCCAGAGTACGTCGTCGCATATGCAAGCCGCGCACTCACGAAAGCGGAAATGGACTACTCCGTAACTGAAAAAGAGTGCCTCGCAATCGTTTGGGCGTTAAGCAAGTTTCGTCCTTACTTGTACGGACAGAGTTTCGACGTTGTGACAGACCATCACGCACTTTTTTTTTACATTTTATCGAGGTTGTTATGACCACATTTCGAGAAATGCACAACACTGATTAGACCCATAGCCATAGGCTAGTAAGGGGTCTAACGAGAAAAAGTATACAAGCAGAATACAATTTGCGTCTCCCACGCACTTTGTTGGTTGGCGTCAGCTAAAAGATCCTTCAGGTCGCCTTGGACGTTGGGCTCTTCGCCTACAAGAATTCGACATTCGTGTCGTCTACCAGCTCAGGACGAAAACACTCTGATGCGGGCGTCCTCTCACGATCACCCGTGAGATCCAGCGCTGCATTCGGACGCCAACTTTCCGATCGCTTCCATTTCCGTCTCAAGCATGTCGTCTGAACAGCGGACGTACCATGGATAAAATCTCTCCTCAACATTCTTTCCGACTCCTCAACGTCTGCGTACCCACGCGCTCTTCGCCGCCAAGCCACACATTTCGAGATACGGGATGCGCAACTATACCGCAGAATATACCATGCGGATGGCCATAACTCGCTCTTGGTTATACCACGCCACATGCGATCTGATGTCTGTGCGTATTTTGACGCCGACCCACAACATGCTCACGCTGGTGTGTAAAAACATATCGCCTGAACCGCCAGCGTTACCACTGGCGTGGTATGTACACCTTTGTACAAAAATACATTTGGTCCTGTTTATTATGCCAACGACGAAAGACAGCGGCCCATTCACCCGGATTATTACAGCCTCTACCGTGTCCGGTGCGCACTTTTGACCGCGTTGGAATCCATTTATATGGTCCCCTTCCGTACACTGCCACTGGAAATCGATGGATCATTGTCGCGGTCGACCATCTGACGAGGTATGCTGAAACAGCTCCACTACCTACGTCTGGTGTACACGTGACGTAGCCAATTTCGTCTTGCGACGCTTCGTACTGCGTCATGGGGCACCACGTGAACTGCTGAGTGATCGAGGGCGTGTATTTTTATTCGAAGTTGTACAACAACTCCTTCGGGCATGCCGCACGGTGCACCGCACCTCTACAGCCTACCACCCGCAGACCAACGGTCTAACTGAGCGCTTCAACCGAACTCTAGGAGACATGCTCGCCATGTATGTCAATTCCGACCAATTGAACTGGGATGTTATTCTTTCATTTGTGACTTATGCGTACAACACCGCGACGCAGTCAACCACAGGCTTCTCGCCTTTCTTTCTTTTATATGGGCGTGAGTCATGCTCCACCCTTGACACCATTTTGCCGTATCGTCCCGACGTCTCAGAGTTCAACCCTCTCTCTGAAATTGTATACCACGCTGAAGAGTGTCGTCAGTTGGCCCGATCATTCACCTCGGACAAGCAAGCACTCAAAAAAGACCGCCACGACCGCGACCAGCAAGTCGAGACTTTTGCTGTGGGCTCGCTCGTATGGCTCCGACTGCCCTTCGACTCCCCAGGTCTGTCCTCTAAGTTTGGCCTCAAATTTCACGGTCCTTATCGCGTGGTTGAACGTCGATCTCATGTAACATACGTGATCGAGCCGGTCACGCCATCTACAGACAGGCGACGCCTTGGTCGTGAGACTGTCCACGTGAGTCGTCTCAAGCCCTTTCACGACCCACTCCTACTCTCGTCACCTTGACTTGCCAGGATGGCTCGTCTTCGTCGCCTGGGTATTTTAGAGAGGAACAAGATTATGTGCCGCAGTGGGTCACGCCTTTAGCGAGAGGAGCCAAGCGCGAGCGTTTGCCCCGAGTGCTTGGATTCCTGGGTCCGTTGCTGCCGTCCGCTTTCCGCATCAATAGACCTGCTGTGCAAGTTCTACTTGCGCCAATAAACCCCGTTTCATTTGGACTATCCAGGCACGTTAGGCGATCATAGCGGAGCGTTCCATAGTATAGTATACAAGGGGTTCGCATAGATATGTGAGGGTGAGGAGGAGACCTGTGAATGTCATCACTGAGGAGTGTAACATTCCCAGCGTTGCGTTTCACTGGGTGTTTGCTTTATTCAGAAATTTCATGTTCAGGCACGTTCGTAAATAGGGGCTCTCTGACTTCTGCATTGTACCATCAAGCAGGTGAAGGCTTGATTTGAAATACTTATCGCGAACAGCCTTACGGCAGTCAGCCAATATTCGTTTGAAGAATTCATCCGTATAATTTCCCTGCCATTATGATGGTGGGTTCGGGGCCTCAGATTTCTCCAGTTTTAATGTTCAGCCCATGACCCTTCTGACTGAATATCAGGACTCGAAAAAAAAATAAGTGCGTTGCAGTAGTGCAAGAAAACATTACATTGACAATTTTGAGGCAGGGCTGGAAATTATTTGTTAATATATGAGGTAGTATGAGCAAAAACGAAAGGAAAAAAAAGTTCAAAGATATGTCTAACTGAGGACCCTCTGCCAAATGCTCCTGCAGAGTTTCACAGAAAGTACTTTTAGATTTTGAGATTGTGAATAATAAGCTTATTATATAGAAGTGACGCTTCTTCCCCAGACGTCACCATTAGGGCTGTATTGCTTTCCTGGTTCTTGATGCGTAGGTAGGAAGTGTATCGAAATTGCTTGTTTGCCATTTTCGAAGTTTTCTTTGAAGAACACAACATTCTAACAGATGAATTTTATGCGCCACATTTTCTTTACTCTATTTTTCCACATTTGTCCCAATGTCGATTGACAATCGAGGTTGAAAGCTTTTTGGTGCGTTCTTTATTATCCGACTTCAAACTTCCCAGTTTGGGAACCTCCTACAAGGTTTCAGGATGCAAAAATAAGAATATTCAGGGAATTCGTGAAGGTTGATTTTGAGTAAAAGTGTTATTCTCAGGATTGATGAAGAAAACTTCAAGTAATGGTTAAGCCGTTTTGTTCAAGGTCTAAAACCTTTTGCGACCCTTTATATTTTATTGTGGTTCAGGGTTCTTACTTCAAATTAGAATACAATGCAGAATACACATATAAATTTGTCGGTGTACGCAATGTTTATGGTGTTATTTTTCAAGACCATAATAACGTCAAATCTAACGTCGTTTCAGTCCCTAACCCAGCTTCATACACGCACATCACCAAACATACATAAAATAATATCTCTTAATTTATGTTTGTACAATGCTGTACTTGAGGCACACAGTGTATGAACTCTCAAGCACATTGGCCTTTGGTATATTAGTTTTTGTGTTTCATAAAGTAGTCTGCATCGCACTTTAAAATAACTTTTAGGAACAAAAAATTGATTCTAGTCCTGTCTAAATCTCAAGGACAAAGGTTTTATCACAATGCAGGAACACTTCTTTTTTCACTAGAGTGCTAAGAACGCAAAATCTCTAAGTCAAGCCACCACACTTTGATAACTAGCCTGAAAACTTATGAGTCGGTAAGTGAGTGTTTATTCATTTTATTGTAAGATTTATTGCAAGAGACGTACATATAAAATTTAAAAAGGTTGAACTTATCATTAACAATGCATGACTGTAATTGTATCATGTGTTTTTATTATGACCCTGATATTGCATCACGTGCGTGCTAAAGTAGTAATATGTTGCGGCTGACACCGCCTTAGATTACATTTTAATTTCCATTCAGTTTCTTCCTCACTTGCGATTTTGCGACTAATTGACAGCTTTGTACCTGCAAAATAGATTTTTCATCACTTTTGCGCAGGACAGAGAAATCTGATGGAAAAGCTTAGAATATGATTCAAGCAAGACCACTTGACTTTTCAAATGGCGTCGACTGTTGAAGAACCTGCAGAATTTTTTTTGTGCGAAAAAGGGCGTGCGTTTGATGTGCATTCTAAACAGGTATGCAGGGTAGCAAACCGGATGTGCGTCTGGTTAACCTCCCTGCCTTTCCTTGTATCTTTATCTCTCTCTCTCTAAACAGGTACAGTTCAAGCATTCGTATGCATTGTGTTTGGACTCATTCCGTCAGTAATATGCCATGGGCCAGAGTACAATAGACAAATGCATAATATGCCTAATTTGTTTGGCGCACGTACATTGAGCGCCTACCAGAGCCAAAGCATTTGTAGGAGCAGGAAGTGCCTTTAGATGTGGTCGTATTCGATAGGCCGAAATCATTACCACTCGACCTAGAGTCTTATTTGCGGTATTAGGTTTGTTGTAATTTCACGAATGAACCAGAAACCTTCTAGTTTCATTGTAGTTGTAGCCTTCGTAAGCGCAAATTTATCATCCACATTCATTGCTCAAGAAATTTCTTCAAAAGCAGGAACGTTAAGCAACAAGGGAGAGTTTGGAGTGACTGTCTGGTGCAATGAAGAAAGGTAAAGTAGATACCTACGTCTTAAAACAATAGAAATTGATCAAGGTGTAACACTGTGCCTTTCATAAATACTGTGTATTATGCTGCATATATATATATATATATATATATATATATATATATATTGACACACCTCGATGGGCGCATGAAGAGGAAGAGGTGGAAGCGGTCTGGCTCACGAGCAGCTCGGTCGCCGGTTTCTGGCTCTGAGCTGTACCGATCTCAACCATTTCCTGTAAATAAACGCGTTCCTTCGTCACAGTTGTGGTGGAAGGTGCTGGGTAAGCCAGCTACTGTCAAGCGAGACCGGAGAGCAGCCGTCTACTAACGACGGAACCGCAAGAGCACGAGCTTCGCCGCAGCCGTCGACTAGCGGGCTTGCCACCACTACCTCAAGATATGAACTTGGACGGAGACATCCAGCAGCCGGTCGCGAGGGCGCCGTCTTTCCACTACCGAGAGCCACGCACATTTACAGGAAAACCTGGCGATGACGTTGAAGAATGGCTCAGCCACTATCAACGGGTGAGCCGAGCCAATGGCTGGAATGCGGCCAGCCAGTTGTCCCACGTGGGTCTATTTCTCGATGGCAGTGCTTTAGTGTGGTTCGAGAATCACGAAGACACCTTGACAACATGGGACCAGTTTATGGAGGAGATCAAGAAGTGCTTTGGCGACCCTGCGACGAAGAAGAAACGTGCAGAGCAAATGTTGTCGCAGAGAGCTCAAGGTTGTGGTGAGACATGCAGAACCTACATTGAGGAGGTACTGAAACTGTGCAAATGTGTGGACACCAACATGACGGAAGAGGACAAGGTGGGCCACATTCTCAAAGGGAATTGCGGAAGACGTCTACCACTTCCTTATCGGCAAGGAGAGTCTTGAGTCTGTGGCCGATGTGATTGGGCACTGCCGAACGTTTGAGGCCCTGAAGACTCGCCGCATCACTACGAAGTTCGGACGCCTTGCCAATGTTACGACCGTCGCCACTGTCGATGTGTGCCAAGACTCCGTGCCTACCGACCTTTCGTCAACGATTCGCCTCATTGTACGTGAGGAACTTCGTCGTCACCTTTACGCGCCCTTGAACGCCCGAGAACCACCGTGCGATACACCGTCCACAAGTATCAATGCTACGAGTTTCGAGGAGCGCAGCTATTCCAACCGCGGCCCTCAGCTAAGGGCTCCACCACCGGCGTCTTCTTATGTAGAGCCGCCTTATGCTCCCCACAGTCGTTACGGCTACAACAGCCATCCACCTCCTTTTGCGTCTCAGGGGGAACAGAGCGCCGCGTACCCTCAACATCCAGCGACGTTCCCTATGCCCCGTGAACGGCCCGTCTGCTACCAGTGCGGTGTTCGTGGACATATCGCCCGATTTTGCCCAATGCGACGTAATCCACGTTCGACATTCCCTCAGAGATCCGCGACGTTTGCACAACGAAGCCAACGGCCTGACTACACCTACTGGCCCCCAACCCAACTGACGAGCGGCACGCCTACCAGCCGATCAACCGGAGTGATTCGCCCGGATCTGTGCGCAGCTTAACGCCGCCCACCACCCGTCCACCTCGGTCACCATCTCCACGGCGCCGGTCACGAATGTCGTCTCCGCCACCGGGAAACTAGCCAGCGCGGCCGACGGAGGTGAGGTCGCTGGACGTACCGATTTTCATCAAAGAATGCCTCCACCAGTTTCTATGCTTCAGAATAAGGTTCAGGTACTTGTTGACGACGTTCCCACGATGGCATTGATAGACACTGGCGCAAGTGTTTCCGTGATGAGTTTAGTTTTTAAGCAACGACTGGGCCGTAAGGTTATGTTTCACTGGGACAAACCTGCCACATTTCGGGCAGTGAGCGGCGCATTCTTGCGTCCTGTCGGCGTCTGCACTGCGTCTGTTAGTGTTGCCGGTAAACGTTCAAGGCGGAATTCACAGTACTGGCTCAATCAACGCATGACGTTATACTTGGCATAGACTTTTTGCGAGAGTGTCGTGCGACCGTGGATTGTGGAGCAGGTGAGGTTCTGTTGTCTACTCTCGCCCAGCAGCCTGATTGTGAGAAAGGTAACCTCACTGTAGCTAAAGATGTACTTCTGCCAGCGTGGTCCACGGCCAGCGTACAAGTGACCACTTCGGAAACCAACTCGAGTTTGAATTCACGTGACATAGTGATTGAGCCGTTGCCTGTAGCTTGTCTCAAGAAAAACATCTTTGTACCACGATGCATTGTATCTCTCGCAGACGAGACGGCTCAATTATGGGTGATAAACAGCTCACCCGAGTCGGTTGTACTACCGGCTGGTATGCGCCTTGCCCTGTTCGAAAAGCAGAGCAGCACCTGCATTGGAGCTTTAAGCGATCTTGAAAGGGCGGGTCCGGAAACTTCTGGTATGGAAGCTGAATTTTCAAAAATGGTTAGCAAGTCCATTTCCTCACAGAAGCGCAAAGACCTGGTTGCACTGCTGGCGAGACATGCTAAAGTATTTGATTTTGCACGGAAGGTGCCTAGGGCTCAGATACCGACCACGCGCGCTCGTCACAAGATCGATACTGGCTCTGCTCATCCTCTCCGACAAAAGCCCTATCGCGTGTCCGTGTCCGAACGCAAAGTTATTGCTGAACAAGTTGGCGAGATGCTAGCCACTGGTGTAATTCAAGAATCGTCAAGTCCGTGGGCTGCACCTGTTATTTTGGTAAAGAAAAAAGACGGGTCCTGGAGGTTCTGTGTTGATTATCGGCGTCTCAATTCTATAACCAAGAAGGACGTGTACCCCCTCCCCCGCATTGATGACGTAATTGACTGCCTTCATTCAGCTTCCTACTTTTCTTCGGTAGACTTGCGATCCGGGTATTGGCAGATTCCCATGAATCCAGTTGATAAAGAGAAGACGGCTTTTGTAACGCCAGACGGTCTATTTGAATTTAATGTTATGCCGTTCGGCTTGTGTAATGCTCCGGCAACATTTGAACGCTATATGGATACCGTCTTGAGAGGCCTTAAATGGGAAATTTGTTTATGTTACCTGGACGATGTGGTTATTTTTGGACGAACTTTTGAAGAACATAATCATCGCCTTGACGTTGTTCTAACATGTTTGGAGAAAGCCGCCTTGACACTGAACTCAAAAAAATGTCGTTTCGGTGAACGGCAAACACTGGTTTTAGGACACCTTGTGGACAAAGCTGGTGTTAGGCCGGACCCGCAGAAAGTGGACGCCGTCAGCAAGTTTAAGCAGCCACAGTCTATCCGCGAGCTACGAAGCTTTCTGGGCCTATGCTCTTATTTTCGCCGCTTTGTACCTAATTTTGCTGAAAAGGCCCAGCCACTGACTGACTTGCTGCGCAAGGACGTCCCTTTCCACTGGACACCAAATTGTGAGTCAGCGTTTAAGCAACTAAAGTTCGCTCTCACTTCCGGGCCAATACTATGCCACTTCGATCCCTCTGCTTCCACGGAAATCCACACCGATGCCAGTGGAGTTGGTCTCGGCGCGGTGCTTATTCAACGACACAACAATGCTGAACACGTCGTCGCCTATGCAAGCCGGTCCCTGAGCAAGGCAGAGCGTAATTATACGGTTACCGAATTGGAGTGCCTCGCCGTCGTTTTCGCCGTACACAAGTTTCGCCCCTACATCTACGGTCGTCGTTTCTCAGTCATCACCGATCATCACTCTCTTTGCTGGTTGGTGAGCCTACATGATCCATCTGGTCGACTTGCGCGATGGGCCATACGGTTACAAGAATTTGACTTCACGGTCCGCTACAAGAGCGGTAATCGCCACGCAGACGCTGACTGCCTGTCACGGCTTCCTCTACCAACGACCGAGTGTGAAGCTGATAATTTTGACGATTTTATCACAGCTATTGACTCTCATTTTCCTGACATCGCGGCTTTCCGGACAGCACAGCACGAGGATCATTGCTTAGATCACCTGTTTGCCTCCGCGAATGACCCGGCCAGTTCAAGCTCTTTTGTAGTCCATGACGCCGTCCTTTACAAGAAGAATTATTCTGGCCAAGGCGCCCGTCTGCTTCTGGTAGTTCCACGCACTCTACGTCCCCAAATTTTTCGGTTCTGCCATGACAACGCAACCAGTGGGCACATGGGCTTCGCCAGAACGTTTCATCGCATCCAGCAAAGGTTTTACTGGCCCAAGATGCGACGCGACACAGAAAAATACGTAGCGGGTTGCGAACAATGTCAACGTCACAAGCGTCCCACGACTACATCACCCGGACTTCTCCATCCCGTACCACCTCCTAGCTCTCCCTTCGAGATTGTTGGTGTCGACCTTCTAGGTCCGTTTCCGCGTTCAGCCAGTGCCAATCGATGGGTCATCGTGTGCGTCGACCACCTGACGCGCTACGCAGAAACTGCGGCTATACCTACTGCAACAGCCTTTCACGTGTCACAGTTTATGCTTCGGCATATCATTCTCCGTCATGGCCCTCCACGAGTCGTCATTAGCGACCGGGGACGTCAGTTCGTCGCTGACGTCGTTGAAGAGATCCTACGCCTGTCTGCCAGCCAATTCCGCCACGCAACCCCGTATCACCCCCAGACGAATGGCCTCGTAGAGCGGACCAACAGGACCCTAACGAACATGTTGTCAATTTATGTTGATGCCAAGCACAAAAACTGGGACGAAGTACTGCCCTATATCACATACGCCTACAACACCGCGAAACACGAGACAACAGGGTACGCGCCCTTTTTCCTGCTCTACGCCCGCTCCCCTCGCAGTTGCCTCGACACCATTCTGCCTTTTACGTTAGATGTGGAAACATCGGTTGCCGAGTCACTATGCCGCGCTGAAGAAGCCCGTCGCGTCGCACGCCTTCGAACCATTGCATCTCAACAGCGCTCCAAGACCCGGTACGACGCCCACCATCACTCCGTTGCCTACACAAAGGGTGACCTGGTGTGGTTGTGGACACCTGTCCGCAAACGTGGTTTATGCCAAAAGTTTCTGGCCCACTACTCCGGACCATTTGTAGTCATTGACCGTCTCAGTGACGTCACATACGTCATCTCCGGCGTCACAAGCAATGGTCGGCGCTCTAGCAAGACACAGCTGACACACGTCGCGCGCCTCAAGCCATATCACCACCAACCTTCCTATTGACTCGCCCAGTGGGCATCGTCTGCGAACGGGGGAAATGACACACCTCGATGGGCGCATGAAGAGGAAGAGGTGGAAGCGGTCTGGCTCACGAGCAGCTCGGTCGCCGGTTTCTGGCTCTGAGCTGTACCGATCTCAACCATTTCCTGTAAATAAACGCGTTCCTTCGTCACAATATATATATATATATATATATATATATATATATATATATATATATATATATATATATATATATATATATATATATGCTAAGAAGAAAGGCAGGGAGGTTAACCAAAAAGCGAGTAACTGGTTTGAAAGTATTGTCATTGTTTAGCCGTAACTTTTATATACCACCTGCGAGTTTAATCACTTTTTCTTGAGCTGCTAAGACAAACCCTACATTTGTTTCCTCACCGACCGTGTCCCCGACCACCACTTGGCACTTCTACCTTCCGGAAGACCACGTGCCACGTTTTCAGACGTCATAGCGAAGCACCTAAACAGCATTCCATCAGGATATACGCCAGCTGCGAGAATGGCATGTCCTTTGTGGTGCCTCGACCAGCCGCAAGTACGTCTAGAAATTCCGGGAATCAAAACGAAAAGCAATCACTACAGAGTAGCATTGAAGCAAGCGGCACTGCTATTATTACATGAGTTGTACTTAGACCGAACGCAGATATACACTGATGGGTCCGTCTCGTCCAGCGGCTCATCAGGTGCCGCTGTAATTCCGGCTGCAGCAATGACAATCAAGTTTAAGTTGTCGCATATGACTACATCTACGGCATTAGAATCTGCGGAATCAGGGCGTAGATGATGTATATATAAACATTCTGGAAGAAATCTACAGGGGATCAACTGCTACCTTAGTGCTTCATAAAGAAAGCAACAGAATACCAATCAAGAAGGGTGTAAGGTAGGGGGACACAATCTCCTCAATGCTATTTACCGCGTGCTTACAGGAGGTTTTCAGAAACCTTGAATGGGAACAGTTAGGGATAAGAGTTAATGGAGAATACCTTAGTAACTTGCGCTTCGCCGATGACATAGCATTGCTGAGTAACTCAGGGGACGAATTGCAATTCATGATTACGGAGTTAGACATGGAGAGCGGAAAGGTGGGTCTTAAAATTAATCTGCAGAAAACGAAAGTAATGTACAACAACCTCGGAAAGGAGCAGCGCTTTGAGATAGGTAATAGTGCACTTGAAGTTGTAAAAGACTATGTCTACTTAGGGCAGGTAATAACCGCAGAGCCTAACCACGAGATTGAAGTAACTAGAAGAATAAGAATGGGGTGGAGCACATTCGGCAAGCACTCTCAAATTATGACAGGTAGATTGCCTCTATCCCTCAAGAGGAAGGTACATAACAGCTGTATCTTGCCGGTACTTAGCTACGGAGCAGAAACTTGGAGACTTACAAAGATGGTTCAGCTTAAATTGAGGACGACGCAGCGAGCAATGGAAAGAAAAATGGTAGGTGTAACCTTAAGAGACAAGAAGAGAGCAGAGTGGATTAGGGGACAAACGGGGGTTAAGGATATCATAGTTGAAATAAAGAAGAGGAAATGGACATGGGCCGGGCACGTAGCGCGTAGACAGGATAACCGCTGGTCATTAAGGGTAACTAACTAGATTCCCAGAGAAGGGAAGCGGGTTAGGGGGAGACAGAAGGTTAGGTGGGCAGATGAGATTAAGAAGTTTGCGGGTATAAATTGGCAGCAGCAAGCACAGGACCGGGTTAACTGGCGGAACATGGGAGAGGCCTTTGTCCTGCAGTGGACGTAGTCAGGCTGATGATGATGATGATGATGATGATGATGATGATGATGATGATGATGATGATGATGATGATGATGATGACGGCATTAGAGCTTGCCGCTATAAGGGCTGCTTTACAATACCTCGTTCAAGAACGTCCAGGAAAATGGGTTATATTCTGTGATTCGAAGGCAGCGCTTCAGAGTTTGTAGTCTGCCATGCGTAGGAGGAGTCATGACCAATTGGTACAAGAAATAAGACATTGCCATCATGAAGCTCTAGCACGAGGGCATGATATTATATATCAATGGCTGCCTGGACATATCGGTATTACCGGAAATCAATTAGCCGATGATGCAGCCCACTCAGCCCTTGAAGAAACTCGTGTAGTCCCGATTCCTCTATCAACGAATGATGCAGCAAGGCAACTTTAACTGCTGGCTCGAGATCTCACACGCACGTTCTGGTCGTCTACCAGCTTCCAAAGGTGTCAATTTTATGAACTGGATTCTTCACTCAAGCTAAAGCTACCATCACAACTTTCCCGCTCCGATGCGACACTGTTATGCCGCCTTTGGTTGGGTGCTACATTTACAAAGGCGTACTCCTTTCGCATTGGTATGGCAGACACTCCTACGTGCGACTACTGCGGAGCTGAACTGACCATCGAACACGTCCTGTGCAGCTGCGCTTGCTACGACCCACAGCGATGCCAGCTCCGGATGGTTTTGAATCAACTTGACCCCGGACCATTTTGTGTGCAGAAGATACTAGGACCTTGGGCATCTGCCTCAGTTGCGCAGAAAGCAACTAAAGCACTGCTACTTTACCTAAAGTCAACAAACCTGAGCGACCGCCTGTAGACTGTGTGTGCTCCCCGATTCATTGTGTGTACCTTCTCACCTTTCTGCAACCTCTTTTCTCCCCTTCATCCCTTCCCCAGTGCATGGTAGCAAACCGGATGCGCGTCTGGTTAACCTCCCTGCCTTTTCTTGCATCTTTATCTCTCTCTCTCTCTCTCTTGTTTCCTCACTGTGAAACCAAGCGTTTCTTTACGGGCATCACCATCGTCGTTTTTTTTTATGTATTCCTTCATCAGTGGCTGCATGTTTAGCTCTCAGTAATCCGGAAAAGCGTAATTGCATTCTTCAAGGAATAAAAATTGTAGCCTAGTTTTTGTGGGAGGAGAAAGAGTTGCACTGCTACTCTCTGACGATGTGGCTTATCCACATGTGTCATTTATTTGTATATCGTTCATTACCTCATAACTAAATGTTTTAGAACTTTTTGACTACAGTTATTCAAAACTACCGTACTGCTGCTCAGTAACTAGGTTATGATCATTTTGGTTGTGATTCCAATTGTATACCTCTACGCAAAGAATTGTGAAACTGGTCATTTTTCCTTTTTTAATTTGCTGCACCAGAAATTGCACACAAGTGCACCTTTCTTGTGTAACCAGAGACAGGACATATAAGTTTCCTGAGATCTAGAACCACGATAGTGCACGCAATTTTGACAATTACCAAACAAAATGTCCCATGTGCTCTATCATCAGGTTTCCTATTGAACAGTGCTGGTGGAGGCTTGCGTCGGGCAGTGGGTAATAAGAACTGGTGACGTAGAATTCTGAGCAGGGAGGATAACGAGATCGAGCATGATACGTGACTATTCGTTACATGGCGCTTTTAAACACGCCGTCAGAAGTTTAAAGTAATCAAAGGCCGCCAGAGTTGCTTGTAGTTCCGTATGTTCAGTGATCTTGCTATTCCAAAAACCCCCTCAAAGTACATCAGAGTTAACTTACCTCGCTATTCTTATAAATGCACCGTAATTCGCACCAAACTGCGCCAAAGTCTCGAATCGGACAGTGCTTATACCGCTGAAAATCACATGGCTGGCGCATTATATCATGTGCGACTTGAGGTAGAGCTACCGAGTTCGCAGTTTGGATCCACAGAATCTTTCGAGGACGGAAAAACGCTCACGGGTGTTCGCTCGCCCGTAAGTAGATCTCAGCATGCTCTTGTACCCGAAAGTAGAATGGCATCTATGGTGCTGACGCACTTTCGGTTGTTACAGATAGGCTTGACGACAAAAACCGCTCTCCGCAGTGACTCTTGAGTTCTAGGCAACTCGGTATAGTGATCAAAAATGGCGTTGATTCATCGGCTGACGTCATGTGCTCCAGAAACGCCTCTGGTAGCTCTTTTCGGCTACTGTACGTGCGTGTGTTTTAATAAATGCTCAACAACCAATCAAAAGTGTCAATAGAACGGCGAGAAAGAAAATGCGTGAAGTTTGCTCTAGGTCGCGCAAAGCATGGCTTAGTGAAACTTGTTGATCTCTCTAATTCACTTGTTCGTTTTCATTTGGCACTCACAGAAGCTGTACACGGTAATGGCTTTGCTCAATTCCTCAGGTGCCTTCGCACCTGAGAAGTTATAAACGGTGGAGCCTAAATCGTGCGCTTACGATGCCAAAAAATCCGTCCTTTACTTGTTACTAACCACGTGCCCATCTCACTTCCTGCGGATAAGCTTGAGTGCCATGCTCAATTTATTACACTTGCAGTGCTGTAAAGGATAGCCTTGCCTCCAAAGAGTGCAAATACAAAAGTAAAAAAAAGAAACATGATGCTTACGACAGCAGCATGGTTAGATAGGAGTAATGCACACACGCTATAAAAAGCACCTTAACTGGAAGAAAGATATGTGGCATAACCGGGAATTGACCTTTCAAAAGCTCGATATCTGATGACCGCCTTTTTCTCTGCTGCTGCTTTTTCTAATAGTAAGCTGAATGGCATATTATATTTTTCTTCCATGAGGCCACCATTGTACTGCAGGTTTCGGAATAACAAAATATACACGTATAGCGAAACAGCGATGCCTGGGTAAGAAATAAATAAAATTGACACTAAGCACTCGCCTGGACTAATTTAGGTTCAATAAGACCGTAATCGGCAAAGCCAATTTCTACGCCAGCTTAAGCTGCGGTAGAATAAAATAGAATGAATATCTCCAGCTGGTATTCATTCATTCATCCCCTTTCAACGGCTTTGCCGTATATCCCTAGAGCTGGCACGCCAGTAAAATATAGGAGCTGGCTTATATGGAAACTGATTACGGTGTCACTTTCCCGCTCCCCGAAGGTCTTCGCCGCAGGAAAATATTAAGCCCAGGGGTTTCGAAGTGTTTTTATGGCTACCTGGTATTTTTGGCACGAAACGTGGCTCGGGCGTGAATGTTGGCTAGCCCGAGTTAGCAAAAAGAGGTGCAGGGTATATTTTGCTGGATGTAGAGAGACTGTAGTGTATAGCCTTCAGCATGGCATTTTTAATATAATATAATATATTATACTACATATATAAGTATATAGATTGATAAATAGATAGAGAGAGACAGGGGAAAAAGAAGGTGCTAGAAACTGGTTCAATATTCATATTAGTGGGCTAATATTATAAATAGGCTTGCCTTGCCTGAAGCAAGCGGCTTTATTTTGTTGGCCTGGTATAATTGACAAATAACGGGACCACTAAAATAAGTTTTTAATTAGCAGACTCACCTACATAAAAGTCATAACTTCAAGGGTGGATGAATACCCGAGCTTATAAAAAATACTCAAAACAGGGAATGTCACAACAGCCCACCTTGGTTATTAGCAGAGTGTAGCTACAAAAGATAAAACATGCTTTCCTTAAACGACATTTGGAATCCTCTAACGAAAGTTTTTTTTACAATGGTAAAATGTAGAAATACAAGTTATATTATATGGTGTTTACTTCAAAGGCTCACGTGGCACGACTACACTATCCTTCGACTAATCGCTTTTCTGAAAGCGAATTGCACTTGCACTTAACTAAAGATTACATGTTATCCTTTGAACTACACCCAAACTGTATAGGTACTTTTCATCACCGAAACCAACACGTGTATCAAGTTAATTTTGAATGATTCGTTTTCTCTAAAGATTCACTTTGTGTGATGGCGGTTCGAGGAGGACAATGATTTTCACTTGAATAGATGTAGCTCAAATCACCTGACGCACCCTCAGGTCAAGCGTGCCAATATTTTATTCATTCTGAAACTCGAGAGAACATTTTCATGGACCAGAGCCGCCACCAGAAGGCCACAAGTTTTGAAGGCGGAACTAAGCCACTACTGTAGAACGTGTCATAAGTGTGCGGCAGCAAAAAATACATTGAAAGTTGACCTTTTTAAGGGCGAATCAGGAGAGTAGTTATAAAAGACGATGTCATAAGTGGCTTTTGGACGCCTGCTATACACATTTTCACGGGAAGGAAAAAACATCGCCATGATGGGCTGTGCGCGGGAGTACAAAGGCTAAGGGCGCCACGTTGCCAGTGCATTTTCGAGAGGACGCGCCAATTCGCACAACCCAAAGAGGGCTATGGCGGCGCCCAGGGAGGCGTTTATGAAAAGGTGAATATGAGTCGGTCATTGAATTCGACAGTGTCACATGTTTTGGAAACATGCGCTTCTTCTCGATGCAAGCTCACACGAGATGGCGCTTATGTATGGCAGCTCGAGTTAGCTGGAAATGGTTTAGAGAGCCGTGAAAAATGCCGGACTTTTTCAAACCAAAAAAAAACTGGTTGGGTGCGAATTACGGTAGAAGTACTTGGAAGGATTCACATTGTGCTGAACTCATGCTTGCAGTAATAAACAATTTTTTGTTAGTTACAGTCTGCTGCAAATGTCTGTCATTGACATTCCACGACATTGTTCAGGGATCGTGTAAATAAGTAGACAACGGTGTAGGATCGCAGGCCCACAATGCGCGTATGCCTCAAACAAGTTCACCTTTCTCAGCCACTGGAGATGAAAATAAACTGTCGAGTTAAGGAAACTTTCTCTGCAAATCTTGGCTTGCTTGTCTGAGTACCGTTTTAGCGGGACGGCTCAGTGCTCTCACGTACTCAAAATCGTTAAACATTATTTCTAAACAAATCTGCTCCCCTAAGTATTTTTTCAGAGGCTTTTCGCATTTTGAGTACGAAAGTGTAAATGATCAAAAAAGATGGCAGCATATCCATGGAGTGAATGATGGATAGTGGGGCCAGGTATTCGTCCGTCCATTCGTTTTTGCTTCCGTTTATCCTTGCGTGCGTCTGTGTGGCCGCCCGTGCGTCCATCCGCCCATCCGTGCGTGCGTCTGTTCGCGCGTCCGCACGTTCATCTGTGCGTCCGTCCCTGCTTTCGTCCATGCATCCGCTCCTACGACCATCCATGCGTCCATCCGTCCGTGCAGCCATCCGTGCATACGTCCATGCATCTCTCTATGTGTCCGTTCGTCCACCTATTCAACACTCTAAGTACCACCATCTCACATCTTTTCTTCATATATTCCGCATATATAAGCACCGCCATCCAGCGGACATTCCAAGGACTAAACGAGAGGTGGCACACGCACACTTTCTTACGGCTTGCGCTTCGGGTCTACTTCCCACCTTTAACCACTTCGAGTTCATGGCATATACTAGTTCACTGTATTCATGGCACTGCGGCCCGACGCTCGCTAAACCTTTCTAAAACTTAGGAGGTTACGCCAAGCGAGTACAACGTAGCAACCCTTTGTTGTCTTCTGTGCGCTGTTGAACAATAAAAAATTCGCAGCGTGCGCGTTAACTAAAACCAAATTTTCCCGTCTCTCATTCCCCCTTAGCAGCCATTGGCATGTACATTGAGCACTATCTTTTATTGTTCAACAACGCACAGAAGAAATTTCTCACCGACACCACCTTGGAGGTGAAAATGTTATACTTGTTACACACTTCTACAACGGCAACGAGGGACAAACGGGTGTTGCTATAAAGAGCTTCACCACTAAAATTCGCAGACCTCACGTACAGTAGGAATCGACGGTATGCGAAGCACGAATAAGAAAGGTTGATATGTCACTTTAAAATCAGCACAACGTTACGAGGTAGAGGTAAATGATGCCGTACAGGACTTCCCTCTCATGATTAACATGTTTGGATGTATCGTTTACTTTCGTCATCTATTCACGGCACGTGATACCAAATTTAGTAAATGGGGAGCTAGCTAAACAACGAGCACGCTATTAGCGTGGTATGTTATGTTTTTACATGACAGGCGTGTAAGAATTAGAAGAATTAGCATGTTTGCCCCAGTCATATATTTCGCCATCGTTGACGCCATGTAAGACCAAATTCGGTATATGTGGAGCTAGCAAAAGGGCCGTGAGCGTATCATGAAAGGTCCAATATACACCAATGTATCATTGACGCGCGCGCACGCTCTGCACTGTGACGCTACGTTAGGAAAACGCGATAACTCTATAGTCTGACGCCAGGCGCGACCGGCGCTACCAGCGTCCGTCGGCATGGCCCGACGGCAACTGGCGCGTAATTAGCGCCAATGCGTTACCCAGACAACACTGCGTCTCCCTCTTTATCGTGGCGGAGGGATGCCGGACGCGCTGAAACGCGCATGTGTCAGAGAAACGCAGCGCACCGCACACCTGCGAGTACATGGCAAAACAGGCGCCTGGCGTCGCAACGCCGGCGTGACGCGACGGAATGAACGCCGGCGACACGCGCATCACCTCACGTCGAATTGTATTGGCGCCTTGACTGCAGCATGTAGTCATGTTCTCACATGACATGCATCTCATGATTATAATTTTTGCACCAGTCACATACCTTCGTCATCCATTGACGTCACCTAATACCAAATTTGACATATGTGAAGCTATAGCGAAAGGGCCTCGAGTGCATCATGAGTGTGGCGTGTAGTCATGTTACATGACACGCATGTTGTGATTATCATGTTTGAATGTGACATTTACCTGTGTCGTCCGTTTGCGTCACGTAATACCGAGTTTGGTACATGGGAAGCATGTAGTCATGTTGTTACATGACACGCATCGCATGTTTATCATGTTTGCACCCGTACCATAGCTTCGTCATCTATTCACATCTCGTAATACCGAATTTCGTATAAGTGAAGCTAGCGAAACGGCTGCCGGCGCATCAAGAGCGTGGCATGTAGTCATGTTGTTACAAGACTCGCATTTCATGATTATAATGTTTTCGCCAGTCACATGCCTTCGTCATACATTCACGTACAGTAATGCCAAATTTGGTATATGTGACGCTAGCGAAACGGCCGCAACCACATCATGAGCGTGGCATGTAGTCATGTTGTTACATGACATGCACTTCATAATTTTCAAGTTAGGGTCTGCCGCTTGTGTTCGCCATGCAATCATGTCATACCACACCAGTTTTGAAACATGCCATGTGAACGAAAGCACCGCGAGACCTGCAGAACCATGAAATTTAAATCATGACAATCATGATATACATGCCATCACTAGTCAAATATGATCGTCATAGAACCGTGTTATGCCATACCGAGTTTGGTATTGATACCGTTATCGAAACGGCCAGGAGAGCGAAATGTCGTAGGCGGATAGATAGATGGATAGATAGATGGATAGACAGATAGATAGATAGATAGATAGATAGATAGATAGATAGATAGATAGATAGATAGATAGATAGATAGATAGATAGATAGATAGATACGCTCAATGTCACCGTAGTTCGCTAAGAAATGCTTCGCATTTAAAAACGTTTTAGGTTGTAGGTGCTGATTATATGGTGGAGATATCTTTGAATTATACCTTGACATATACAAGCCCCTACGACTACTTTATAAAAGCATCGCGTTATAATTATTTATTTATTTTTCATTTATTTATTTGGTTAGTAAGTTAGTTGTGTGACCTTCAGGGTGCACTTGTGCATAATAGAGGGTAGGATTTAGAAGTATGCAGCCCCGTTGTATCGTACTTTTGAGGTAGTTTGAGGTTCTTGGAATATAAATATAAAACTCGAACAATTTGGAAGCATACACATATTAGAGATCCTTTTTTTTTCACGTAGTTTGGAGTTGTTTGATAATTTACAAATACATTGAATAACACGTCTGTACAATGATATTTCTCTTCAAAACATCATTCCTTTCTTGACTTTTGTTGTTTAGGTTGCAGGCTAAGAGTTTTTGTGAAATTCAGTGCTCCCTTAGTTTTGTTGATGCATTTCTGATTTGGTTCTTATCTTCGAGTACTGCAGTTATTGCTGAATATTCTGAAAATAAAAAACTTGCCAAGGATATCTTTTTATATCTCTTTATAGTCTGTGGCACCCCCGAACAATGAGGCCAGCTTAGTTCTTTATTATAAAATATGGCTCGTGTAAACTGTCTCACCCACTTTGACCTATTTTGGGGGGCTACTATGTGTTTAAAATACATTCGCGCCCATGTTCACCTTTTGAAGTGTTGCGACACGAAAGAATGAGTGTTCGTATTAGCATCTGCGCACGTTAATACATATACTCATACGCGCGCGCGTACACACACACAGGGCCTTTTTCAATTATGTTAGATTGACTTGAGCCCGTTGCACCTCCTAGTAATGCCACCTGCCACCCTCCCCCTTTTCTTTATCGTTATTGTCATCTATAGGGGGCCTAATACACACACACACACACACACACACACACACACACACACACACACACACACACACACACGCGCGCGCGCCACACACACACACACACACGCGCGCCACACACACACACACACACACGCGCGCGCCACACACACACACACACATGCGCGCCACACACACACACACACACACACACACACACACACACACACACACACGCGCGCGCGCGCGCGCGCGCGTCCCGCCGCGGTGGTTCAGTGGCTAAGGTACTCGGCTGCTGACCCGCACGTCATGGGTTCGAATCCCGGCTGCAGCGGCTGCATTTCCTATGGAGGCGGAAATGTTGTAGGCCCGTGTGCCCAGATTTGGCTGCACGTTAAAGAACCCCAGGTGGTGGAAATTGCCGGAGCCCTCCACTACGGCGTCTCTCATAATCATATGGTGGTTTTGGGGCGTTAAACCCCATATGTCAATCAATCACGCACACACGCGCGCGCGCACCCACACACACACACATACGCACGCACGCACACGCACGCACGCACACGCACACGCACACACACACGCACGCACACGCAGACGCACACCCACGCACGCACGTACGCGCATACACACACACACATGCTTGAATTTATCATAGCAACGAAGCTTGCTACTCTTTCCTCGCTAGTATTGAAGAACTAAAGCTAGCAGGCACTGTAACGAAACGTTTATTTATTGTAACCAGAAAACAGTAAGCTACTAGAAGAAAACATTGAATTCCCTAAGTACTATTACAAAAAATTTCTATATTTATAGACTAGACGCAAAATATCATTTATGAACGTTTCATGTTGTGAAAAGAAGAAAGCTGATTAAGCAAAAACAAGAGATGACGTAAGGAAAGAAGTTTTTACATAGTTAGTCGAATAACATACACAAAGAAGCAAGACAAGCATTGCCGAGTTCTGCAAACGGGCGCCTAACAAAGCAATTTATCGAAATCTACTCAATCGACAAGCTCCGACATGCATAGCGACAGCAAATTGAATGGCACAGAGCAAAGTCTTCGTTCGCAACTGCCCAGTTTTCAAAGGAGGCAAACGTATTGGACTATCGATCGCGCATCTATCACTGCTTTTTGTTCATAGCTTTGAATGCGCTACATACTAAAAAAAGGCGCATTGACAACTATGGGTACGGTTTTCAATCGCGTACCGGGAACGTACATACAGAGCACAGTACAAAGTTTGCAATGTACCTTGACGTGGATGGTCATGAACAGCAACTCGACAAAAGCAGGGGCAGGACATTGACTGAGTACGTCACGAGCAGCTCTCGGGAAAATGTATCGCACTCCAGAGACTGTGTTCTGCATGTATTGAGGTCAA
Source organism: Rhipicephalus microplus (assembly GCF_013339725.1). Lineage (NCBI taxonomy): Eukaryota > Metazoa > Arthropoda > Arachnida > Ixodida > Ixodidae > Rhipicephalus > Rhipicephalus microplus. The sequence continues at coordinate 107,091,978 of NC_051168.1, read as the reverse complement.
AGGGAGGATTGGCAGACGCAATAAACGTGGCGAAAAAGGACTGGTACTTCTCCTGTCTTTATATTGTCTTTACATTGACTGTACGTGTTTATTGGCGCTGAACTTTCAATCATTGTGCAGTTTGTCGCTGTCCTTGAAGAAAAATAATTTTCTTCGAAGTGATTCCTCAGATGTAGGTGCCGTACTACAAGACTGTACTTCACGCACTGAACAAAAAATCGCAGTGGCTTGAGCTTGGCACACGCACAATGTCACCAATGCTTCGCACTATGCCGGATTAGTTCCGTGCACTTCGCTGGAGTGTATAATCTGGATTTGAAGAGTGAACGTGAGTTTTTTATTGCGTAAGAATTGGGCATGTTCAAGCCAGAAAGGGAAAGATTGCGTGAACAGAAAGGAAAAATTATTGACTACCGAATGGGACCTAACACTTAGCCTTTGGTGCGTTTTAATTTCTTAATGTTCACGAAAAACAAGTTACCATTGTTTTTATTAACACTTATTACATTCCATAGTGAGATAACGCAGGCTAACTACGATATGCTCCGTGTAAACATTCGCAGACACATTTATTGGGCCTAATTGCAACGCTGAAGTTCTCCCAGCGAAAGTTTCAGAACAGACCTGTTTCGGGACACGTTGGGCCTTGTTGCTTCTTTCAAATCTCAGCTCTACTTCTTTGTGTCGTGTTCGGGTGTCTGTGCGCGTATACAATGGGCACCATTTTTATCAACTGACTGGGTAATGGGGCGTTCTCAACGTACCAAGACTCGAGGCGAGACATCCTTCTAGCATTTATTCCGGCCAATGTCTCAAAAGTAGGATAGAAATTACATATATTGCTATGCTTTCTACAGTGCCCGGCGACATATCCATGCTGTGAGAAGATTCTGCGCACGTCGTTCCTATGTAGGGCCCTGAATTGAATAAAAAATAGCGAGACTAAGAAGTATGAAACTAGGAGGTATAATAGGAGGTACGAAAAAGACTTCAGTGACCCACACACTCACAAACCCACACTACTGCCTTGCACATGACATTTCAAGAGAAAAAAAAAACTATCTTTTCTGGGTAAAAAAATTTCGGCAGATTCCATGTACCTGGGAATCGACGTTACGCGAAGCATACGGCGGGTAGGTGACTGTGTTGCAATTTTTTATTGCGTGAGACGTCATAAAATCACGCTAATACATGTACAAATGTTGAACGCACATACATATGTTGAAGAGTTGCAGATGTTTACATAATCAGTTGTTGGCACTTGCGCAACGTGGTCCACTGGAACATGCGTACTAGCAACACCAGAAGATGTTATGAAGCGCTGAAACCAACTTGAGCGCATGGGAACTAACCACAATTGACGTTAACCCGACTTGACGGTAGTATCAAAAGAGCACATGTAATGTTTAAAAATCGGGAAGGCAGCACTGCAGCCACTATTGATGTTCCATGAAGATTAGTGTCTATTTGAAAAGAAGTTCCAAGACATGGCGTAGCTCTGTGGTATGATGCTTCACTGCCACGCAGAATGATTGGGTTCGATTAAAGCTGGGACCCTGGAATTTTTTCTGCATTATTCGGGTCGACGCTAGCGATGTCGGGTATTTCTTAACGCTCGCGTGTTACGATTGCCCTTGTATGTTCTCGCCGTTCCTGGGTCTACATACTAAGTGTCAATCACTTGTGGCATATACCCGCATAGCAGCGGCACATACCCACCTATTTGTATGTACCACTGTCTGTCGGGAAGTGTTTGACGACGTACGTGACGGGATTGTGACATTATTCATGCCTTGACTAGCGCGTCATGTTCGTCAAATCATCTTACCTTCCCATGGTAATTTTGGTACACGCCAAGTTCAGGGGGTGCCCACAAGAGCACCCAAACGTAAGCGGTTAGATAGATAGATAGATAGATAGATAGATAGATAGATAGATAGATAGATAGATAGATAGATAGATAGATAGATAGATAGATAGATAGATAGATAGATACGCTGAAAGTCGCTGAAGTTCACTAAGAAATGCTTCGCAGTTAAAAAGGTGGAGCAATATGTTGTCAAGGAGTAACTGTATTCATAAGCTGTAGTACAGCTGATCCTGAAAGGACATTTTTCACGGTCGGTACAACGTTGCTTCGTTTGCAAGCCAAAACCAAATCTGTTGGCTGTATGGTGAACTGGGCAGCGTGGAAGCTGATGCGTTGTTTCGCACCCATGGCCTCGGACATGGCGCACCGACAGGTTTCGGAGGCCATGAACCAGCGAAATTATTTCGCGGTGGCGCTGGTGGTGTTTCCAGCGCGTGCGCACAGGTACCAGTAAAAAAAAAAGTCCATTGATGTCTATGGAAACTGGACTTGCCACTTGTTCTTTGGTGCGTTTCTTTTTACTATTTTGTAATTATCGACGAAAATGTCCATTTTCTCGAGAATGATGCATGTTGGTGAAAATATGTAATGAAAGATCGCATCTGTAGAAGTTCCTTTGTTTTGACTTTTCTTGCTAACCTACTTATTAGGAATCGCTTTCTATACACTGTATAGCTTGCAGAACAATTCCTCGCTCAAGCGAACTTGCACCATAGCCAGCACACGCACCTAATTTTCCATCTGTCAAGAGCAGAAAAAGTTAATGTGGGTCAGTTAAATAGGTTACTTGCACGAGGTATGCTCTTATCGTACTTGACAAATTGTTGCTATCATTGACATCGTTTAGTTCTCAATGAACACGCAGGTCGGGCTAGTTGATTTGAATTCATGTTCGTGGGAAGCGCAAAAACCATGCACGGTCACCTCGCTATTAACTGGAACGATTGTGAATGAGTGCCGTATCTTCGTAATGCTTGCGTTTTATATCGCGACCAAGATTTGCTAACAAGATCGCTAACTGCAACTTCTGAAATAAAACGTGGTGATTTTGATTGTGGCAGTGCACCGTTTATCCCCCTCACGCAAAAAGAAACTTCACTTTTTGGATGGTGTGTTAGAATGTAAAAAATATGAGTAATGACTGGCGTGTGCAGGCTAGAGCTAAATCTGAAATTAAGGAGACTCTAAATTCAATTTGCCTTGAGATTCACAAACTTAATGAGCGTTTCTCGGCGGTCGATCAACGTCTCACAGTTATGGATCAGAAAATAGATATTCAACATGCCAGAATTCAATGTGTGGAGAATCAATTACAGAACGCCGGCCTTATGGTGCAGAGCCCCAATATCAGGGGAGCAGCTCGGATTCACCCGGATTTCTTTCCAGAGGGAACGCCTTTATCGGCGCCCATTCCCATGAGTATCCCCAGTTCGAATAGTACAGTTGCTTCTGTACAGAACCTGACGGCAGGGTCAGGGAGCACCTCCAATGATCAAGATGGCCTCGCACGCTGAATTTCGTATATGGCAATGGAACTGCAGGGGGATCCTTAGCAAAAGGGGCACCCTGCAGCAATTTGTCCGCTCTCACAGCGAGAAGCCGCAAGTGATCCTACTGCAGGAGACGCTGTCTGATAGTGTAACCCTCCCGGGGTACAAGGCACATGCAGTTAAAGGGGAAGGCAGAGGGATTGCCACGTTAGTCAGCAACAAGTTCACCTTTGTGACACATGATCTAGGGGTAAGACCTAATAAAACGGAGCTCTCCTTAGTTGAGGTCATTCCGAGTTCTTCCAACCTTTCCAGCATTTTATACTGAACATATATAGTAGCCCTAGTGATCATAGGCAGCGTTTTAGGACGATCATAGCTAAGGCAACCAGATTGGCTGGGCTCTCTCCTCTGGTTGTGGCGGGGGATTTTAACTCGCCTTTCCGGGCGTGGAACTACCCGTATGATTCAGCTAAAGGCAGGAGCTTGTGGCAGGAGACGGGAGATGCGGATCTCTCGTTAATTACGGACCCGATGTTTCCTACTAGGCGCGGCACATCCACCACCAGGGACTCCACCCCGGACCTAGATTTCGTGAAAAATGCTGGCTCGGTAGGTTGGGAAAATCTTCTGACGGATTTAGGAAGTGATCATTATATTACAGTTACTAAATTACAGATGGAGGCAAAATCTAAAAGAAAGTTTACTTACGTGGATTGGGATAAATTTCGGGAGTCACGCAGCGCTCGAGCGGAACAGGGGGAAATCCCGGACTCTCTGGGGCAATGGACAGAGATGCTGCTGCAGGACGTTAGAGCGGTTACCAGAACCATTGAGACAGAGGTACAGACAAACAAAATGGACAGTCGGCTTGCGCATTTACTGGAGGCAAAGCAGTCGCTATTGGCCAGATGGAAGGGTCAGAGACTTAATCGTAGGCTTCGGAAAAAGATAGCAGAGTTAAATACACAAATTGAAGAACATTGCAAAAACTTGTCGAGGCAGCAGTGGGATGAAATTTGTAATTCAGTCGATGGACAAATGCGAACCAGAGGTAAATGGAATCTTTTAAAACACTTGCTTGACGAGTCGGGCACTAAATCTAATCAGAGGGGGGTCCTTGCTAGAATACTTCATCTTGCTCAAAAATCCTCCTCGGGCGCGGAGCTATTGGGGCAGCTTGCTGAGAAGTATCTACCGCTAGCAGTTGATTCCATGCAAGCCTATCCGGGGTATATGGGAACACCTTGTGCCCATTTGGATGAACCCTTCACCATCAGCGATGTGCGACGTGCCCTGCACGAACTTAATGGCCGATCGGCACCGGGTCCAGATAGGGTCACCAACAAAGCGCTTCGGAATTTGGAAGATGACTCTGTTGAATTTCTTACTGATGAGATTAATAGGATTTGGAAGGGAGGTGACATCCCGGAACAATGGAAGTTGGCCAAGGTGATCCTCATTCCCAAGCCCGGTAAAGCACCAAGTTTGGACAATCTGCGCCCCATCTCTCTCACGTCATGCGTGGGAAAGGTGGTGGAACACGTTGTCCAGAACCGAATCGCGGACTACATAGAGCACAATGATCTCTTCCCTCACTACCTTATTGGCTTTAGGCCAGGCCTCTGTACGCAGGATGCTATGAAAATCATTAAGTGTCAAATTTTAGATAATCATACCAGAGACACCAGGGCGATCCTAGGCTTGGATATAAAAAAAGCGTTTGATAATGTCCGCCATGATTCTATTTTAGATGCGATCTCAAGTCTCAACCTAGGTTCCTCATTTCATGCGTTTGTCAGATCCTTCCTGTGTGGTCGAAAAGCCATACTTAAAGTTGGAGATCTAGAATCGGATGTGCAAGCGCTGGGAAATAGGGGCACCCCGCAGGGATCTGTTCTATCACCCTTACTTTTTAACATCGTCATGGCTGGTCTCTCGAGGCAGCTTTCTGGTATTTGAGATGTTGGTCATGCAACTTATGCCGATGATATCACCATTTGGTGTAGAGAAGAAAGTGGTGGCACTGTGGAGGCGGCCCTGCAAGAGGCCATCGACACTACCGAGAGTTTTCTGGAAGACACAGGCCTTTCTTGCTCTCCGAAAAAGTCTGAGCTTCTCCTCTATAAACCGGTCAGGAGGGGCCGTCGACCGCGAGGCTGGGTGCCGCCCCTAGAAAATGACATCCACTTACGTACCAAAAGTGGACGATCAATCCCCAAAGTCGCTTCCATTCGGATCTTAGGTATGACGCTAGAAGCAACGGGCACCAACACCATCACGATTAAAAGGTTGGAAAAAAAGACAGACAGTGTTATTAGGCTCATAAGACGGGTGGCTAACCGAAGGACAGGACTATCAGAGGACAACTTGGTCAGGCTTATACATGCTTTTCTGCTGTGTCATTTTGCATATGTGGCGGCAATGCATGTCTGGAAGAGAATGGAAAGGGACAAGCTTAATGCAATGATCAGGAGAGCTGTAAAGAATGCCCTTGGGCTCCCCAACTACACCCACACCAATCGTCTCCTGCAGTTGGGAATTCATAATACATTGGAGGAAATTGCGGAAGCACAAGAAAGAACACAGGTAATTAGGCTGTCTGGCTCAAAAGCGGGGAGGATGATTCTCGCAGAAATGGGTATTCCACCAGCTCAGATTGAGGCTCTGTACCAAGGGTTGACGAGGGATCAGAAGGAAAACATCATTGTCTCGCCTGCCCCGCGGAACATGCATCCCCAACGTAATGTTGGAAGGAGGAGAGCGCGCGCTCGGGCCCTTCTTCGCCAAGTTGCGGATCTTGACGGGGGGGCCTGTTTCGTAGACGCGGCGCAATATGATGGCCAGAGAGACCGATTCACGGTAGTGGCAATCAACCACAAAGGCATTACAATTAATGCGGCGTCGGTATGCGCCAGAACTGCCAATGCAGCTGAGCAGGTTGCCATCGCCTTGGCTCTTTTAGATCAGCGTAATGAACACATATTTAGCGATTCTAGAGCTGCCATTCGTGCCTTCAGTGTTGGAGCTGTGTGCAAAGAGGCCAAAAATATACTCGGTGATAAGTTGCTTACAACCCATACCATTACATGGTTCCCAGCTCATATGGGAAACATGGACGGAGGGATCATAAATCTCAATGAGTTGGCCCACTCCAGGGCGCGAGGGTTAGCTGTCCGCGGCCATGGAGGACCTTTGGGTCGAACTGGAGATTTCGTAAACAGGGATCCGCCAACTACATATAATGAAATAACCAACATTTCGCTATGGATAGGAGAATCTTTCCACCTCCACATGCGAAGCTAAATAGAGCGCAGGCGCTTACATTGCGATTACTTCAAACAGAAACGTACCCTAACCCTGCCTTTCTTCACAAGCTTTATCCTGATGTTTATTTAACCAACTCGTGTACAAAATGTGGCGGTTTAGCCACCTTACACCACATGCTCTGGGAGTGCCCTTCGGTACGTGGCACCGATACAGCATCGTCCAGAAAGTGGGACTCCGCTCTCCGGAGTCCAGACATAACATCGCAACTTTGGGCTGTCCAGAGGGCCCACGATGCGGCGCTAGGGCTCGGCCTTACTGTCCCATCGTGGGAGCGGCCCGCCGTGTGCTAGGGCGCACGCCTTCGGACTTGTCAATAAAGTTTTTCCAAACCAAACCAAACTGGCGTGAAACGTCGGTTTTCTGTCAGTTTTTTTTGTTTTCGTTCTTTCACCAATATATGCATTCACCTTTCCAAATAAACGCTTAGTTGAAGTTGAGCACTTCTCTTGTTCCTTCATTCTTGCTGTCCCTGTGTAGTTTAGGTTCGCGCTAAACACGAATACAGTTTATTTGTCATATTTACATGACGAAAATTGCTCTAAAACAAAAGAGCAATGGTTCTGAGTAAAAAAAAAAAACTTAAGCCCCACCGTGGTGGTTTAGTGACTATGGTACTCTGATGCTGACCCGCAGGCCGCGGGATCGAATCCCGGCTGCGACGGCTGCATTTTCGATGGAGGCGGAAATGCTTTTGGCCCGTTTGCTCATATTTGGGTGCACGTTGAAGAAATCCGAGATAATCAAAATTTCCGGAGCCTTCCACTACGGCGTCTCTCATAACTGGTGGTTTTGAGACGTTAAACCCCATATATTGATCAAATCAACCATAATAATCATGCGCTAAATCACGGCTACAACCTCATGTTGTTTTTTTAATTTGGAATAAACCTCAAAGCCACGACCACTCTCCATGTGGTTTATGCCTGTTTTCAAGAATATGTCACAATTCACTACGCCTCTGACTTATAAAAAAACTGTGATGGTAATCAGATGGCAGCTTGTCGAATGGGAAACAATGCGGAATTGTGTGTTAAGAGATCAACAATTCATTAGCTTAGTGTTAGCAACTAAACTAATGCACTTACTTTTATTTATCTTAATGCGACATAAGCGTACAATCCTCTGGTATACCTATGTAGATAATCGTGGCAAACATTCCCAACTACAACGTTCAGAGAATGGCTTTCATATGAACCATGTCCCCATTATGCAAGCCCTTTCTTACTACGGTGTACAAAGATTTCTTTCACGTGAATAATGCTTTTTGAACATTGCAATTACAGCGACGTTTAAGAGAAAGACGATTTTGTGAAGATATCATCAAAAACCGTTATATCTTTGTATGTGCACTTGCTGCGATTAAGGGTCTCGTAATCTTTCGTGTTTATAAAATAGAGAACTGGGCAGTTGCAATCAAGCACCAATTCCGTTCTGTTTTTGTGCACATTAACACACGAGCGATAATTAATCTAGGCGAAATGAAACATTCTGACACCGCGAACATGGCTATTCTACAAACAAAGAGAAGACGCAGTAAGCCCTGCAAACTGTAGAGCCCAACTTCTGTTTACCGCAAATGATGCCTCCGTCAGCGGCGGCAAAGTCCTTTTCCATGAGCTACAATCTCTCACCCGACTGTTATGTTTAATTTCAATGGCAGATCCAGAGATCAAGTTTTTCTGCTCTGAGCGGAGCAATCGCATTCCAGTGGTGGGTTTGGAGCGTGAGCTGAGTGTTCCAATGTCAGGTTGAGAGCAACCGCAGATCACGGATTCTACGTGGAGCAAAAGCTGTTGCTCCGCCGTAATCAGTGGATATGACCGGAAGTTCAAGTAACGTATTTTGAGCGCCAGCCTTTCATCTAATCACTGATGGATGTCCGGAAAACACTTTGCATTCTCTTGGACCCTTTCATGTTCCCTCACTATATTTCCGCTCATCAAGGGCTCCCGTCCAGACGCGCGCGTTTCCAATCGAAGATTTGGCGATAGCAATTCCGCTGGGATCTGCGCGCTCCATACGCAATACGGCCCAGCGCTCAGCATCTGCCATTGGAATTCAGCAATAGCAAAGCTAAATTATAAGTCAAAGGGTCCACTCGAAGAAATTGCTCAGCGTCCCTGACAAAATACACGGCCAGGCCGAAAACTGTGGCAAGTGTAATGTGTTGGTTGCTTACCTAGGTAGAAGTTTCGCATGCTAGGTGTGTCTGAAACATGCAGTGATGATCATGGTATAATTCAGAAGTATTTACGCTCGGCATTTTTTTTTATTTTTCTCTTTAAGAGGCAGTTACCCTTGGGCATGAGTAGTGTTTTCCAGTCACTTGCATTTGCTTACGTCGTTTTTCCGCTATAAAATTTAATAGATGGCATCAATATATAAAAAAAGCGTTAAAGAAAACCAAAAATACTCACCCCAAAAGGACATATATAAGCCGCTTCAGTGGAATCTCATTTTGGCACAGTGCTTGCTTGCATGCTGGACATGTCAGGCACCTTTCTTGCCTCCCTACAATATGAATTTTTCTTTATCCTGACAATCTATGTGTCTTTATAGCACGAACTCCGTGATTGTTCTTTCGTGAAGGAATGTCACGTAATTCCTGTCATGAACTCTCATATAAATACTGGCAGTTTTCATTCTTCGTGATGACGGCCGTCCTAATGCGATCACACATTTAGGTATTCCTCATGTTTATCCAAAACCTATGCAGTTGAAGTTCCGTTTTAATGACAAATACTGTTCTCAGAGATGAACCGCCACAAGGTGACAACACAAAAGCCACAGGAAACGCCGAGCAGGCAATGCGATAGCAACAAACTGAACTGTTATACGAAGCTATTCAAAGAACTAGATCCTATTCGGCGCAAGTCCACAAAACACTGGCGCGAGCAAACTTGGCCGCTCCAGAGAGCGGACAACTTTCATGCTGTAGATCACTTTGCTGTTGTGTATAGTTAAAATGTAGCACATACGAAACTATGCAACTCAACAGCGATGGTTATATCAATATCATGCTTCCAGTGTCCATATCATTGCTATAACAAAAAAATTATTTTTTCCTTCCATCTCTGTATCGTTCGTAAAGTTACAGGTCAAAAATGCGGATCAAAAAGGCGCCTTGTTAATATATTACCAGATGCTTCCTAAAACGCGTTGGACGTGTATTCAATAACGAAAAAATCAGTTACACTTCTATATTCAGGTATTCAGTTTGGGTAAATTAACGACCCGTTGTTATGCAACGCGCAATAAAGACACCCCACCATAATCATCGACCAATTACCGATGAGTGATTCCAAGCTCTACAACAGATTTCGTGTCAGCTTATTGTAGGCAACCAATCGAGACGCATAAATTGGCACGACCTATCAAGAGCGTATACTTCTGGGCGTGAACTGCAGCCGAGAATGGGCGAGAGGATTAGCTCTAGTCGATTGTCGCGGGACGCTTAATGACGGTGGCACATTAGGAGTAATCAGTGGCACGGAGTCGGCACTCGATAATGGTAATGCGTAATTGCACAAGATAGCGTAGGCATATACGTCCGACTGGTAGTGCTTGTTTACGCCGAAACCAAGACACATCTTCACCGTCAGATCACTGCACTAATAAATTATTTCACGCGTGCATGATTTCTCGGCGATCACATATTACCGAAATGTAGAATTCTCCAGTGTCCCGCAAAACTTCAAGCAGATTTTGAGTTATTGAGGAGGAACTGAGGCACGTTATGTGGCCAATGGAAAAAAACAGCAATGAAATTAGAGCCATGCCCACATAATAAGAAAAAAAAGCAGCTAGTCTTCAAGGTGATTGCTATTCGCGGGGAATTACTGGGAAACATAATTGAACAAAATGCTGAGAATAAAAAATCGGTCACTTTTTTTGTTAGTGCTGGCTGGCCACGTTTATAAATCTCTTCAGCAATATACGTGTGAGCTCTTTTCTGCGATCACTATAGTCATTCCGTTGTGATTGAACTCAACAGAAGAAAAGCGTGTCTTTGCAAACACGACACGCATGTACGTATGACCCTGCGTACGGGCATTAGTAGGGACTCCCTAAAGAGAGAAACTAATACTTCTTTGGTTTTGTGTTATAAAGTGTACGTACACCTCACCATCTCTCTGACCCGTTCATGCCTACCACACGGTGAAATCGACAACTATGCGATTTACGGTGTTGATTGCAATGACGACAATGTCTTCTTATTCCATTTCATCCCAAGAGTCTCAATGTATATGCAAATTAGTCTGGTCATACAGAGCTTCTTCTTAAGATGACGCTCTTATTTTGCTAGGCTACTTGTAGAAGATTGACAATTAGATTCTGAGAACAGTATTGATTAGCAATGCGCACTGAATCTTTTCGGTCTGCAATCTTCAAGGTGCGTTCGACTAACGTGAGGCCTTGCTCATTATTTTTTGTAATGCGGAGCATTTCTTTGTCGAGTGATGTCGCGCTTCGACGTCGGCCACACCTCCACTGCACATGCTCGCGTCTTGTGCGGCCCAGGACGACACCCGTAAAACTGTCGTTCTAGGATTCAATAAAAAGCGAGACACCACTGGGCGTTCAACAAGCCGAGCATGCGCAGTTCGGGTACATACCTCTAGCCTGTACTCCTCTTTCTCGAATGCGGGCGAAGGAGCACGTGTTTGAAATCAGTCAAGGGCATCTTTAGTTGGCGTTTTGCTTGACTAGAGTAGATGCGATGGAAGCAAAAGTACCTTGAATCAGTAGTGGAGCACAACCCAACATTGGCTTCCCACCACTCGTTGAAGGCAACGCTTGTCCTTCATTCAAAAAATAGGAAAAAATACGGAATAACAAATAACCATTTCCAAAACATACTTAATTACGCAACATTCACGCGATAACGCCCAACAATGCGACGCATTTAGTGTTGTTCCCCAGTATGAAAAGGGGATGGCTTCTTTTCTTTTTTGCAAACGCTATGTAACGACAAGGGTCGACTGTTACAGAACTGGCAATTGATGCCTACTTCTACTTTATTAGCATACCATGCTGTGCATTCGCATACCAGCAAACAGTATTATATCAGTGCAGTTCTCTAATAATAGTGTCACGCAGTTTATTCACGTACAGACCTACTGGAAGGCCGAGGAACGCCAGAAGAGCGAGGAACGCCAACAGGCCGAAAATACAAAACAAACGCAAGCTCGGGTCGCGCGTGCACCAACGCTGTGGCTTGCCGTTTTATGCTACTTCGTCGTCGTTCGCATAGTTCCCTACATTGGCCTCCGGTGAATAGCGTAGCCAACCTGGCGACTTAAGGCGTAGTCACTATAGCGGGGTCGTAATACGGCTTCAGGCGACTCGCATGCACAATTTCTCGGCCACAACGGCGTAAGTCATGAGACTGTGTCAATGGCTCAATCTCATAATTTACGGGTGACGTACGGGCGAGAATGCGGTAGGGCCCGTGGTATCGTGCCAGTAATTTCGACGAAAGGCCAGGAGTGCTTGGTAGAACCCAGAGCCAAACGAGAGCACCAGTCGTGAAAGTAGAGAGATGTCGGCCGGTGTCAAGCCGTGTCTCCTGGTGGCCTTGGTCCTCGGTTGTCAGAGAACGGGCCAATCGTCTGCAATCTTCTGCGTACCTGGCAACGTCAGAAATTGCAGTGTACTCAGAGGAGTCGGGCGTGTATGGGAGGATAGTGTCCAGCGTGGACGATGGTTCGCGTCCGTACAACAGAAAGAAAGGGGAGAATCCTGTTGTCACGTGCGTAGCGGTGTTATACGCATACGTGACGAATGGAAGGACAGTGTCCCAATTAGTCTGGTCTGAAGCTGTGTACATCGTCAACATATCACCGAGAGTGCGATTAAATCGTTCTGTGAGGCCATTCGTCTGCGGGTGATATGCTGTCGTCAGGCGATGAACCATGTTGCACTGAGCGAGCAACGCTTGAATGGCGTCAGACAAGAAAACACGCCCCCGGTCGCTCAAAGTTCGCGGGGAGCACCATGGCGAAGAACAAAGTTGCGCAAGATGAAAAACGCAACTTCCCTCGCGGTTGCTGCGGGTAGTGCTCCTGTCTCCGCGTAACGCGTGAGGTGGTCCACGCCGACAATTATCCACCTATTTCCAGAAGACGACGTGGGAAGTGGTCCGTATAAGTCGATACCGACGCGGTCAAACGGACGCGCTGGACAAGGCAGAGGCTGAAGTGTACCGGCAGGGCGTTGAGGTGGGACTCTACGTCGCTGGCATGCAGTACAAGCACGTACGTACTTGCGGACAAATGTGTACATGCCGCGCCAGTAGTACCGCTGACGTAGACGGTTGTACGTTTTGAGAGCGCCAGCGTGAGCGCTTTGCGGGTCGTTGTGGAAAGCAGTACAGATTTCCGAGCGCATGTGGTTGGGTATCACTAACAGCCACTTCCTACCTTCAGACGTGTAATTCCGCCAATAGAGTAGGTCGTCTCGAATAGCGAAATGTGTGGCTTGACGGCGGATGGTTCTTGACACTAAATTAGCTAACGGATCAGTCAAAAAGGCAAGGAGTTGGGAAATCCACACATCTTTGCGTTCTTCCGATGCCATGTCTGTGAAGTCGATTGGTGTTATGACAGCTGAAGAAGGTGACGAGGAGGCTGGATAAGCCGGTAGCGGCGAGCGGGATAGCGCATCAGCGTCGGAGTGCTTGCGGCCGGATCGGTATACAACACGAATGTCGTATTCCTGTAGGCGAAGCGCCCAACGACCAAGGCGCCCCGAAGGGTCTTTGAGCGATGATAGCCAGCATAGAGCGTGGTGGTCCGTGACGACTTCGAAAGGGCGGCCATAAAGGTATGGGCGGAACTTCGTCAAAGCCCAGACAATTGCGAGGCACTCTTTCTCCGTGACGGAATAATTACACTCGGCTTTCTTGAGGGTTCGACTCGCGTAAGCGACCACGTATTCTTGGTACCCTGGTTTTCGTTGAGCCAATACAGCACCAAGACCGACACCACTGGCGTCGGTGTGGACCTCCGTAGGCGCATCAGGGTCAAAATGTCGTAGAATTGGAGGTGATAATAATAACCGCCGAAGCGCGGTGAAGGATTCGTCGCACTCTTTTGACCAAGCAGAAATGCCTTTGGAACTTGTCAACAGGTTGGCAAGAGGCGCGATGATGGAAGAGAAGTTGCGCACAAATCGACGAAAGTATGAGCACAGGCCGATAAAACTTCGAAGCGTCTTGATGGAATTGGGCTTCGGATAGTCGGCCACGGCGCGGAGTTTCGCCGGATCCGGGAGAACACCCTCTTTGCAGACGACGTGACCCAGTATGGTGAGCTGACGTGCGGCAAAATGGCACTTCTTGATGTTAAGTTGAAGGCCAGCAGAGGTGAGACACGTGAGAATAGCACGAAGACGAACAAGGTGAGTGGAAAAGTCGCGAGGAAAAACGACGATATCGTCTAGGTAGCAAAGGCACGTGTTCCACTTGTAGCCGCGAAGGATGGTGTCCATCATTCGTTCGAAGGTAGCTTGGGCGTTGCAGAGTCCAAACGGCATGACGTTAAACTCATACAGCCCATCAGGTGTTACAAATGCAGTCTTCGATCGGTCAGGATCAGCCAATGGAACTTGCCAATATCCTGAGCGTAAATCTAAGGAGGAGAAATATTCTGCCCCTTGCAAGCAATCGAGAGCGTCGTCGATGCGTGGCAACGGGTACACATCCTTCCGAGTTATCTTATTGAGCCGGCGGTAGTCGACACAGAATCGGATAGACCCATCCTTTTTGCGCACAAGTACAACAGGGAACGACCAAGGGCTCTGCGATGGCTGGATGACACCACGCTTGAGCATATCGTCGACTTGTTCGTTGATAATACGGCGCTCTTCCGCTGAAACTCGATATGGTCGTTGGCGTAAGAGAGCATGAGTACCGGTGTCAATGTGGTGCGTGGTGTTCGCTGTGCGACCCAAAGATGGTTGAGCGCAATCGAAGACAGAACGGATTTCTCGAAGAAGGGACAAGAGTTCGCTTCTTTGTGTCGGCGATAGCTCCGCGGCAACAGAGGGCTGGAATGAGTCTGGCGCGGGCCCTGTGGCCACAGGTGGCGTCATAGCATTGAGCTGGAGGTGAGGTGCGTGTTCGGCGAACTCTAGAGGGCGCAAGAGGTCAACGTCTTGTATGTTACCCAAACATTCTCCACGAAGTAAGGTAACTGGCGACGATAGCGAGTTCGCGACGAGCATGGCGGTAGCACCAGATTACACGGTGAGTACGGCAAAGGGCAGGTGTAGGCTACGGCGGCGGGTAAATATGTCAGACGGAGTGAACAAAACAGTTCCGGCAGGAGCGGCCGTACAGGTCAGGGCTACAAGGGCGGATGTTCTCGGTGCTATTTCCGTGTCTGCAACAACGACAAGTTTGTAAGGTTCAGGAAGAGAATCCACAAAACAAGAGGTTGGCAGCGGTGTAAGGGCAAATTCTGCACGTGAGCAATCTATGATGGCCCGATGACGCGAAAGAAAGTCCCATCGAAGAATGACTTCGTGGGAGCAGGATGCCAGCACAAAAAATTCAATGGCATAAAGTTCACCTTGGATAATGACACGTGCAGTGCACACAGCTGTAGGTTCTATGCACTGCGAGTTGGCCGTGTGGAGCATCAGGCCCGAAAGAGGCGTCGTCACCTTTTTCAACTTGCGGCATAAGGGCTCACAGATTATAGAAACGGTGGCCCCTGTGTCGATAAGCGCTTGTGCGGCGGTCCCCTCAACATTGACGTCAATAACGTTTTGCGGCGAGAAAGATGGAGGCCTTAAGCAGTTCGAATTGTATGCAGCTGTTGCCTCCGGAGCTGCAGCGATCAGTTTCCCTCTTCCGTAGCAGGTCGGCGACGCATAGGTGACAGGGAGCGTCGTCGTGGCGATGGTGACCGATGGTTTGCGTAGGGTCGAGGACCGTCAGTGGTGTACTTTGATGGCGTCCTAGACGACGACGCCATTGGCCGGCCCACGGCGTCGACTGGAGGGGGATCTCGGCGACAGCGGCGGGCGACGTGTCCAGCGATACCACAGGCGAAACAGATGGGCCTATTATCTGGCGTCCTCCAAGCGCCTGAGCGACGGTAAAATGGAGCTGAAGATCTCAAGTAGGGATACGGCGCCGCAATTGGGGTTGTAGGCACGACAAAGGGTGGCGTGGCAGGTTGAGCATACGGCATACGCTGTTGCGTAGGCCGAGCAGCGACGGCGGCGTACGTGAGAGGCGTTGTGACTGGTGGTTGCTGATGCACCGGCGGAAGGGCTTCAGCGACTTGGGTCCGAATGACGTGTTGGAGGTCCGGTGCCAAAGCTTGCGTGGGCTCATGTATCAGTGGCAGCAGTGACAGCTGGCGCGCTACCTCTTCGCGGACGAAGTCCTTGATTGTCTAAAGCAGCGGCTGCTGGTCGGTAGGATGGGCAGCTAGGTGCAAGCTTGCGAGCGTGTCTGGCGTCGTGAGGGCCTGACGAGCAATTGCGCGCTGCCTACGCAATTCATCGAAGCTTTGACAGAGGGAAACGAGGACAGCAATGGTGGGGGGATTTCTCGCGAGCAACATCTGAAAGGCGCCGTCGTCAATGCCTTTCAATATGTGCCTGATTTTTTCTTCCTCAGGCATGGTAGAGTTGATGCGGTTGCATAGATGCAACACATCTTCAATATAGCCCGTGTAGGTCTCGCCTCATTGCTGCGCACGGTGACGTAAACGGTACTCGGCTTGAAGCTTGCGTGCCGCAGGTCGTCCAAAGACGTCCGTAATAGCCGTCTTGAATGCCGACCACGTAGTAATGTCAGCTGCGTGGTTATTTAACCACAGTTGCGCGGTGTCCGCAAGGTAGAATGTGACGTAGCCAAGCTTACTTGGGTCGTCCCATTTGTTACTTGCGCCGACTTTGTCGTACCTCGCCAACCAATCTTCGACGTCCGACTCAGTGGAGCCGGTGAAGATAGGAGGGTCTCGTTGAGGATACACGGCACTGCAAGTGACATGGACGGTCGAAGGTCCCACCTGGAGAGGCATCTCGGTGGCCATGTTCGTGTCACGTAGAGGGGGAAGCTTACGGGAGCGAAGTTCCAGGTTTGTACGGGAGTCCACACACCTCCACCAGATGTCACGCAGTTTATTCACGTACAGACCTACTGGAAGGCCGAGGAACGCCAGAAGAGCGAGGAACGCCAACAGGCCGAAAATACAAAGGGCATCTTTATTTCGCTTTCGCATGACCTCGCATTTTGCTTGACTAGAGTGGATTCGATGGAAGCAACAGTACCTTGAACCTTGAATCAATAGTGGGGCACAAGCCAACATCAGTGTCCTACCACTCGTTGAAGGTAACGCTTCGCCTTCCTTCAGTGAATAAGAATAAAAATATGGAATAACAAATAACCATACCCAAACCATACCTAATTACGCAACGTTCACGCAATACCACCCCCCCTCCTCCCCACAACGCGACGCATTTACTGTAGTTCCCCCGTAAAAAAGGTGATTTTTGTTTTTTGCTAACGCTATGTAACGATTGCTGGCGTTTCTTACAGATCTAGCAACTTTATGCCTAGTTCTACTTTGTTAGCATACGTTGCTGTGCATTCGCATACCGGCAAACGGTATTATATCAGTACATCCCTCGAATAATAAAGTTATGGCATGGGGTTCGAAAAGTGAAGATGGTAATCCACTGGAAACGAGTTTCTTTCACAAACATACCCGCTAATGGGCTCTCTGGCAATGTTAGCATAATTGGTCTCACAAGGTTGACAACTGCCTTAACCATCTGGTATTATTTCGAGCATGTATGTTCCATAATTTCACCATTTCTGAAGTATTACATCATAATTTCAGAGACTTGCCCTGAAACAACAGCGATTTTGCGCTACAGGCGCCCTACTCAGACAAGGAATTGCGACCATAGTCTATGCGACGCTTTTTTTAAAGCCTTTTGCATGATGAAAAAAGGCTTTAAAAGTTGTAACCGGTCACATCTCCAGGAAGCAACCGCGAAAGATGACAGGAGCTTGATTTTGTTACGCCCTAACTCTTCGCGATTCAGCGCGGAAGCGACGTTCAAGTTCGGAGGTTCGCGCTCAGAATCGTACGGCCGCACGATGGCAGAAGTAACATGTGGGATTCATGAGCTCCACCAGACATATACAGTGATATCATCGCTAGCTTCTTACGCCTGTCTTCCATGCCACCGGACAACACAAGCCAAAAATTTGCAAAAATCTTCAAGACAACTCTCCAGCAGGCTTTTTTTTTTCTTGGCGCAGACCCTTTTTTTTTCGTTTTTAGATTCCCTTCTTCGCTCGTTATGCTTATGCTGCTCCCAGTTCCCGTGAATGTCCGTTGACATGATGTAAAAAATGAGTAGCCACAATGCCATACCAATCTTGGAAAAAAATAATGTCTGTGGGTCTCGCATACCTCCATGATTAGCGATACTGAGAATGTCAATCGGAGGGGGAGAGTGGAAAGAGCCGCCGTAGCACCTGCAGCTTGAAGTCATGTGATTATTAACTCTGAAAGGGTGGTTGAAGGTCATGTGATAGAAAACTCTCCACAAAGTAGGGCTAGATTTTGACATCCTTTTAACTACGTGCCCCAGATGTCGTGGTAAAACTGTATTATGGTACCGTCTTTTGCTTTAACACGAGGTAGTAATTTAAAAAACGTGAGAGTTTTTACTTGCCATGAGGCGCCCAAACTCCCATATCGAATAGTTCTTGCTTAAAGAATACGCACTGTTGAAAGTTGGCGTTTTTAGTTGAATGCTATATACTATATGGAACACTCCCAGGCATCATAATATTCGAATTTGATTGACTGTATGGAATTAATAAATCAGCTGCTGTGATTTGTTAGCATTACAGTGCACTAATGGGGACACTTTCAGAACATATTGCGTTTGTATGGTGCGAGTAGCAAGCTAGTATATTATGAGAGCATGACTATTTCTCACCATTTAGCATACTGGCCCTTCACACGAAGTTGACTTTCAGGAATCTGCGCGGACTACAGAAATAGTTACACGTAACATCATTATTCTGCTGCAACTATTAGCTAAAGAAAGGACGTTTCATGTAACGCAATCGAATTGTAGGCTTGATTGCTCATTCTACTCGTGATATTATATGACTCAATATTCATACACTTTTACAGTAACCTAGAACCCTTACCTGGTTAGAAATGACATCATGTCATCTTACTGAGCATTTATATTTTAAAACACGAAATCCATACTAACGTGAGCTTTAGGGAAAAAATCGTATCGAGCAGTTCTCGCGCACGTTAATGGTACCCTTGTTTTTGGGAAGGACAACGTTTTCTTTATTGCTGCGTGCCTGCATTCTTCTCTAACTATATATATATATATATATATATATATATATATATATATATATATATATATATATATATATATATATATATATAATGTATATATATATATATATGGTTATTTCTTCACCCACTTTTCTTTCTTCTTATTTACATCCCATTTGTTCTAATATCTTCCCCTATACATTGCTTCGCATTACTGTCTGTTACATCTCATTATTATTGTGTCAAAAACACGGAAAAACGAGCCCTTTGGTATACACTTCTTTCCCTTATTGATTAACGAGAGTCTCGTACTGGCGGACTTGGTGTCATTATGTTGTATACGAGGGACTATTGGTCAGCTGCCCACTCGTAATAAGTTCACGTGCTACGTGACGCCAGATGGCACTGACTGACACTCCTACTTCAAAATTCACATACAACCCCCCCAAAAAAGTGGATGGAGGGAAGGCCGCTGTGATAGAAGGTCGTAGGTTCGTTTCCTGCTCACGGCTGGTTATTTGTTCACTTTTCTTTCTTCTTATTTACATTCCATTTGTTCTAATAACTTCCCCTATACATTCCTTGGCATTACTGTCTGTTACATCTCCCTAATATTGTGTCAAAAATACAGAAAAACGAGCCCTTTGGTATACACTTCTTTCCCTTATATATATATATATATATATATATATATATATATATATATATATATATATAATATATATATATATATATATATATATATATATATATATATATATATATATATATATATATATATATATATATATATAATATATATATATATATATATATATATATATATATATATATATATAATGCTGAGGTTCTTTTTCATGAACGTTTTTTCGTAGGGTGAAGCAAAATAAACTTTTCATACGACGCTGAGTGGAAGTCAAATCGAAGAAATATGTGCAGACGAAAACAAAATGCACATTTAGCTTCAGTGGCACTTTCCGAATGTTTCCGCTTGTCCAAGCAGCGCCGTCGCGCACGTTTGCTTTACCGTCTCAAAGTACTGCGCCATCGAAGTGCATCATCCCCAAATTCTCCTGATTTTGTGAGCGTCAGCGAGATGCCTTGTGCGCAATGGCAGCCCGCAGCTTCGGTAAACAATCCCCGTTGCTATATATATAGCGTCTGCGTGAGTATGCACTGCGCGATTTTTTGGGACCACTCTTACGTTCTCTTGCTCTTTGCCATCTTCTACGAGCTGTACTGTATGCGGTTCCGACATAATGGTGTCCGACGTTAGGCTTACAACCCTACGTTGGGTCGCTCAATGGTCACGACGCGCCAGCAGGAGGCACTCTGTACAGTATCCACTGCTGATGTCCCGAGGTCTACGCTGTCACTTAGCCTCGGCTTCCTTTGCTGGCCACTCGGAATGGCCACGCCGTCGTTGGTCCTAAGCTCGGCGAGCTTGCCTCCGTTTCGCGAGCCGCGTTGTCTGTTCTTCCGAAAAAGACAGCCGTTTGTTACACTTTTTTTCCGCTCGTCACTCAACGTCGTCGGAATACCATATACAGTGAGACAGAGTGCTTTTATTATTGTCAGTTTTATGCGTCGGCACGAAATGTATACAACTAATTAATAGTTAGAAGTGCTCTAAGTACAGCCTTGTCACATCGGCTCACTTGCAATAGGGTGTAAGATGCAACGTACGTCTACAAGAAGCCGGAAAAGTGATGCTGCGTGGCCTCTGCTTTGTCTTTCTCGGCGCCAACCTGCTCGCCGTCACATACGTGGCAATACATATGTAACATAGTAATTGAGCAGAACGACATTTATTAATTTATGCCATGGGCAACATTCACCGCAAAGTTAGAACTGACTTTAGGCCTTGTATTGGTACAGGCATACGCGTCCTTTAGTAGCGATTCCAAGTTCATGCGATATGAACTATTAAGTCCCTTCGCACACGTATGCACTCTCGAAGAGACCGGCGCATTATATTTACAACAATACCACCTACAACGATAGGTAAGTACGCGCAAAATATTCGTCTTAGCACTTCGAAACTGGCACCTAATTTCGGTTAGCACCGGCCGCAAGTGTGTGTGGAAACTTTGTGCACTTAGTCGACGGCTTGTCATGCGTTAAGTATTTGATGAAGCTGTGCCTGCCACTCAAAGCGGCAGTCTTCCGGTTGGTTCAAAAGCTTGACTCGTGAATTTATAAAGACATTCACTATTCAGATTCCTGCCCCAGAACAATGCTTGCAATGTCCCTGTCCGAATTGTCCCTGTCCGCAACCTGCAGTTTAAGTGCGCATGTTGCTCCTTTCAAACATAGTTTCCCAACTCCGCAGCTTACAGCATTCACTTCTGTTGATGCGTTCTTTCAGAACACTTCGTTCGAGAAACGAGTGGAGCAGCCTAAACAAGAGCCTCTTTTCCATCAGTTGAATGCGCAATTTCATGCGGGTGCCTCGCTCCAACACGAAATCCTTTTCGCCAGATTTCGCGGAAACGAATATTTCACGCGTTCCACGTTGCTGTCACACTATTTTTTTTTTAAACTAAGCACTCCGTTTCTACAATTCTCCTCTTCGTGCCTGATTTCAAAGTTTAAGAGAAGTGGTGCAGCTAATTACTCGAAGGTATTGTGCGAAACTTGCAAAACTGCTTTCACGCTCTCTTCCACCCAAGTCACGTCGCCTGTTTCCCCAAAAAGGTATTCATGCAGTTCCATTGGATTGAGTTATTAAATCATGCGAGGCCATTTAATGGTGCATGCAAACATGCATAAGTTTTCGAAAAACATCTGTTGCTCAGCCAAACGGCCACATATTTGTTTTCAAAAGCGTTGTTTGTTCGTCAGGAAAGAAAAAAAAGCAAAGCTGCAGAATAAATTCTTCCAACTTTAATCTGAATCTTCACACACAGCATTACACACATTTGGCCCACGTTCGCAAGTGAATTGTGGTGGTCAGGACTAGAAAAATTCTAGAAACCAAGAAGGAAACGCCGACGCACCACTGACGCCACAAAATAATTTTCTTGAGGTACATTTGGAAGAAACGTACGTTGTAATACCTTAGACATAGCTCGGAATTCGACAAAGAAATGCCCAGCTGGTAGCGTTGAGCGTGCTTGAAACACACACACAAACACATACATACATACATACATACATACATACATGCATACAATACATACATACATACATACTACATACATACATACATACATACATACATACATACATACATACATACATACATAACATACATACATACATACATTACTACATACATACATACATACATACATAATACATACATACATACATACAATACAAACAAAGTGTTGACATGAAACGGTACAAAACGTCGCAACAATCGATGGAGGCGAAAATGCCTTAGGCCCGTGTGCTCAAATTTGGGTGCACGTTAAAGAACCCCGGGTGGGCGAAATTTCCGGAGCTCTTCACTACAGCGTCTCTCATAATCATATAATAGTTTTGGGACGTCAAACCCCATATATCAGTCATCGTCAATCAAACTGTCGCAAGAACACAGCCGTCAAAAAATGGCCATGCCGCTATAGCAGAACGAAGCCACCTCCCAGACTATGTTGTAGCCTAGAGCTCTTTTCTCCACCGCCCCATTACGTTGTTGAACGACTGTATTTTTTTTTCCTTTCGCAACGGGTGTGGAAGCAACCAGGACATTAGGCAGATGATACTCTTTCTTGCAGTTACAGAGAGCATGAGAGGGGGTGGCTGTTTCCTCGAATAATTAAAACCCCTAAGCATTAGGGCCGCGTTCAGTTGTTGAGGCTTGACGGAAAAGAAGTAGGGGACAATGCGCACATGCACGTTGGCGGTGATGCATTCGCGCGAAATGTGCATCCTCAAAATCAATTCGCATGCGTCCCAATTATGGCACAACAGTTCTATAACAGCTTCAGTACTTTAGCTGAAAGGTCAGCTGACCCTGTCACCAGCGTCAGATTAAGTTCGGGGGCCAATGTCAGTGGGTGTGTCGACTGTCACTCGTTACTCGCTTATGCTGCTTAATTATGACTTATTCAGCTAACTTGTTAAGACTTTTAGTGGTAATATAGGTGGCTCTTAAATGTTGGTTGTCTTCATTCATTTCGTTCACTTTAGTCTACTGATCTACTTTTCTGTTTGCTCGTTGCGCGCCATCACCAGAACTTAACGTCGCAGAAGAAGGTTGTGTAGGTGCACCTGCGCTTTTTTGCGTTCAACCAGTCTCTCTAAAGGACTTTTATCAGAACTCCCTGGTTGTGTATGCATGTACACTTTTATTTTCTTTATTTATTTATTCTTTCTCTCTCTCCTTTTCCCGGCTCATATTTTTTCACCTCTATGCAGGGTAACAATATGGCACTTCTACCGGGTTAACCTCTCTGCTAATTCGTTTTATTTTATTTTTTCTCCTCTATCCACCGTGCCGATTTTCCGATACACAGGGAATTGCATCAGCCTCTAGTACCCCATTCTTTGCGGAAAGGAGGTGGTAAGTGAAGTGCCTTCTTCACGAAAGTATATTATTTTTTTTCTCGCTTTGTATCATGCGTCGAAATTTACGTGTCGTCGCAGTAAGGGAGACAACAGCTTGTGCTGCTTTAGCTGTGTGTCAGTCTGTGTTTGTTATCTATTATATAAACAGAGCATTTTTTTTTCACCTGCGCGGATTCCAAAACATAATTTGTAAGGGCCGCATCCTGCTCAAATCAGTACATGCGTGTTTTTTACCCTGATTCTGATTTTCGACGCCTAGGATTTTTGTTTTATTTTCTGCAGCACGTTCTTTTCGTTTTTGCCAAATCAGCTATATTGGTCAGAGTGTGCGGGGGAAGCGATTAATATGTCTGGAGGGAACTGTAAAGCGAGATAGACTGTGTGTTTTTTCTCCTATTGGGGAAATATCCCCATAGTGAATTTGCTATATATTTTTCCATCTTTCATATACTTTAGACGTACCTATATAGCGTTATCCAACAGCAATGACGCCTACGATATAAACGGGGCGTCTCATGCTGCTCCCTTTTCATCTGTCCTTCAAAGCATAAACAGAAATGACGGTGATCGAAAAAAAAATGTTTCTCGATGTGACTGTTCGCGCAAAAAAAGAACGCCGTTCTATGCGCAAGGTAAAAGAACCCATCGTCGCTATGCCGTATTTTTCTTTCTCTGTATACCTGGGTGGTTTTTGTCCCGTGAGACCTATCATTGTCGTCTGCCTGTTCTGTCCGTCATCTGCGAACCGCACCCTCCACCATCATCACTTATACCGCACCCGAGGTCAATGCACCCACCTCCATTCGGAGCACGTAATCGTGAAACGCTTTTTTGTTAAGTTTTCTATCTTGCTCGAAAAAGTTTGTTGTTTTCACGATCTTTCTGCCCTCTCATCTTATCGCGATGACGTTACGATATGGTAAGATCTCAGAGCGCTTCCACTTAATCCTGTTATTTGTCGATGTGTTTAATCTTTGAGTCCCTTCACATCTACGACGTAAATAGTGCCAAGTGAAATCTGTTTCCTACACTTTATATATCTATCTATCTGGACGCTCATCTTCCTTGCCTGGACATGACAAAAAAGTATACCACTTTTTTTCTGTTCTTACATCGTGAACTCCCCGAACTCGTCATCGATTGTCGCATTGATTATCTTCGAAATGGCTTCCCTGACAAAAGTGGTGCTCGCTTGTTCGCACTCTGCTGTCTTCCACATAACTTAACCATCGATGAAAGAAATGCATTCGCAGCCTTCTTCGACCACACTGTACGTTTTATTCGCCCCGTATCGATGTCGCCGTGTACGGCACTTGTGCTTTAGTGTTCGAACAGTTGCTGCAGTGCACAGTTAAGCAGCGCGCCGGAGCGACTTCATTCCGGACAAGGTATCCTCGCGCGTTGTAGCAACCGCACTTGGAGGTTTGAAAAAAAAAATCACTGCATTTCAAGCTGATAGAAGATAATTATGGGGCGAAGCTTTCAGAGGTGATTATTGTGATTAAGGTTGAGATAGTAGTGAGACTGATTGTGGTTGTGATACTTATATATTTTTTATTCAAAGAGATAGCGCTGAGACCAATTGTGATATAGCGGTGATTCTTCTTTATAGCTGATATGAGGTTCCGAGTTCCGGGTTACGTTTTGACTTCATCATCACAGCTTCATTAGCTATCGTCTTTGGTGTAGAATTTTTTTGTCGGTATTGCCGCCTTGCATCCGCTTCAAGTTGTCTCAACTGCGCGTCAGCTTGGCGTTTTTCCCGCTTAGTCTTTGCTTCCTTAGCCCTAGTCTGTGGTGTAAAACTTTGTTGTCGCCGTCGCCGCTTTGCATCCGCTTCCTTCTCTTTTGTGTCCGCGGTAGCTTCCCGTCGACGGCGACGCTGATACTCAGCACGTCGCGCCTTCCTGCGTTCGTCTACGTCCGAATGAGAGAAGAGTACGTGTGGTACGGAACGTGAATGTATATATATATATATATATAGCGTTGACAGCAGCGCCATCACCTCTACAATTAACCACAGCGCCATCTGTTGCTTATGAGTTGAAGGTTACATGGTGTTACGGACAAACAGGAGACGGCGGACATCGTGAGCTAAACGGATTGGGAGATACAAGTCACCAAGGAAGCTTAGTGAGTGTAGTGGAGCACACATGTCATTATAAAAACGCAAGGAGCGATCTGCCAGTATCATCTCTTGACAGGTAACACTTGGAGATGTAACATGCTGAAAATAAACAATTATTATTATTATTATTATTATTATTATTATTATTATTATTATTATTATTATTATTGCGCATGGCGATGTCGCTGTGTTCGAGATAACCCAACAAGTTAATTTATAATTAAGCCAAGAAGAGCATAGCGGGCATTAATATTCTTTCGCACTGTAGTGTAGTTGTAACGACATATATTGTAAATATCTTTATTTATTTATTTATTTTCAATGTTCTCAATTCATATTTTGGAGTCATTACAGAGGTTACAATGTACATGATATACAAGAAAAAGTAATAACATTCAAAATCACATGGCAAGTTTTTTACGCTATTAATAGACAGCAACCAAATACAAAAAGTAGTGACTTCGTTGTACAGTGCAAATGAACAAGAAAATATTGGTATCAAAGGTTTTACACAGTGTACAACAATATTTCTGCATTTAGCGCATCTTTAAAATTCAGCCGAGCAACCATGCGCCAGGCAATCGGGACATGCACTGAGTTAAAATGGGTGAGGGAACCCTCCTTTCTGTCGAGCACCATGGTAGGGAGGGCTAAAAGAAGTTCAAGCACCTCAAATTTTTTTAAAACTTTGCACAGGCATACGTATGCACACGCACTTATACGAATGAAAAATGCACGTATACGCACCTGCATACAGAACAGTAAACTCCCCCTACCCCCAACAGACAGAAAGGCATCGAAATCATGAAATTCCAGGCTATAGTCTCCTTCCGTCGGTGGTGCCCGAGCGCACAAATATTTATTTATCACCTGATGCCCTGCCAGCTGAGCCTCGATATTGTGCACCCCATCGTCTATATTGCTGGTCATGTCGGCGTGTTTAACGCGGGGGGGGGGGGGGGCATACATTTTCATAAAATTAAGTAGATGGACTCTGGTGCTGCGATCGTTCTGCGACCCAATACGAACAATGGGTAGTACATATATTTGCCTAGTCCTCGTGGTTGCAGGCCCTCAGTGAACCTGTGGATTTGTTTATTGCGGTGTTTTTGTTTTGCTTCGAATAAAATAACAAACCGTTTCGAACTTCGTGACCCGATTTGAATCAATCAGCATGAAAAGGTTAATGTAGTGAATTACAATTGCTGAACAGTTGCCGATAGTCGTTTTGTGACAAAGCAGCTCCAAGCCACAGAAAGCCCAATGGAGCTGCCAAAACAAAAATTAGGTGGATTCATGTATATACTACGCATCATTTCCATGCTCGCTAAAGCGCCGTGTATTGCAGCTCCCATAGACACTAGCGCCAGAGTTCCCTCTAGTGTATTCATAGGAAACTATGCGTGGGAGCACCAGCCAGTGCCATAGTCACTGGCGGTGAGTGTTTTGATTGATTGATATGTGGGGTTTAACGTCCCAAAACCACCATATGATTATGAGATACGCCGTAGTGGAGGGCTCCGGAAATTTCGGCCACCTGGGGCTCTTTAACGAGCACCCAAGTCTGAGCACACGAGCCTACAACATTTCTGCCTCCATCGGAAATGCAGCCGCCGCAGCGTGGATTCGAACCCGCGACCTGCAGGTCAGCAGCCGAGTACCTTAGTCACTAGACCACCGCGGCGGGGCGGTGAGTGTGGAAGTACACTTTGACGTTTAAAGAGTGCACGTGGCCTCGTGATTTTCGCTGCAAGCATTACAATATCACAAACTCGCAGGGTCCCATATGTATTCCCCTGAGACAATCCGAAGGCGAACGCCACCTTTTTTGCCCTTCTTATTCGATGTACTGATCCTGGCCTGCCACCTTCCGCAAGTTTCCTGCACCTCACGGCGCTTTGCACTGTCTCTACGAATTGAGGCACCTAACCCGCTTTTTCACGGATTTTATGAGCAGCTCGTCTTTGAACAAGCTACAATATCATGGGAAGACGTTATATTTACGTCACAAATCTCGGCGATCCGGTGCGTTGTGCTGAAATTATATAGTTACATCACCACGCGATCATTTCTTGCATCACTGCTGTAGTCGTTGACGCTTCCCTAAATGATGCTGGCGCGAACAGTCAATTTGAACAATTGGGGAGGCGTCTAAAGCTTTCGCTTTAATAAATCCTTCTATGATAATAAGGTGCCCCACGTATGACAGGAGTACAAATGACTATACGGTACTGTAAAGACCTCGCTGATGCAGGAATGATACAAAGAAGCATGCACTCAAGCATAGGGCGAAAAGCTTCGGCTCGAGATCAGCTTTGTTGATTTTATACAGGTTATAGAGTACCTGCAGGGTTGTCCATGTTGACGGTGCTAGTTATTTTACTCTATACCTTCGTTTTCATTTCGAGTTTGTCGCTCTTTTGCTCATGCGAAAATTATTTCTCTTTATTGCACCTGCACAGACTACATAGACGTCTACAGCGATTTCCGGCTATGTAGACGTATATGAACTCTGAATTTTCATCGCACCATATTGGTATTTATAGTTTCTCCGTCTGCTTCCTTTTTACCATGCTAATCTTACCGGAAGCGTTTAGAGCCGGCGCTTGCAAGAATCACCGATTTTTCAGTTTCCCGAAGTCTCGTAGTTTAACCGCAAAATGTGAGGTCAGCTTTTTCAAACCAAGTCTATCATCAGTTACAAATTTAGTTCGTTGAGGCAGTGGCGACGTTTTGCTAAGAAAAATCCTGCACCGGCGAGTGAACAGCAATGTGACCGTTGATGGCATACTGACGATATCCGTATTTGCATGCACAGTTTTCCAATAACTGTGAGTTTGTCGGCTAGTAGCCGTTCCCACTTTGACAATATGATACTTTTTCGCAGTCAATTTTAATACGTAAATTTGCAGACATTTTACTGTTCCCTAGATACGAGTGCATCAGCATCGTTGTTAGTTGAAGCAACTGAAGGGCTCTGCTGCTAAGTTCATAGCTGAAAGTCCAAATTCTAGCAAGGAAAAAGAATGAAGGGAGCATTACGCGATGCAAAAGAAATAAATAAACGTAAAAAAAGATGACAGCGAAGGAATATAAAGAAAGTAACAAAGTAGAGAGGAAGGCAAGTTAGGGGGGGAAGAAAGCAAAATGAATGAAAGAGAAAAACTGGGTCATATTCGTGAGGTCTAGCTTGCCTTCATTTTCATGGGAATGTTTTCCTAATATGTTTTCTTTTCACCGCTCTTAGCCGTATCACCTCTAACGGTCTTATGTTATAATCGGGGTGGTGGTTGTTTTATCTCCCTTGTCGGGACGGCGTTATGCTCTCCCATAGAATAGAGTAGCAAGTACTCTCAAGCCTCAACCACTTTTTTCTAACCACCATGTTTTCCTAAATATAACTCTAGTTTTACTATTGTTTCGACGTGGAAGTGGCTCGCAACGTGCTGAAGTGCGTTCTGAAGGACCAAATAACGTTCATCCATTCATTAATCTGTCCATCCGTCCGTCTGTCCAGCCGCCCGTCCATCCATCCATCCATCGATCCATCCATCCATTTTATTTCCTTATTCCCCTCTAGCCACGTGCAGGGTAGCAAAGTGAACTTAGTCATGTTAGCCATGTCATGTTTTTTAGAGTTATCTATACTCTTCTCCCTCTATCTCTAACTATAACCTTCCAGCTATAAACTTCTGGCGGAACCAGACTTATCCCCAAAACTTTCCCGCCACTCTCGTTCCATACCATTGAAAAGAGGATGCTTCCTACGCAACCAACCTCTACGTACATCTTGGCTTCAACATCCCTGCCGGGAGGACGTTCCGGTGCTTCGACTGATTAACTCCGACCACTAATCGAATTTGGCTCTGCTCCATCCGCCTCACATCATTATTATTGCTTCATTTATTTGTATCATTTTACTGTAGCTTTTTATGCACTGTCTTTTAATGTGTGCTTGCATGCATATGCATCCCTTGTCGACCGTCTCAACCCTGGTCACCTGAGCGTTAATGGAAGCCAGCCGTTACCACAGACTTCCTTCTACCCGTGTAACAGCCTTTTTTCTTCCGAGTATTGGTCTTCGTCTCAGCACAACGCTGCGCAGAAGCCGAACGTGGTGGCAACGGAAGCGGAAATGATCTGTTTAGGGAAGTGGCTCACGTCCAAGGGAAAGTATACGCATGGTGACATAAAGAAGCAGCAACGAAGATTGCCAGCCGTAGAGACTACGCGAAAACGGGAAAACAACATACACGAAAAGGGAGCGTCCTCGTCTGCTCATGCTGGGATCATCGAACGGTCATGCTGAGCCACACTACCAGGAGATAGCTGCACCGCATACGTTAGCAGCGTGTGGAAACCTCATTATGGTTGGGTTGGCAGGCAGCTGGTGCGTGTGATGCTTAATTTACCCAGAATGTAGAGATGTTACTTAGCTCGTGCTTCGACTTGACAAAGCACGTGGCGGACTTGAAAACACTGAAAGTCAGGCTCCACGAATCGTAGATGCTCTTGTTAAATTGCTTCGTCAAGGCAAGACCGAGCTTCAATGCAGAAGCACGTTGTTCGTCTGGTAACGAGGTTAATAGCAAATTTGTTTGCATTAAGGCACACAGTACCGCATTAAAGTGCACACATTTTGAAATACCCATCGGCGCAAAGTGATAAAAGGGTCTTTTTAGGGGTGAAGCTCCTTGAGCAGTGGGTTTGTTCCTCCTGGCTTGTCATGGTTCGTGACTGCCTAGTTCGATGACTCACTCAGCAGCTGCGGACGGGTGGACAGGACAGACGACAGACAGACAGACAGACAGACAGACAGACAGACAGAACAGACATAAGACAGACAGACAGACAGACAGACAGACAGACAGACAGACAGACAGACAGACAGGACAGAAGGTCGGACGGACGGATGGTTCGCCCCCCTCATCATCATTCACCACAAGAATATGCTGTGATTTTTTTTGACTCTCACTACTTACGGGTGGCCTTCGACGCCCACATGATGCACGGCACCGCTGCGTTACGCAGTGTTGCTTGTAGAAATCGTTCGTTAACCGGTGGTCTGGGTGGTCACCCGAGAGCAGAACGCATCATTTTTATCGCGATAGCGTTAGAAAACTCGTGTCGCAGAAATTCTGCCGTCGGTGTCAGCCCGGTTGGTTGCGAGCGAAAGATGGTCCGTGAGCGAAAAAGCTCGTTACAGAGATGGCCGTGGGAGGCCGCGACTTGTCTACGCGTGTTGGGCGATCACACTGAAAAAAGCCACGTATTCAAAGAAAAAAAAAGAAAAAGTGCTCAATTTCACGAGGCGCAAGTGACGTAGTTTCTTTGCCCCGGCCACCCCTCCCTGCTTAGCTTCCAGCGCTTTCGTCGGGACGAGAGAAGAGAGAATGCAATTGCAGCATGTGACAAACCTTTGCAACTCCACTTGTACTGGACTGATTCTTAAAATTTTTGCGGTGTTGATTTTTCGAGGCAATAAGTTCTTGTAGTGCATTCATTTATTGGTTACTCAAAAAGTGTTTCAGGACCTCTTTAACGCATTTTGTTCGACAGGTGTCACGACGAAAACGAGTCCAATCTGGGATTTGTAGGTGCATTTGGGAGGCCTTAAACTACGTCGAAAAAGGCCCGGATAGTGCGGCCATCGCCATTTAAAAGACATAGGAACTTTCAAACAGCTTTAAAAATCGACAGATATGTCCGTCTAGTGGAAAACATATCATGCTTTCCAGAGTCGTAGATAAAGCAAACAGCAAACGCTAGATAATCTGCTGCCATCTGTGAGGCATTTTGATACGTTTAAGGCCTCCGAGCTGGTGAGCGCGCAGCATCTATCTTGGAGGCCATGCGACTCTTGCTTTAGATCAAAAACCTGTATGTACCATTCGCGAGCGCGTGCTGGTACAATCTTTGAAGGTTCAGCGAACTGGGAGTGCGAGGGTAAATACAGACACAAAGCAACAGAGACAGTTCGCTGAACCATCATGAATTAACCAACTAGCCCACCATTCCATCCTATTGGTACAATCTACTCTGTGCGTGTGTGTATGCGTCCGTGTATGTCTGTATATTTGACAAAACTTTAATAAGTATCCACTTAGCAGTTAAAAGGTGCACTAGGAGCCGGATTTTGCTATCGCGTTCAACTCGTAAACGCAAAGCTCAAAGGTCCCCAAATTTTAGGCCGCGCGTTTGTGGAATCGGCTGCAGAGAAATGAACTGAGGGCTGGTCCATGTTGCATTCGTTTGTGGTCTTTCGTGCCAGGACGCAGCGGGGGGTATGCGTACCACCCTCGCTAGCAAGTTCAAGGTATATGGCTATTCATCTAGGTATGCGCGTTTGTGCTGGCGTATAAGCGCGTGTGAAGCGGGATATGTCCTAGTTTTAAACGAGAAACAAGTTCTTGAAATGTAGGGTACAAATCCCTAGTACATAACCATTTGGATGTTGAAATTGAAATTGAACGCTGAAGACAATATCACTGGCAGACAGAGAGAGAATAATATTGAGGTCCTGAGAAACATGTCCTCAAGGTCGGCGCTCGCTCGCTCAGTTGCCACTCGTCGGTTGGTTTGAACGGCGCGTCGACGTCCAAGGTCGCGGTGAAATGAATGCCAACGAATCCACAAACACAATGATCGACGTCCCTTCGACCAGCGCCGCCCTTTCGCATACGTGTGTACGTGTTCACCTCATTTAACACCCCCTCCTACAACCACGTTAACCAATTTAGCCATCGACCCAAGTAAGTCGCAATTTAACACCCCATTTCACAACCACGTTAACCAATTTAGCCATCGACCCAAGTAAGTCGCACTTTAACACCCCGTTAACCAATTATATGCTCCGCATCCTCCTCAGTGTTCCCCCGAGGGAAGCTGCGGGCAATCTTTTTTTTGTACTATCACTACTTACGGGTGGCCTTCGACGCCCACACGATGCACGGCACCGCTGCGTTTCGCAGTGTTGCTTGTAGGAATCGTTCGTTAACCGCTGGTCTGGGTGGTCACCCGAGAGCGGAACGTTTCATTTTTATCGCGATAGCGTTAGAAAACTCGTGTCGCAGAAATTCTGCCGTCGGTGTCAGCCCGGTTGGTTGTGAGCGAAAGATGGTCCGTGAGCAAAAAAGCTCGTTACAGAGATGGCCGTGGGAGGCCGCGACTTGTCTACGCGTGTTGGGCGATCACACTGAACAAAGCCACGTATTCAAAGAAAAAAAAAGAAAGAAGTGCTCAATTTCACGAGGCGCGAGTGACGTAGTTTCTTTGCCCCTGCCACCCCTCCCTGCTTAGCTTCCAGCGCTTTCGTCGGGACGAGAGAAGATAGAATGCAATTGCAGCATGTGACAAACCTTTGCAACTCCACTTGTACTGGACGAATTCTTAAAATTTTTGTGGTGTTGATTTTTTGAGGCAATGAGTTCTTGTAGTGAATTCATTTATTGGATACTCAAAAAGTTTTTTAGGGCCTCTAACGCATTTTGTTCGACAGGTGTCACGACGAAAACGAGTCCAATCTGGGATTTGTAGGTGCATTTGGGAGGCCTTAAACTACGTCGAAAAAGGCCCGGATAGTGCGGCCATCGCCATTTAAAAGACATAGGAACTTTCAAACAGCTTTGAAAATCGACAGATATGTCCGTCTAGTGGAAAACATATCATGCCTTTCCAGAGTCGTTGATAAAGCAAACAGCAAACGCTAGATAATCTGCTGCCATCTGTGAGGCATTTTGACACTTTTAAGGCGTCCGAGCTGGTGAGCGCGCAGCATATATCTTGGAGGCCATGCGACTCTTGCTTTAGATCAAAAACCTGTATGTACCATTCGCGGGCGCGTGCTGGTACAATCTCTGATGGTTCAGCGAACTGGGAGCGCGGGGGTAAATACAGACACAAAACAACACAGTCAGTTCGCTGAACCATCTTGAATTACCAACTAGCCCACCTTTCCATCCTATTGGTACAATCTACTCTGTGCGTGTGTGTATGCGTCCGTGTATGTCTGTACATGTAACAAAACATTAATAAGTATCCACTTAGCGGTTAAAAGGTGCACTAGGAGGCGGATTTTGCTATCGCGTTCAACTCTTCAACGCGAAGCTCAAAGGTCCCCAAATTTTAGGCCACGCGTTTGTGGAATCGGCTGCAGAGAAGTGAACTGAGGGCTGGTTCATGTTGCGTTCGTTTGTGGTCTTCTGCGCCAGGACGCAGTGGGGGGTATGCGTACCACCCTCCCTAGCAAGTTCAAGGTATATGGCTATTCATCTAGGTATGCGCGTTTGTGCTGGCGTATATGCGCGTCTGAAGCGGGATATGTCCTAGTTATAAACGAGAAACAAGTTGAGAGTGGTTCTTCAGATAGAGAAAGGAAGAGAAAAGTGAGCCCCGTTATTGTCTGCTTCAGTGAGCGACACCGCCACAGGGCTCACAAGTGATGGGGGTGAAGAGTGATAAAAAGAGTAGAAGTAAAGGTATAGGAAAGAGGAAGAAGAAGCAACAACAAACTGAGGGGATAGGAGAGACAGGAAAGATGGAAGCACGGTCACTGGAGTCCGAGGACGGGGTACACTTGCGAGAGATGTTGTCGGCGTCTGTAGATGGCGTAGAGCAGGTCCAGTAGGTCAGAGCTGCGCTGTCGTCGAAGACCGTCGGCGACAGGAGGTGACGTAGGGCCAGCCCAGTCGGCCAGAGCTTCGATGACGCCGAAGGTCGCGAGCGCGCGGAGCGCTAGGGCGCACAACCGGTCGACACAAAATCCAGCGAGCGAGTCGAGAAACAAGTTCTTGAAATATAGGGTACAAATCCCTAGTACATAACCATTTGGATGTCGAAATTGAAATTGAACGCTGAAGACAATATCACTGGGAGACAGAGAGAGAATATTATTGAGGTCCTGAGAAACACGACCTCAAGGAGGTAGAGCAACGGGCCACTCTCCCGTCGGGAAGAGTAGGCTCAGCCTCATCGACGCGTCCTAGGCCCTCTGGACAGCCATGAGTTGATGCAAAAGTTGTAAGCTCCCGAGCACAAAGCTCCCGGCGTCTCTCAAAATCATATGGTGGTTTTGGGACGTTAAACCCCACAAATCAGAGCACAAAGCTCCATTCCTCTTCGGCCATACGCTAAAACCACAGTAAAGCGAGGTCAGTGCCACTGGTCTAACGCAGATGCGGTGCCACAGTCGGAAGTGTATCATGCGGCGCTTTCAGCATTGAAGTAGCTGACACCGGTCGATCCTGCAGCTGCCATTCAATGTTGGGTAACGGGTGTCTGAGGTCGTGGCAGCGTCTGCGCAGAGCTGATAGACAGAGCGGACAATGCGATGGTAAGTTAAGGCCAAATTGCCCTGCCATGGTTGTCTAGTGGCTAAGGTATTCGGCTGCTGACCCGCAGGTCGCGGGATCGTATCCCGGCTGTGGCGGCTGCATTTCTAATGGAGATGGAATTGCTGTGCGCCCGTGTGCTCAGATTTGGGTGCACGTCAAAGAACCCCAGGTGGTCGAAATTTCCGGAGCCTTTCACCACGGCGTCTCTCATAATCATATGGTGGTTTTTGGACGTTAAACCCCACATATCAATCAAAACAAATATTATGGTTAGTTTAAACAGAGGCTCTACATATTGGGCACCAGGACCGGCAGCCTATCGGGCTTCTACTGAGTGTGACGATGACCCAAGATTTCTTCGCTCACTCTTTCTCTTCACGCAGCTTGGTTCACTTATAGCGCTTGGGGATCCCTTGCATCAGCCAGTAGTAGTTCGAAGCCTCCAATCAGAAACTGCCACTTGTCGTTGACTGGAATCTTATTCATAAGTGAATGGCTTGCCACGTGTTTTGTCAGGTGCCCCGCAAGAGATGCCGTGGATTGCATCAGACTGCCACCTTGGCTGATTCCCGTTGCATCAGACAGCTCGTTGGTTGCATCAGGCAATGTATCTGTGCGGACGTCACTTGCACCAGACGATGCCAACTTGAATGCTTTGCCGAAGCAATGAAGTTTGGATTGGACTCCCAGGCCTAACAACATAACACTTTTGACCACCAGTGGAATGCTTGGTGCTGGTGCTTATTTCAGATGCGAATCATCTTATGAGAGCTTGAGACGGTGGCGTCTGCGCTCCACTGCGCATGCGCCTACGGTTTTTACCACTTTCTTCTTATACGCAGGCATTCAGTCACCTTCTCTTCTCCTCCCTCGCGCAGCAGCCGCGTACCTTCCACCTTTACGCAAGCGCTTGGTCACCTTCTCTCCTTTTCTCCGCCCACGCTGCAGCCTGTAAGCCCCCTGCTCCTCTGCCTCCTTATTTTCTTATAAGCGCGTGGGCTCGGTCAGATTTCGTCTTGGTCGCTTCACTCCTGTTAAGATGAGTTTGAATACTGCGCTAATGGAAGCAATGCACGAACAGAACGTAATGATAATAAAAACACTAAATACAAAGCGCACACATTAAAGGAAACACTGAGTTAACATAAACGGAAACTTGGTGTAGATCTCCAATGCTGCTTCGCATCCCCTCATGGTTCTCTCCAGGGGAGATAGTGAATTTTTTTTTCCTTTTACGCCACTGCCGTTACTGACTCGGTTATTGATCAGGCCAATTGTCTCATCACGATTTTTCTTCTCATATTCGCCAATTCTTCATCATGATTTGAGCATGACAACACTGGCTATACAGTCGCGCTTTGCGTGACAGCCGCGCAACTTCGATCAATTAAATTTCACGAGCACTTCACCTTCAGTCAAGCGCACCCCTCACGTAAGCAAATATCACTGTGGTACATCAGGAGGGTATGTGTCCTAGGGTGCTGCGTGCCTAGTAACCATCGACAATTTCTCGCAGGTTTCACAGTTTGTATAATGTTCGTTTCTTATGCGCTGCGCGTTACGTAACGCCTACAAATCGACACTGCTGTCAGCGGCACAAAAGGATAGTAGAACTAGGCTTTGCGTGTCTCTACAACAATGACCATGGTAGATGAACCGACTGAGCTACTATAGCAGCGGTTTTTCTGAATACTTCACTGTTCAAATCAACAGAAGTTTGGTGTACGTAGTAAATTTAGGCCGCCCCAAAGGCATTTTCATATGTCAGATGAGAGAAAGGAACTGTCGACGAGCCTTGTTGGAGAACTAACTTTCATGCTATGCATTCAGTAGCTGCCATCTGCATGCCACCCGACACTGTAGGCTTGTATATTGCTGCATTCGAATGAACACGCTCGTGTTACACTTGCGCTCATAATGAGGTCCAACATACATTCCACGCTTTCAGGGTGGTTTTTCGTAAGCTTTGTTTATTATTTTTGGTCCCTCTCTCATCGTGAGCAAAAGACGAGCTCTGACAGTAGTGCATTCACACTTGAGAACGAAGGCGAAAAACAGTGACTTTTTGTCAGCCTTACGAAAATTACTGGAGAAACATCTCGTTGAACACGCTCAGCAGATAAGCTGCAGGTATCCGGTCGCTGTAGTAATTATCCGTACCCATAGCATAATCCATGAGACAATTCTGTTAATCGATTCTCGGAGACGTTCGTTTGGCTATTCGCCTCACATGGTACTCCTGGAAGTTCGGTGATCACAGTGGAAATGCGGGCTTGTAACATAGTGAAGACAAGAGAGATAGCGCGGAATAAACGGGCACGCAGGAAGAGGACATACAGCATAGGTCTCTCAAAATAGTGACTTTGCTGTGTGTCCTGTTGTTATGTCTAAACTCATTTAGTACTATTTTTCTTTGTCAGCTGGATGAATATATTGCTATATCCACTGATACACACTTACGTCACACAGAGCCACACACAATCACGCAGATTACACTATCTACAAAGTTTTGTTACAGGCGCCTTGCAAGACTTTCTGAGCATGGTGACAAAACGCTGCCGATTGATAGTGGAGGCTCCCAACAACACATGAGCCAAATGTTATAGCGCAGCACGCAGCCTGGAAGTGATCAAAGTCATAGGGCGTGCGTTACGTTTTCCTGTGGACCTGCCATCTCTCACTGTTTAGCTTCCAGCGCTTTCGTCTGGACGAGAGAAGAGAGAATGCAATGACAGCATGCGACAAATCTTTGTAACTCCGCCCACACTGAAAGTATTCTTGAAATTTTCGTGACGTTGAATTCGTAAGACCATAAGCTTCTTCCAGTGAATTCGTCCATGCTTACTTGAAAAAGTGTTTCAGGGCACTTTAAGGCTCGTGGTCAGCGAGAACGTCAACATCAATTTCGAGGCGTGTAATGTCCAGCAGGACATTGCTATGGGCCAAGATTATTCTGCATTTCCAAGTTTGAATTTCGTGGAAGGTGTAGTGCTGCCGTCAGAGACGGTCGTCTTCGCTGTGTTCTGCAAAACCTCGTCTAGGTCTTCCGGCACGTTGCAATAAATGAATAGCGCCAAATCAGTCTCACCTTGTTTTTGAACCGCTTCGTATGGGCGATGTTTTAGGTGGATGCGGTGTAAGCTTATCTGGTCATGTCCGGCCATACCGGTGTAAAGCATCTGTGCAGAGTGATCGCTGGAACCTGCTAACGTTTCACCACGTGTCTTCTCGAGAGAAATACCTCAACCAATTATCTCGAGGCGTCAAGTACAGCTTCGGCAGCATCATCAGTGTTTATGTTGCAACGCTCATCCCAAGATTTGGGATGAGCGTTTCTACACTCCCTGAACTATGAGTGCGAGCGCCACCGTGTGCCCGCACGAGGGACTTGAGGGGCCCCATCAAAACTGGAAACAATAGATCATTTTTTTTACCTGCAGGTAAATTAACACTTTACGAAAAACCCTTATAGAAGTGCCTTTACGTGGTATTGGTATGGATTTATTTGTGCCTGTCTTTTTGTATTTTGTAGCTCTGATTTCTGAGTTCCCCAGTGCGACAGTATGCGCGGCCGTACTTTCCTAACACTTCTACAACATTATACACGTATGAAAATCGGAGTATTGCTCTAATTTAAGAAATAAATAATTTCTTATAAAATTGCGTTAAATCAAGCGCCACAGTTTTCTAGGTAATCGGTAATCTTTCTAGTGTATAATCTCCATTATTCCAAAACTGCACAATATTTTATAAAAACACTCAATTCTTGGCCAATCCCTTACAGTGAATATGCGCCAGGGACAATAGATGAACATGAACTAGAACAAGAACCAACCTCAACGAGATCCCCACGACACAGCGCGCGCACTTGCGGACCTCTAAAAAGGAAATAATTTTTCAATGAAGCTCCGTAAATTGTGCATTCTTTGTTTTCATCTGAATTATTGGTTCACACATTCCTTCCTATTAGTCTGCTTGAAAAATATTGAGTTTACTGGTGGGCAAAGACTGTACACTATGTGAGGTGATGCTCCAGTGCACTGCATGTATGTCTTGCTGCTGGCCTCAACTGCGATGTTGCTCAGCACATATGTGTAAAATAACAACTAATACTATGCCACTGCAAAGTAATTATGTGTCATTTGCATGAAACAGGGACCACAATAAAAGAACATAACAACATTTGCCTTCACAAAGTTCAAAAATGTAAATAAATTTCCACAGAGTTTTCACAGTTCATCTGAGGATAGTAATATTGGTTGTAAACACATTCTTACTTCCACTAACAAACATTTTAAGATGCCAGATTCAATATTAGAGTATACCAGCACTTTTGTAGGGCTAAACAATTGTACAGGCACCTAGAAAAACACAAGTGAATGCATGCTATAGCTACATATAAAAAAATACTTTTATTTCTAGTCTGAGTAGAGCTGCATAGATGATAAGTCACTTGCATTACATTATGAACAAACCTATCCGAGCAAAGTATACATTTAAAAAGTTACACTTACACAGTAGATAAGTAGACTGTTGAAGGACGGACAGGCAGTGGGATAATACCCAAGCACTAAAATCTACTGTTAAGATATACTAGGAGTAGTGATGATCCTCTTCCTTCCAAATAAAATAATCACATAGATTCACTTCCCAGAGCTTATACACTCATGGCATCATTGGTGCTATACAAATGAGTGTACACTGAAGGATTACATCGACTAAGTACATGATTACTGCATCCATGGCTTTACTTCTTGTACTACAAAGAATGCAAACACAGTTACCATTGGCGACCATGGATGCTGTGATTTCTGGCTGGGCGTAACCTCCTAGGTTTAGAAAGGTTATAGCGGGCGTTGGGACCGCCAGAGTTGCCATGAATACAGTGAACTAGTATTACCCTGAACTCGAGGGTGGTAAAGGGGGAAGCAGACACGAGCGCAGCGGTACGAAATAAGTGTGCGTGTGCTCCTCCTGTTCAGTCCTTGAAATGTCCCCGTGTTCTACTCGGTGTTCTGTTATAGAATGTGGTGATACTCTATAAGGTGATGAAAAGATGCGAGATGGTGATACATAGAGTGTTGAATAGGTGGGCGAACGGACACACAGACAGATGCATGGACGGACGCACGGATGGCTGTACGGACGGATGGACGCATGAAAGGACGCAGGAGAGGATGCATGGACGAAAGCAGGAGCGGAGGCATGGACGAAAGCAGGGATGGACGCACAGATGAACGTGCGGACGCACGAACAGACGCACGCACGGACTGGGCGGATGGACGCATGGGCGGCCACACAGACGCACGCATGGATGTACGGAAGCAGAACAAATGGACGGATGGATGCTTCGCCCCACTATCCATCATTCACTCCGTGGAAATGCTGCCATTTTTTTACCTGCAGGTGAATTAACACTTTACGATAAACCCTTTTAGAAATACCTTTACGTGGTATTGGTATAAATTTATCTGTACTTGTCTTTTTGTATTTTGTAGCTTTCATTTCTGAGTTCTCCAGTGTGACAGTATGCGCGGCCGTACTGTCCTAACATGTCTACAACATTATACACGTATAAAAATTCGGAGTATTGCTCTAATTTAAGAGTTAATTTTTCTTATTGAAACTATTTCCGTTAAATCAAGCACCACAGTTTTCTAGGTCACCGGTAATCTTTCTAGTATATAATCTTCATTATTCCAAAACTGCACAATATTTTATAAAAGCAACTCAATTCTTGGCCAATCCCCCACAGTGAATATGCGCCAGGGACAATAGGTGAACATAAACAAGAAGAACCAACCTCAACGAGATCACCCACGACACAGCGCGCGCACTTGCGGACCTCTCAAGAAGAATAATTTTTCAATGAAGCTCCATAATCGGTGCATTCCAGTGGTTTCGTCAGAATTATTGGTTCACACATTCCTTCCTTTTTTGTTTGTTTATGGTCCCCATATCTTTTTATACTGAACCTATGATTCGTTTTCTTATTCAAAATTTGAACTGGTGCAGTTGGTGTACGCTTTCTGCACATCGAGCTTAATCATTTTCTCAGATGACTGTAAAAGCTTTGGGTTGTAAATTTTTCATGACTGTAAAGTTTTTGGCAAGAATTGTAATGTACAGCTACATGCCTTCCCATTGCCCCCGTAACAACTTCGTTATTATTTTTCTTTTTGTTTGTTCTAACCGCCCTGTCGTCAAGCCAATGACACATAACTGGTCTTTATCTGTCATCTGGATGAAGCATGTTGTAACATTCCTAGGATATATCCGCACCAAATGACGCCGCATTCCACCGGAAAACATCTATAAGGCACAGTGACTGGGAATCCTGCCCTGTACCTTTTGTGGAAATGTACGAAACAAAGCATTCATTTAATAGTTGCAATATGGTGTAAACACCGCGAAAGGGTGGAATGTAAATCACACCTCCGTATCCGTAGCGCCAACCGTGAAGGCAAAGTGCTCCGGACATTCTTTCTGACGGGAATTGACATCAGTAGAACAGCTTGCACCGAACTTCAACATGCGCGCTTTCTACTG
This sequence comes from Rhipicephalus microplus, assembly GCF_013339725.1. Classification (NCBI taxonomy): domain Eukaryota; kingdom Metazoa; phylum Arthropoda; class Arachnida; order Ixodida; family Ixodidae; genus Rhipicephalus; species Rhipicephalus microplus. Next base: position 107,050,423 of record NC_051168.1, on the reverse strand, counting down.
AGGCCACATAAATGCTATGGAATAGTGTTCGATCATGTGCCGCCATGGTAAGGAGACTATATATAGTTAGCTGAACACGACAAAGCTGCTGTCCATTGCCGAGATAAAAGAGGAGGTGAGTGGGATGACAAAGTTGTTCAGGTATAACGATTTTAACGTGCCGCTCCTGTCTTTCAGTGACAGTGTGGCCGCGGTAGCAATGATGTTCAGTTGAAAGGATTATTTACGCTGCCCGCCTGCGTTCACAAAAGTTTGTATTACGCTCCTCTTTGTCAGCCCAGGCATCCACAATGTAGCATGCTTTTATGTTATAAAATATTTGTGGAGGGGCGAAGCATGGACAAGCGTGTTTCAGCTCCACCACTTGGGCAAGGAATGTGCAATGAGATACAGCATGATAAGAAGGGCCTAACCGGGGTTATTCACCACATTGTTTTCAGAGAGATTTCTTTGACAAGGCACTACAGTGCTGGCAAGTCTGAGACCGTGGCATTTAGAGATGACTGTTACAGCTCTATTCACGTCGTTGGAAGGCTAGCCTAAGGTGGTCTCATGATCAAGACCTGCGGATGCCCATAACGCTCTTGAGAACAGACGCTGCGCGGTGACTACAGTCAATTGATCACCGTATCTACATAGAAATACGCAGGGTTTCTCACACTTCTACATAGAAATACGCAGGGTTTCTCTAACGTGCGACTGTATTCGATCGACCCGAACTTGCAACTTCGTTTGCCATGCGGGCCTCACCACGCGATGAAACTTTGCTGTGTAGCATGTGGTGCAGCGCGGCATTCGTGAATGCGTAATCGTGTCCCTTTGGAATGGGCAGCGGGACGGCATTGCAACACTTGCGCCTCGAGGAGACGCTTGAGCACATTCTATGGCACTTCCCGTCATACCAATCTGAACGACGTGCTATAGAAGCCACGCTCCGTCACCTAGATTCATGATCACTTACAGAAAAGAAGATTCTGTGACCGTTGGCGATGGTCTGGCATACGCGCGAAGCCACGAAAGCTCTCTTGCGCTTTTTAAGGGTTACCGGACTTCACGAGCGCTTGTGAAAGAACGGCGTGAGTTCGTGCTGCGTAGTCTGTAGCTGATTGTTTATGCATCTCTTTCTTACACTTCTCTTTTCTCTCTATCTCTGATATTCCCCCATTCGCCCACCCCAAGTGTAGGGTATCCAACCAAGCCAAGCTTGCTTGATTGCCCCGCATTTCTTCTCTGTCTCTCTTTCTCTCTCTCTAGCCTAAAGTGGTGCTTCTTCCTCCTCTTTCCGTTCTGTCTCTCACTGACCATTAGCAGTGATTTGGTCCTAAACACTCATCGTGTTAATTACCGCAAAAGGCTACTGAGTATGTTTCACAGAAAGAAACAACACTCTAAAGCCACTTAGAGACGCAATTCAACAATGATTTGCTCTGTAAAGCAATAAATAGAGATACGTCGTGGCTTACTTTTCGGACCAATTGTCACCTTAATTTTTAGTTCCACGATGGCGAGAGATTGGACCTACCGTATTCTTGCGCTGCATACCCGTTTACGATGGACCACGACGGCGACATGACGTGCTGGAAAACCAAACCCCAAGCTACTTTATGCTTAAAGATTGTTTTTTTGTGTTGAGGAATATGCAGTGCTTTTCACTCGCACGACTGAAGAAGGGAAGCGTTCTCTGTTATATTTTGTAGTCGGAGTTTGTTGAAACTCATTGTAAAACTATGAATTCAACAGTAGACTCGCAGAGTTCCCACAGCGCACATCGTTCCTAAGGTTCAGCACATGTGAAAATGCTGTAACTACAGCTACGCATCAAAGTTGTCATGCAGCGCAAAAAAGAAAGAATGATTGCAGATTTCAATGTAAATTCTTCACTTAAAATGCAGTACGCGTTCAAATAATTTTTACGATCATTATTGCAAGCGACGTATTCCCAAGACCAATACGACACTTTGCGTACAAACAAATGTAGCTTAGCAATCTAGGAAACGGCGTCAGCAGCAAAATATTTTTTTTAGGGACGAAACTCCTTATGCCATGGGTCGTGCGTACGCGATGCATGTAGTAGTAGTTGTCATCGTCGTCATAGTAATAGGTAGCCACCTCTCGTTTAGTACTTGGATTGTCCGCTTGATTGCGGTGCTCCTATATGATGAATATATGATAGAAAGATGCGACATGACAGTACTTGGAGTGTTCACTAGATGGACGGATGTACGGATGGATGGGCAGAGAGACAAGCAGGCTACAAATCGACGGACGCGCGCATATACGGGCGGATTGATGAACAGACAGATGCACAGGTGTACGGACGCATGGACGCACGCACGGTTGAACAGGCGCACGAACGGAGGCATGAATGGACGCACGGTCGGATGCATGGACGGACGCAAGGAAGCAAAAACGAACGGACGGACGGAAGCGCGGAAGGCCTGACGAACACTTGGCCCCACTCATCATCATTAACTCCGTGGATATGCAGTGACTTTTTTTCGGGGGGCGGATGTGGGGGGAGGGGCGAATCTTTGATCTGAAATGGTGTCGGGCAGGCAAATGATGGTTTTCAGCTATGTATGCCATCCCTAGCGAACGTGCTTCCACAACCATCACATTGACGCCGTAACGCCGTATTCTTGCAAGTGTCTCACATCTCAAGCCAACTCAGCGGCGGGTTTTAGGAGAAAATGTTACGCGCGTGCTCGGCTCCACGGCTGCGATGACGTCGCTCAAAATGCAGCTGCAATGGCATGCGAGCTTGGGAACGACGCTGAGATCGACGTAACTAATAGAGCAGCCAATAGAGATTGCTCATGACGCTGTTGCCCAACGGAAGTTTGTTTCTCCTAGACATATACAGCTTTCGCTGTATAAACACTGGTATTACTCAATGCCTCAATGCTGAGTTAGAGTTTTTGAGATGTTAATTGATGATTGTGATTGATTTGTGAGGTTTAACGTCCCAAAGCCACTATTTTATTATGAGAGACGCCGTAGTGGAGGGCTCCGGAAATTTCGACCACCGGGGGTTCTTTAACGTGCGCCCAAATCAGGGCACATGGGCCTACAACATTTCCGCCTCCATCGGAAATGCAGCCTCTGCAAGCGGGGTTTGATCCCGCGACCTGCGGGTCAGCAGCCGAGTACCTTTGCCACTAGACCAGCGCGGCGGGGCATTTTTGAGGTGTTAAACCATCAGGAAAGGTAAAATATGCGTAACGTACAAAACAGTCTAATGGACCATCAATATCATCACATGTGTTTTCAACATACGTGGCTTGAACGAGAAAGAGGCGTCACACATCATTTTCAGCCTTTAGACGACCTAATGCAGAAAGTGGAAGAGATTTATTTGGCAGAAGGAACGTCAAACATATTTCAATCAGCCCTTGTCTGTGCTAGCCAAACATGCTTTTAAGCATGTATCTGTTATGAGAGATGATTTTAGAAGCGTGTCATCATGCTCCTGGGAGGCGTTTTAAATGCAAACGTGAAAAAAACTGCCTTTTGCTGACTTCTTTCATTAAAGAGATACACCCTATTGTATCACGTTGACGTCATGGTTTTGCCTTCTCCGATTTCCTTGCCTTTTTGTTTCTCTATTACACGAGTGTGTCTCTATTATGGGCTCTTGAGATTGAAAGTTAGATTATCTAGAATAGTCAAGTTTCATAATCAGTGGAGTAATATATCTTACGTAAGTGTTCCTACATGTTTGAACTTCACTATCCAGCTGAAGTCAGCTATTCTCGAAATAAAATTCAGCAGGCGTTCTTCTTTGGAATGTTGGTGCTCGTTTTCTGGCTGGAAAAGGTAAATTTTTACATTCATTTGCTAGGTATGTATATATTGCATGAAGCGCGCACCATGATGTTGTGCTCACTAGCTCAGTGACTCGTAATCTGAGTCAGTGAGCTAGCTAGTGGCGTTCTTTGACTTTGCGTTCGCTCGATTTCCGTCGACTCCGATCATTCATAGGCCCAATTCATACACTTCTCAACGGAAGGACCGCTCCAGCAGTTGGAAGCGCACTGCAAGTTCTGTATTCCTTAGAGACAGCACTTGTAAGCCATGGTTAACAATATCGACCGCAGTCAAAATATTTTCAGTCGACCCTTACTTCAGTCAGCCCTTAGCTTGAGACACTCTGGTTATCAACGTTGAACGCTACAATGCACGAGAGTGCATTATTTGTCTTTTCATTCCTTTATGTGTTTCTGTGTTTTTAACAGCAAAGCTGTTCCAGCCAGAGGTAAAATTTCCCATATGCTCAAGCGTCTACAAAAAACTAACACCACCATCATGTGGCACGCACTCACTTCTTTCTGTACAGTAAAGCCGTTTAAGATATCGGTAAACCGTGCTCCGTTGTGCATTACTCCTCGGGAAAGTATGCGACCGTGACAGGAACCGACCAATCCGAACTACCAAGTACAAAGGGTGCAAGCGTTAAACGAAAGCCCAGCGCGGTGAAGCGCAGCAAAAAATATGCAAGAAAAAGATATATCGATTGAAAGATTAATGGGAAAAAGTGGAGGAGTTTGTACTGAGTCACGCGAGGCTTTGAACAGTGGAGCTGGATGATTCAGAAGTCTAACCAAGCAGCCTGGAGACAAACCTAACCACAACTAGTTAAAGCTCGCCAAACAACTAGAAGCAACCTGGCAAACAATATAAGTAAGAGCCTAGCAGCTACCTAGAGGCAACCAAACATCACTACACTAAAACGCTATAGCATAACCGAGAAGCCACCTAGAAACACTGCTAAGAAGTAAGAAGTAACCCTGAGATCACCAACCATAACCTAGCTAAACACCAAACGAACCATCTGAAGCAACTTTTAACCAACTTATCATCACCCAGCTAAAGCCTGGCAACAGCCATACAAACAGCCAGATGCATGGGCCCTCAGAATCGTCCAACTTCGCTGTTTCAAGCCTTCCGCTAGTTAGGGCAATCTTCGCCATTGTATACTTCCTCTTCCTCATTATTTCGTGTAGGGTAGCAACGGCAGTGTAGCTAGACTCATCTCTCGGCTTTTTTTTTTGTCCTTTCTTCTTTTCTGAACTCTCTCTTCTGCGCAGCGTGAAATGCATAGCAATGAAATGGAACGAAACAAAAATTGGCGCAGAAAACGTGTTTGCTCCATTTAACAAACGTTAGCCGCCTAACTACCACAGCAGGGCCTTAGCCGTTCTTTCGAAATGACTAACGCGCTACCAAGGTAGTTAAGAGACGACGACGAAGCACCACTCAGCACGTGTGCGCGCTTTGGATTTCCGGCCTCGAATCTGCACTTTATTCGTACCGCAGCGCACGAAGATCTGCGTACTTCAATATATCGGACCGTTAACTTGAAGAACGTCACCTCGTCAAGATAATTCAGGGTAACTGATAGTCACGCCTTGAACTAAGTAAGTTTGATCACCGAGCCGAGCCGTCGTTCTTGTGAACTAACAGTGCACTCACAGAAAAGTGATAGAGGATGAGCTTAATTACTCTGCGATTGTCTAGTCGACCATCTATCAAGCTACGCTTATATATTCAGATGGTTCAAATAAGCACACACATTCTTCTTTGTGGGTGGCCGTTGAGGGCACTAGACAAAAAGTTCGAGAATCAAATTATTAGTTCGAAGCTGCAGGCTGGCAGAAAACATGGGCGCTTCTCGCTGAAAAAAAAACAAGGCCTTGAATTGAAAACAACGCTCCGGCGAGATGAGAACTCCCCATCTTTAAACCTATGCGCCTCGTGGAACATTTTGCATTGTACCATGGGTTTCTGGAGGGGCATCGATTCCAGGAACGACCGCTCTAACTGAAAGCGTCCTCGCATTCGTAAGTGCACTCCTGAGGAAAAGCAAAATGAATATTCGGAAAGGTCACGCCATGCGCTATTCAACGAAGTACCGCCTTTTTTTCTGTTGTGTTTACTCGCTCGTTGACTGCTTTAAACAGAAGGATGCATCATTGTTTATGGTATCTTTTCAAATTTACGGTACGGTGCGATGTTTGCGAGCAACAATATTTTTCACGGGAGGCCAATGCAGTATAGTGTACTGCATTCAAGGTCGACAAGACCATCTGGAATGCGCTTTTTATTTAAGCCACAGTGCGAACTAGTGCAATACCTACGCGGAACATGAAAAGGACGGTCGGAATCATGATGTGTATGGGGTTGAACATTGATAGCAGGGTCTTCGAGAAAAAGCTTTTGCTTCAAATTTGAGCATGAGGTCGCTGCTGTACCATTTCAATAATTCACTGGTTGACAGGAACTTACGTATGGTATATTGCAACCAAATGAAGGTATCATTCTGATGAGCTTTACTCTTTCGTGAACGCATTCTCGGCATTCATAAATGCGCCGAAATCGAGAGGTGCGTCAGTACAGCCAAGTAACGAAATAGCGAGAGGTGGTCGGTACAGTTACCAGGTATCTAGGTACAGGTTTCCTAGAGGCATAGAGCACGTAAGTGTGGTGAAATTGGTCTACAAATGCTATTTCAGACAGATGTACCAACATTGAACTCCTAATATGTTTCGCAACGAAACCACTACACTTTGCCGCAATACTGCACTTAGGTTTCACCATGGAGCAGCACAGTAGTGCGGAAAACCTTACTTTTTGAAACGAGTTATTTACAACGCATACAAGACCACTGGGGTACGTTATTGTTAGTTTCTTTGCATGGCTGCTCTGCACTGCGACAAAGCTTTTATGCCACCATGCCAATCTTGCGCTGAAGAGAACGCGGACTCTCTAAGCCTACGCCTTTCAGGATAAGTAAAGGGTGGGTACTGGCATTCATAAATCCCTGCTGTCCAACGGTTGATTGAAAACAACGCCAGAAATGCCTCACAATATCTACTAGCTCCCTGTTGCAATGCTCGTACAAAGATAAAACTTGTACGAAGAATGTAGTTTCATCTGCGTCGCTGCATATGGCGTGATTCGGCCTCACTGGACCTTGCCATGTTCTTAGGTGCGTTACTCAAAGCTTGAGCGAACGAGGTAGTTTGTGAAGAACAAATCAACCAATTGATCAGTCACTTTTATTGTGCCTTATACCAATACAGGCAGGTAAACTTTATACCGGTGGGATTCTAAACCATTTTTAAGGCTTGCAGCAGGAGACGATTTTTCAAACAGACACTAAGATTTTGAAGAAGGCAAATAAATCCAAGTACAATAAATAAATAAAATAAATATTAGAATAGTTTTTTATGAATGCACGAAACATTTTTTTTTGTCATTTTGATTCTGTACAATATAATGTTTTCCGACGGCACTGTCAATTGCTGTCCATATCTCACGCAGCACTATATCTCAAACTAATGAGATTATAACTCGTGTACATATCGGGCAGAAGATTATTGTCTTTCGGCGAAATTTCCCGCGATGCACGCAAATACGCAGCCAATTTTTGCAGAGACAAAGCTCCTCGAGCTCAAATTTAATAAATCTGAAGCATTTCCAAGCGAATGACTAAGAAATGACCAAGTCAGGCATTTACTTAGCCTTTAGTCGTGTCCCCCAAGACAATCTTGTTCAATTTTGCCTTGAATAAAGCAAACCAAACCAAACCAAACCAAACTTCGGTGACTTTGAAAGTATCGATCTATCTATCTATCTATCTATCTATCTATCTATCTATCTATCTATCTATCTATCTATCTATCTATCTATCTATCTATCTATCTATCTATCTATCTATCTATCTATCTATCTATCTATCTATCTATCTATCTATCTATCTATCTATCTATCTATCTATGTATCTATCTATCTATCTATCTATCTATCTATCTATCTATCTATCTATCTATCTATCTATCTATCTATCTATCTATCTATCTATCTATCTATCTATCTATCTATCTATCTATCTATCTATCTATCTATCTATCTATCTATCTATCTATAAAAGCCGACTTTCAGCTCTCCTAGTCGTTTGGATAATGGCATTGATACCAAACTTGGTAGGACTTAACAGAACTATTTTATGAGCATTATTAACTAGTCATACCATGAAAATCATGACATGTATGTCATGAATGTTATGATTTACATTTCAAGGTCTTGCTGCTCTTGCGGTGGTTTCGTTCATATGGCATTTTGCAAAACTCGTATGGTATGGCGCCATTGAATGCAAACACAAGCGACAGACGCTAACATAAAAAATCATGACATGCGTGTCATGTAACAACATGACTACATGCCACGCTCATGATGCGCTCGTGGCCGTTTTGCTAGCGTCACGTATAACAAATTTGGTGTTGCGGCACGCAAATGGATGGCGAAGGTACGTGACTGGGGCAAACATGATAATCATGAGATGCATGTCATGTAACAACATGACTACAGTACACGCTCATGATGCGCTGGCGGCCGTTTCGCTAGCTTCACTTATACCGAATTTGGTACTGTGGTACGTGAATGGATGGCAAAAGTATGATACTGGTGCAAACATGATAAACATGAAATGCGTGTCATGTAACAACATGACTACAAGCTACACTCGTGATGTGCTCGCGGCCATTTCGCTAGCTTCACAAGTACCAAACTAGGTATTACACGACGCGAACAGACGACATAGGTAAATGACACATGCAAACATGACAATCACATGATTTGTAGGGTTTAACGTCCCGAAACAACCAGGTGATTATGAGAGACACCGTAGTGGAGGGCTCCGGAAATTTAGACCATCTGGGGTTCTTTAACGTGCGCCCAAATCTGAGAATACGGGCCTACAGCATTTCCGCCTCCATCAGAAATGCAGCCTTCGCAGCCGGCATTAGATCCCGCTACCTGTGGGTCAGCAGCCGAGTACCTTAGCCACTAGACCACTGCGGCGGGGCAAACAAGACAATCGCGACACGCGTGTCATGTAATAACATGATTACATGCCACACTCATGATGCGCTCGCGGCCATTTCACTAGCTTCACATATGCCTGATTTGGTATTACGTGACGTCAATGGATGACAAAATAAATCACTGGTGCAAACATGATAATCCTGACACGCATGCCATGTACGAACACGACAACGTATCGTGCTCATAGCGTGCTCGTGGCTGTTTCGCTAGCTCCACATATACTAAATTTTGTATCACGTGACATGAATAGATGACGAAGATAAACGACACATCCAAACATTTAATCATCACACGGAAGTCATGTATGGCATCATTTACCTCCATCTCGTAAAGTTGTGCTGATTTTAAAGTGACATATCAACATTTCCCATTCGTGCTTCACATATCATCGATTCCCACTGTACGTGGAATCGATCAATTTTTTTTTGAGAATCAGTATCTTATCTCTCATTTTCTCAAGCCCAGCCGCGGCGGCCTAGTGACTAAGGTACTCGGCTGCTGAACCGCAGGTCATAGGATTGAATGCCGGCTGCGGCGGCTGCATTTTCAAGGGAGGCGAAAAGGCTGTATTTTTTGTGCTGAGATTCGGGTGCACGTGAAAGAACCTCAGGCGGTCAAAATTTTCGGAGCCCTCCACAACGGTGTCTCTCATATTCAAATGGTGGTTTCAGGACGTTAAATCCCAAGAATCAATAAATCATTTTCTCAAATTTTCTCTCTCTGTCTCTCTCTGAAATACCTCGCATAAATGACGCCGTTATGCGGCGTCAAAGGTGAGATCTGTACTGGATAGGTTGTCGGTATCCATAGGCCCGAGCACTTGGATTAAATCGATCTTTTAGGAGTCTGAATTAAGCCACTCTTTACTCTTTTTTGCTTCAATGAAGTTGCTTCTTTCTCTCGCTCTCTCACTTTCTCTCGTTCGGATACAGGTAAACTGACGCGTGGAAGAAAACGCTGGGGCAGTCTACTTTTCACTCGTCAATTCAGAAAGAGCCGTCGACGCCATGTTGTTCTCCAGTATACATAGGGATGAAAGAATGGATAGATGAAAGGACTTTAGTTATTTCTAATAGGTCAGAGGTATTGAATAATTTTTATAAACTTTATTACAGTTAAACACACTCTAATAATAAGAAGTGGCTCAAAACTGAGCATTAGAAAAAGCTGTCGAAAGCTCCTTGAAGGAAGTAAAAGATGACAAAAGCAATACAGAGTACGAAACATTAGCCTGCATAAAAAAGAATGCTTGAGAATAGGACACTCGCTATTGCAAAATTTGAACACATTTGCTTCGCCGAAACTTTCCTGCTGTGAAAATACTCCTTTGATTGTAACCGTTACTTTGTTGGCCGCTTCCATACAATTTCGACCCTTTCACCACATTAGCATGAACAGCCAACATTTAAAGCGTGCTCTGACATTTATCGCACAATAGTCTCACTAACGAAAGCGCATCATCGCTCTTGACTCAAAGGAACGGTGTAGAATGGGGGGCTGACGGATAAATTGCCCTTACAACGACATTTTTTCTCTTTCACATAATAAGCTTTCATTACGCTACTCTCCCTCTTCAATTGCCGACGAAGCAAATCACACCCCTTTGTAGAATGCCTCTAAGTCTTTGTGATACGTCATCGCTTTTTTATCTCTCCATATACTTTCTTTAGGATCGAAGAAATACCTCTTGTTCTATTGTAACTAAAATCATTTTGAAAATTTTATGGCTGTAATTTTTTAGGCAAGAGACATTCATTTTGAAAATGCTTGTTTTTATTTTCCGCTCTTTCACTATATTTTATGCTGACTACAAAATACAAATATAGCAAAGTACCTCTAATGTTCATGCTTTGAAGGGCGCAGTGCGAATTGCTCGTGAATGTGAAAGATTCATTCCAACAAATCCGCCGTAAGTAAATGACCCTATCCTAGATAACCTGCATCGCAACGACAGTACTAAACCTGTAACTAGTCTCAGGATGATACCAGGATGAACTGTTTTCGAGCTGATATTACCCTGACGTTGACTATGATGCACCTTTGATGACAAATATTTGGACGATGCTGGGTATATAAGTGACGTTTTTTTCCAATGGAATTTTTGTTGTAAGTGCCACACTCGTGTCTTTTCTCGTTCTTGTATTTGTCCTAACGCTGGCCCACACAATCCACTATGAGTCGGAACACGCAATTCTACCATGAATAAAATGTAGGCAGAAGACGGGCTAGGGGCTAAAGCCCCCCTAAAGAGTGCCCATGCACATGCCTGGAGTTGCTGTTTCGTTGACGCTTGTGGTACCCAAACGGAAAAGCATTCGTTGCAGGCATTGTTGACAAAGATGACATTTTTAAAAACTCCTCAGGCTGGACCACAACGCTTAAGGTTGCCGAACTGGTCGCAATAGTCTTAGTCCTGCTAGACGACGGAGAACAACACTATACGGTGACTTTAGATCAGCAGCTCGAGCATTCGGCAGGGGCGCCATCTCGAAACCAGCCTTGCGGATCGTACGAAACAAGGAAGTACAGCAACACATAATTGTCTGGTTTCCAGCTCACATGGGACAGATCGAGGGCGCTTCGTCCAACCTCGACGAGACAGCCAACAGAGCTGCGCGAGGAGTCGTCGACCGCGTCGATACTGCACTGGCGTGGCGACTGAGGTTCTGGACGACAAAGATCCCCCAACGACGTACAATGAACTGTGCAAGAACTTTTATCTGAGGAGGCGAAAGTATCCGCCACCACACAGTAAACTGAACAGGCCTCAGGGATTGACGCTCAGACTACTGCAGGTCGGCGCACATCCCAGTCCCACACTCTTGCACAAAATTCACCGAGAAATCATATGCTCTGGCGGTGCCATGCATTATACGGGCTGGAAACGTTACATCGTTATAGGGGAACCTGTGCTACGCACTACGAATTTAGAGATGCAGCTATGGGCAGTCCAACGGACTCACGATGTGCCAGAAAGGTTAGGCTTATCTGTCTCGACGTGGGAGCGGCCCGCTACATGCTAGCTCACGCGCCGATGGACCTAGATAATTTTTTTCATGCCACAATTTCTCCAAGACAGAAAATATGACATAGCCCGACTAGCAGTGTTCCACAAGGCACACTGGGAAGCCCAGCGATCTTGTTCAAAGCTGGGACAATGACAGAGGCAATGGGCAACAGTTTCTACACAATCGCAGTTACCAGAGTGGGGGGCAGTGAGCCATATCAATGCGATAACTGAATGAGTTTGCAAACGCTACGCCGACCCAGAACTGACACAGCATTGTAGCGTCACGTTGTGAAGTCTTTGATGTCAGCAGTACTTGGAATAATGAACCGAGGTTGTGTGGGCGTTGAGTGATCCACAGTGGAAGATTCCAATGCAAAAGTGTGACATTATGCGTGATGTGATGAAGTTCTAATACAGCGTCAACCCTTGACAGGAGTATGAGCAGTCTAGGCGCTCCGTCGTGAGCACGTCTGGAAGCGTTGCGGGCGAGGTGGCCACCAGTGGTCGCACAGTGACCCGGTATTGAAAGATTATGTCATGTCCTTTGTTAGTGGCGCGATGACTGATTTCATTGATCTGAGACTCCATCTGATGATAGTTCCCGCGGTGCAAACATCACCCACATTGCCACCTATAAAGGCAGAATATAGCCAACTTGCTAAGGGATTCTCGCATAAAAAACCTCGTTGCTTAAAAGGGCGGCGTCTGTAGGGGTCGTGACGTGTTAAGTTTCGTAGTTGACAGTGAATAACCACATTAGACTAGAAAGACACCCGCCGAACTTCTCGATACTGAACCGTCCGTATAAATATGAGTTATTGGGAATTCGTTTAGCATACGATATATGTAAAATGTCAAATGAGATCTGTTTGAGGGCTGTAGATGACAGGCTAGCCTTTTGTATATTCTCGGCCCTTCAAAATGCAGAGAGGGTCTTTGCAGGTACCATTCCGGGCACATCGGTATGGTTGCGGATGAGAACCTCCAGGGGTTAGAATGCTGGTTAGCGGCAACAACTCTGCAGAACTCTGCCTTAGTTCTTTCTAGGGGCAGGCTAGTGAGGCGGTGGTCAGGGAGTTTGGATATACGGCAAATATGCGCCCAGAGTGTGTCGACAGTTAGTTATGTCGTAATCGGGCTGTCTTTAGCAATGACTTATGTTGCGACCTTGTAAGCACACCTAGTGGCAAACCACTGGTGATTTTAATGGTCATCACTTGCTTTAGGGTAGCACCAAAATTAATTCCAGGGACCGCAAACTTGCTCAACTGGCCTCACGTCACGAACTTCACATTATGATTGACGTTAGTACAACATATCTACGTGGTGTCAGTTACAGCAGTAACTGGCACCACGCAGATATGCATTGAGCCAATAGTGGAGGCCGACCTAAACCAGATGGTACGATGAAGGTTAACGATGCCTCTGATTCGGGAGACAGTGAAAAACAGCGTTTAGTGCAGAAAAAAATTCTGGAAGGGGCGCGGTAGAATCAATTTATTGACTGAGAACCAGATGACGATAGTTTCGGCTTCGAGTCGTTTTTGGCTAATCCATGACGGATCAAAGTGAGTTTGTGGACCATGGCCATAATTTGATAAGGGTGCCTTAAACGGCCATGCAACGTTGCGACTTTTAAACAAGAATTAAAAGAGGGTATGGGAGGTAGAATGAAACGTTTTCACGCAAGACAATGCACATGCACACCATGTACAGGAGGTTCCACCATCACAATCCCCAACTCGAATGCAACGCGGCCGAGTGCGCTTACGCAAAACTATGCTGCATAGACTTACTGGGTTTTTTTTTATCCTCACCCTGTGTCCTATCAATGAGCCTAATCTCACACAGTTTTCTGTAATTTACAAATAGCAACTCCGGAGTGGCGATGGCTCATACACCATGGCATAGATGCGGTGGTACATGGTTCCAGTATCCATGCTTGCGGCTCCATCTGTAGTTGTTGTTTTTACTGATTTTGTGTTCAGGCTCTCGCTTCACATGAGGAAACGGCTGGTTCTGAATCTCCTGAGCTGATTTCATTTAATCATCCTGGTATGATTAAAGAGGTGAAATGGGACTGCTGAACTGTTTCTGACCTTCGTCTTGCAACAAAGCTGTTACAGGTGATGCGGGTCCATGCGGAGTTACAAGTAGTTCAATTAACGGAGTGTGGCAGCTTGGGCTAGTTGGTATGACATGACGATAGTTATAGCGCGAGAACAAAACGACGACACAAAGACAAGAAGGAGACGGAGACAAGAAGGACACGTGTCTCTCGTGTCCTTTTTGTCTCTGTGTAGTCGTTTTGTTCTCGCGCTATAACTATCGTCGTGTCAATTAACGGAGCTTTGGAAAATTTATGTACTACCTATCATTCGCACGCTGGCTCACACGTTGGAGCTCCCATCAAAACTTGCACTGGATCTTACTCTATATGTACTAAATTACATTCTTATGCGATTGTTGGTTGAAGTCATTGCCTGAATTGACAAAATATAAAAAAGTAAAAAGCCAATTAAACTGAGGCAAGTAATAATCACAGAACCAGTTAGTTTCACCTTCCTACAATGACAGAGAACCAAAAAAATATAGGCCTAATAATAGAGGTATTATTTGGGCACTCTTACTTATCGCTAAGAAAAAACAAGTTAAAATACAATGACTCCTGAATACGAAACGTTTTTAAACATCCTGTTACAGTAAATGTGGTTGATAGTTCTTACATCAGAGTTAATGACACCAGGGCTCACTCCCGGGAAATTGTGCTTATAGGAACTTGAAACCATCCTAGCATTATCAGAAGCCTGTCGGCACTTTGGTAAATTAAAAGGACGGTAAGGAGAGTGAAAAAATATCTTTTTAACTTCAACGTATGCCTTTTAAGTACAAAGATTCAAGGCACTTGGAAACAGCGCTTCAGAAAGCATTGCATAATCTTATAGCTAATGGCGATTTGCATGCACACGTGTGGAAGGGGACGACGTGGGTTTAGCTGCTTTGGGCCTGTTGCAAGGATTATGCAGTGCCGTGTATGAAACGCAGTATCTGTTTTCTTAGAAAATTCATTTCCTGTACTTTTCGCGTGCATAGCAACTTTCTGATGCTACCCACAGTGCACGGAATGCTAAATACAAATACCGAAGAAAGCAATTTCTTTAATCCTAACTCGATTATTTTGCAGTCGCGTTTGAAATACTACCTTTCCTAAGGCTCCATATTGATAGCGGTATAAAGAGATTATTTGTTTTCCTTTCAGGCACGCGATTGCAGGAAGAACTTTTTTTCCATGCGGAGCATTGCAATAACTCAAGTTTTAGTTTTTAATTGATTCCTTTTTTAAAATCCTGGGGTCCCTAAAGAGAAACAGTGACAAATTTGACAAAGAAAAAAGTTGTGAAGACATTGACAAAATTGCTGAAAAAAATTGTTCCTAGTCACCTTTTATGATCCGGTTTCTTCGGTACGCGAGATGTGCTCAAAGAGTTAGGAACTTTTGTTTTTTTATTCTATAGATGGAACCGCGGTGCTAAATCGATGCCTCCGCAATAGAGCCACCAAGCGTCAACCCCACGAAGACTGTTCGGATTCTCGTGGTTTGAGATGATCGAGCTAAACCAGATAATATTAACAGCGTAAGGAGGTTAAAACTGCCAGACCACGAGGAAGTGGAGATGGCCAAAACAGGCGAAGCACGAGCGTTTCCTCTGTAACGCTCCCGCAAAAGGCCACGTTATTCGAACCACAGGGCATCCCGCTTCACCGCTGCTTAAAAAGCACGCCGGAGCTTCGCGTAAAGCATTTCGCTGCTGTCTGCCTTGCGGAGAAGAAGGCCTGCTCTCGTGAACTCCCACCCACAGTGCACTCGAGACAGTTCCTTCCCTCTTATTTCGGTAGTTGTTTTAGCCTTGCTGCTACAGCATCTTCGGCTGGCACTGCGTTTTTTTCGGAGTTCATTGCTTATTCGGCCGTGACATTTCCCGGAAATAGCGAGTCTGTGGCCAAGAAACGGTATGGATTGTTTTGTTTGTTTTGGGTGGGTCGTAAGCGAGGGACGTCAAGACATTCTCGGGTGTTGTTTACTCGCGTTTCGGGCACTGTATGAAGTTCTGGACGAGAATATCTCGATGTGTCTGCCCAGCCATCGCTTTCATATTATATGCCGTTGTTTTTGATGGACAGTGCGTGGTAACATGAACGTCGCAGGGACCCGTCGGTCCATATTCAAGGCCAGCAAATGTGGGTCACCCATGTTCTTCATTGATGGCGGTGACGTCGGTGAGAGTTTGTGCTGCTCTTCTTTTCAGTGGTTTACTACAAGTGGTAGTCAGGAAGGCAGCTAGCTGCCTGAGCAACGTTGCAGCTTCTGCCCAATTCAACAAACCTCGGCGCCTTTTTGTTATGATCCACAGCTAAGTTTGAATTAATTTGTTCGAACAGAGAATAATGGTTTCTTGTGAAGTCAGTTGACGGCGTATGCACGCTTGCCAACCATCCAAAAGATACTGCGCTGCTGATAAATAAGATGCGAAAATAGCGTGGCGCACTGTGGCATCTATAAATTGGCCCAAACATTCCATCCCTCATCGCACCACAACAATTCACCTTGACAATAATTCATGTGCCTGACAGTTGGTCGTTACCGCGACGTCAAGAAACAGAAACAGCGTCATCGCATTTTGTTGTCTGAAGCACAAACGCCCAGTTCGTCAATGGAGGCACCAGTATAGACGACTCCGCTGCGCGTAGTGTTGCGATTTCTCCGGGTGTCACCAAAAAGTTCTGCTACTGTGTGCGTGTGTGTGTGTGTGTGTGTGCATGTGCGTGTGTCCGCGTGTGCGTGTGTTTGTGTGTGCGCGTGCGCGTGTTTGTGTGTGTCTTTGTGTGTGTGTTTGTGTGTGTGTAAGTTTGTGTGCATGTGTGTGGGCGGTTGTGTGTGTGTGCGTGTGTTTGTGTGTTTGTGTGCGTGGGCGTGTGTTTGAGTGCGTGCGTGTGTGCGTGTGCGTGCGTGTGTGTGTGCGCGTGTGTGCGTGTGTGCGTGTTTGTGTGTGTGTATGTGCGCGCGTGTGTGTGTGTGTGTGTGTTCCGTCACCCCTTAGTGGTTGTATGCATGCGAAAGCGGATGGCGAATTCCGCATGGATTCCAAGCTCTCGAGCGTAAACCAGGTACGCACCATTTATAAATATGAGTCATCTGTTGGCAAACGAAAGACACTTTGCGCGCCTCTACCTAATCATTCATTTACTAACAGCGCTTGTCCAGTGTTCTTGGTCACCGTTGCTCCTTTCGCGCAACCAATTTCTTTTGCTCTGTCTAAATATCGGCATGTCCATCCACCTATAGGTCCAGGTGCCCTCGTGATCGCCTGCTTAGCCTGGTTAGACCAAAATTGTAATAGAAGGTTCAGAGGTTCCGACGAATAAAACTGCCTCATAATGGCATGAGTTATGCGGAAAATATTTTCACGTAAGTCATCAAATCGTTTCCACAACACACATGTAGCACTCACCCATCCCACACGAACCGCTGTATGAGCGTATCCGCCACAGGTGGTTGTCGTTCACACCTATATACTCAGGTACAGTGAGAACAGACAAGGACAATTCAAATGCCATAGCGTCAGGAAAAAATGGCATCGGTAGCGTGGACGTGACGAATGCGAAAAATAGAAACCTTGATCGCGGCTAGAATTGAACTCGTGTATCCTGCGTGGCAGACAGCTTTTCTACCACAGAACCACGCCATGTCTTAAAACAGGCTCTCTGCCGACATATGGTTGGTGCAACGTCTGCTTCGCTTGCAGGGAAGGCTATCTAATTTAACAAAACATAAACATTGCTAATGTGTTATGCGGTATACAGGTGTCATGTCGTGCTAATGACAGTTACAGTTCTTGTGTTGACTCCACTTTTACAGCAGTCTGATAAATATTACATTTGTATCCCTGTTACTCGAAGAGCTATATTTAAGCGTTGCTCGATCCCCGGATTCGTTACATAGGGTGATAAGATAGAAGTAACTCTAGTTAAGACAAGGCCAGTAGTAAAGGATTGATTACGTAAGTTGTTTTTGATCTACATGCAGATGCCTAATCAAGAAAAGTTAAGCTTTTACATAATAGTACGGTAGGCGATTGGGTGCTACAAGACCGCAGTTATGCAATACCGCAACATTTTACGTAGAGAACACTACAATGATGAATAATATTCCTTTACAAAACGTTCAACACTAGGTTGCTATGCCTCACGGATCGCTATACGGCCAAAAACCTTAATTTCCATCGTTCAAATTTCGCAAGTTCCGCTTTGTCAAAGATCAGTTCTTCTCGTGCAGAGCGTCTACAATATATGACTTAGGAGCATCCCAAAAATAGTTTCTTCTAACTTCGCCTGCCAATCCAACGTTCATAACATTGTGCCCGGGATTAGCCAGCATATGAAACGGATACACTTTGCGGTAAATTATTCTCCCCGTTCAAACACAATCCTTTGAAACGGAACTCGAGATGGCACAGCTTTCATGCACATTGAGCCTACCAGTTATCAATGTCTGCCGCTGTAATGCGTTAATACGATATCCCTCAAATATAACACGCCACGGCAAACCCTGAAAGTGCTTGCATTCATTGCGTCAAAGACGACACATTCACAACAGTAAATGCTTACGAAGCGTTGGCCATTTAACAAATGCGAATTTTCGCGATATTAGCGCCCAACGTCTGAAATTTATATTTCATTACTGCATAGCCTGCCGGACCCTAAAGAGTGAAGAAATTAATAATAATTTGTATAAAGATATAATATAATACTGGTATTTTCCCACACAAAGCGAGAACACCACATTCCTTAACATTTTGTGCCCTTCAAACTTCAATTCTTAGGTGTGCACTGTTCTAAACGCTCGGCTAAAACTTACAACAGTGGTCTAGTGGCTAGATATGTGGGTTTTAACGTCTCAAAACCACCATATGATTATGAGAGACGCCGTAGTGGAGGGCTCCGGAAATTTCGACCACCTGGGGTTCTTTAACGTGCACCCAAATCTGAGTACACGAGCCTACAACATTTCCGCCTCCATCGGAAATGCAGCCGCTGCAGCAGGGATACGAACCCGCGACGTGCGGGTCAGCAGCCGAGTACCTTAGCCACTAGACCACCGTGGCGGGTGGTCTAGTGGCTAAGGTAGTCGTCTGCTGACCCGCAGGTTACGGGATCGAATCCGGGCTTCGGCGGCTCCATTTCCTGAGGCGGAAATGCTGTAGGCCCGTGTGCTCAGATTTCGGTGCACGTTAAACAACCCCGGGTGGTCAAAATTTCCCGAGCCCTCCATTACGGCATCTCTCATAATCATATGGTGGTTTTGGGGTCGTTAGACCCCACATATAAACCAATCAATCAAGCAATCAAACAAACTAATATTTCAGAATTCGCCATATCCAACCATTTGTTTTTTATCTTCTAAACTGAGATAAGCATGGACGTTCTTCGAGAAGATATTCCAAGTGCCAAAAGCAGATGCTTAATACAAAGCACAACGTGCTCTGTGATGCAGACTTCTAGTCAGGAAAAACTCCTGCAGAGGCACCCACTTTCCTGCACTGCACCATGAATTTCTTGGTTAGATTTCACGATTCTTTATCTTTGACATCAAACCATTATAAGTCGTTAGAGTGAGTGCTGCCCAGTGCCCGTCACTCTTCCTTTTCATCCCCGTGCTGTTCTGTGGTGTGCTACGAGAAATGACCAAATGGCAGCGAAAAGAAAAGGCGAAGGAAAAAGAAATAGAACGTCCATCTCTGCATCCAACATTTCGAGAGCTCTGCCCAAATGGTGAAATTAAATGGTCTTTTGGTGGTCTAGGATTCATTTTATTTTGTTGGTTTATTGTTTGAGATCTTTTTCTTTTTACACGTCATCTTTCTTGGCAGTGTACATAGCTTTACATTCTTCTGTTATGTGTAATAAAGTACTGACTAGGCTAGTTAGTTGTACACAAGTTTACCAGCGCAAAAAAAAAAAACAAAAACACGGCCGGGGACAGGAAACAGAAGGGGCAAGTGCTGACTTGAAACTGAACTCTTATTGACAGGAAGACTCTTATAAATTGCTGAGTGGACAGTTATAACAAGAAACAGTGAATGAAAAAAAAAAACATTGAAACCTTATGCAAAGATGCGCAATCACTTGAAAACACCAGGGCTGCGTGGAACACGAAGCACAGTCACAGCGAAAGCTAGAAAAGCGGCCTTTTAAAGCCTTTTTAAACACTATTTGGGTAACTGCTGCAAGCACATTTGCTGGGTACCCATTACGGCATAAATATTGATAATTTTTCTGTGGTAGGCCAGCATTCGCATGCTATCTTTCTTCATTCTTCAGAGAAGTGTGGTGTGAACCCCACTTCTCCGCTATTGCGCTGTGAACCCCAAGATGATGCGACTTGAGCGAGCTCGTTCAGCACTATCGCTTTGTCAGTGTTAACATGTAAGTACCTTGTTCGTAACTGTTTACTGACAAACATACTTGCACGCCTATTTTCACAGTAATATTTTCAACCACTATAGAGTATTTAAAAAGTTGTGTCGTCATGGCCTTCTCGGAAAGAGCCCAAATTTTAAGGACATGCAGCTTGCGATGGTTTCTGTAGCTCATTTCCAATGAAAACCAACTAATTCAACGTCGGTCCAGACGTTGAGTACAAAAGCTTAGCGGAGGTTTATGGGCGTTTTTTTTTATGATTTTGGTGAATCAAATAAAATTTCTCAGTGATAACATTGTTTGAGTAATATATGTGTTATCGCACTCTGCACGCCATTTTGTTCCCAAGTTTTTAACCCGTCAGGTGACAAGAAAGCTAGTGGAAATTTTGTGCATACGAAAAGTGCACAGGCCTAAAAGGACGTCTAATATTAAATTTCATGTAGGGTGCTTAGTCCACTGTGTGCTCCTATTTCTATTCGTCGGTATTTGTGCTGTTCTCCAAACCAATCAGGCGCGTATAGAATTATGTCAGGCGTTATACCGTGTAAATTGCACAACAGTAAGTTCTTTAAGCACCCACTCAAGGGTAGCCCCCGATAGCTACTTTTCTCCTAATTGGTGAATTGGGAGGCCCAAGGCAACTTAAAATTGTGCTTGGCGTCATGGCGAATTATCGGCCATTTTTGGCTTAGGTCTCGACACTGTTATGCATTCCATGTTCATCGTCTTCCCAAGAACTGAGCGATACTTTTTCTCTTTTTCTCGATTTCGAACTTACCTGCAGAAGGTGCATTTTAGGCGTAATTCCCTTCGTCCATCATGTACCTCGCGTGCATCGCCTCCTTAATTAATCTAGATCCAGGAGGAACTGGTGCGTCCTTCAGCTTACTCCTGGAAAATATGTAAGTCACCGGACTGCTGGCCGCGTCACGTGTCGGTAGTGGTAGACTAATTACTTAGGCGACTTAAGCTTCTTTAGAATTTTGCTTTGAAAGCGGCTGGACGACGTGTAAGCCGCGTGTTCTCACCTTAGCTTTACCTGTTCTCAACAGCTTGCCGACATCATCACTGGTGTAGTACCCCTTGATTTAGTATGTAGAGCTCTTTTTTGTTAATAACAGGCTCTTCGGGAACACCAAGAAGTCAGATTCTCTCGGCAGCCTTCCGAAACTGCGCTGATGCGAATGCGCAGTGAAGTTTTACCGCACAGAGAGAATGGCGCGGAAATTGCAAGGTGATGGAGTACTTGCGAAGCACTTATTTCCATTGCCTTGTTCTTGGCTCCCCAACTGAGTGCGATGACTGAGTGTGATACAACTGGTGATACTGCTGAGCCAATGACATGGGTGAGCGGAGGCAAGCGCTACGAACACATACAAGCAGTTATGGGCTTCGCATGATTTTGAGCGAACAAAACATGAAATACACAAATAAGTAAAAGATGACTTCTTTACAGTTCAGTCAAGTTTATATGTAAAAGCTCGTGAAAGGCAATAAATGTGACCATCCACATCAACTTCACTTCGTTCAACCAGATTTTAGGGTAACCGGTAGGCACCATGATCACGCGTGTGGCTTGAAACCAAAACTGGTGGTCAGTGTAGCCTGGTCCTATTTCGATCTAAAACTGCTCAGCGCAGCCACGAAGCCTATTCTTAAGAACAAGTGTGGTGCGCAAATAGTTTTGACGTCGGAGGAACTTTGCAGCAGTTGTGATATCACGAACTGATAGTTACACTGGTAGGCATCGCCCAAAATAACTGAAAACTATAGCCGCGCTTTCACCAACAATAACCGCAACGCCAGTCAATCTTACGGCAACACCAAACGATATACGAGCCTAAATTTTCAAAAATCTTGCCGGCAGTATTAATCTTTTAGCCACTATGTATTATTAAACGGAGGCTGAAATCAGTCAACAATGAGTCAATATACTGTTAGTTCCCAGCGTGCGCGGTTGTCAACCTTCTCTTTTTGTGCACGTTTCTTTGAAGGCTGGGGCCACCGATTTTTCAAGATATATGTATCAACAGGCGCAATGCCAGACTGTTCTACTGAGTTAACGTTAACACTAATGAAATCTTACTCCGGCAGTGAAGGTATCCGCAATACAGAAATGATTGCGACACATGCCGGAATAACTGACATCGTACAGTGTTCTGTACTATCTCCATAATTGTTCCACTTTTTGCAATGGTTAGTTGGTTGCATTGCAGATGCGCGAGCAGATGAATGGAAGCTCGGGCAGTAACCCGAAAATTCGCAAACAACAATTATAGTCGATTCCCTCAGCTAAGAACGGCCACAAGAACTTCACTTGGACAAAACATTAAAGTATATCAGCGTAGAGGTATGTAGAGGTAGACCTAAACACTGCAGAGATTGCAGCTCGTTCTTTTTTCATCGTGAAACTTTCAGTTTTGTTAATCCTAAAAATCTTGAACACGCTCTTTATATCCAAGTTTCTCTAGAGCTGTGTACCGGGCACCCTCGCACGCTTGTGAAAATTTCACACGAGACTGTCTTTAAAAGTTCTCATCTCTATAAGATCATAGTTGAAGTACGTGAGTAATCACTTCCATTGCACAAACAAATCGCTGACAACTTTTTTGTAGGAAATTAGGGTGCTCCATTGAATACCAACTTTTACATGCTCGTCTGTAGGACAGGAAAGCGTAATATAAAAATGAAGAGCACCTAATCCATACTCTGTTTTCGTCACCACAGCGTTGGTGTAGAAAAAATGGTCGCTTCTAATTAGCGCGATTCTTAATTAGGGCAGACGCGCGCTGGAGTGCCAAGGCCGATAACTGGAACTGAGCGTGTGTCATTGAAGCATACCGGAAAGCAGAAAAGAGCAAGAACTCGGAAAAAAAATATTGGCTGTGCGCTCTCGTTCGGATTGCCGGCAGTTTCGATAAGGCGAAAGAACTTCCTCTTGCGTGATGGTTTCTTGGTTATCCAAATAATTAGTTCTCCAAAGCAAGTCAGGAAAACTGAGTCGTAGTTTTTCAAACACTGGTTTAGAATTGATGAAAGTTTTGCAAATTAGGTCTGCGGCTTGATATTGCTTCTTCACTTTAGTACGAGTAGAGATTGCAGAGAACAATGTGTGCGCCATATGCGCACCCTAACGTAGCCAGAAACGTTTTTATGATGTAGAGACGAGGGAGGGAGGCATAAGTGCACTTTGGTTACGTGTATGTATGCGCTTGGAAGTGTGCCCCTGTATATACGCATAACATTTAGGAGTTTTGAAGGAAGAAGGCTTGTAACTCCAAGCTCCGGTCCCAGTCAAGGGTGCGCCAGGGATGTTCATATTGAAGCGGTGTAAATGCGCCTAGATGGAGGCAGATCAAAGCGCCCTAGCTGTACACAGAGTGTAAGTTGCGCAAAATGCCACTGTTCCAATTGTGATTAACACTTGAAGCTCTGTAAAGCGGTCATTCGAGCATTACACCACATGTATCGAACAAAATTTAGACGCGAACTCAGGGGTCTAGGAGATACGAACAATTGGAAGAAGTGGGCTTTCTTTTGCCAACACCTCTTGTCTTCTTGGTGAAGGTTCCAATTTCAAGGAAAGTTCCTTCGTCCACAAAACATATCACGGAAATAAGGCAAGCCAGGAACTCATGATTTTGACTAAGAACATGCATTTAGAGCGAATAGTTCTTTATGAAAGTATATATCTGTGAGACACGCCACAGCGGGCCCCGCCACGGTGGTATAGTGCCTAAGGTACTCGGCTGCTGATCCACAGGTCGCGGGCTCGAATCCCGGCAGCGGCGGCTGCATTTGCGATGGAGGCGGAAACGTTGTAGGCCCGTGTGCTCAGATTTGGGTGCACGTTAAAGAACCCCAGAGGGTCGAAATTTCCGGAGCCCTCCACTACGGCGTCTTTCATAATCATACGGTAGGTTTTGGGACGTTAAACCCCACATATCAATCAATCAATCACGCCACAGCGGGGAGCTCCGAAAACTTACCATGTTCTGCCCTTTAACGCGTACTGGCATCCCAGATAACATGGGGGTGCTCCGAGCTTTTCGTCTCCATAGGATTGCGACTTCTTCGGCCAGAACCGAACCAGCGATCTTTAGGTCAATAGCCAAGAATGCGGCTCACTATTGAAACGACACTTGAAATTGTTGTTCAATTAGCGCTCATCACCATGTGTGGCGAAAAAGGAAACAGGAGCACTCATCTTTATAGAGAAATGCCTAAGGGACAATAGAAAGGCGATATTGAAGGATAGTACAGGATGTGAGAAGGAATTCCCCCTTCCTTCAAACTTGCACCACTATTATGTCGAAGGTTTGAAGGAAGGTGGAAAATAGAAAGGGTGTGAAACAGGTAAGAGAAGCAAATAAGAGACAGTGATTAAGTGAGAAAGGATTGGTCTGAGGCTACCACCAGACACCACCGCAGGGAGCGGATTGAGCCAGCAGCGCAGCTGGCATATAAAAACTGGATTAAAGTAAAATAAACATTTAAAATCTAAATCGTTATTATTCTCGTTGCCTTTCTTCTTGCTTCTTCGTGTCTTAGGAGGCATGTTGTTGATGTGTCCGGTATTCAGTACCAAGTGTTATAGGCCTCGAAGCCTATGGTTAGCTGGGTACAGATTCTGAAATTTTTATTTAAGGAATGGTTTCGATGTAGAGGTGCTTTTTATTGGACCATAATAGGTGATGTTTGTTCTTGTTAAGTATCATTGATGTTGTTATTGTCGTATTGAATTTTTAATTATCTGATATTCTTTTTCTGTGACCAACTTGGGCTTTGTGTGTATGCGTGTCTTCTTGTTGCCAGACTGTGCATTAGTCTATTTGGTACCATTCAAAGAACAAAAACCCACAGGGTTCCTTATGAATTCAACTAGGACGACTATAAGTCGAAAGCCATCCTCTTTTTGCACCAAGCCGACGTTTGATGCTGCCGCGTCACCCTTCATAATCCTTCTTCAGCTAATCTCGTCTTGCACTGCCTCCAAGATTGAAGGATTCCAAGCTGGTTTTGCACTGACTCCCTGAACGAACCACCTTGTAGGAAGCCATGATGCCACGCGAAAACATCATTTTATTTCTCCTATGCCACTGTGACTTCAGAGTGACGTCCCGAAATTTGGCAATTTGTAACGTAACTGTGACCTTTTGAAATGACGTCATCTCGTGATGATGACTTCTTGCATCACGTATTTCTGACCCCGGTCTACGCATGACACCGACGGTCAAATTTGGCGTTGATGGGGCATCTGGAGCTTTCGCCCAACAGCCTGCCGCATCTTGAAATAAAACTGTGGGAAAACCCAGCATCTGATGTCCTTATGTAGAACCGCTTTCAGCGCTTTACACAATACCCTTCGAGCACAGATGTTTGGTGTTCGCGTCACTGTATTCACGTGAAACCGTTCGCAGAGGGCAGAATGAGTGTCGCCCGAAGGTGTTTACTACGTTTCCTGTTCCTTTCATCGACATATGCCAAGCTCGCATTCAAGCACTCTTTTCTTTCCCCATCAGCAAAATCTCACAAAATCCAGGCCCGACATCGGTACGCACATAGTGTTAAAATGGGTAACAACAGAGCAGCATGGCCTGTTTTATTGGCGTCCTCCAAGGCAAAAAACGTAAACGTGAAACGAAGCAGGAAAGGTTTAAAACTGAACGCGCTTCATCTGACAACTTGGATGAAGGTTTGGACATGCCAGAAAAATATTGGCGTCCGCTTCACAAACCGACAATCACCTGTCATTTTCATCTTTCCTCCCTCCAGCATCTCTTTATAATGCATGCAGGATCGGCTTTTGTCGGCCGCTAAACAGTGTAAACACGACCGACGAGCTAGAAGTAAATCTGCGCTTCACGTTGGTAAGCAATTCGGGGTCGACAAAAGTGGTGGCCTTTACAGAATACGTGTACAGCGCAGCTGTTACATTATGCCTGTCTACTCAGATTTATGGTCAGGACAAAGAATAACGAAATATAAACAGTATACTTGGTTTTTAAAACTATATAGAATATACAAGCGCTATACGGTGAGACTCGTAATTCTGTAAATATCTTGGCTCGGTAAGTTCTGGACTTTTTTTAAAGGTTCAGCATTTTTCTCTGTATACTGCAGGTCGTGATCTTAGTGTCTGTACTATATTATAGTTCACTAATCTATACTTAGCTATCTAGCCGCCTACACCTGGGTGTTCTTGCAATCACCAATGCAACTAGTTGTAGACCAATATTAGTATATGCTGGTAAGACGATTTGATAAATATTGCTCACTGTTCATTACATAAAAAAGGTAACTATCCCATTGAGTACGTCGTCAAGCCTTTGCCCCCAAACATGTGTGCCACATACCCGTATAACAATGGTATGTCCCACGTCACTCCCTGTCGTTTCTGGCGTTTGTTTTTTCCTTACCCTGCGGTGTATCATAGGCACGAAGACGTACCAACTAACCCTCATTGCTGCCTTATTAGTATAACACCGGTGGGTATGTGCCAACGGCGACTGAGAGTTTATATCCACCCAGGAACAGTAGAATAAATATTGGAAATTTTACCATAAGAGTGGTAATAAAAAAGTACGCACAGGCAGCTTTGACTCGACGATTACAAAAAATAAATACCAGAGTATTAGCAGGAATTGAACCCATCAATATGGCGTTGCAATCAAGTAGTCTGCCACATGATCACGCCAGGTCTCTGAACTAATTTTCATGTAGACCCTAATGCTCTTGAAACAATACTTGTGGTTTCGTTGCTGGCTATCCTTTCCTAAGAACATGACATATGTACTCTTTCAAGTCGTTATTTCGGGTTAGCACCAATTAAAGTTAAGCACCATCCACTGAAGCTGATTTATGCAGCAGTGTCCAGGGCTATCATTGTTATGAGCACACACACCACATATCGGCTGTGTTTCAATTCTTAGACGGCACGTAGACAGTATACGCAGACTGCTTAGAAGACAGCACCGAGCCCCCGCTGTCCGAGAATTGGAACGCTTCTGAACGGCTGGATGGATGGATGCTATGAGCGTCCCCTTTATAACGGGGTGGTGACAAGTATGCCACCAGGCTCGACAAAAAAAAAAAAAAAAACCTTTTTTCCTTTTTTTTTTATGTTGGCCTAATGCCTCTACTTCGATAAATTCTATCTTAATGGAAAAAAGGTAAATTTTCAGCTTAAGTTCTCTGCCATTTACGGCACACTGTCCATATTTTATTTTTCCAATATTATTTTTGTCCTTTCTCTCTAATTTTCTGCCACCAATACTCTAACCGTCTCTTACTTATTTCAATCGCGGGTGTGTTCAGCTTTCCATTGTTGTCCCTAAAACCCAAGGCTTCCTGTAGGCTCGTGCCCAAACGTACACCTGGGTGGATATCTCCACATTCAATCAGAACATGCTCCGCCGTTTCCTTATCTTTCCCGCAGCACGTGCATTGTTCTTCTTCTTTACTGAATCTTGCTTTATAACTACGCGTTCTAAGGCAACCCGATCTCGCTTCAAACAGTAAAGCGCTTCCCCTTGAATTATCGTAAAATGCCTCCCTCCTTATTTCATTTTTGCCCTTTCGGTAGTTACTCAAAGCCGGTTTTTTCTCCATAGCTGCCATCCAGTAAATCCTCTCCGCCTCCCTGACTTTTCCCTTAACGCTCTTTGTTGACATATGGCTCACAATACCAGCCGTATATTTACTAGTGAGTCTTCTAGTTCTTTTTCTCCACTGTGTGTCCACGCTCTTCCTATACAAATAACGGAACACTTCTCTGCCCATCTACTCTCCTTCATATTTCTTAGCCTTTCTTCGAACCTTATTTTGCTCTGCGCTTCCCTCGCCTCAAAACCTGCCCACCCCATATCGCCCTTTACAGCCTCGTTTGTCGTCTTCCCGTGAGCACCCAACGCGAGTCGTCCCACAGTCCTTTGATTTACATCCATTCCCGATTGCACCTCTGCCCTCATGCACACCACTGAGTTCCCAAAAGTAAGCCCTGGAACCATTACACCCTTCCACAGACCTCGAAGCACCTCATACCTATTGTATCCCCACAACTCTCTGTGCTTCATTATTGCCGCATTCCTCTTTCCTTTTGCTGCCGAGGCTTTTTCCTGTACCTCCATGTATCGATCACTCTCATTTACCCATACTCCAAGGTACTTGTATTCACTTACCCTCGGTATTTATTGGCCTTGTATGGACACCGTCTGATCACAGGGATCATTAAATACCATCAAACCACACTTCGTTACACTGAATCCTAGTCCAAGAGCTTCACCTTCCCTTCCGCATATATTCGCCAGCTGCTGTATATCATCTCGACTGTCCGCAAATAAGACGATATCGTCCGCATAAAATAAACCTGGAAGCTTCTGCTCAATCATCATGCCGCCCTGTTTGTGTGACAGATTAAAACCAATGTTGCTACCTTCTAGCGCTTTTTCCATACTCACCGTGTACAGCATGAATAACAGTGGGGACAAAGGACATCCCTGTCTCAGACCCCTGCTAACCTCAACGTTCTCTTTGCTACGCATTCCTTCCCACTCTATGCAAACTGTATTTTCTCGGTATATCTCCCTCAAAAGCTGTATACAGTCGTCGCCCATGCCCATTCCTTTCAATATATCCCACAAAATTTCCTGATTAACGTTGTCGTATGCCCCAGTGATGTCTAGAAAAGCCACGTACAAGGGCCTATTCTCTATTTTAGATATTTCTATACACTGAGTGAGAACAAACAGGTTATCGTCTAACCGCCTGTCGACTCGAAATCCGTTCTGAAGTTCTCCCAAAATATCGTTATGTTCGGCCCATGTTTCTATTTTCATTTTTACTGCTTGCATCGCCAACCTGTATAGTACCGATGTAATGGTTAGTGGTCTATACGAGCGAATCTTGTCCTTTTCTCCCTTGCCTTTATAGATTAAGTTCATTCTACTTTGTCGCCAACTGTCCGGTATTTGTCCGTCCTTTAAGCTTTTTTCTACTGCTTTTAACAATGCTTCTTTAGTGTTATGTCCTAGTTCGTTAATGAGGCTAACGGGAATCCCATCTAAACCCGCGGCAGTGCGCTTTGGAATTTTTCCTTCGGCCTTTTTCCAGTTGAAATTATCTAGTACTAGCTCTTCCTCTGTTGCTTTCTCCGCCACCCTTTTACTCACCGGGGAGATCCCCTGGACGCTCTTTTGAAACGAATCGGCTGTTACCTTTTGGATGTAACCTAGCGCTTCGTACCCTTCCAATTGATTTCCTCCTTCATCTAGAATATGTTGTTGCGTTGTGACAGACTTCCTACCTAGCGCCTTTATGTGGCTCCAAAAAATCCTAGGCGCGGCCTCCTTTTTTTCGTGTATCTCTGTCATCCAGCGTTCACTTTCACCTTTAATTTTTGCCTCTACCAATTTCTGTACAAGGGATTTTTTCTCCAAATATATTTCCCATATTTTTTTGACTTCGTCCTGCGGCCGCTTCTCCTTTTTTGCCTTTCTATGCTCCCGTGATGCTTCGCGTCGCTTCTCGATCGCCTCCCGGATTTCCTTGTTCCACCAACTTTTTGGCTTCCTTTTTCCTTTCCAGCAAACGGTTTTCTTCTCTTTCCCTATCTCCTTCGTCATTAGATGTAACAGCTCCCTATACTCCCAGTCCTTGCCTGGTATTTCGCCTACTTCTTCCTCGACTCTTGCGGCTATATTTATTATTTGTTTGTCATTTAAATACGAGCTGCCAGACTTTGATTCCATGCTCATATTTTTAGTTTCGTATCCCATTTGTAATGTTATTCGTTTATGATCACTACCCAAGCTGTTAATGCCTTCCTCATCTATCCTCATTTCTGTCAGTTTGTGGTAAATTCCTTCAGTCATGAGACAATAATCAATACTTGATTGCTTGTTTCCGACTTCCCATGTGATCTGGCCGTCACATTTAGGCCCCGTGTTAACTATCTCCAGACTATGTTGCTCGCAAAGATCTAGTAATAACTTCCCATTGGTGTCTGAATATCCGTCAAGGTCATGTATGTGGGCATTCATGTCCCCTAGAAGGATGATTACGGCTTTAACGCGGTGATGCGCCACCTCGCGTCGAAAAGAAAAAGCTCAAATAAACAAACGTAACAGTTGTATTTTCTGGCTTATGTCGTGTTGAAATCAAAAACAAATAAACGTTACTCGTATTGAGCGTCTGGGAAAGCGTCTGTTTGTGTGCAGACAATCAATCCGGCGAGATTTGATTTATCAGAGCAATTCACTGAGCCAACATTTTGTTTAGACAGAAAAGTAGCCTGCATCGTATTTGTCTACGATGCGGTCTTCTCGGAGCTGTCTATTTTGCCGGCTACGTGAGAATTCAAATGGGACTTAAGATGGCCGCCGTTCATTTATCTGTCGATTTAGCCGTATATGGTGAGTATTGGAACACACCCATCAGCGCACCGCTTCTGGTGATGCTAATACCCATCTTGCTGTTGCCATCTTTACGCAACTGTAAACAAGTGGTTATAAAAACCATATGCGACTATTCAGCTTATGTCTGTGCGTACAACATTTGTACATATATTTCACGTGATCTCATAACGTTTGGCTCAATAAATGAGTTACAATGCAGTCACCTTCACTCCGTATGCTTCGCATAACATTCAAATTCAGATTCCTTATTTCAGCATTCATTTGAAACAAAGTCTAGGACAGGGGCAAAAGGTAAAAAGCCGTTATTATAGTGGCTGGACAAAAGCTTCTGCCCTTACAGAATTTGGCAGCAGAGAACACAAGCACACAAAAAAACTGTAATGCATCGGTGTAAACAGTACCTATCAAGAAAAAAAGACAAACGAAGAAGCAGAACACGGACATGTGTGTTACAAATTTACAGCACAACTAAACTTTCTTTTTTTGAACAGAAAACATGTTTTTTTTAGCAAACAGTTCACAACTCCGAACACACTCGTACAAAATATGTAGCATGTTGAAACCATACAGATTTCGAGGTGCATGGGAGATTGTAAGATGACTGTCACACACACAACCAAAAAAAATGTACCATACCTAAGAAACAAGCAAGAAAAAGCAAACACATAAGTGGGAAGAAATCGCTCACATGTATCCACAAGGCTAAGAAATTTCCGATGGAGGCGGAAATGTTGTAGGCCCGTGTGCTCAGATTTGGGTGCACGTTAAAGAACCCCAGGTGGTCGAAATTTCCGGAGCCCTCCACTACGGCGTCTCTCATAATCATATGGTGGTTTTGGGACGTTAAACCCCACATATCAATCAACAAGGCTAAGAAAATATTGCTTTAGTATCCAAGTGAAGAAATGTTTAAATAATTGTTTTCCCTCAAGATCGTTAAGCAGTAATTATATGCGGTACGGTAGCCGGTCTTTTCCATGATTGGTGCGCGAAAAAGGGACAGCCCAAGTATCACGCTCTCGAATGTCATAACTGAGTTGATGTTGTTTGCTTGAGTTAAAAGATGAATAAACTCAGTGTGGCCTTGTTTCACGCTTTTTTTATACTTTATGGCAAGGTTTAACTCATAATGGTAACGAAGTGGGAGAACAATAAACTGAGGAAATAATGGACATGTATGGCGGTCAATAAGGAACACACGCAACATACCGCACTGCTTTTCTTGTAGTACAAATATTCTCTGGCAATTTTTCTTTGACGCTGTTCCCCATACTAAATTACAATAATTAGCATGAGAGATAAATAATGTACTATAAAAGAGTCGCTGTTTTTTTTATGGAAAAACACCCCAAAGCCGGCCCAGCGCCCCGCTTGCTTTCACCGTACGTGTTGTAACGCGTTCGATGTGTTTGTCCTAAAGTAAGAGCCGATCAAAGATTACGCCTAGCGTTTTCACGTCAGCAGTGACTTCAATTCGTTCTGATCTATAGGATATGAATAAATTACGATTTACGTGTTTTTGGGTTGCTGCAAAAAAAAACAGCTTTTATTTCTTTTATGGTCAACATGCAAAGAATTTGCTTTGCTCCACAAATGCAGCGTTTCGAGAAGAGTGTCAGTTTGTTCTAATAAATAATTAGTACTACGAGACAGAAAGAAAAAGCTGGTGTCATTTGCGTATTTTATATAATAATATATTGATTTGATAATGTTCCCTAAATCATATATATAGATGTTCAACAGTACGGGTCCTAATATGCTTCCTTGAGGAACACCAGCTTCCAGCTTCAGCAGGTCTGAGTACTCACCTGAGATGCAAACGCATTGTTTTCTTTCCGTCAGGTAAGACCTGAAAAGATTCAGTGGTAATCTATGGAACCTCCAGTGTTTAAGCTTGGGCGTTCAAACACACATATCACTCAGTCAACCAATGAACTTTCCTCATTCGTGCTTCACATATAATCGATTCCCTCCGTACGTGAGGTCTGCCATTTTTTAGTGAAGTAACAAGCTCTTGTCAAAGGCTTTGGTAAAGTCAATAAACAGACCTGATGTAAATTTTTCATCTTCATACATCGATTCCCTAGGTGCGTGGGGTCTCCCGAATATTTATAATAGCAATCGTGCGTCTCCTACTCTTGAGGCGTAATTTCGAAAAAACCCACAAATACACACGCAGAGGCCCGACGCTGTGAATTTGTGGTTACGGTGCCCATCTGATGACCTGAAGGTCTTCGGTTTGATTCCGGCCTCGGCTGCTGCATTTCGGTGAAGGCGAACTGGTACAGGCCCACTTACTTTACGACCTGAGTGCATGTTAAACAGCACCAGATGGTCGAAATTTCCGTAGCCCTTCGCGGTGGCGTTTCTAATCAACATACCGTTGTTTTGGTGATTTAGAATGCAGATGTTATCAAACTAACACAAACAAGGCCGATTTTTTACAAATAAAAAAGCGTTCGCAGTCATGTGCTTCTCAGGCTTCTGTCTGGCGCACTGATTGCTTTGATAAGACTTAAGGTTTCCACTGACGCATCTTGGTTGAATTCGTGATGATACTTTTGTTCTTAGAACTACTGGCATAGTTATTTCCATGTGTCCTTCAAAGAACACACAAGTTAAAGGCTTAACTCGTTCCGGGAAACACAATCCTTGCGCTATTAACTGTGAATCTAAACTAACACGGCCAATTATCTATTCTAATTAAGTCTCAAGTGTTTTACACATAATAACCATTCCTACATGATATTCATTAGCGATGCACGCAATCAAGCCTACGAACTCCTAGGACCCTTTCACATTTGCAAACTCAGTTCCTTAAGCCCTACGCAACCACTCCATATTTGTGGCTTAATCTATATAATTAAAACTCTAAAGACAGCACGACGAAAATGAATAAATCACGTGCGGCTGTCGGCATGATTCTTTGCGTTTCTAAGTGCGGTCGCATATAGATTTTATCTGAGTGATTGCGACACCCTGGCGAATTCTCTATCATGAGACGTGATTTTAGAACGCAGGCGAGCTGTAATCACGGCAGTTGGAAAAAAAGGAGGTTTTCTTTCGTTTTGATTACTTTTTTATTGCGACATAGATTTGCCCTTAGAGCATAATATTGATCACGTATATGTGTAATAAATGTGTGCCGTGAGGCTGGCTATATGTATGAAGTGTAGTAGTGGCTTGTGGACTGTGTTGCCATGTATCCATCTGCAGTGAGGTACGGCTTGCAGGAAGAAACGAAAGCGTTCCGGATGTAACCCGTGGCATGTACATAGAAAGTGGTATGCATCTGCTTAAATCACTGCAACGGTAAAATAGCGGCAAGTAAAACCAACTTCTAAATTCAACCACTTCCTTGATGTATGCATCTGCTTGAATCACTGCAGCGCTAAAACACCAGCAAGTAACACCAAATTGTAAATTCGACCACTTCAATGATGACATAACAGCCGGTGTAAATGCCACCCCTGCCCTAAGCCTCCTATGGACGACTTCCACGGCCCTATAGTAAGACGAAAGAGAAACAGTTGGAGCACAGTAGACAGAAGACCGGTATAAGAGCATTGCTTTTTGTCCACTTAACTTCTTGAATTCTCTCTTTTTTTTCTTCTTTTTTTTCCATTTTCACGTTGTGAAAGTTTTAGCTAGCGCTCACCTCTCTGCTCCTTCGTGACTTCCTACTTCAGCAAATACATCTCCATCACTTGTACCATTACTCCAATGGAAAGTTCTAAATAATCCCTACGGAAGCGACCATTTTCCTGTCGTTTTGAGTACACAAACATCATACGAATATCCTCCACGAGTTCCCAAATGGCTTATACACAAAGCCGACTGGGAACAGTTTCATAACAAAGCTCACTTATCTTGGACTGAGATATGTACGCTAAGCATAGATGAAGCTGTGCAGTACTTCACAGCTCTCCTGATTAACACAGCAGCCAAATGCATCCCAGAAACATCTGGACAGCCCGGCAAGCGACACGTCCCATGGTGGAACACAGAGTGTCGTAATGCGCGAAAGGAACAGAACAGGGCATGGAGGTTGCTGCGCAACTCGCCGACAGCGGAAAACCTTGAGAGCTTTAAGAAAATAAAGTCTCAAGGCAGGAGAACGCGTCGGCAGGCCAGAAGAGAAAGCTGGCAGAAGTTTTTGTCAGGGATCACTTCATACACACAGGAGGCTAAAGTCTGGAACATGGTCGGTAGGATAGCAGGAAAACAAGTACACACACTTCCACTTGTAAACACTCAGGGTGATACCTTGGAAGATCAGGCAAACTTCCTCGGTGCACACTTTGAACGGGTATCCAGCTCGTCCCACTATACTGACACTTTCAAAAAATACAGAACAAGAATAGAAAAGCAGAAACTAGAACATAAATCCACTAGATACGAGGCATATAACCAAGCTTTCAGTCTAGCTGAGCTCCGAACATCTCTAAACTCCTGCAACACTTCTCTGCCCCAGGTTCTGACCGTGTGATGTATGAAATGTTCAAAAACCTACCAGCCGAAACACGAAAAACCTTACTTTGTTTATACAATGCTATCTGGTTTTCTGGCACTATCCCTACCTCCTGGAAAGAGGCGATTATTATTCCCATTTTGAAAGAGGGCAAGGACCCTTCTTTAGCTTCAAGTTATAGGCCTATTGCACTTACAAGCTGCTTGTGCAAAGTATTCAAAAAAATGATAAACTGCCGACTTCTACATATTCTTGAAACAAACAATTTGCTTGACCCATTTCTGTGCGGGTTTCGAGAAAGTAGATCCACCACAGACCACCTCGTTCGTATCGAGGCACAGATAAGAGACGCCTTCGTACATAGACAATATTTTCTCTCTGTGTTCCTCGATATCGAAAAGGCGTATGATACAACATGGCGTTTCGGAATTCTAAGAGACCTGTCCCACCTTGGTGTGCGCGGAAGAATGTTTCATATAATCGAAAGTTACCTGTCAAACCGGACATTCCGTGTCCGTCTAGGCAGTGTGCTCTCCCAAACATTTGTCCAGGAAACAGGCGTGCCACAAGGTGGTGTGCTTAGTTGCACACTTTTTATCATCAAAATGAATTCTTTGCATTTGTCCATTCCCCGCATGATGTTCTATTGTACATATGTCGACGACGTTCAGCTTGGCTTCAAGTCATGCAACTTAGCCATGTGTGAGCGGCAGGTTCAGATGGGTTTAAATAAGGTCTCCAAATGGGCAGACGAAAACGGATTTCGACTTAACCCACAAAAAAGCACGTGTGTCTTGTTCTCTCGAAAGAGAGGCATGCACTCGGAACCTGACATTCGGCTGAACGGGCAACGTCTGTCCGTCAAAGCCGAGCATAAATTCTTAGGCTTAATCTTGGACAACAAGTTGACCTTCGTACCGCACATCAAGTATTTGAAAACAAAATGTTTAAAAGCCATGAATGTTACAAAAGTGTTGTCACGTACTACGTGGGATAGTGATAGGCAATGCCTCATGACCTCTATAGAAGCCTTATTCGTACCCGCTTAGATTATGGGGCCCGTTGTCTATCAGTCTGCCACTCAAAGTGCCTTGAAGATGCTTGACCCCGTGCACCATTTGGGCATCCGCCTTTCTACGGGTGCTTTTGCACCAGCCCCGTAGAAAGCCTTTATGTTGAGTCAAATGAGTGGTCGCTTCATCTGCAGAGAACTTACATGTCCTTTGTTTATTTCCTTAAGGTGAAAGCAGACAAGAAGCACCCCTCATACTCTACAATTAATGATTTGTCGAGCTCAACTCTGTTTCAAAACAGGCCTTCGATGAGGCAGCCCTTCTCAATTCGCCTGAAGTGTCTAGCTGAAGAAACTGAAGTGTCACTTGAACACAGTTTAATGGCTCCAATAGCATACCCGCCACCGTGGCAGTGGCAGAATATAGACTGCGATGTGTCTTTCCTAGAGGTTACAAAACATGCACCTATTGCCC
The DNA here is from genome assembly GCF_013339725.1 of Rhipicephalus microplus. NCBI lineage: Eukaryota > Metazoa > Arthropoda > Arachnida > Ixodida > Ixodidae > Rhipicephalus > Rhipicephalus microplus. The sequence goes on along the minus strand of NC_051168.1, from coordinate 107,013,673 downwards.
ATATCCGAACATACTTTCTGGAACTTCAACACAAATACACATGTCCTGAGTTCTTCACAGATGCCTCCAAGACTAACGCCTCTGTGTCCTACGCTGCTGTCGGCCCATCCTTTTCGGATGCTGGCCCTCTACATCCACGCAAAAGTATCTTCACAGCGGAAGCTTACGCGATACTGGTGGCAGCTAAACACATCAAACAATTACAAATACAAAAAGCAGTAATTTATACAGACTCCCTAAGTGTGGTAACGGCTCTGCACAGTCTTAAAAAACGAAAAAACCCAGTCCTTGTCTCACTTTACTCCATTTTGTGCACTCTTTACACGCACAAACAACATGTTGTAGTGTGCTGGGTGCCAGGGCACCGTGAGATCCAAGGCAACGTGAGGGCGGATCAGCTCGCTGCATCCGTTCATGAGAGCACCGCCATTACATCCATATCAATCCCGGCCCTTGATCTTAAGCCGTCTCTCAAACTAAACCTCAGGGACTACTGGCAGAGCAAGTGGGATACACACACACAAAACAAACTACACGTTATCAAGCCACACTTTGGCCATTGGCCACCAGTATTAAAATCACGTCTAACAGAGGTAACACTAACAAGACTCAGGATAGGGCACACATACACGACACACACACATCTTTTATCCGGTGGTGATCCACCATTGTGTGATAAATGTGGTGAGGCTTTAACAGTTCTTCACGTTTTAATCCAATGTAAACAGTTAGACACTCTAAGAAGACAACACTTCCCATTACCCTACCGACAACATATACCTTTACACCCTGCAATGTTTGTCGGTAGGGAACCACTTTTCACCCATAAATCATTGTTAGCTTTTTTAAGAGATGTTAATTTTTACCATGTATTATACCCAGGCATTGCGTAGCGTGACCTCTCAAGAGAGGTCGCTGCTGCTGTGATTACATTTAAAAGCACTTGCCTCGCAGCCCTTGGACACAAGGGCACTGATGAGGCAAGTGTGCTGGTGCCAAATATTTTTACATGTTTTTATTATCAAGACCTTTGTCACCCTTTTTAATATGCATATCACGCCACTGTCATGTCTTTAATACTTATGTTTTTACCCGCATTATCGCGACGAATTTTAAGGCCCCTATACAGCCATGCAACATATCATTGTCCGCATCTCTATACTCATTGAAATGGCGGTCTTTGGCCATCAATTGGCCCTTGCGCCATAAAACACCACACATCATCATCATCATACTTCAGCAAATATATCGTTTTACTAGGTTTAACTCTTGCCCACCGCAGGCTGCGAACTTTTTCCCTTGTTTGCCCGCAATGTCCTTTGCTTCACTCTCTTCGTCCAGTTTTTTGGCTATCCCGCAAAGAGCTGTACTTTATATCAAGGTTTGCCGATTTCCTCCAACGCATCCAGGGCCTTGTTTTCTCCAGCGCCAGCTTAGCGGCACCGCTATTTAAATACAATAGTTATAATGCAATAAGACAGTCAAATTTTTCGCACTCTCCTTCTAAAGGACGCCGACTAGAAGACGAAGCGGGGCTACCTTGCGGTCAAAAGTCAACTACTGCTTATACGAATGCCTTTTGCGTGCCTTCTTTCGCATTAGAATTGCATTGCAACATAGCTCGCAAGCATGTCGTTTCGTGAAGCTTGTAGCAACAAAAATTGCGCGACTGCTGACGCGAAGGTCGCGGAATTGTTCCGGCCGAATTTTCTATATAGACGAAAATTCTTTAGGTCCGTGTACTTAGATTTAGCCGAAAGTTTACGAACCCAGGGTAGTCAAAATTTATGAAGCCCTCCGTTGTGGTGACCCTAGTATTCATATAGCTGTTCTAACACCTTGATCACCAACAAATATTGCTGTTGAAAAAAGTAAACGCAAAAGGTTAAGACTTCACGATTCCACAAACAAGTTTAAAGCGACAAACTTCAACCTCTACATGCTAAGGTTCTTTCCCGACAGCAGTAATTGACGCCACGGTGCGCAGACCTGTCCTTTGATAATGAGAAGGTTATGTAAATTTATTTACGAAACGGCGAAAGTTTGTGGCTGAGACGTATTCAGAGAAAGCAGTGTGAAGTAGACTTACGCTCATATTCGTGATATGAAGGCTGCCAAAATTAACCAGTGGTGAAAACAGAGAAGATTTAGTTGTACGGACGCAATAAATGTTTCCCAGGGAGTACATTGAGGTTGTGAATCATGGTTCTTGAACCATCTTGACAGTTATTGATTGCGGCTTGATAATTTGGAGCAAATTATCAAGACTTAGGGTGCAATTTCACCCTATTACGGGGCAGCAGCCAACTGTTCTAAAGAAAAAGGCAGATCTTACGTACAGTGCCTCCGCCTCACACGCTACAAGGCGGAGGTAAATTATGCCAGTTCATGACTTCCATGTCATGATTATCATATTTGGACGGGTCATTCACCTTCGCCATTTATTCACGTCACTTGATACCAAATTCGGTTTATGTAGAGCTACCAAAATGCCAGAATGCGTGATATGAGAGTAGCATGTAGTCATGTTTTACAAGACACGCATATTATGATTATCATGTTTGGACCTGTAATTTACATGGGTCGTCCATCCATGTCACGTAATACCAAATTTGGTATATGTAAAATAGTGAAACGGCGGCAAGCACGCTATGAGCGTAGCATTGAGTAATGCTTTACCTGACAAAAATATCATGATTATCATGTTTGGATGTCGATTTACCTTCGTCGTCTATTGACGTCAGGTGATACCATAGTTGGTATATGCGGAGCTAGTGAAATAGCCAGCAGCGCATCATGAGCGTTAGATGTTTTCATGTTCTTACATGGCACGCGTGCCATGATTATCATGATTGCACCAGTCATATACCTTCGTGATCCATTGATGTCACGTAACACCAAACTTAGTATGTGTAGAGCTAGCGAAGCGGACATGAGTCCATCATGAGCGTGGCACGTAGTTATGTTTTTACATGACACGCATCTCATTATTATTGTATTTGCCCCAGTCACATGCCTTTGTCATCCCTTCACGTCCCGTAACGCCAAATTTGGTAGAGGCGAAGCTAGCAAAACGACCGTGAGCACATCATAAGTGTGGCAAGTAGTCATGTTGTAACATGACACGCATGTCATGATTTTCGATTTAGGGTCTCTCACTTGTGTTGGCCATGCGGTCATGTCATACCACACCATGGAGTTTTGAAACATGTCATCTGAACGAAACCGCATCAAGAGCAGCAAGACTATAAAATGTGAGTTATGATATTCATGACTTACATATCAAGATTTCAATGTTATGACTAGTCACTTATACTCGTCATACAGTCATGTTATGGCATACCAAGTTTAGTATCGATACCATTACCGAAACAGCCAGGAGAGCTAAAAGTCGTAAGCGACAGAATGAATAGATAGATAGATAGATAGATAGATAGATAGATAGATAGATAGATAGATAGATAGATAGATAGATACGCTTAAAGTACCGAAGCTCGCTAAAAAGTGCTTCGCATTTAAAAAATAGGAAACAATTGAGAGTAATAGACTATGGGAAAGCTACCGCTGTGTTTCAAAGACATGTTCGACGATTTAGATTACAAAGTGCTCTGAAATGGGAGTGCTTTGATCTGTGTCGGTAAGCGCAGAAACACTGCTAAATAAAGGCTGGTGCATACTGGCGACTTGCAGCGGTATCGCGACCATTCGCGACTGCTGACTAGAAAGCGACTGATGTTCACACCGGGAGAGGCTGCATTCGAGCGACCGGAAGTCGCAAAACTGGAGAGTCGCGTCCGGATCTCGTTATCAGCGAGAACTCTGGAGACCGGCGTCGATCAGCTGATCGCCGCCAGCTGAGTGAACGGAGCGAACCGAGCGCGCCGCATTTATTATTTTCGTCCGTTCTCGCACAGCGTTAAAAAAAGACAAAAAACAAAAATGGAGCATCGCTGATTGGTTCCAGCAGCTTTGCCACTGCAGTCGTGCGACTGCGAAATCGATCTAGCCAAAGCAGTCACTTTGCGATCGTTTGCGACCATTCGCGAATGTTTGCGGCCAGTCGCAAATAGTCGCAAATGGCCGCTTGCATGCGAAGTGGCAAAGGAGCGCTTCAGCGGCAATCCTCCTCCTTTCAATGTTTGCCCTTTCCCTCTATTTGGCGATCTAACCAGTGACGTCATGAAAGAAATTTTCTGTTCGTGATTTATTTCTAGTAGGATGCCCGGCAACCGCCAGTGGTAAAAGCAGCGCTTCCGCTGCTGAGACCGAATACATGGGAGGTACAGGGAGTTTCTCCTCCCTGATTATACTGTGGAATACTGAAAGAACCTATGCATTGTGCCAGCTGTCTTTCCAGCTCTTCCTCAAAAAACAAGCAGCCATGGTGGATGCACTCGGTCATGGGCGATGCGACTCTCCTGGCTACAGCGCCAAGTATCTCACGTACATGTGCTTGCCATGCTGAATGGCGGTATTTTACACTCTGAGCTGGAGCAAGTTAGAGTTAAACTTGCAGTGCTACAAGTATACTTTTCAAGTGCTAACAAGAGGCATCTTGCTACACTTTTGTTCACCGTCGCCCGAAGTCCCCTACAATGTCTCCATTGAAAAGCAAGGACTTCCTAATTGCCTGACTGCTGTTCAAAATCTAGGCATCCACATACGCTCGTTGAGAACAAGTACCATATGTTTATGCAAAATTGTCAAGTGAATCTATGATACATTGAGTTAATAAAAGTATATCTTTATGTGAAATCGTTCAACTACTGTTTCAAGAAGGCATGTTGGATGCAAGGGGGGGGGGGAGTTTTATCACTCTTGTAGAAAGCACTGTGTGTGCCCATGACAGCAGGTCCAAGGAACTTAGTAGACATATTTGTTCCCAGATCGACATCCTAGTGTCAAGCTATACTGCCGCAAGCACAAGGCAAACATGCCACACTGGTATGATGTTTGGCACGTTGGTAAAGGTAAGCATGTACACTGTTTATAAAGTTAGCGCGGCACATGTACAGTAATTTGGCCCACTCTGATAAGTTACCTAAAAAGGCTGATATTTACACATGAGTAACATCTTGAAAACTGGCTTTTTAACTTGTAATCATGGTAGACGCACTTGCAACTTGCAAGTTTCCTATTACATGCATGATCTAATTACAATATTGAAGACAACCAGCAATAACATACTAGCTTATAAAAATTCCTGGGACTAGTGTATCTTTGAAGAAACTTGTACCGAAAATTTGCTGAAACATTTGCATCTTATTCTTCATAATTGTGGCGAAAAAAAACATGTGCAGACACAATGAATAAACTCATACACAGTACGAGCACTGGTCCTACGTATGTGTTCCTTATGTCTGCATCTGTTTTTTTTTCTACGAATATGAACACAAGTGACTCAAAACAACCTGCCCCCATCACCGGTGTGGCTGCTTAAACATCTTTTGTCATTACAAGTAAGCACATCTCTAAATACTTTCAGTAGCGACATTGCTCTCAGAAAAACTTTTCTATTTTACAGTTCACTATAACAAACGGAGCTGAGACCAGAATTTCTGTCATCTGAGCTCTGTTATTCTGTCACATTAAAAGCAAATCTCTGTACTGTACATAAAGATCCTATACCTGGCAGTGTAGTTGAAATAAGGTAAATGATCGGGCATGTAAAGTGAGGGTTGCAGGTTTGGTTACTGCAGGTACAAAACTGACTTTTTTTCACACTTATGTCACAATTACTACTACTGTACCAATAAAAGAGCACAAATAACATACTCTATACATTCCATGGTTTCTGTATCAGCTAGTTTTCAAAAATTTCATATAAGGAGGCTTGAATGTGACCCTCTACTTTTTGTAATGTCACCACTGCTAAAGAGCTTTCAGCTGGTGTAGCTAGTAATAACAGTTCAAAAAAGGGGTGCGCTTCTGGTAAGGAGTGTTGACTGTTTATTGAACAGATGCGCTTCTAACAAACTGGGGCACTTCAGATGACGAGCGATGACAAGGTAATAGTTAAACGAAAAATTCTTCTGAACAAGCGTGCAATAAATATATGCTAAAATCAGAGCCTGAAGTGAAATTTAAAGTTGTGACCATGCCACAGCATGCGTGCTTCTCATGTTCGTGGTAGTCACCAGCTGCACCAGATAAATTTTTTATTGTCACACGACCCTCCCCCCCAAATGTGGATTTATATCATTCATGTGGTAAGTTTACCTACCATCAAGTAAATAAAATAATTACTTTTATCTTGTAATGTGTCCTTGCATGATAGTGACTTTGTCTCTCTTCACCATGCAGGCTATGTTAAGGGCTGTTGGAACATTCCATGGACCTCCATGAACTCTCATCGTATAAGGAGAGCTTTACAAGCAATGATGCAGAAAAGCCATGGCATATATCCCTCGCTTATGAATGGCCATCTAAGGAGGAGCTCATTGCTCAGAGGCACACACGCTTTCCAACATCATCGACCTCGAATCAGTGACATGCATTCATTCTGTTGATGTTGGTTTGGGTTCAATGCCCCAAAACAGTGATGCAATAATAATGAGGTACGCTATAGTGAAGGATGCCAAGAATTTAGGTCACATGATGTTCTTCAACATGCACCTAAATCTAAGTGCAAGGCCTCAACCATTTTTGCCTCCACTGAAAATGCAGCCGCCACGGCCGAGATTTGACACAGCGTCCTTCGGGTTATCAGTTCAGTACCATGACAACTAAACCAACATGGCGGGTAGTCGCCAATACTTAGCACATCATCAATAGCTTACCATCAAACTGGCATCAAATCTATTTTCACGTGTGTGTGTTCTGACTGGCAGCACACAGACAGCCAGTGTGTGGATCGAACAGGAGAGCTTCACGGTATTGAAGGAACATTGAAAGCTCAGTGAAACAGAGAAAATGCAACCGTAGAGACAACACAGCTGAAGGCTTCTCACTCTGGTGAATGGGGCAACGTCAAACGAACAGTTAAGCAGAGAGAAAGCAACCATAGTGATAACGCAGCTGAAGTCTTCTGACACAAGTGCGATGTAACAAACCTTCTTGGCAGTTGGGCGACCATGACTTATTTGTAGAAAGTGCTGTCAAACATTATTTTAACGTGTGTGCTGTACGGCTGGCAGCACACAGAGAGCCGCTTGGTGAATCGAGCGAGAGAGCCACAATTGACTGAAAAAAGTGCCTCCCTGTAAGTCAGGCAACGATGCAGCCATAATTGCTTTTTTTGAAGTGCGTGAAATGTTATTATTACATGTGTGCTATGACTAGCAGCACACCAAAGCCACTGTGTGAATTGAGCGAGAGAGCTACATCAAATTTTCGCGCCTGTGTGCTACGGGAAGCAGCCCAAACAGAGCTAGATATACTTGAGATGACATCACAAGTTTGAAAGAATGACTAGATGGGCGTATTTAAGAAATGCCCCTCGTTTCTTGTTTGGGTGAGTCTTGTGTTTGGCAGTTGCTTCTGTTTGGCACTCGTGCACCTACTTTTTAACTGTTGACTAATAAAATAGTCTGCGACTATCATCATAAGCGACGCGATAAGCAAGCCCTACATATTATTCTCTTGAAAGATCATGCACGAAGCACAACTATTTTTGAGCGAGAGAGTGCATAACCAGGCAATTGGAAAAAACAAACCTGTGCAAAACAGGGCAACCTAAAAGGACGTGAATGCGGAAATCATTTATGCACGGATATCTTTGACGCGTAGTTGAAAGCACGGGCAGCTTAAAGATTAATTTCAAGTTAAGATATAAAAGCTTTTACGTGCACACAGAAGTATACCAGAAGCCCGCGTAGTCAGCTGACGGAAACTGCTTCCGGGTGGCGGTGACTACGCACGCAGTTAATACAACTGTGTTGCGTCGCCTAAGCCTCTGCCAAATCCATCGCGTGGAGAAGCGGTTCGCTAGAAAGTGATATTTCCTGGAAGAATGCATAAGGCGACGTTGCTGGAACTGCAACTTCAAAATGTTTTTTTGATAAACTATTACCTGTGCACTTCTCTTTCAACCGCGACTCCATTCTCCAGCACGCAGCACCGCGGAGTTCAGGCACACGCTTCGGAAGTCTTCGTGCCGAGTTATGCAGCAGTCCGGACTTTCCCGAAGAACTTGCGGTATGTCGCGACAGCAGAGTTGTTCAAGGGCCGTTGGCACTGCTCCACAAAGCCCGCTGTCGCACCTGCACTCGCGAAAATCGGCCTAAGTTGTCCTTATCGAGGACACCGCACAAACACCGCTAAATGAAATACAATGATGAAATTGTTTCTACGCTCGTGATTATGCAGCACAACGTACAAGTTACACGTGCGACACAGCAAACGCGGACGCGAGGACGAACAATTATCGAACAAAAATGGCTACTTAAATCATTTACACTTATCCGTGATCGTTGACGTCGTCGTCGATGTCCGGTGAGTCAGGGTGCAACGGATCACTGCTGTCATTCTCGGCACAAAGCGCAGAGTCGCGAAACGGTGTGTCGCTCTATGGTTCGAAAACCATTTCATCGCTCGTTCGGCGCAATCGCTCTTCAAGTCCTGGGTCCATGGTGAGCAGTGGTCCAAACCGCCGTGAAAGAAAACATAGGCTGCTCCCGTTGAACACACAAACAGACGATCACCCAGCTGGCCCACCCGCGGTCAAGCGCCTGACTGCCGGTGGCTCTGCTTTGGCTTTGACTTACCGGAAGCAGACCACACAACGTCACGCACGTGTTCTGCCACATCACAACGTGACGCAGGCTCCGTGAAGGCGGAGCTTAGCCCCGAGCACTCGAAGGAAAAGTTGGGGGTGAAAGGCGGAGCAGAGGAGGAGGGTACCTTTTAAGTACTCGTAGCTCCGCTAATAATGGGTGTTTCGATTGAATTATGGTGGCAATGATTTCCTCCAGTAGTGGTCTAATCAAAGACGGAATGTGAAAAAAAAACCGTTCCAGGGACACTTTAAGAAGGCTGAATGTTCTTGTAAGTGATACATATTCAGGCGCTTACGAATACGGTAGAAGCCGGGTGCTCACATGAATCTGCTTTTTCGCTTCCCTCTTTTTTCTCTCTCTTTAATATTGTTCACAACACACCTATTTGTTTACACAGAGCAGTTTATTTTGTGTGGTACGTCTTTTCTTTTATGTTATCGTTCAATAATGACAGTCGTTCATATATGCATCAAGCAGTCCGATTGCACCTTTTTGTGTGATCGTAAGCTGCACTTGTGACATTTGTGAGAACTGAAGGAGATCATCAATAGCAGGAAAACAGAACTAACGGACACATTCTGTACTCCGTTTCACAAGCTGTTGGCAGTGCTGTGAAAGGTAAGGATGCGCACTTCATAATTGTGTTCCTTTCCGAATATCGCGTCCGTGAATCTGAAAAGTGCTCCGTACGAGCGGAAAAAAGTTATCTCATAGTAATTTACTTTCTAATAGACCCTTTAGAAAATTCAGTCTGAAAACATTGCTCTTCCGTCATATCTTGCTCACTCGTGTGAGCTGGCGGGCTGTGTGTCTCAGAGATGCCGATGAGCGTTCCTTGCGGCGCACACCGCTAGCGTTCTTGCAGAGGGTGTACCCCATTTGGACGGTACGCCACGCGTACCCCAGAGCAGTGGGCCAGTGAGCGTCTCGTGGGTGAACAATACATGCCGGTGAAAATGTATTTTCGATTTCGTTTGATAGGTGGCGCTGAATTTTGAAAATGGGGATTAGATCATTTGCAACAGTACCGAGAAGTGTGAATGGCAAATAACACGGGAGGTAGGAAGGCTGCAGTCGACAATAGATTACGCACTGATGTCACATAGGATGTATGATAAGCTCAGGGGAATGCACATAGATGAAAGAGGCTCTAGAAGACTGGGTAGTGTTCACAAACGTATCAAGCTAAGTTTTGAAAGAGCAGTGAAAGTGGGAAGGAGACAAGACGAGCAACTACAGGGAAATTTTCATTCAGAAAGGCCAATTGAAATCGCCACTAAACAAATTGAGAAAGTATTCACTAAGGATAATAAAACAGTGTGGACATACACGAATCTTTTTAGACTGTTTGAGCTAGAGCTTGCTAAGGCACGCGACAAGTCACCTTGGAAAAGAAGACACAAACCCAAAAGTTGGTGGGATGAGGAAGTTTAGAGAGCCATAGCAAAACGTCAGGAAGCCTCTAAGGAACACAGACATGCTAAGCAGTGGGGCGAACCAACAGATGATGTTCAAAGAAAATGGGAAATCTTTCTAAGCTGTGGAAGGAATGCATCTCTTCTGATCAATGAAAAGACTAGAAGAAAGGGAGCCCAGTGGCTGGCAGAAGTACATAAAAAAAGATAGAAAGGCAGCTGCGAAATTTCGGAACCATCTAAACTCCCTAAGAAATGAGACGAGCCTGGAGCAGAGGTTTATAACTACAGCTCAAGATGCTAGGCTAGAAGGGGACGAAGCCATTGAATATATAGGAACAAGGGTGACGGAAAAATTTCAACAAAGAAGTGCTTTATGCACCACTATAGACAAGGATGAATCAAGTGGTGCAATGGCTTCATTTTCACAACAAGAGTGGGAAAGGGCTGAGAAAAGGCTTTCATTCCAGCCTTTTCACATGTCCAGATGGCATTCTAATAGTTCTGATAAAGACATTAGGTCCGATTTCTAAGCAGGCTTTGAGAGAGGCTGTGAGCAAAATAATAATCGGTGGAGAAGCTCCCTATGGATGAAAACTTAGCAGGATGAGCATGATCTATAGAGGAAAGGGGGGCAAAGCTGACATAAACAACTACTGTCCTGACAGTGAAATCAGTAGTCTACAGGCTGGCAATGCAGATTATAAAGGAAAGACTGCAGGCATGGATAGATGATGAGGGGGTGCTGGGGGAACTGCAGAATGGGTTTCGGAAACACAGGAGGTTGGAAGACAATCTGTTCTCATTGACGCAATGCATCGAAATAACAGAAAAGGAACACAGGCCCCTGTGGCTAGAATTTATGGATATCAAAGGAGCGTACGATAGCGTGGTTCAAGAGGAATTGTGGGGAATACTGGACACAGTAGGCGTGGAAGATGTAGTCACTAATTGTTTAAAGGAGGAGGAGGAAGGGAAGAAATGAAAGGCAGGGAGGTCAACCAGACGCACATTCGGTTTGCTACCCTGCACTGGGGGAAGGGGTGAGGGGATTAAAGGAGAAGAGAGAGGGAAGTGAAGGGCAACGTGTGTGTAGATGTGACCTTGTCCATTGCACGCTTATAAGCGGTCGCGTAGTCCGGTCGTCTTCAGAAAACAGCAGTGCTCGCGTCGCTTTGCTGGCCTGCGACGCGTACAGCCATGAACCAAGGATCTTCTCTTCGGAGAAAGGTCTACTGTCTAGTGTCCCTAACGTTTCGCGTAGCAAGTTGCGTTCGCTCGAAAAACGTTCACATGAACACAGTAAATGTTCTATTGTCTCGTCAGTGTCACACGATTCACATCGGGAGCTATCCGCCATTCCTATGCGAAAGGAGTACGCCTTTGTAAAAGCTACTCGTAACCACAGGCGGCACAGTAAAGTTGCATCCTGGCGGGAGAGGTCTGATAGAACTTGAAGCTTTCTCGATGGGTCCAATTTGTGTAGGCGGTGGTTCCTGACACTGGGGTCACTCAGCCAAGTTTCCGACATGGTCTTAGCGAACGAGTGAAGGCCCCTTGCAGCGTCGGCTCTCGACAATGGAATCGGGGTTGTCTGGGCGTCCGCGTGGGTGGATCGGGCAGCATTATCAGCAAGGTCATTACCGACAATACCGCAATGTCCCGGTAACCACTGGAACACCACGTGATGTCCTTTCGATAAAACTTCGTGAATCGCTTCTCTTATTTCATTCACCAGTTGTTGATGTTCCCTTTGTCGTAAAGCTGATTGCAAGCTCTGAAGGGATGCCTTGGAGTCGCAGAACACAGCCCATTTTCGAGGTCGGGCTTCCGCAATATAAAGTATAGCAGCACGTAAGGCGGCAAGCTCCGCTGCTGTCGATGTTGTCCTATGCGACAGTTTGAGCTTTATAGTGACCTGGTACGCCAGGATGACAACAGCACTGGTGGAGCTGTCAGCTGAGACCAATCCATCGGTGTAAATGTGGGTCCTCTGGCCATATTTTTTGTTGAGTAGCGACAATGTCACCTGTCGTAGGACCACAGTTGAATGGCGGCTCTTATTCGTTATTCCCGGAATAGTGAGGCACACCTGTGGTTGTTGTAGGCAACACGGAGGTGACGCTGGTCTTGTTGCTGGAGTGAAGCCGAAAGGAAGGCATTTTCTATGGGCAGAAATATTCTTTCAAAACATTGCTTGTGGTCTTTGAAGTGGCAACACTGCAACATGGTGACCAGGAACTCGGCAGAGGTGTCTTATGTGGCCTCTCAAACTGTCAGTGGTGATGTATGTTTCAATTGGATGCTCTCTTGCGATCATAATTGCCCCGTAGGTTGTGGTGCATCGCAACAATCCTAAGCACACGCGTAGTGCTTGTCCTTGCAGACTTTCGAGGGAGCGGATGTTCATCTTGCACGTACTTGCCAGTAACGACAAGCTTTAGCGCAAAAATCCCAGAAACAGTGCCCTGTATAGCTGCATCATTGACCTTATGGATGTGCCCCAAGATTTTCCGCAGAGGAACCGCATTATATGGACGATGGAAGTTAGCCTTCTCTTCAGGTAATTACAGTGGGCACTCCATGAAAGGTCCTTGTCAATAATCACACCCAGGAAGCGATGGTTCTTCTGGTATGGAATATTTTGCCCATTGATGGTAACGAGGTATTGTGCCATGGCTCTGCGAGTAAACGCAACCAATGAACATTTCCCCATTGAGACGGAAAGACCTTGCTTGGGGACATATGAGCATGTCAGGGTGGCAGCCTGCTGGACTCTTGCACGTACTTGTAGACGAGTTACAACCGAAGTCCATAGACAAATATCGTCAGCTTATATGGATGTAAGGATAGTACTTGTTAAAATTTCACGAAGTCCTACTGTCACGAGGTTAAATAAAGTGGGACTTAATATGGCGCCCTGAGGGACACCACGGGAGGTGTAGAAATTGGTGGTAGGTGCATCTGAGGTTTGTACAAAAAAGGACCTTCTCATCAAATAATCTTGGATCCATTGGAACATCCGACCACCAATTCCAACAGCTTCCAAAGAGTCTAGGATGGCTTCATGTGTTACGTTATCGTAAGCCCCTTTGACGTCGTGGAAGAGTGCCAGTGGTATGCGCTTGAGGCTCTTCTGTTGCTGGATAAATGTTGTGAGATCAATCACGTTGTCAAGAGATGACCTACCTCGCCGAAAACCCATCATGCAGTTTGGGTATATGTTGTAGCGCTCGAGGTACCATTCTAGGCGTGTAAGTATCATCTTTTCCATGACTTTTCCTACGCAACTTGCTAGGGCAACAGGGCGAAATGATGTCAAATCAAATGATGACTTTCCTGCTTTGAGTAGTGGCACAAGTCGACTTATCTTCCAATCCTGGGGAACAATGCCTGCCTGCCATGAGAGGTTGTAATAGCTTAACAACTGTCCCCTTGCCTCCTGTTGAAGGTTGGCTAGAGCGGCGTAGGTGATGCCATCGGGTCCTGGTGAAGATGATCGTCGGGAAGCCCCCAAAGATGCGTCAAGTTCTTCTATAGTGAAAAGATTGTCCATTTCGGAGATGCGGGGTTCAGGGATAACACTCCTAATGGTGGCAGCGGACAAGGCGGATACACCAGCGATTCGCGTGCAAAACTCATTTGCCACTTCAAGTTGGGTGTGGCCTAAATGTAGGGCTAAAGCCATAAAAGGATGTCTTTGTTGTGGAGTCGAGCGCAGGCCACGATTAGTGCTCCAGATGCGTGACAACAGCTTTCGGGGATCCAGTGATTCACAGAATGATTTCCAGCGTTCCTGTTCAAGTTTGTCTAAACGTCGTTGGACTTTTTTCTGTATGCGTCCAGCCAGCCTCAAGTCGCATATTGCTTTCGTCCGCCTGTATCTTCTTTCCGCCCTTCGGCGAAGCGCGCATAGTTTTTCCAGTTCAACGTCGAAATCTGAACGCTTGCCGGTGACCGGGAGGAGACCGAAAGGTTTCCTCATTGCTTCTTTGATAACGGCCTCCAAGTTCTGGTCAGGGTCTTCACGGCATGTATTTTCCATGAGTCGCTGAAATTTGGACCAATCACTTCTTCGTATTGTGGTCTTAGGAGAGGAGTTAGTAATACCCCTTATTCGCATATAGGTTGGAATGTGGTCACTCCCATGCGCTTTGATGTCTGAAAACCAGTGCACTTGCGACCGGAAGTTTCTGGATACCAGAGTCAAATCGAGGCAACTGCTGTACGTAAGGCCCCGCAGGTATGTAGGACTGCCATCATTTAAGAAACATAGGTCATGCTTGGAGGCTAATGACACGAGGTTTCTTCCTTTAGCGTTGATCGTCGAACTACCCCAGAATAAATTATGTGAATTGAAGTCTCCAGTTATAACCCACGGGCCCGTAGTTGTTGTCAGTATGTCTCGTAGTCGGTCTTGTTCAAATCGTCCGGCCGGTGATATGTAGACAACAATGAGTGTGAATGACACTTTTTCCTTTTTAACACGTAAGCAGACATATTGATTGTCGTCATGCTGTTGAACTGCATGATGCACATATGTGAAATCTGTGCGAATGTAAACAACCACCTTGCTGCGTTACTCGCACGTTGAAGAAACGAAAGATTCATACCCTGATAGTTTAGGAGGCTGTTGCACATTTGGTTCACATAGAACTATTATAGGAATACGATTCATGAATATGTACTGATGCAATGAAGAGATGCGGGATCTCAGGCCTCTCGTGTTCCACTGCATTATCGACGCTTGTCGGACCTTGTTGCCGAAGGAGAAAATTGGTCGAGCCATGGTTGCTACTGGAGCCTTGCAAATACTGGGCTTAGAGCATCCAGTACTTGCAGTGCACTCTCAGCGAGTGGAGACTTCAGGCTGCTGCACAGCTTTCACATGGCATCCAGCAGTGTTCGGAACATTCTGATGACTTCTGTGTCCTCCTCAGGCAGCTTGTCAGCGGCTGGCTGGAGTGATGTGACTGTCGATGGGCGCTTGGGATTTGCAGTTGGCTGTGATCTCGGCAATGAAGGCCAAACTAATTCATCTGCAACAGTGCTGCTCGTTGGTTTGTTGACCGCGCTGGCCGCCTTCGGTCTGGGAGGCAAGGGCGGTGGAAGAGAAGGGTGGTGGAGTGGCACTTTCGATGCAGCGTCTGCGGCATTCTTTGATGAACTGCGGCGACGATGACGCCTCTTTCAGACGGTCCTGGCAGCCTCTCGATGCGACGAATTGTCTCTAACCATTTGTTTCAATACCGCTATTTCTCTTTGGATTTTGGGGCATTCTTTTGACGAAGATGCATGTGACCCATGACAATTCGAGCATTTGAGAGTAGTTGCTTCGCAGTAATCCGCAGACTGGGCTTCCGCGCAACGAGGACACACCGTTTTATTTTCGCATACGCTTCTCACGTGGCCCATCATCATGCACTTATAACACTGGAAGAGCTTCGGTATGAAAGGTCGCACAGAATGCCGAAAATGGCTCATCTCTACGTGTGAAGGAAGAGAGTCGCCATTGAAAATGATCTTCAAGCAGCGTGAGTTTCCCAAACGGACAACGTTTGCGATGACACTGGCTTCATTTGCCGGTTTGACCAGAACATCGAAATCGGAGCTGGGAATGTCAGTATCCACATTGTAGATGACTCCAGTGACGACGTTAGAGCTCACAGGAATGTAGGAGCGAACTTTTAATCCCCCCCGCTCGTTGACGTTGCGCAGTATATTAGGTGCCGCAGCATGCAAAACTTCGATGGCCAATATGTTCTTACGCGTGTTCACTGTGATGTCTGTGATCTCGTTTGGCACGAGTCCTTCCAGCACCACCGAAACAGATTGCCTGTTGAGGCGCTTCATGTTACCGTCCGGTACCTCGGGGACAAAAAGGATAGTGTTTGTCACGGGTCTCCTTTGCACTTTTTCGTTCAACATACTCGATGACGAAGATGTTCTGACGTTCCGCCTTTTCGCTTTACGGCTCAGCACCAGCTTAAAATCGTTGTCGTCGGAAGGCTCTTCGCTGCTCATTGGGTAAACAAGAGCACCCTCGCTGTCATAGTCACTGTAGAGTCCCGTACGCTTCCTGGATGCAGCCCCCGCCGACGCCGCCATAACTGGCGGACATCTGTGGGGGTCCACGTCCATCACCGACGGACACGGATGTCGTATTCGCGAAGTTCACTTATGATTAGGTGAAAAAAGAGAGCACCTACTGAAGCAGCGATCTGCTAAGCAATCACTTCGTCGTCGTCTCAATTTTCTAAAGGATATCTATAAAGGTAACAAGGTATTTATAAAGTGGGAAAAACAGGTATTCAAGCCTGCAGAGTTAAAACGGGGGCTTAAGCAGGGGCGTCCCCTGTCACCATTATTATTCATGGTGTACCTACAAGGATTAGAGGCCAAATTAGAGGAAAGTGGACTGGGCTTCAACCTCTCCTACGTCAAACAAGAAAAACTCATTGAACAGGCACTACCAGCATTGATGTAGCAGATAACATAGTTCTAATGGCCGACAACAACGAAGATTTGCAGAGATTGGTGGACATCTGCGGTAATGAGGGACATAGGTTAGATTTTAGATTCAATAAGAAAAAATCAGCAGTCACAACTTTTAATGACAATGAAGGTAGTGAGCTTAGAATACAGGAATTCACGCTAGAGATAACAGATAAATACAAATATCTTGGCGTATGGATAAGCAACGGGGCCGAGTACCTAAGGGAACACGAAATATACGTGTCGACTAAAGGTAGCAGGAATGCAATGGTATTGAAAAACAGGTCACTGTGGAATTACAATAGGTATGATGTTGTGAGAGGTATATGGAAAGGGGTCATGGCTCCTGGTCTGACGTTCGGCAATGCGGTCTTGTGCATGATATCACAAGTTCAAGCAAGATTAAAAATTGAGCAACGTGGAATAGGTAGGCTTGCCTTAGGAGCTCACGAGAATACACCAAATCAGGAAGTACAAGTTGATATGGTATGGAAATCATTTGAGATGAAATTTGAGAGGCGATTGAGAGAAATGGGGGAGGAGCGTTGGGCTAGGAAGGTATTCAGCTACTCATACATGAAAAATGTCGATACGAAATGACGGAAGTGAACCAGAAAATTGACTGGTAAATACTTGGAAAACAGCAGGGGGCTGAACCAAAATGAATTATCGGTGAAGAAGAAGGTGAAAGAAGCTGAGACCAATTTGTGGAGAATTGGCATAATTAAGTCCGCACTAGAAATCTATCTAACTTTTAAGGAGGAAACTGCCAAGGAAAGGATCTATGATAATACTCGGGGTAGTTCTCTACTGTTTGAGGCCAGGACGGGAGTATTGCGAACCAATACATATCGGGCAAAATACGAAGGGGTAGACACGGTGTGCAGTGCGTGTGGATAGGAAGAAGAATCTACCGAACACTTGATAATGTTCTGTGAAGGGCTTCACCGTGTAGTTCAGGTTGATGGCGCTGAGTTTTTCAAAGCACTGGAGTTTAGTGAAAGTGAGGGCAAAATAGACTTTAAGCGGGTAGAATTTACTAGAAGGAGGTTATCTGACTGGTGGGTAAAGTCAAGGCACGAGTGAAAATTAAATCCTTCACTGCAAAGTACGAATCCTCAACCTCACTATTTAAGGGAAAAAATAAATATTGTTTTTGGTTCATTAAGTATTACGGCTTGGTGGCGCTAGCCACCACCCGATCTAAATGGTACAGTCATATCCATCCACCCATCCATCCATACATCGGTCAATGTCATTGAAGATGGTGCTTGCTATCAGCTTCATCTGTAGTTTTATTAAACGCGAAGCTTTATTAGCGAACTTCGGTGACTTTGAACGGATCTATCTATCTATCTATCTATCTATCTATCTATCTATCTATCTATCTATCTTTTTTTATATCTATCTATCTATCTATCCAGCCACCTTGGACTTTTAGCTCTCCTAGCTGTTTCAATAATGGTATCAATACCAAACTTGGTATGGCATAACATGACTGTATGAAGAACATATTTGAGTAGTCATAACATGAACATTTTGACATGTACGTCATCAATGTCATGATTTACATTTCACGGTCCTGCAGCTCTTGCGGTGGTTTTGTTCACATGGCATGTTGCAAAACTGGTATGGTATGGCATGATTGCATGGCGAACACAAGCGACAGGCTCTAACATAAAAATATTGACATGCGTGTCATGTAGCAACATGACTACATGCCATGGTCAGAATGCGCTCGAGGCCGTTTCGCTAACGTCACATATACCAAATTTGGCTATACAGTACGTGAACGTATTGCGAAGGTATGAGACTGGTTCAAACATGATAAATATGAGATGCGTGTCACGTAAAAACAGAACTACATGCCATGCTCATGATGCGCTGGCGGCCATTTTGCTAGCTTCACTTATACGAAATTTTGTATTACGGGACGTATGATGTGAGTATTACAAAGGTATGATACTGGTGCAAACATGATAATCATGAGATGCGTTTTATGTAACAGCATGACTACATGCCACACTGATGATGCACTCACGGCCATTTCACTGGTTTCACATGTACCCAATTTGATATTACGTGACGGTAATGGATAACGAAGGTAAATGGCTTGTCCAAACATTATAATCATGACATTCGTGTCATGTGAGAATATAACTGCACGCACGACCACCAGCATCGGGCATGCGTGGCGTTTTTAAACCGAAGTGGTATGACATGACTGCATGGCGAACAGAAGCGACAGACTGTGACAAGAAAATCATTATATGCGTGTCATGTAACAACACGACTACATGCAACACTAATGATGCGCTCGCAGCCGTTTCGCTAGCTTCACATAAGCCAAATTTAGTATTACTTGACGCCAATGGATGACGAAGGTATGTGACTGGTGCAATCATGATAATCATGAGACGTGTGTCATGTGAGAACATGATTACATGCCACAGTCAAGACACCAATTCATTTCGACGTGACGCAGTGCGCGCGCTCGCTGGGGTTCATTTCATCCCGTCACGCCAGGCGCTGGTCCTGGTATATACTCGCGGGCACGCGCTGTGCTGCGTTGCTTGCGAGTATATACCAGGACCAGCGCTCGTAACTTTCCGACGTCGCCTGCGTCTGCGCCGCTTCTTGCGGCTTGTTTCCGAGCTTTCCGATAGCAACTCACACTCGTGAACCCTCTCACAGCTTTCGTCAGCTGTCTCAGTCGCGCAGTCTAAATGATTCTAAAAAAAAATCACCTATTTCACACTCTAGACTGGCGGACAGCTGACGCTCTTAGGAACAGTGCAGCTGACTTCCCTCGAACACTCTAGCTCGCATTGCTGAGAGCTGTCTGCTACTGCACTGATATTCCCGCTACCTACTTTTGCTGCTTTTGAGCTATCTCCGGTGTCCCTGCCTACTTCGACATCGTTTGCAAGACCCACCGTCACAACAAACACAGTTGAGGTCTGTACCAGCTTTTCTACAGCTATCCTAGCTGTTCCGCTAACACTTGACTGGCACAGCACCTCGTCGCACTTTCTCTGGCCTTCGTCGGCCTCTCTACTCAGCGCAGCATCTTTCGCAGCACTCGAATTCGGTTCACCATCGAACCTGCTGCTGTCATTAAACGTGCTACCCTTCTCTAAAGTTCTGGGCTGCACCTTACTCATTTGATCATCGCACTTCTCGTGCGCTACAGGTGCGGATAGCTGAATCTTCCGCCTCATTGCCTCGATTTTCTGTTCCAATTGTTCGAGCACCAAGGCGCGTGCTCGATCACGCTCTTTTGTATCCCTTTTCCATGCTTTCTTTCGCGTTCCTCTCGCTCCCGTTCCTCCATTTCCTGTTTTTCAAAAATCTCTACTGCGTTTTTAATTTCCTCCTCACTGGCTTTTTGCGAGATCAGCCCCCACAATTGCTGTCCTGCCCATTCTTTTATCTACTTCAATGCCTAGATGCTTACTCACAGACAAAAGTTCATCTCTTTGCACTACCTTCCACGACAGGATTGCCGTTGTACTTTGGTCCTGCATCTCACACATAATTAGGTGATCCCTACAACTCACAAAAGGTAATCTCCCTGATCCATACACAATCCAGCTTCTAATAAACTCGCATATTTGAAGCCTGGAAAGTCAAAGCAAAGACCACACTCACCACAGCACAGCACCATGCCGTGAAGTTCATCTCACCGCTGCCAACCAGTTGTAAAAGGGTCGGAAGGAAGGTCGCTGGAGGATACGAGAACAAACACATGGTTTATGACATTACACATATTTACAGAAAAGAAGGGTTAGTGGTTTCACCAATCATGAGCGTGTTGGTTGAACGTTACATAGTTCAGAGCGACGTCCAGCACTCTGCGGCGTCGTTTTAAGCCCTGTCGGGCTCCTCCCCTCCGAGTGGAGCACCAATCACACACACACAGGTGAGGGGGACGAGCATGCACGGTCCACGTGAACACTGCACTGCAAGGTGGCGCCAGCAGGGCTCTTCCTCGTCGTGAGTGTGCCGCTAGTCGAGAGTTCCCACGATCCTGGCAGCATACTTCAAAGGGTCCTCCGATTTGTTCGCTTCATATGTGGGGTGATTTGCGGTGGCCACCGCGGTCTCTTCCAGGAAGTGGCTGTCTTTGTTGGCCTGTCTCGAACGGTTAACGGCGTCTTGGCGACACGACGTCTCGTCCTCCGGCTAGCACGTACAATGCCTGACGAGCAGAGGCAGTCGGCCGGTCGGCTTGGTGATTGGGGATTAAAAAGGAGCGCCGCTCTCCTGTCAGCTCAGGCTCCGGTCAACACAGCTTCCCCGTCGCCAGATGAATCACCGAGGTCATCAGGCACGCTGCTGCTTGAAGGGACGACAAAAGGGTCCGCATTTGAAGGACGGGAACTCGCCTTTGCTTGCTGCTTGGTCTGGGTAATTGCTCAAATCTTCGACAGCGTCTGTCAGACTGGGCGCCGAAGAGATTGAGAGCCTCCCCTGTGGATCGGCTTACGCACAAAGGCGTCTGCCCAGACGAATTTCCAGGCCAACCTAACACGGTGTAATTGATCACGAAACAGCACAGGACCCACTCTTCGTTTGTACAACAGCGCTTTGGAACGACTTTGCAAGCTACGGCCACGAACGCTTTGCCAGCCTGGGAAAATCACGCGCTTTGCCAGCCTGGGAAAATCACGCGCGTCTCACAAACTGCCGTGTCGCATCAGCGACACGGCAGTTTGTGAGACGCGTTGCTCACGATCAGCTTGGGCACGGCCACGAATGTCTTCCTTCGTGGGCATGGTGAATTCCAGCTACGCTGTGTTCTTAGAAGGCGGTGAATCACCACAAACAAAAAGTTTTCGTTTTAGGAGCGAAGCTCCTTAAGGCGTGGGCTGTGCGTCCCCTGTATGTAGCCACCTCTCGTTCAGTTCTAAGTATTACGCTAGCCACCGCCCGATCTAAAGGGTACAGCCATATCCATCCGTCCATCCGTCCATCCGTCCGTCAGTCCATCCATCCATCCATCCATCCGTCCATCCGTCCGTCCGTCCGTCCGTCCGTCCGTCCGTCCATCCGTCCATCCATCCGTCCATCCGTCCGTCCGTCCATCCATCCGTGCATCCGTCCGTCCGTCCATCCATCCGTCCGTCCGTCCGTGCATCCGTCCGTCCGTCCATCCGTCCATCCGTCCGTCCGTCCGTCCGTCCGTCCAAAAGATGCAAGATGTTATAAACTAGACGGCGATACGTGTAGTTGATTATGAAAGATGCGAGGTGTTATAAAATAGAAATGATGCCACATATGGCGCCTGTCATCGTTCGATATAGTGCGGCGACGTACGCTAGGGGGAGCGTTGCAATAAAACCGAGTGGGCAAAATGTACGGAGGATTCATGGTTTACCAGGTTTACTTCCGGAGCTTCGCCCACTCATCATCATTCACTTCGTGGATATGGCGGCATTTTTTTCTTTGTCCATTCAAGCTATTTCTATCAATTTTATGAATGACTGAAATTGAACGCTCTAAAACATTAGTTCTTAGCATACTCTAACAATACGTCGCTGCAGTATTCAAAACAATTCTGGGCTGCTAAAGTAGTTTAGGGACTATTTGTTGTGCTCACACAGCCCTGATCGAACAACTGAGCTGTACCTTTGAGAACACTGCCAACAGTTTGTGCAAGTATAAAACAAAAGACGTGCAAAAACGAACACAAAAAATGAGTTCATACAACACCAACACCATCTTTCAAATATGTCCGTGTTTCCGCACCCTCTCCTTTAGAATGGATGCTTACCAACTAGAACACGTGTCTGTTATCCTAATAATGTATGTTCTCCTTTACAAAGAAAACGTCGCTGCCATTTAACACAATTCTGGCAGCACGTTTACACTGCACACCGTCTGTACGAAGTGTGAAGTGTTTTATCCGCCGACGATATTACCTGGCCAATGTAGGACAGATTTGTCTGTGAAATGTAGCTTGGTACAAAATGCGCTGTAGTGCAATCGATAGCGTATAAGAAGATCTCTTTTTATGTAATTTTTGTTGATTCGGCGATTCACTCAGTCAAAAATGAATATTATGTCAGCCAATACCACAAGAGGTTATGCTCACTCTCTCTATTTTAGTAAAGCGTTTAAAAATTCTCTCTTATATTTATGTACTCGCTGGAGAGAGTACAAAAATAATTTAGCCTAAATGGGGAATAAAGATGTTCTATGTTATTATCAATAGTACATAAATACTTAAGGAATGGAAACTCAGTGCTGGCGCAACAATAAATCACAACTTATGCATCCAAGTGCCAGATAAGCGTGCACGTGGGATGTCATCCCTTCTCTCTGAAGCAACTGCACAGTCAACAATACAAATAAACGTGATATGTTCGGAAGCTGCGAATCGAGGAAGAAAATAATTCATCGACACTGAACAAATAAACTCATGTCATCCATCTACATACTATGTTATCTGTCTACAAAAATTTAGTATTGTGTGTCTCCTTAATCAGCATAGTGTGGGTGGTTGATATCGCAGTCAGGTGTGTATGCTTCACTTGGGCCTTACCATGCAGTCATGTGGGTAAAGACTCGCATGGTGTAGCTCTATGCACTGCCCTTCATTTTACCGTCCGTACAATTGCGTCCTAATTTTCTTGCTATAAACTTTCTTGCGATGAACGGGAGTATCAAAAATTTGAAGCTCGGTATTGGGTTCATATATCGTGCAATATTAAACAAATGCTTTACGATTATGTATTTCGCACATGTCACCATTTTGACTTCGTTCTCTAATAGTTATCGACTTCCTACAGGAAAGCGTATGGTAACTGTAGTTTATAAAGTAGCATATCTACTTTGTCCTTTTTGCTACAGGACTCTCACTTATAACTGTGAGCCCCGCCGCGGTGGTCTAGTGGCTAAGGTACTCGGCTACTGACCCGCAGGTCGCGGGTTCAAATCTCGGCTGCGGCGGCTGCATTTCCGATGGAGGCGGAAATGTTGTAGGCCCGTGTGCTCAGATTTGGGTGCACGTTAAAGAACCCCAGGTGGTCCAAATTTCCGGAGCCCTCCACTACGGCGTCTCTCATAATCATATGGTGGTTTCGGGACGTTAAACCCCACAAATCAATCAACTTATAACTGTGCGCCTAAATGCATTTTTGTCCCCTTTAGTAATTCGTGACCTCCCTCTTCATTTTTGTGTTGTCATGTTCACCTCGGAAGAACAAAGCAAGTTTTTAAGAGGAAGGGAAGAAGCGCAGGAGCGACATGCTCGTGCAGTTAAAGAGAAGGCGAAGGTTCACTAGAAATCACTGACGCTACTAGTGCGATCGATGACTCGTTCCTTTCATTTGGCAACGCGTGTTCTTTTTTTAACGCATTTAATTTTTGTCCGCTTAATATAATAATAAACCGCACCGCATAGGCTACCAGGAGGCGCAATTCCGTACACTCTAGGTTCTTAATTAAGGTAGTAATCAGCAAAAAGCTCATTTCAATAAAAGAAATTTTCAAAAGAAGCTACAAACACCACCAAAAATAGCTAATATCTTCATTTAGAACACAACAGTCTGGTTTTTTCCGTGTAAAAATAATTTTGATAGCTTAAGGTAACCGAAAGATCCAGAGTTAGAAAGAATATAACGAGAACCGTGAATAAACGTGTGGCGCCCGCGTCTTCCCTCGCCCTCGCTCAGAGGAGGAGGGTGGCTCACTGCTCGGGATAAAGGTACGCCCGTCAGATGAAGTCTTGAACCAGGTGTTTTTTTGTTTTTTTCCTTACGATCGCTTTTAACTTTGCTACTAACCTACCGGGAAATTTTCTAACTCATACAGTGCAAAGCCCTAGTTGTAGACCTGTCACCGCTCAAGTTTCATCAGGACAGGAGTAATAGTACCGGAATTATTTCGTGACCAAAATTAAGCCTAATCACTAAAAAGATTTATTTGGTAACATCACCTCACAAACGAATATCAATTTTGTACAATTATTATAATTATAAACAGCACCCCATAGGCTAATCGGAGGCCCAACTCCGTACTCTCTAGGCCTTTAATTAAGGAGGTATTGCGCAGAAATCTCATTTCATTGAAACATTTTTTTAAAAATAACCACAAACTTGACTGATACACCGCTGAAACCTACATTTAGAACATAACAATCCGGGTGCGGCGATGGCGTAGTGCTTAGAGCATCCGCCTCGCATGCAAGAGGTCCGTGGCTCAAATCCCGGTGCCGCGCAGTTCCCAACCGGATTAAAAAAAACAAAAATCCGCGTGTTGATGGAACTGCATTAAGAGGCCTGCGGTGCGGCCTCACCGGTAACCACCGCCGGGAACGCACTCCCTCACCAGAGAAGGATTGGCCACCCTGGTGCAGTATCTGGCCGCTACCTCCCATATGCATACGTCAAATAACTCACGGCCCTCAGTCCCCAGCAGCTGCGAAGCAACTGACCACGGCGGTGCTGAGATCTGCAACGCAACAGAGGGTGCTAAGAATCTCTGGATCCGGACAGGCCGCCATTGGAACCTGAACTTGGCAACATTTAACGCTAAAACCTTATATAGTGAGGAAAGTCTAGCTGTACTATTCGAGGAGCTAGAGGGTGTCAAATGGGATATAATAGCGCTCAGTGAGGTTAGGAGGACAGAAGAGCCCTATACTGTGCTACGGAATGGGCACGTCCTCTGCTATCGGGGCTTGGCAGACAGAAGAGAACTGGGAGTGGAGTCCCTAATTCACAGAAACATGGCTGGCAACATAGAGGAATACTATAGCAATAATGAAAGGGTGGTAGGTATTTTAATTAAACTGAATAAAATATACAAGATGAAGGTAGTACAGGCTTGCATGCCTACATCTAGCCATGATGACGCTTCAGTTGAAAGCTTCTATGAAGACGTGGAATCGGCAATGAGTCAGGTAAAATTACAGTATACTATAGTGATGGGCGACTTTAATGCAAAGGTAGGGAAGAAGCAGGCTGGCGACCAGGCAGTATGAGATTATGGCATCGGCACTAGAAACGCCAGAGGAAAGCTACTAGTAGAATTCGCAGAACGCAATAATTTGCGGATTTTGAATACCTTCTACCGAAAATGAGAAAACCGCATGTGGACATGGAGGAGCCCTAATGGCGAAAATAAGAACGAAATAGACTTTTCAATGACTGCACACCCAGGAATCGTGCAGGATGTGAAAGTGGTTGGCAAGGTACGATGCAGTGACCATAGAATGGTACGGTCTCCGATTCGCCTAGACTTGAGGAAGGAACGACAGAAACTGATACGCAGGAAGCCAATCAATGAGCTAGCACTGAGAGGGAAAGTACAGGAATTCAGAGTGTCGCTGACGAACAGGTACTCGGCTCTTAGTGAGGAAACCAACCTTAGCGTAGATACAACGAATGATAATCTGACGAGTATCATTACGGAGTGTGCAGTGGAAGTCTGAGGCAGGGTAGTTAGACAGGGCACCGGCAAGCTTTCCCAGGAAACGAAGAACCTAATTAAGAAGCGTCAAATTATGAAAGTGTCAAGTACAACAGACAAAATACATTTGGCAGAGCTTTCGAAGTTGATTAATAGACGTAAAGTATGCGATGTAAGAAGGTATAACATGGAGAGAATTGAACACGCTCTGAAAAAGGGAGGAAGCGTCAAAGCAGTGAAGAGGAAACTTGGTATAGGCAAAAGTCGGATGTATGCACTGAGGGACAAAGAAGGCAAAATAACTACCAATATGGATAGGATAGTTAAAATAGCGGAGGAGTTTTACAGAGATCTGTACAGTAGCCGAGACAACCACGACCTTAATACTATAACAACTAGCAGTAACCCAGATGACACCCCACCAGTAATGATAGAAGAAGTCAGAAAAGCTTTGGAGAGCATGCAAAGGGGCAACGCTGGTGGTGAGGATCAGGTAACATCAGACCTGCTGAAAGATGGAGGATAGATTGTGTTAGAAAAACTAGCCACACTGTTTAAGAAGTGTCTCCTGACGGGAAGGGTACCAGAGTCTTGGAAGAACGCTAACATCATCTTGATACATAAGAAAGGAGATGACAAGTACTTGAAGAATTGCAGGCTGATCAGCTTGCTCTCTGTAGTATACAAGCTATTTACAAAGGTAATTGCTAACAGAGTAAAGAAAACATTAGAATTCAATCAACCAAAGGAACAAGCAGAATTTCGAACAGGCTACTCAACAATTGACCACATTCATACTATCAATCAGGTAATAGAGAAATGCTCAGAGTATAACCAACCACTATACATAGCCTTCATAGACTACGATAAGGCGTTTGATTCAGTAGAAATATCAGCCGTCATGCAGACACTGCGGAATCAGGGTGTCGATGAAGTATATATAAACATCCTGGAAGAAATCTACAGAGGATGAACTGCTACTATAGTGCTTCATAGAGAAAGTAACAGAATATCAATCAAGAAGGGTGTAAGGCAGGGGGACACAATCTCCCCAATGCTATTTACCGCGTGCTTACAGGAGGTTTTCAGAAGCCTAGACTGGGAACAGTTAGGGATAAGAGTTAATGGAGAATACCTTAGTAACCTGCGCTTCGCCGATGACATTGTATTGCTGAGTAACTCAGGGGACGAATTGCAACTCATGATTACGGAGTCAGACAAGGAGGGCAGAAAGGTGGGTCTTAAAATGAATCTGCAGAAAACGAAAGTAATGTACAACAACCTCGGAAAGGAGCAGCGCTTCGAGATAGATAATAGTGCACTTGAAGTTGTAAAAGACTATGTCTACTTAGGACAGGTAATAACGGCAGAGCCGAACCATGAGATTGAATTAACTAGAAAAATAAGAATGGGGTAGAGCACATTTGGCAAGCACTCTCAAATTATGACAGGTAGATTGCCACTATCCCTCAAGAGGAAGGTATATAACAGCTGTATCTTGCCGGTACTTAGCTACGGAGCAGAAACCTGGAGACTTACAAAGAGGGTTCAGCTTAAACTGAGGACGACGCAGCGAGCTATGGAAAAAAATGGTAGGCGTAACCTTAAGAGACAAGAAGATAGCAGAGTGGATTAGGGGACGAACGGGGGTTAAGGATATCATAGCTGAAATCAAGAAGAAGAAATGGACATAGGCCGGGCATGTAGCGCGTAGACAGGATAACCGCTGGTCATTAAGGGTAACTAACTGGATTCCCAGAGAAGGGAAGCGGGTTAGGGGGAGACAGAAGGTTAGGTGAGCAGATGAGATTAAGAAGTTTGCGGGTATAAATTGGCAGCAGCAAGCACAGGACCGGGTTAACGGGCGGAACATGGGAGAGGCCTTTGTCCTGCAGTGGACGTAGTCAGGGTGATGATGATGATGATGATGATGATCTTTTTTTTTTTGTCCTCGTGCGTTTACTTCGACCACACTGCGCGACGTCTCTCCTGAGTGTGGTGTCGTATTACCGCGCCACATCCGCAGTGCCTGCCCACGTGATTCTCCCTAACCCCTCTCGTTCGCCCCCATCACGCACACCACTACTATCGAGCACGACAGGTCAATCTCTTACGTGCAAAGAGCATCACCACTTGCCATTATGGGGGTGGTTCTTCGAGAGTGACAACTAAAAATAGAAGACAGAAGAATGTAGAGCTTTGGAAAAGATAGAGCTCACGAGATAATTTTGATATTTTTTTTTTGTTAGAAGTGAGGGATGTGTATCCAATCCTTGCTAAAGCAGGAATACTACAGCATGACCTCATATTCGCCTATAGAGCTTTTTTCTATGGTAGTGCTGTCACGATAGCAGCAGAGACTCCAGGGATTCGTCCTATCAGCTGAAAAAAGAAATGGGCGTTACGAAATGCTTCAAAGGGTTCCACGCAGTACACAAGGAATTAATTACTACGGCGAAGATAAAATCAGCTGCGCTACGGTGCAGGGTGCCGACGTTAGAAATCGGCATAATTAACTCTGTTGAGAAGCTCTCCACTCCTTGAAGAAACAGTAAAAAGCAAAACAATTTTTCGCGTAAGAGTGAAGTGGAATTTTAATGTCCTGAAAACATCATACTTAACACGACCGACGCATGGTAAGCTAGAAAATGAGCGAAAAAGAAATTGTGGGCGGATACGTCGTCTTGAGATTCCGCCTCAAACAGCTTCGCCTCACATATTTTGAGAGTATCTACTAGGTCCTACAAAGCTTCTAATTGACAGACTTGACACGCATTGTCGTCTATGGGTGCCATAGACCTAGAATGAGCAGCTTCAAAAAATTAATGGGGCCAGTGTCGCAAGAATATATATATATATATATATATATATATATATATATATATATATATATATATATATATATATATATATATATATATATACTGTTTTACATTACGCGTGTAGGTTTTGGTGCGAAATTTCAAAATTAAACTTCAATCTGAATTTTCTCCGCTAATAATGAACTTATGGTAGAAGGGGCTTTTAGCTTGCACGTATACTTCTCTACGTTACCGTGTTACCGTTAACTTGAAGGAAACTGCGCATGTGTGGGCCTTTGGAGAACGTAGACTTTTACGGAATGTAAATTGCCCTCGTAATACGCCTTAGTTTGGCGACCTTATCTTCCAAATCTATCTGCGCCCATGAGGATTTGCGATATCTGCATTCAGCTGTCGAGCCAAAATAGGTCGAAGCGCGAGAGCCAATAGCGATCACATTGGTTCAGCTGGATAATCAAAGCCAGAGCGGCCTAGAACACCGAAGCCGTCAACGTGTGAGCTCCCGACAGGCTGACCAGACAGCACCATTTGGCGGTGCGGAGATCAACCACGCAACCACAAAATGGTTATTGCAGAAACATCGTGCATTCTACGCCTAGTGTAAAGGCCTTGCAGCGACATTATTACGAATGAGTTGCCTTTTCTGTTATTTTTCTCCTGAAAATTATTAGGCGTAAACAGACTTATCCTTGACTGAAGCTGCACGAAATGTCACAAGGCGTCGACACCACCCTTGTGGTTATCTTGTATATTTTTTCATTTTTCGTTCATGCGAAGATACTGTACCTGAATAAAAACCCCTCGTAATATGCCACCGCAATCCTGATAATCATCGTCGTCGTCATCAGCCTGACTATACGCCCACTGTAGAACAAAGGCATTTTGCATAATCCACCAATCAACCAGGTCTTGTGCTTTCTGCTGCCACGTTATACCTGTGAACCATTTAATCCCAACAGCCCAGCTAACTATCTGTCTCCTCTTCGTGCGTTTGCCTTCTCTGAGAATCCTGTGATATACTCATAATGACCAGCGGTTTTCCCACGTAAACGCGTATGCGCTCGGCCCATGTCCATTTCTTTTTCTTGATTTAAGCTAGGATATCCTTAACCCCAGTTTATTCCCTGACCCACTCTGCTCTCATCTTATCTCTTAAGCTGACACCTATTATTTTCCTTTCAATCACTCGCTGCATCGTCCTCAATTTAACGTCAAACCTCTTTGTAAGTCTCCAGGCCTCTGTTCCGTATTAAGTACCGGCAAGATGCAGTTGTCACATACCTTCCACTTGAGGGTTAGTGGCAGATTACCATTCATGATTTGAGAATGATTGCCGAATGTGATACAACCCATCCTTATTCTTATAGTAATTTCACTCTCATGGTTTGGCTCCACGGTTTCTTCTTCTAATCTGGGGCCCTGAAAACCTCCTGTAAACGTGTGGTGAATAGCATTGGAGAGATGGTGCCTCCCTGCCTTACACCCTTCTTTATTTGGATTCTGTCGCTTTCTTTTGGGCAACTATAGTGGCTGTGGATCCACTGTAAATTTCTTCCAGTATGTTTATGTAGTGTTCGTCGATGCCCTGATTCCCCAGTGCCTGTTTTACTTCTGATGTTTCGGCTGAGTCAAACGAAAGAGCATCACTTAATGGCAAAAGGCACGTACCGATGCACTTGCGACGAATGCTCCTTCGAGGCTGCAATTACGCACGCTTCTGTCACCAGGATTTCAGCGTAAAACCCCGAAATCGTGTTTTAAAATCTTCGCCTGATCTTTACAGTGTACCTGTACCTGCTGTGATGGCAACGCTGTTTAGCGAAAGTGCGGTACAAGCCTCTTAGAAGCGCTTATCTGGCTCTCCAGAAAATACGACTCAATGTGTGGGATTATCTCGATGAGCACCTGGAAACACACGGCCAAGAGGCTTTCATTCGACGTTGGCGCACACGTTTCTTCAGAGTAAGGAAGGGACCGCTAGAGTTTCCATTTCTGTACTAGCCAAGCGCTCACTCTATATATAGTACGCAAGCCTGTGGGGCATTCTCTGAAATGCGAATGTTTCAATCCATTTTATTTTTGCTCCCACTTGCCTAATTCGGATACAAATATATAAATGGGTGTTTTAGTGCTGAGTTGTAAGACGTGTTTACTGTTTTTATTTGTGTTTGTTGTTTAGTTTGTTTATGTACAAGCTGCGTGTAATATAAAGCATCCCTTCTTGAGAAGCTTCGTCTATCTTACGTTACTCTCTTTGGTTTAACAGCGCACGTATAAAGTTGTTCAAGTCCTGAACGTTGTGCGAATCAATCGTGTGACATGATGTTTCTTCGGACGCCGTGTGTTTAGAAACAATATCGAACATTTTAGAGCACTTAGTACTCTACTATGGGAAGGCAGAAATCCGCCGCAGTCATGGATTATCAACTATTCTATCCGAGCCCGGCCAAAAGCAAGACTGGCTGATGTAAAGCAGTAATTTTTGTCTTTCTGTTCAACGATTCGTTTTATTTTTTTTTCTCACCGCCTCTACATCTTGATCTGGTGACTGCATTCAAACTTTTGAAAATTCTCAATCAAAAATGCGATCTTACGCTTGTTTGAGACACAACATTGACACTTGGGCTTTAGTCAGTGCGTCTTCTTATTTAGACAATGCATAGATACGCAATTATTAAGGCCGAAGTGCTTATTACGCTGTGCTGACAATGCGACACCATAAACAAATAGCGGGTGGTGCCAACGCTTGCCTAAAAATTGAGGGTCTTTTACTGAAATGACCCGGTGCTCTTACGAACCAATGGCTATGCGTTCTAACAAACTTTTGTTTCGTAACATCACTGCTAGATGGCGCCATATCTCACGAAGCGCCTCCAGACGGAGAACTATCGTCTTTCGTCGTCCTTTGCAATAAAGCACGTAAAATGCGGGGCCAACGTTTTCTTATCATTAAGGTGTGTGTCGAGTTATTTGAGAAGTAAAACGGAAGCAGGCCAGACAAACAAATATTGCTGAGGGGAAAAACATTCTTTCAAGAACGCCAATTGTTTTAGTGTAAATGTAATTAGGTATCGTTCTATCATAGGTACCGTGCTTTCAATCAGGAAATCTACAAAGATGTGTGTTGTATTTCGCAAATAGAACGTTGTTCTACAAAGAAACAATTCACGATTAGAATGAAGCCCAGAAAACACGAGATTCATAACGTTTGTGCTCGTAGGCTTCTAACTCGAATTATGGTTATGAATAAATATCAAGATCATTAGTGGCGAATAATAAATAAATGCTGCCCCCATAGATCTCAACTAATAAAGTTTTCGTGACGACATAAGGTAGCAGGTCCTGATTTAGAATGAAGTTGCCAGAAAGCAGATTCGCGTCAGTTCATAACCTGAATACTTCCTTAGGATTCCGTTTCATCAGTATGATATGAAAATATTAACGTTTGAATAACCCGAGGAATGTTTTCTCTGCAGCCTCTTTATTGTATAGTATCGTAGTATTGGAGACACATTTCATTACGGGTTGCAACGCTTGTCGTCACGACAGTGCAACTGAATGTTTTTGTTAGTTTTCTGCAAAGCAGGTGGTAGCACTAACTTAAATGCCCTTGTGAAGAACCGTGACTATTACTGATATACTTAAGTGACCTCTTC
The DNA here is from genome assembly GCF_013339725.1 of Rhipicephalus microplus. Classification (NCBI taxonomy): domain Eukaryota; kingdom Metazoa; phylum Arthropoda; class Arachnida; order Ixodida; family Ixodidae; genus Rhipicephalus; species Rhipicephalus microplus. The sequence goes on along the minus strand of NC_051168.1, from coordinate 106,981,151 downwards.
CGAAGTGACTCTGTGTAACATATACCAGTCACTGGACAAAGCGATTAAAAAGTAAATGGTGTTATGGTACGGCATGCTATCGTACGGTACGGTAAAGCAAAAGTTTCAGGGGCGAAGCTCCTTGTTTAGAAAAAGTTTATTTACAGCATGTACAGAACACAAAGGCTTCATACCATTCCAGTAACAGGGCACATACACTTCGGCACATCTATATTTCACGACTAACATCACTACGTTACATTGAAGACATTTGCTCTAATATACATGATTATGCTTATGGCGTGGCTTGGGCGTCCCTCGTAGTACGAAACCACCAGTGGCACATACCCGAAACAGGTATAACATTTGACCTCCAAGGTGGTGCCGGTGAGAGATTTCTTCTGTGCGTTGTTTAACAATAAAAAATAGTGCTTAATGTGCATGCCAATGACTGCTAATGGGGAATGAGAGACAGAAGCATTTGACTTTTAGTCAACGCGCACGCTGCGATCCCGATTAGCAGCCATTGGCATGTACATTGAGCACTATCAGACAAGAAAGGGTTGCTACATTATACTCGCTGGGTGTAACCTCCTTAGATTTAGAAAGGTTTAGCGAGCGTTGAGCCGCAGGGCCACGAATACAATGAACTAGTATATACCATGAATGAATTCGAGGTGGTCAAAGGGGGGAAGCAGATACGAAGCGCAAGCAGTAACAAATTAAAAGCTGAATCCTCCTGTCTCTCATTTCACATTAGCAGCCACTGGCATGTACATTGAGCACTATCTGACAGGAAAAGGTTGCTACGTTATACTCGCTGGGCGTAACCTCCTTGGTTTTAGAAAGGTTTAGCGAGAATTGGGCCGCAGTGCCATGAATACAGTGAACTAGTTTATACCATGAACTCAAGGTGGTTGAAAGTGGGAAGTAGATCCGAAGCGCAAGCTGTAAGAAAGTGTGCGTGTGCCACCTCTCGTTTAGTCCTTGGAATGTCCACTGAATGGCGGTGCTTCTATATGGGGAATATATGATAAAAAGATGAGAGATGGTGGGACTTGGAGTGTTGAATAGATGGACGAACGGACACACAGACAGATGCATGGATGGGCGCATGAACGGACGCAGGGGCGGATGCATGAACGAACGTAGGGACGGGCGCACGAACAGACCCACTGGACGGTCACACAGACGGACGCATGGACGGGCGAATGCTTCGCCCCACTTTCCATCATTCACTCCGTGGATATGCTGCCATTTTTTGTGGTACGGAAAACATTATAGCAATACTGAAATTGTAACTTTGTCGCAATTTATGGCCCGTAGTGGTGTGCCATAATAAAGTTTGGATACTGTTTACGAACATTTCCTCTCATCACAAAGCGTTCTTTCTTAATATTTTCCCTGAAATAGTACTTATTCTTTCTCGCAGTGTCTCATACTGACGTTAAATTGAATATTTATAAAACACAATGCCACGGTCAAACATGACGCTCAAGCATAAAACATAATGTGATACGGGATGTCCCCTTAACCAGGGCTCCTTCTAAAGGCATTTCTTTTGTTTCTGAATATGTGCATGCAGACGCTGCAGTTAAACATGTACACATTATAAAATTACAATACTTTACACGGAATTGGCGCTGACGAATGCCAGCACTAAAATTTTTCAGATACATTAACGTGAAATCAGAACTTTGTTCTTTTTTTTTACAGCCATGACCACATATAAGAAAGACCACCTGATTTGGAAGTCTCTGGATCCATATGGGGTCTCCTTCGTTTGAGTATTCCTTTAGAATTGTCAAAGTTACCACACAAGCCACTACATAACCTACAACACTGCTATGCCCATAGCTCGACCTGAGAAACTTATTTTTTTACTTGACAAAAAACTTACTTTTAGCATTAAAACACTTTCTTTGTTATTTATTTATTTTTTGAAATAATGCTGCATTATATAGGGCTATTGCCGGAGCGGGGTACATTTACATCAACAAAATACACTGATTGCAAGGTTGACATCACAGCAAAAAAAAAAACGATGATTTCTTAATTCAGTTAACTTCAAATTGTTAATGCTGCACTCTCTTCGTATACTGCATTTTTTTGTGTTATAAGTGGTAGTACAGCTCATGCTCGCGAAAAAACTGAATGATTTGCTCGTTTTACAAAGTAACCTACCTCGAAGGCCCCTTCCAAGTATTCATATTGCCCTTCTAGAAATATATAAATGAGAAGTTGTTGCTGCGGCATAGGCGCTATACTTAGCATTGACCTCCGCAGGCACTCAAACCAAAATGACCTCTTCAGGGACTCGAGTTTCTCGCCTTCATTGGATGAAAACCATGAATGAGCAAAAACGAACATCGCTTAAGGAGGCTTCATTGAGCTCGAAGAAACATCTAAATAAAAATAACCTTGCGAAGCAGTGCATATACTGCATGCGTGGAAACTTGGGCAAGTTGGTAGGACATAGCTGAATATACGAACAGCGCAACTTAGAAGTAGTTAGAGCGTAACTTCAGAACCTCAACCACTCTTTTCCTTTCCTTGTTTCTTTCGCTTCCGTAGTTACGCTGTAACTACTTCTAAGTTGTTCTGTTCGTATATTCAGATACCGGAGTTGCAAAACTTTCCGTCACACATTAGCGACGTCGCTTTTATTACCACCAATGCAGCTCGTTTGCTGTTGCAGATTACCGTGACCAGAGAATATTTGCCGATCACGAAACTGTTCTGTAGCGCACTTTGAGGGCTGCCTGACCATAAACCTGAAATTCGGTCCTAGTAATAAGGGATTTGAATTTTTTTCGAAGCACTACCTTTTCGTTGATAGTAATCCTAACATTAGTTTACAAATATTACAAACCCAAACAATCAGAGTGCGCAGTCAACATATGTTCTGTCCTAGACATTGTGTTTACACATTGTGTGCACACACAATGTCTATGACAGAGAATATGTGCGTGTACACGCACATTGTATGTGCGTGTACCCTATAAGTACAGGCCCACACAGTCGTGTTGTTGTCGTTTTTACCTTGGGTAGTCAAGGCGTTTTTAACACATCCTAAAAAATGCAATGAAAGGAGAGTAGACTAAAGCCTATATTCGAAGCAAAGGCTCTAAATGTCTCACGGAACGCTAAATTTCACCATTGGTGTCAGCGTCAAGCGCTGGCAGTTTGTCGGTGTCTCTCGACATGGGCGATGAGTGATGGCAAAAATCATCTGATGACGTCATCAAAAGACGCCAGAGATTAGCAAAACTTGTCATGACGTACCGTCACGTGTAGACGTCATGACACTATGGATTGATCAAGAATATTGCACTTACAAACACAATACAAAACCAGGTACCATAGCTTGCGATCTTCCAGACATTGTGGAATTGTTTAAGGTGCAGAAACTATTCGTATTGTGGCGGCACAAGATCTGCACTTTGACTGAGATGAAAAGGGATAGTTACTTTCGCCTTCCACTTTCTTAAGCAAATCTATAAGGGACACTGTAACTTATTTCATCAGACCTCTATTTTCGTAAACGTAACGATAATTGATTAGTAGAAATGTAATAAATACCATTTATTTTATTTTCTACGCCGAAATTAATATTCAATACGCTGGTGTGATCAATAAAATTCAAAACATACTGACATAAGCTTTATACACACGATTAGGTGCAAAAAAAAAAGATTTCTAATTGTTACTAATGTCAATCCTTACCTTTGTTAAAGTTACGTGCATTTAGACGCATTTATCGAACGGCAAAAGAAAGCAAACAAAATAAAAAAACAGCGCATATAGGTCTGGTCAGATTTCGACCAAATGTATATGGTCACTAAGCTGCTTAGAGTGGCTTCAAATTTTTTGCCCTAAAAACTTGCTTTTCATCATTTTCTTTCAGGGTTACCAATCATTCTTCTACGACTCCTGTATCTTCTAACATCATTGGAAAGGGACAATTCGAGGAAACAGTGCCGCCAATTTTCTTGATTTTTCAAGGTTTAAGCAGTGGTGTGAAGAATCATTCTCACTAACATGTTTCGTCGAATTATGGGCTGACCATTCGTCAGGCGCGTTTTCAAGTCTGTAAGAAACAAAACGTAGTAATATAGGAACGATAAACTTGAAGTATTGACTCCGCCACCGTTTCGATTTACCGCCTCAAACGGTCTTGTCAAAGTCAGTCGCCGCTTCGCAATTCTATCCAGTCATGCATTGCCACACTACCTAGAAGGTAATGCTGAGAAAGTGCGCCTTGAGAGATAAAATGAAAAAAAAATGTTTCTGTACGTGTGAGAGTCGCAGTAGTCGCAACCATTGAAGTAGACGGAAAGCTTTATGATTATCCGACTTCTTATTGCCCACTCACGTCCGCCCCAGGCGACGCGTGAAATTCAAACTGACTGGGCGACCTCGGAAGTTTGTATTCCTTACGCAACTATTCGGAAACTGAGAAGGCGCCTGGCACTTGGCTTTTTGTTATTGCCTAGACACAAAAATAAACTGACTGTTCACTGAAGCAGGGAGGCGAATAAAACTGGCGAAGTGTCAAATTCAGTCTACTTTAGCCTATACGTGAGGTCAAATGGATTTGCTATTCACTGCCTTTCAGCTTATCTCATCAGTAAGAACTCACTTGAAGTAGACGGAAGGAGGAACAATAGACCCTACACAAAAATTTCAACACGCTCTCGCTCACTTCGAAAATCGGGTCTTTTGTGGAAATTTAAGCAGGGTACACTCTTTAAACTTTCACGCAGATTCCAGCCTGACAGTGTTTTCTATTGTCCATCATGAGCTGTCAACATTATCGAGATGTGTTGAGGTGCAAGCGTGCGTGTTTTATTTTTTTCGTTTTTAAAAATATTAGTGGGGTTTGACGAATGTGACAGGCCTTCTTATAAAATATGAATTGATGCTTGTGTTTCAGAATTTTTCTGGAGAAGCTTACGTCATACGCTTCCTACAAAAAGAATGACGCATACTGTTTAACTAGGATCTGTGGGTCAAGCTAACCGGGAACCAGTGTGGATTCTCTGGCATTTGGCTTCATTTGAAAGGCGACCGCCATGACCGGGGTTGAACCAGCGACCTTCTGTTCAGTAGTCTAGACCCAGAAAAGCTACACCACCACGGTAGACTTAGTAATGTAACAGGTATCTTTTCACCGACTTTGAAGTTCATGTTAGTTGGTCATGAATAAGTGTGCCCCGAGGGGCCAATGAAAAGCAACAGAAAACAGTGACGCGCACAGGGCTCCAGTGTATTCGTAAGCTTTTGTAGTCATGGTTTACCGAGCTTAATTTACAGTATTTCGACTCGAAATAAATATCTAGCTGCATAAATTAGTGAACCATCTGACCGGCAGCATTGCGCAACTGCAGCACATCACGAGAACTAAATAAGTGAATTTCACGCTAGAAAGAATAAAACAGCCGCGGAGCAAGGCTTGCACCCAAAATACTGGTGAAGGCAGGTGTGATTGATGGTTATAAATGTTGCCTTGGTTTGTCACATGCGCGTGGGAGTGACGTGAGGGGTGACAATAGATCGAAGTCGCTCGATTCGTAGTCGGAAGACAAAGTGGTGGCATTGGCAGCCTTTGTCAACATCTCCCCCTCGTTAGCAGAGCCCCGTCGTGGTGGTCTAGTGGCTAAGGTACTCGGCTGCTAACCCGCAGGTCGCAGGATCAAATCCCGACCACGGCGCCTGCATTTTCGATGGAGGCGAAAATTCTATAGGCCTGTGTGCTCAAAGTTGGGGGCACGTTAAAAAACCCTAGGTCGTGGAAGTTTCCGGAGTCCTTCACTACGGCGCCTCTCATACTCACATGCAGGGTTTGATAAGTTAAACCCCACATATCTTTCAATCAATAATTAAAAGTGGCACCAACTGGTGGCTACATATTCATAATTTCACAACCAACCGAGCCCGCGCTTGGTTAAGCTTCTTGTCATTCCACTCTATTTTTTTCTCTCTCTCTCTTACGTCAACTGGTCAATCTCGTAGCTACGTTCATCGAAACATTGTGACTTCCGTTTCTTGTTGCGAGCCAAATAAGAAGCACGGTGAAGCCATTTTGCATTGTTTTGAGCAGCGGAAGCATGATTATCAGCAAATTTTCGCAAAACTTTAAAACATAAACGCAGAAAAGAAAAGCCTCTGCAATGCTAGCTAGCATATTAGCAAAGAGTACAAGACCAGCGTTCGTGAATTTCTGTAGGAGTTCGTAAGATAGCATTTCATATAGCAAGTGGGGTGTTTGTTGGGGCAACTCTCAGACTTCATTGACATCACGAAGGAGTAAGGTTGCTTTCGAGTAGCGCGCGATATACACTTAGATAGAAGAAATTAAACTTGGGAGTAGAAAGACGTCGTACTAACAGTCTCGAAAATTCTATGACCATGGATAGCCTAAAACTCACATTTGAATATTCCTACACGCTTAAACTTGCATTCTAGTGAGCGGATAATAGTGGCTAAGAAAAAGTATCTCACTATTTATGCAACACACTTCAACAACTAATGTAAATATTATATGTACATAAACTAATTATGAGCGAAAGGAAGTATCGCTCTGCCATAATTAAAGCAGTTCTCGCTTTCCATTTGTCGAATATTTTTGTTTTGGATAGTGTTGTCGAATGTAATTTACCGGTACTTTTTTGGGCCAAATGTGTGCCTCGTCGAAAGAAGAGCCGCACCAGCCACTCAGTCTTCCAGTGATGTCGCAGCCTCAGAAGTAACAGGTGCGCAGCGCCGACTAATTATGGCATTCGTTAATCCATACCTTCAGGCGTTCCTGTTGGCGTACCCAGAAATACCAGTCTATGATTAGGCCCCTACATATTGCTTCCGTGGACCGCTTCAATAGATATCGTTCTGTTTTCCTGTAGTACTAGGTCATCAACACGTGATATTCAGGCGGTAATTGTCTCTGACGATACCATTCCCATCATCAATGTCAGTGCTCTGGCGCCTAATCCTCGTCAATGTTCTGTTTATGTGATGTCCAAGAAAAGACCTGGATGGGTGCAGGCATAAGGGCACCTATGCGACGCTTGCTGTAGCGTCTAAAGAAACTGCACGTGCAGCTGCTTCGCTCCGGTTGGCATATTAGATTGTTTATTCCTCTTCGCGTCCACTCACTAATGTCCGTTGCCCCGCCACGGTGGTCTGGTGGCTAAGGTACTAGCTGCTGACCCGCAGTTTGCGGAATCGAATCCCGGCTGCGGCGGCTGCATTTTTGATGGAGGCGGAAATATTGTAGGCCTGTGTGCTCAGATTTGGGTGCACGTTAACGAACACCGCGTGGTCAAAATTTCCGGAGCCCTCCACTACGGCGTCTCTTATAATCTTATAGTAATTTTGGGACGTTAAACCTCACATATCGATCAATCAATCAATCAATCACTAATGTCCGTTGATGTATATTCGAGGAGCTGGCTTTGATAAAAACATTGATTGTTGAGGCATGACTTGTACGTATATATATTGTCTTTACACAAAGTAATTAACGACATAGAACACTTGGTACACTACTGTACGAAAGCATAAAGCCGTCCCGTTGGTCTCACACTTGATGAAGCCGTGTCGACAACAATTACGCCATTAACGTGTTCATGATGTGTTTTACCATGGCATTGTGTGTTGAGATAAAAAAAGTAGCAGCTTTGCCGCAAAGACGAAGCAATGTACGCGATAGCGACAATTTGGAAGGTCACGCGCATAATGGCAAGCAGATCGAAACGTGCCCTGCGTTTGTCACGCATAAATGACGCACGGAACACAGCTCAGAGCTACAGATTAACGCGAATGAGCGTCTCAGTTGTTACTTCGCTGTGTCTGAAAGGGGCGCCCTTATTCGCAAACGGAGGCTGTGCAATGATTGCAGGGACCTTTGTGCGCCCGGTAACAGAGCAGAATTAGTAACTAAAAGAGAACTCTACTATGGGAGAGCACAAAGCCAAACCGAGGGCTTCACAACTGCATGCCTAACTGATCATTTACATCAACTGATGAAGGATTAAAGGTTGGTGCACATCTGGCGACTAGCAGTGGTTGCGCGACCATTTGCAGCTGGTTGCAAACAATCGCGAACGGTCGCAAACGGTCGCAAAGCGACCTCTTTGGCTAGTCGCTTCCTGACCGATTTTTCAGTCGGGCGACTGCAGTCGCAAAGCTGCCGGAATCAATGAGCGATGCACAGTGTATTCTTTCTTCATTGTGTGCCTCATGCTACCAGATATAAAACGAGTGCGTTCCTCTGGGTCTGTGGCACTATGGCCACCGCGGAGTACTTGTCTAAGAGATAGCGGGGTGCAGCAGCTCCATAAAAGTGTCGAATTTACGTGGTGGCATTCGCGAGAAGCTGAACACCATCAAAAGAAAGAGAAAATGGATTGTGCATAATCTTTCTCCCGTATTCACAATAGTTTTTAGGGGCGAAGCTCCTTAAAGTGGCACCCGTTCATTCCTCGTCGTAGTCGTAGTGCATAACCACTCTTACGCTTTGACCTGCAAGGTGGTGCCGGTGGAAGATTTCTCCTGTGCGTTGTTGAAGAATAAAAGAATTGCAGCGTGCACGTTAACTAAAAGCCTAATTCTCCGGTCTCTCATTCCAAGTTAGCGGCCATCGGCAGGTAAATTGAGCACTATCTGACAAGAAAGGGTTGCTAGGTTATACTCGCTGGGCGTAACCTCTTCGGGTTTAGAAAGGTTTAGCGAGCGTTGGGCCGCAGTGCCATGAATGCAGTAAACTAGTATATACCATTAACTCGAGGTGCTTAAAGGTGGGAAGTAAACAAGAAGCGCAAGCCATAAGAATGTGTGTGCGTGCCACCTCTTGTTTAGTCCTTGGAATGTCCGCTGGATGGCGGTGCTTCTATATGCGGAATAAATTATGAAAAGATGCGAGATGGTGGTACTTGGAGGGTTGACTAGATGGACGAACGGAAACACAGACAGATGCATGGAGGGACGCATGGATGCCTGCACGAACGCATGGACGCATGAACGGACGGAGGGGCGGATGCATGGACGAACGCAGGGACGGACGTAAGGATGGACGTATGGACGCACGAACAGACGCGCGCATGGACGGGCGGATGGACGCACGGGCAGCCACACAGACGGATGCATGTACTGACGGAAGCAAGAACGAATGGACGGACGGATGCTTCGCCCCACTCTCCATCGTTCACCCCGTGGATATGCTGCCTTTTTTTTGCCTTCAACTTGACTTGTCACCGCCTTCAATGCAGCACGTTTGCAACGCGTTTGTGCTTCATGCCTTGGCACCGACTAAAGTTACCGCGTTCGTGACGCGTTCGTGCTGCATTGTCGGCTGTGGCAAGTCAAGGTAAATTCAAGGACCGTTTCTGAATACGTACCACTCTTGTACGTAGAGTGGTACGTTTCTGAATACGTACCACTCACTGTAAGAAATGCGAAGCGTTTCTTAGCCAACTTTGCCGGCTTTGAGCGTATCTATCTATCTATCTATCTATCTATCTATCTATCTATCTATCTATCTATCTATCTATCTATCTATCTATCTATCTATCTATCTATCTATCTATCTATCTATCTATCTATCTATCTATCTATCTATCTATCTATCTATCTATCTATCTATCTATCTATCTATCTATCTATCTATCTAGCCGCCTCGACGTTTAGCTCTCCTGGCCGTTTCGATAATGTTATCTATACCAAACTTGGTATGGCATAACACGACTGTATGAAGAACATATTTACTAGTCATACCATGAAAATCATGACATGAATGTTATGAATAACATAATTTACATTTCATGGCCCTGCAGCTCTTGCGGCGTTTTACATTATACATGGCATGTTGCAAAACTGGTATGGTATGACATGATTACATGGCAAAAACAAACGACAGACCCTAACAAAAAAATCATGACATGCGTGTCATGTAACAACATGACTACATACCAAGCTCATAATGCGGTCGCGGCTGTTTCGCTAGCATCGCATATAACGAATTTGGTATTACGGGACATGAATGGATGACGATGATACTGGTGCAAACATGATAAACATGAGATGCATGTCATGTAATAACATGGCTACGTGCTGCGCTCACGATGGGCTCCAGGCCGTTTCGCTTGCTTCACAGGTTCCAAACTCTGTATTACGCGACGCGAATGGATGAAATAGGTAAATAACACATACAAACATGATAATCACGATGTGCCTGTTATGTAACATGACTATATGCCACACTGACTACATGCCACACTACATACCATATATGGCTACATGCTTCACACATGCCAAATTTGGTATTACGTAGCGTCAACCGATGACGAAGATATGTGACTGGTGCAAACGTTATATTCATGATATGTATGTCAAGAGAGAACATGACTACATGCCTCAGTTATGGCGCCAATACAATTCGAAGTGACACGACGCGGTGGGCGTGCTCACCGGCGTTCATGTCGACGCGTCACGCCGGCGTTGCGACACCAGGCGCCGCTACTGCCATATACTTATTAGGGAGCCTACATGAACGGCCGTTTTTAGGGTGGAGACATCTTAATAAGTGCCTTCAAGAAACTCAGCCAAAACCAGCGGGCAACGGGGCACGCTGTTGCCAGCTTCCACCAAGTTCAGCATAGTTTTCTGTGCGCCGCCATTTTGGAGCCAGCCACCCTTGTAACAACACACAACACCTGGGCTTTTGACAGCGGTGGTTCTCAGGGTCGTATAAGCGACCCAGTTCTCAAAGTGAGCGCCGATGAAATTCGCAGCCCACACACAAACACTTGCGACATAATACTGAGGTTACGCTGACACGAACGCAAGCGTGGCAACAGCTCAGACTAGCGAGCGCGTCTCCGTACGAACGCGCGGACGCGTCCCGTTTGTGGGCTTCCTACTCGCAATGCGTGGACGCAGCAACGACAACTTCGGTTATCTACTCATTCGTGAACACCGCGAAACACATATACGTGTGCCGCAGGAAAAAACAGTGAACGAAATACGCAGTACTCACAGAGCAAATACGAGACGCACTGGTGGGCTCCCAGCCATCTCGCTTCACTTGAGCCAGCCATAGTGGTCGTCGGCCAGGGCTCGCTGGAAAGCGGAACATTCGCACCCCCTTTCTGTTGTGGTTAGTGCAGAGTGGTACGCAGCATCCAGGCTTTCTAAGGCTTAACCGGCAGCGTTTAACACGCTACCGCAACGTTCGACGCCGTATTTTTGAGAACTAAACGCAACCGGGCGTAGACGCAGTGCGGGCACCAAGATGGGGCGACAGCGCGGCGTTGCTGTCTGGCAACATTGTGTTTTGGCGGGCGGCGGCATGTAGTGGGTCAAAGACTGACATCACCCTAAACACGGCCGTTCATGTAGGCTCCCTAATACTTATAGGCGCGCGCCGCACAGCGTTGCCTTAACGCATGCGCGTTTCAGCGCATCCGGCGTCCCTCCATCATGAGAAGAGGAAGACGCAGTATTGTCTGGGTAACGCATCTGCGCGAAATGCGGCATGTCGCAATTCGCACCGGTTGCCGTCAGGCCGCGCCACAACGGACGCTCGTCGCGCCGGTTGCGCCTGGCGTAATACTGCAGAGTGCTCGCGTTTTGCTAACGTAGCGGCGCTGTGCTCAGCGTGCGCGCGTGTCAACGCTACATTAGAGTATATTGGGCCCTTCACGATGCGTTCGCGGCCATTTTGCTAGCTCCACTTATATCAAATTTGGTGTTAAATGACGTCAAAGAATGTTGAAAGTATATGACTGGTGCAATCAAGACAATTCTGACACGTGTGTCATGTAAGAAGACGGACAACATACCACGCTCATAGCGTGTTCGTGGTCGTTTCGCTAGCTCCACATATATTAAATTTGGTATCACGTGACGGGAATAGATGAGGGAGGTAAACGACACATCCAAACATGATAATCATGACACGAAAGTCATGTACGGCATCATTTGCCTCCACCTTATGACGTTCTGTTCATTTTAAAATGACATATCAACCTTTCTCATTCGTGCTTCGCTTATCTAATCGATTCTCACTGCATGTGAGATCTGCTAATTTTTTTTCTTTGGAGCCTTCTGAGCTGCCAACGCTGACACCAAGGCATAGCGCATCAGCACCATGACAATCTCTTGTTCTTCGCTTGAATCGAACTCCTTGACGCTGCTTGGAACGCTGTGGAGAACAAACCGAAACAATAAATGTGGCCCACTCGGTTCGCTCCGATCACTCAGCTAGCGGCGATCAGCTTATCGGGGCCGGACTCGAGTTCTCGCTGATAACGAGATCCAGATGTGACTCTCCGGTTTTGCGACTTCCGGTCGCTCGCATGCAGCCTCTGCCGGTGTGAACATCAGTCGCTTCTTAGTCGCCAGTGGCAAATGGTCGCGCGACCACTGCTAGTCGCTGGTGTGCACCAGCCTTTAGAGCACTTGGTACTATGGGAGTGCTGAAAGCTGTCCCGAACAGTTGTGTTTAGAAAATTTTGTTAACGATTTAGAGTACTTGGTACTCTACTATGGGAAAGCTTAAAGCCACCCCGTGTTTCGCACTTGACTTAGACGATTAGGCTAGTGATGTCTTGTTTAGAAAAAATTTATTTCCACAAACGTCAATAACACTCAACAGAACATTTCCGTCTTAGACATACTCTAACGATGATGACAAGACAGACGTCATTTACATGAACATGGATATGAGATGACGTTGAAAGAACATGTACATTCGATGGTTCACACAAACACAACCACAAAATACTTCAAGGTAAACAAGAGACAAATAAAACATAAATGTGTACATTTTGCATATTTACATGTTGGCATGCCGTTTCTGCCGGCGCATCGACAGATCAGCCTACCAATACCAGGCCGGCCGAAAGACAAGTTTCACTCGTCCGTCATAGACCGACACAAAAGGGCAAGACCAGTGCCGAAGAAATTCCTCTTCACCGAGGCAGAAGAGCTCCTCCGACAAAACAGACAGCAGCTCCGAGTACAATCGTTCTAGGATCGGGTAGAGCGCGCGCGGCGGCGTCCCGCTGCAACCGCCTCGCAGCGGTTGCGCCAGAGGCAGAAAGCGCCGGCAACAATGAGAAGACAAGCAAAGCGGCCTCGCGAACAACGCCCAGAAGAAACGAAGCGATTTACTCTGACGCAGTGAAATCCGCATGTACGGCTCTCCAAAAAACGCGAGTAATGATACAATGCCTCAGTAAATGCTGATTTGTTTCCCGAAGGTAGCAGTTCGGATATGTTGCTGACTGGACTATTCTCCACCTTTCGAGGCGGTCGAGAGTGGGAAGTACACCCCATCCCAGGCGCCACATGAAGTCCCGAAGTTGTCCAGGCAGAAAAGAAGCCGTTAAGGAGCTCCAAGACACCCGTCTAGAGCGAGCACGGCGGGCTGGCGGGACCAACGGAAGCAACAAAGCAGCAGTTGTCTCAACTATGTGGTTGTTCAAAACATCTATGCCAGGACAGCTCGACTTGACATGACGAAAAAATGCAACAATTGTTGCATAAAACGGAGGAAGTGTTATTGACTGTGGCCCCCTGTTAAGTTGCACATTAGGCATCAAATGGCGAAGGTGAGTACCCAGAAAGTAATATGCAAGCGTTCGTGCAGGAGATTCCTCCCCTTGCACTAGGCGCAAAAGGAAGCGCAGTGCCAGCAGCCGACAGCGTATGGACACTGAAAGGAAAGCAAAGCCTCCTTGAGCATGCTGCTGTCCCAGTGCCGCGCGAGAGACCAACTCAGTGCCGCTTGACCAAAAAAAGGAACACAAAGCAGACGGCAGTGATCGCACGATACGTAAAGATGGTTGCACGACGTGAGAAAGGTACCAAACGCGACCGCAAAATACAGTCTGCGCAAGGTACCTCCGCTCAAGAAGCGGGAAGTCAAAATCCTGTGCATCCTGAATTTTCAGTCTTACTTCCTCGAGAGCGTTTAACCAAACAGATTCGCAAATGCCATAGTGGTTGTATAAATACTTAAAATACGAAGGGACGCGGCCGGCTGAATGGGAACACCGGCGCTAAGCCTGGAGTTTGGAGAGCCAATAAAGAAATACCGGGATTTGGAGATGTTCAACGCTGCACCTGAAATGTCGCCATACTGGGAAAATACATGTAGGCTGCGTGAAAGGCTATCTTCATCTGAAAGGTACAAGGTTATATCATCAGCGAAAGCTGTAACTTTCACGACACCGCTACCAGGAAGCGCAAGACCCCGGACACGTGAATCCGCGTCAAGAGCACGCAAGTATGGCTCAAGGCTGAGGACAAATAGCACAGGAGACAATGGACATCCCTGACGGACCCCACGTGTTATGGAAAAGGCGGCACTTTCCCAGCCATCCAGAACTAGTGTGCTTTTCAGACCAGTGTACGTATTTTTAATCATTTCCACAAACGAAAGAGAAAAGCCGAAGGCTGTGAGCACATTAAAGATATACGCGTGCTCTAGTTGGTAAAACGCTTTTTCCTGGTCCAAAGACACAAGGATACCACGCGCAGATCGCGACAAAGTATAAGCTATGATATCCCGTGTGGTATATGACAAGCTGTGTATTTCTCGTCCAAGCACTGATGAAGTCTGGTGATGACCTACCAGGGTGTTCAACAGACCCCTCAAACGTTGAACGGCTACCGCCGCGAATATTATAGTCAACGTTGAGGAGCGTGATAGGTCTCCAATCTCCAGGATTAACAGAGGAGCATCACCCTTTGGAATAAGCACAATGCGTCCATCTCGAAAACTTGATGGAAAGACACCGTCCTCGTAGCATCGCCGGATTACCGCGGTAAAGGTAGCACCAATCTCATCCCAAAATGTCAAGTAAAACTCAACAGGAAAACCGTCTGGCCCTGGGGCCGTTCCACGTTTCATAGATTTCAGTGCTGCCTTTGCCTCTTCAGCCGACGGAGGGATGTGCAGGCAATCCGCAGCTTCTTGAGGAATACGGGGCAAACTTCTAAGCATTGGCGGTGTTTCATCACAGTTAGTCCGCATGGCCGAACACGACATTGCTTCAAAATGCGCCAAGAAAACAGATCGATCACGCGTAGGAAGCCGCTGCGCAGGTGGTATTTGTGCTGTCATAGAGACAGATGGCTCTGATTGCCCAAAAAAGGAATGTCTCGCGTAGCGCAGCACCTCGGGATGTGCACATGGGTTGTGTCTACAGCGCCAGGCTGCTGCCGCCAGGGACGAAGCAGCAGTCAAGCGCTGAAAGCGTTCACGCAGTTCACGCTGCCACGCTCGCATCAGAGGAGAAGCGTCTCGGCGCGCAAAGCAATGCGTAACTTCATCGCGGTATCAGCAAGCTCTTCAGAAACGCGTCGATGAAGCGAACGCCCCTCTACTGCGCAGCGCAGGCGCCACTGTGTTTTAAGCGCATCCTAATCTTCAGGACCAGACGCCGTGAGCGACACACTATTGCGCGTGACAAATCTGATCTTGAGCGCGCGTCCTGCAGGACGCGAACATCAAGACGCCATGGCTTTTCCGAAAAAGAAAATGGAACTTCGAGCTTCAAGACAATAGGCCGATGATCAGATACGTACACAGGAGAAGGTGGGAAGGACGGAACGCACGCATAAATCGGAGACAAACGCCTCTAACGCTCGTGGGATATAAGCTCGGTCGAGCCTGCTGGAGGATCGTCCACGTCGCCAGTCCAAACAAAGGTATTTCCGTGCACTACATTGTGCGCGTCTAGTAATGAAAAGTGGTGGACAAGGCGACGAAGCTCGCGTGAATTCCAAGCAGACCGGCCCCAGCCAGGACCTTGTACATCGGTTCACATCATGCCTGTGATGCATGCTGTACCGACACATCAAAAGCCTCTGTGGCATGGGATTGAAGAACAAAAATTTATTTCACCTGATGCCTTCACCCTTACAATAAAATGCTTAGAAAGTCCCTTATGACCGCTACAAATGTGCATAAATTGCTTGCTCAGTGCTACAAATTTGAATTTTCCATTTGTAAGTGGCTGTATTCACACTGTAAAATGGCAAGAAACAGACAAGTAAGCTTATGGTTCAAACAAATGTTTTATTCCCAGAACAATGGTACACTGCAGCAACAGTAGTAAATAATATGCTTGTCCAAACATTGCTTTTTAAGCATCAGACACCAGTACAGGAAAATCTAATCTGCCTTCGAGTGCCACAAGATCATGCGAACGCACGCATGCACCAAGCAGAACAGCGGCTTGGCGGCTGCAGCAGTGGGGGTTAGTTGTGGCGCCAAGACGTGCTGCGGCACTTTCGAGAACTAAAAAAAACTAAACAAGCAAAAGCAAAACAAGCGACACGGGGAGCGGCGGCATGAGCAGGTCGTAAGTTTATAAAGGAGGTCGTGATCCAAACATGATACTCATGACAAGAAAGTCATGTACGGCGTCATTTACCTCCACCTCGTAACGTTGTGTTCATTTTAAAATGACTTATCAACTTTTCTCATTCGTGCTTCGTATATCATCGATTCTCATTGCATGTGAGATCTGCTAGTGTTTTTTCTTTGGAGGCTTCTGTGCTGCCAGCGCTGACACCAAGGCGTAGCGCATCAGCACCATGACAATCTCTTGTTCTTCGCTTGAATTGAACTCCTTGACGCTGCTTGGAACGCTGGGGAGAACAAACAGAAACAATAAATGTAGCCCGCTCGGTTCACTCCGATCACTCAGCTAGCGGCGATCAGCTTATCGGTGCCGGATTCCAGAGTTCTCGCTGACAACGAGATTCAGATGTGACTCTCCGGGTTTGCGACTTCCGGTCGCTCGCATTCAGCTTCTGCCGGTGTGAACATCAGTCGCTTCTTAGTCGCCAGTCGCAAATGGTCGCGCGACCACTGCCAGTCGCTGGTGTGCACCAGCCTTTAGGGCACTTGGTACTATGGGAGTGCTGAAAGCTGTCTCGAACAGTTGTGTTTAGAAAATTTTGTTAACGATTTAGAGTACTTGGTACTCTACTATGGGAAAGCTTAAAGCCGCCCCGTGTTTCGAACTTGACTCAGTCGAATGGCTATTGATGTGTTGAGAAAAAGTGTTTAACGATTTCGAGTACTTCGTACTCAACTATGGGAGAGCACTGAGCCGTCCCGCTAAAGGAATAAAACTCGACCCCCGCCCTGAGGCTTCGAGCCCAACGAACTGATCTTCAGAATGCTTTAGTATACACTTGGCTTGCTTCATTATGACCCCTGTTATGTAGAGTAACCTACGGTTCCGATAGTGATATCGTAGTGTGGTTTCAGCAGAGCGTAAGAAAGAATTGTGAGCTTAAAATGAAAGAGTAGGCGAATCGCTAGAGATTTAGATTAGGACAGACGAACTGTATAGCAAAACTTTCAAACTGCAGACAAATATAGTTATTATGCAGTAAATAAATAGTTTTTCTTTTGCAAAGCATACCATCCAAACTACTATTTCAAGGGCTAGTCAACAGGCTCCTAAACGCGCCGGAATAGCTCGCTCATTTTGCCTGCGCGTGACCAGCCTCATTCAACGCGCAGTGACGTCAACTCGGCGATCGTGTGTCTGTAAGTGATTTTAATTAAAAAGAAGAGAAAAGTGAGCCCCGTAACTAACTCCCAGGGGGAGGACACCTCAACAGTAGCTCACGAGGGGGGGGGGGTAAAGAAGGGATAAAAGATATGATTAAAATGTAAAGAGATAGAGAGGAAGGAGAGAGCGAGGCGCAGGGACAGCAAACGACAAAAAACGACGGAAGAGGAGATGTGAAAGATGGACACGGTCGCAGGAGTCCGAGGACGCGGCACCATTCGGCGAGAGCTCTTGTCGGCGTCAGCAGATGGCGTAGCGCGAGCCCAGTCGGCCAGAGCTGCGCTGTCGTCGGAGATCGCCGGGGCACAACCAGTCAGTACGAAATCCAGAGAGCGACTCCGGCGATCGTCGACGTTGACTTCATTACAGTTTGTTGAGACCTGGTTTAGACCATTCGAGTAGCTGCGTGCTACTTCGCGTCGCCTATCGCCGTGTTGCCGCCACTTGCTTGTGGAAGGTGGATGGTGAGGCGCCGGATAAACGCGCGTGCTTTTTCTGCACGTTTCGCAGCCTGTTGGCTAGCCCTTTAACAAGCACCGCCTAAGACTAACTATTTGTTTTTAAAAAATTGGCATAAATTATTTCGTGTGCATTACTGTGCGCGTACATATTTCGAAAAAAAGTGTTTCATTCATTGAGAAAGCTACGCTGATCTTTAGAGACGCTGTGTACCCAACTGCGTACCTCACTAGTTTTAGGGGCGAAGCCCCTTACGCCGTGCGTCATACGTCCCGTGTCGTCGTAGTCATCGTAGTCGTCGTAGCCAGTTGTGTTGCATTGCATGTCAATAAAAACTGTGTCACACTCCGCAAAATGAATCATGATGAGTGGGGTGAAGCGTCCGTCAGTCCGTCCGTCCATTCATCTATGTGTCCTTGCGTCCGTCCCTGTGCCTGTTCTTCCATCCGTGCGTTCGTGCGTCCATCCATCCATCCGTCCGTTATTCTGCTTCACCCCATTCGCTGTCAATGACCTCATAGATATGCTGTAATTTTTGTCTATTTGCATCAAGTAGAGGCTAAAAAGGAGCGATATATATCTTACTTCGAATCACTTCAACTGGCTGCATAATAAGTTTGTTTTATTGAACCTTGTTTTCCAGTGTACTGACACATATGATCACTTTTCTTTCCGTTTGACGAGTCGTGCGATGTGCCACTTCCTGCAGGCCATGAAACCATGTTTTGTGTCTAGAAAAAGTAGGTAACAATTTAGAGCACTAGGTACGCTAATATAGGAGCGCATAAATCCGTCCCGTTGACCTTACACTTGCTGATGCCCAGTTCTCCGGAGAATAACCATTGCAGCACTAATGAGGCTGTACAGCCACCACCTAGTTTTTTAATATCAAGAATGGTATGACCAAAAGTCAATGGGCACTATATTTTCAGCCTTATATTTAATTTTGTATACGCTAAATTAAAGCCTCAACAACTTCAGAAAAAATAAATTTAATTACAACCTAATTATGATGAGTTCCTCATCGTTATAACTTATAATTAAAATCTATTATTTCATATATCACTCAATAATTCTTGCATAATCATGACGTGTTTGTTGGAATAGCACATTGAGTTCTTTGGAATAACGTTGTAGTGGCTTGACACATATAAAGACAGTTCTTCATAAGGGGTGTTTTAGATGACTAAAAAAGTTTTTTTGTATATCATAGGTCTTGCGAGCTCGCCTAGAGCGTGTTCTTTATTTTATTATAGTAGTATGCCTCACTTGACATATGTATTTTTTATTGCCATATTCGCATGAACGGGCCATATGTGCTTGCAAAAATACACGAAAGAACAACACGCAAGATTATGCAAGAACGACATACATAGCTAGATTTTCAACTCAGAAGCTCATCCTTGCAAGACGAATGAGGAATGAACGTCGAGAATGGGCCCACCCAGTGCTTCATCAGCGAGATGAAATATATCTGAGTTCGTGAAATTACATCCCCCTTGTAATAAAAATCCACTATTTCATATCACTCAATACTTCTTACAATAGCGTCACTTTATTGCACCCTTTTGGAAAAGTAATAACGGGTATTGAGAATTGAGACGCACCTGTTAACATAAATTGAATGGTGTCTAGTTTTGCTGAACTTTTTCTAAGGGCACGTGCTAACAAAGAGGCTTTTGCACTCGTTCGTTAAATAAACAGGTGCATCTCCCTATTAATGCACCACGGTAGTCTAGTGGCTAAAGTTCTCGGCTGCTGTCCAGCATGTCACGGGGTCGAATACAAGCTGTGGCGGCTGAATTTCGTGTGGAAGTAAAAATACTGTAGGCCCGTGTGCTCACACTTGGGTGCACGTTAAGGAACCCCAGGTCATCGAAATGTTTAGAATCCTCCACCACGTTGTCTTTCACAATCGCATGGCGGAATTTGGACGTTAATATACAACAAATATTATTACTCAGTAAATGCAGTACGCGTTTGTTGAGTTAAAAGACGAGAGGAAGCCGCTCCCATGAGCGTTTTTTTTTTCAGTTGCCTTTTTTTCTTCGGGTTGGGGGAGGGCGCACAAAGCATCACGTACACGAAAATAACAATCTTCAATGACTATAGGGTTATGGCCATATGATAGGAGGAAAATTATTTACAATCAGTTGTGTTGTATGCCAACTCACTCGCGTTCATGGTGCTCGCGTTTTACAAAGTCCTTCTCCCTCACTCACCTTCCTCCCTCACTCGTTGCGTGTAGAACTGCAGCCGCCTTTCGATAAAGGCCACTGCTCAGGGCGTTGAGATTGTATTGCTGTCAGTTGCCACCGCTTAGGTAGTAAATTGTCTCGATTGCTCATTGACAGTACGCCCGAGGTCACTCATGTTCACGTCGAAAGCGGGTGCGATATTATGTTCACAATATAGCCGCTCCATGGGCCGTCCCTAAAGTGAATTGCAAACGTATGTGCACCGTTGTTGTCAATGTTGCAGGATTTAGGTTTGTAGAATTCAGAGAGTCCTTCCAGTTTACTCCTCACAGCTTAAACATAAGGTGGCGCTAGTGCATTAAAAGTGTTTTCACTGGGCTCGGGTCGATGCCATGTGACCCCGGTTGAGGAAGTTTGATGGTCGTGCGTCGAAGGCAATGTGAATTTGATAAAGTGTCACACATGGGGGTATGAGAAGGCCGTCCGCTGAGGAAAAGTAGGACTTGGTCCACTGGTATAGCTGTGGTTACATCCAACATAATAAACGCAATACTGATGTAGTCCACATACTTGAACGGTACCAACCTAATGTTTGACATTTAATTAATCGTAAAACACTAGTGGTTGTATATAAGAAAAGAAGAAAGACCACAGGTTATTTTTATTTGTTCAAACGAAATAAACGCTCATGGTGTTATCAACCGCTCTGTCGTGGTCTTCTTTTTTCGTACACCCACACTATTTATTTACGATGAACACATGCCAACAAGCACAAGTTTTTACCCTTTTTTGATTTTAAAGTTATGCGATGAAACAATGAAAGACATGGATGAGGACAAACTTTGGCTAGGTTTTTTTGTGGAAGAAGCGAGAAAAAAAAACATGTTGAAATACTTGAAATACGGCTTTTGCCCTCCGTTGTTCTCCATAATGATCTGAAAGACGCAATAACTAAATAAGATTTTATTGGATCAGCTCCCATACTAAGTTTGGAGGCTTTTTATGGCATCTGCGAAGCACGAGGGCGCCGGCCCTACACTGCCAGGACTGCTTGCATTTTGCTGGGTGTGAAATGCTTTAACCCAGGTTTACTTCAATGTCAGGGCAAGTTTAATAGCCCTGAGTAGTCGAAATAAATTTGGAGTCTGTGCGGACGGCATGCGTCATTATCATACCCAGGTTCGGGCATGTAAGACAATTTAATTCGTTTCTTTTAACTTGAAAGTGCGTTATGCGGGGGTCCACTATGACTCCCGTGACATATTTCCGTCGTGGATGTGACGTATTAAAATATACAGGGTGGTTTTAGGCAACAAAGTTTTTTTTGTGAAATAATAAATGTGGGCAGTTCTCGTCTTCGCAGCCATTTTTCTAGGTCGAGGCGGAGAGATTCTACAAGTTGTTAAATTACTTAGGTGTGAATAATACATAAAATTATTTAAAATAACATTTTTATTATCAACTTCAGGGTCTTTGTTGAAATCAAGAAGTTTTTCTACATCACAAACTATGGGGAGCCCAGTTAATAAAAACTGTAAATATCGCTGTCAATATTATCTGGAATAGCACAAGCGAAAACCGTGATATGATTATGAGTCATGTCGTGAATGAGAACTTAATAAATTTCGACCACCTGGTGTTACCGAACGTGCGCCTAAAGTAAATTACGCGGTTTCCCAGCATATTACCTCCACGACGAAAATGTGACCTAAGCGACCGGGATCCAACATGCGTCCGTGAGGTCAGAGCCCTAGCACTGTAGCCACTGCACGGATACGGCTGCTGTGCCGTCTCACACAACCACGTAGCTTGATCTATTGCATCTTAGCAAAACTTTCAAACTACAGACAAATATAGTTATTATGCAGTAAATCAATACAGTTTTTCTTTTGCAAAGCATACCATCCAAACTACTATTTCAAGGGCTAGTCAACAGGCTCCTGAACGCGCCGGAATAGATCGCGCATTTTGCCAGCGCGTGACCAGCCTCCTTTAACGCGCAGTGACGTCAACTCGGCGATCGTGTGTCTGTAAGTGACTTTAATTGAAAAGAAGAGAAAAGTGAGCCCCGTAACTAACTCCCAGGGGGACGACACCTCAACAGTAGCCCACGAGGGGGGGGGGGGTAAAGAAGGGATAAAAGTTATGGTTAAATTGTAAAGAGATAGAAAGGAAGGAGAGAGCGAGGCGCAGGGACAGCGAACGACAAAAAACGACGGAAGAGGAGATATGAAAAATAGACACGGTCGCAGGAGTCCGAGGACGGGGCACCACTCGGCGAGAGCTCTTGTCGGCGTCAGGAGATGGCGTAGGTCGAGGCCAGTTGGCCAGAGCTGCGCTGTCGTCAGAGATCGCGGGGGCACAACCAGTCAGCACGAAATCCAGAGAGCGACTCCGGCGATCGTCGACGTTGACTTCATTACAGTTTGTTGAGACCTGGTTTAGACCAATCGAGTAGCTGCGTGCTACTTCACGTCGCCTATCGCCGTGTTGCCGCCACTTGCTTGTGGAAGGTGGATGGTCAGACGCAGGATAAACGCGCGAGCTTTTTCTGCACGTTTCGCAGCCTGTTGACTAGCCCTTTAACAAGCACCGCCTAAGACTAACTATTTGTTTTTATAAAATTGGCATAAATTATTTTGTGTGCATTACTGTGCGCGTACATATTTCGAAAAAAGTGTTTCATTCATTGAAAAAGCTACGCTCATCTTTAGAGACGCTGTGTACCCAACTGCGTACATCACTAGTTTTAGGGGCGAAGCCCCTTACGCCATGCGTCGTATGTCCCGTGTCGTCGTAGTCAACGTAGTCGTCGTTGCCAGTTGTGTTGCATTGCATGTCAATAAAAACTGTGTCACACTCCGCAAAATGAATCATGATGAGTAGGGTGAAGCGTCTGTCAGTCCGTCCATCCATTCATCCGTCCGTTCTTCTGCTTCACCCCATTCGCTATTAATGACCTCATAGATATGCTGTACTTTTTGCTATTTGCATCAAGTAGAGGCTAAAAAGGAGCGATATATATCGTACTTCGAATCAGTTCAGCTGGCTGCATAATGAGTTTGTTTTATTGAACCTTGTTTTCCAGTGAACTGACACATATGATCACTTTTCTTTCCGTTTGACGAGTCGTGCGATGTGCCACTTCCTGCAGGCCATGAAACCATGTTTTGTGTCTAGAAAAAGTAGGTAACGATTTAGAGCACTAGGTACGCTAATATAGGAGTGCATAAAGCCGTCCCGTTGACCTTACACTTGATGATGCCCAGTTGGGAAATACCCATTGCAGCACTAATGAGGCTGTACAACCACCTAGTTTTTTAAATCGAGAATGGTAAGAACAAAAGTCAATGGGCACTATATTTCCAGCCTCATATTGAATTTTGTATCCGCTAATAAATTTAATTACAACCTAATTATGATGAGTTGCTCATCGTTATAACTTATAATAAAAATCTATTATTTTATATATCACTCAATAATTCTTGCATAACCATGATGTGTTTGTTGGAATACCATATCGAGTTCTTTGAAATAACGTTGTAGTGGCTTGACACATATAAAGGCAGTTCTTCATATGGGGCGTTTTGGATGACAAAAAATTTTTTTTCTTTTGTATATCAAAGTCTTGCGAGCTCGCCTAGAGCGTGTTCTTTATTTTATTTATGTAGTATGCCTCGCTTGACATATATATTTTTTATTGCCATAATCGCATGAACGTGCCATATGTGCTTGCAAAAATACACAAAAAAACAACACCCAAGATTATGAAAAATGAAGATTTGAAAAATGAAGATTATGAAAAATGAAGATTATGAAAAATGAAGATTATTACAATGAAAAACATAGACGAGGACAAACTTTGGCTAGGGTTTTTTGTGGAAGCAGCAAGAAAAAAAAACATGTTGATATACGGCTTTTGCCCTCCGTTGTTCTTCATAATGATCTAACAGACGCAATAACTAAATAAAATTTTATTGGATCAGCTTCCATACAAAGTTTGGAGGCTTTTTATGGCATCTGCGAAGCACGAGGGGGCAGGCCCTACACAAGGCCAGGACTGCTTGCATTTTGGTGGGTGTGAAATGCTGAAACACAGGTTTACTTCAATTTCAGGGCAAGTTTAATAGCCCTGAGTAGTCGAAATGAATTCGGAGTCTGTGCGGACGGCATGCGTCATTATCATACCCAGGTTCGGGCATGTAAGACAATTTAATTCGTTTCTTCTTACTTAAGGTTCACGATTAATAAGGTTCACGATCGTGTTCAAGATCGAAAGCCTCGTGGTGATTTTAATGTGGCCTGTGCTGCAAGCGTCAGCTTTTCGTTGGAATAATCTAATGGTCAACCGAACCGTCGCTATTTCTTGAGCATTGAATAGTAAGATAACTTTATTGTTATTTGATGTTCCCCTCGGAACAGCACCTTGCTTCAATTAGACCCTGTTTAGTCAGTAAGCGAAAGCTCCACGCATTTTGATGTGTTTTAATTGAAAGCTCAGCATGAATAAACTGCCAAGATGGCTGGCGTGTTTGCGTCTACAAAACCTGCTTTACACGCAAAAACTTGAAACAAGTTTTCAGTGAGTTCTCTCTCAATCCTGCTTGTTCTTCGTGTATGAAATGTGCAAGCAAATAGACGCATGCATCAACGCATTCCTTGCACAAAGTGACCGGTGTCGGGAAAAATTTTTGATGCTCATGAACTGGGTAAAAAAATTGAATAAAAGCGTTTGTCGCAGAACATCTGCTTCATTTTGGAAAATGTGACCCTCGCTTTTGGGTTTTGGAGTGCTTTCCACCAGGCTTGTACTCTTGAAACTGAAACACTGTAAAACATTTAGGATGAAAAAGGGTAAGAATAGCAATATATCTCGTTCAATTTTCAATGATGTGAGTTAAATCACTGCAGGAGGCAACGCGACGCTGATAAAATAAAGCTCACGCTTTTTTTAAATTACGTTGGTGTTTTCTACCATCTTTGCAGGAACAGTACGCACATTGCGATTACCATTGTCACCACCAAACTTGGCGAGTAGGATTACCAATCTAAAACTAAAATTCTATTATCAATATGTTTAACAAGGAAGTACAATAGTATGCTCACTGTGCAGGAAATGGACTCAGATAAATGTTGATTTTTGGGAATGAGGCGATCACTTGACCGTATTTTTTTTTTTGCTTCAAATTGATCGCGAGTTTGTTTTCTTTTTTTCATGTCAATGTTTAGTTTCCGTTGACGACTCTCACTCCGGGGCTATATAGCACGGCATTTCGTGTACTTGTCTGTACAATAAAAAGGTTGTTGCTATTACAATGACGATGTTTCAGCCATTAGTACAAGATAAGGAGAAAACTTATTTATGTAGGCCTAAATACAGACTGGGACCTTTTTAGGCAAATCAGAGGTGAAGATGAGTCAGTACATGACACCTTCAGTGAACTTCTTATACAAATCCAGAAGGATGTCGAGAAGGCCACCAAAGAAATAGTAACAGAATTTGATGCTCCGGGGATGGATGCAAAGTTAGCCCACCTCCTGGACGCCAAACGCTCTCTCATCGCGAGATGGAAAAAACAAAGGCTAAATCGCAGGCTACGGAAAAAGATTGCGGAGCTCAATCGGCATATTGAGGAGCACTGCTCCGAACTCCAGAAACAACAATGGAGGGACGCCTGCTTGGCTGCGGACGGGAAAATGCGCAAAGGAGGCAAATGGACCCTCTTCAAACACCTCCTAGATGATGGACAATCCAAAGGCAATCAGAAACTAGCCATAGACCGACTTATTAATAAGGAGAAAATGGCAGGCATCTCAGAAGCTTCCCAATTTCAGATACTTGCCAACAAGTACCTCCCGCTTAGCCAGAGCTCAACTTCTGTCCCCCACCGGTATGAGGGTGTGCCTTCCCCAGAGTTGGACGCTCCCTTCTCGGAAGCTGAGATCAGGGAAGTGCTCCATAGCCTAAATGGAAGGTCTGCCCCAGGTCCCAATGGAGTTACGAATCGGCTCTTAAGAAATTTAGATGATAAAGCCATTCAGGCCTTAGTGAAGGAGATAAACAGGGTATGGGAGGAGGGCGTCGTACTCGAAACTTGGAAGAGGGCCACAGTGGTCTTAATCCCCAAGCCAGGTAAATCACCCAGCTTAGATCACCTCCGCCCGATCTCCCTTACTTCTTGCCTTAGCAAAGTAGCAGAACATGCAGTACACAACAGGATATCGCGCTACATCGAGAGGAATGACCTATTTCCATATAATATGGTAGGTTTCAGGCCCTCACTTTCCACGCAAGATGTCATGCTTCTCCTCAAAACACACATAATTGACTTTCCAAGCAAAGATGTAAAAGGGGTCCTCGCACTGGACCTCACTAAAGCATTCGATACTGTCAAACACGACTATATTCTTAAGGAGATATCGGCTTTGAACCTGGGAGTTAAATTCTTCTCCTTCGTTGAATCTTTCCTCGAGAGTCGGACGGCGGCAATAAAATTGGGACAATCAGTCTCGGAGCCTTTCAAACTCGGACGAAGGGGTACTCCCCAAGGGGCAGTTATCTTCCCCCTTCTATTCAACATAGCCATGCGCAAGCTGTCGGCAAGCCTTTCTAAAGTTCCTAATGTCGGACACGCTTTATATGCTGACGACATTACAATCTGGTGTCCCGGAGGATCGGAGGCGGCGGTTGAACAAGCTCTACAGGAGGCTCTGGACGTTACAGAGTCTTTCCTGGAAGGTACGGGACTGGCGCTTTCGCCGGAAAAGTCGGAACTCCTGCTGTACAGACAGGCTAGACGAGGTGTTAGGGGACTCACCCCTCTCGATCAGGTGCCCATTAGCGTTTGCACCAAGGATGGTCGCACAATTCCTAGAGTCAATTCTATGAAAATTCTGGGGCTTTTATTAGACTCTAAGGGATGCAACTCAAAGACTATAGCCCATCTCACCACAAAAACAGAGAACATTCTGAGAATAATTAGGCGGGTGTCCAACAAGAAGGGCGGCATAGGCGAGGATATCCTTCTTAGGGCCCACCACGCTTTCCTCATGAGCCATATCATATACATAGTGGCGGCTCTCAATTGGACCAAAACGGAAAGGGATAAATTGGACACGCTCATGCGCAAAAGTGTCAAAAAGGTGCTCGGCGTCCCAATCATGACTAGCACAGAAAAACTCATGAAGTTGGGAGAGCACAACACCACTTCGGAATTAATTGAAGCGCAAAGGTCAGCACAAATAATTCGGTTATCGAGTTTCAAAACAGGAAGAAAACTGCTCGATGCGGCAGGCCTCCGTCCTATCTTCAATCAGGGAGAAACTACGCAGCTTGATTATCAAACAAGGAATTCCTTTATTGTTGACCCTCTTCCACGAAACATCCATCCCCAATACAATAAAGGTGGTAGGTTGGCGAGGGCTAGGGCTTTCATAAAGAACCTCTCCGGAACAGAGACATTTGTGGACGCGGCGCGCCACGCCGGCGGCAGCAAGTTTTCCGTGGCAGTAGTCAATGACAGGGGAAAACTTGTCTCGGCAGCTTCAGTGAAGACCTCCTTGGTCGATGTAGCAGAACAGGCTGCTGTAGCGCTGGCATTACTGGACACAAAACGCACCACGGTGTACACCGATTCCCGAGCGGCCGTTAGGGCATTCGCATCGGGATTGATAGCCACAGAGGCAGCCAGAATTCTCCACAGCAAACCCCCCTAAGACGTTATTCATCACATAGTCTGGTTTCCCGCTCACATGGGACCAGACGTACTGCCGGGTCACCTGAACCCAAACGAGATAGCCCACGACTGTGCGCGAGGTTTCACAAGCCGCGACGGGGTGGTCTCTCGGGTGAGTTCGGGAGAGCTCGTCCACAGTGATCCTCTCGTTACTTTTCACGAGATAACATCTCATTACAGAGGAGAGCGACAGACTTTTCCCTTTCCCCATCATAAGCTCCACAGATCACAAGCAAGCACGCTCCGCATGCTCCAGACGGGGTCTTACCCCTCTAGGGGCTTTCTGAGCATGCTTCATCCGGATATTGATCCACTTTGCCCAGATTGTGGTGAATTTTGCTCTTTGAGTCACATGCTCTGGCAGTGCCCTGCGTTACAGGATTTTAAAACAGAAGAAGACTGGACGACGGCAATCACAGACCCCAGACAAGACGTCCAGCTTCAGGCTGTCCAGAGGGCCCGTGAACGAGCGGAGAGGCATGGCCTCTCTGTTCCGACATGGGACTAGCCAACGGCGTGGTGGGGACCTACATAGTTGGCCCGCTGCCTTGCCTCTCAGGACCAAATAAAGTTGTTTGTCCTGTCCTGTAGGCCTAAGGTACCACATTCTTTAGGTGTAACCCTTTGCTCAGGACCTCAATGGCTAGTTCCACATTAAATTACGGGCCCCTAATTGGCAATAGATGACTAAATTATTCCTCCTGTGCTCAGATGCAAAAAAAAGATCAGCTTGGAACAAATGACCAATATTCGAAAGAAGATGTTCACTCAGTATTGATAGTCAGCGGTGTATTTGTCGTTTTCTTGGTGCTGATGCCGAGTACATTGAGTGCACAGTTACAGCCTATGAATGTATCTGGCATCGACGGCTGAAAAGTGCTGTTGCAGTGCTGGTTCAGAGTGAAGTCAGTGGAGAACCTTGTCCAATATTCACGCTAATATTCGTCAAACGTTACACTGCCTCCAGGTTGCTACTTATGCCTCCAATTGAATTAAAAAGAAACACCCCTATCTTGCGTTGTCGAAATGCTGGTGGTTACATTAGATTAAGCTCACAAGACGAAAGGGGCAATATACAGCACGGATCTTGTTAAACAGAATCAAATACTCATACTTTAAAAAAAGGAACATAAACTGGGGATTTTTTTGCGACGTGTCAATCGTATCTATATAGCGAAGGTACATATGAAGAGCTCTAAAGATTTTTCAGTCTTAATTTTTTTTTATTTTTCAGGAACTAAGATTGATAGCATGCATGCTATGCCGGGAGCCCTCAAAGCTCCCCTTCGTTTTTTTTCCTTACATGTCCTTGGTATTCACTTCACTGTACTTCTTCGGGTAACATTGCGAAATAAGTACAAAGAGACACCAGTAGAAAAGTGACATGACCACCATATTTTAACATGCAGCCAAGATCGTCGGACAATCCAGTTGAACAAGTAGTGAGCACGTGCTGAAGCAGACAAACCAACAACGAATGAAAGCTGCGGCTGCTTGAGCCCATTTGATGAGCCACCGTCTCATGATTCGTCTTTGGAAGCGACGTGGCTGCATATGTCAATTGTAGTTGCCAAGCAAGAAATATTTTAGGAGTTATCACTGTTACAACGGTCACTCTGAGAAGAAAAATAATGTAAACAGAAGTAGCGAAAAAAAATCGTCAACCAAGTTTGGTGCCACACGTCTGTAACTCGACGTTTGTTCTCACATACAAGCATTGCGCAAGAGGGGTGTAGTATTGAGCTGGAAAGAAATCGTCGTATATAAGTCAAGCCTGACGCAATCATACGCGTGTCAAAGCAATCTTGGGTGGCCGCAACTTCGCTGCTTTTACTGCCAATCTCATTTCGTTGAAGCGAATCACAAATGCCAGCCTCGTTCAAAGAGTAAGAGTTGGCACTTCCGATTTTGAAGCTCTTTTTTACGCGGATGTCGCAAGCCCTCTTCGAAAGCTGCCCAATACAAGACAATTCATTGCTACACGTCCGTGCCTTTTGACACTTTTTCTTAAGGAAACTGCATAGTTGCCTTTTTCTTTTCTTTTCAGGGAACTTGGGCGGGGGGGGGGGGGGTTCTGCATTGTAGTTTTATAAGCAAAAGCTTTGAAGCCTAAAACATAGTTACCGACCCTCAAATGGTTTGGCGGCTCACGTAAATGCAGTGAAGGAACGTTTCTGGGCGTGAGCAAGTGCTACTTCTACCCAGACGCTTCCTTAGGCATTATTGGTTACGCATCTTGCTCAGTGTATTGGAAAAAAGTAAGACAGGTTACACATTGGATTGAAGGATGTTTTGGCAAACGTAATTCTTCAACTCCTCATCTGAGTACACCATGAGGGACGTGCTCCACAAGTTGTGACATTGAAGGTGGTTCCTCGATTATTGATAATAATTGCGGGCGTTTAACGTGAGATGACCACGATATAGTTATGGGAGACGCCCTAGTGGATGCCACCGGATATTTTGATACCCCGGGGTTCAATAACGTGCACCTAAATTTTAGTACGTGGTGAGTGGCCTTGTTTTCGACGGAAGCGAAAATGCCAATTTTCGGTTCCACCGAAAATGATGGGATTCGACCCCACAAACTGCTGTTCAGCATTCTAGCGCCACAATCACTAGAAGTAAGTGGGACAGAGCCTTAATACCCTCTCCACTCAAGAGTCTCGTACAGATCATAAACGAAAGAAGCTGAATGATGTGGCTCCGGTATTTACCATGGGCTGTTATCTATCGAAGTGCATTTTGGTTGTCTATTTTGATTCTTCGATCACGGCATTTAAGAAAAGCGCCTTTGGTGACGTTAGCTTCAAGATATTAAGCTCTCCTAAGTACATGTAAAGGGTAGGTTCTCATGATAAGATTGGTATGATCCCGAACTATATGTGCTGAAAAAGAAAAACATTAGTAGAACATACCGGAAGTGTGGATAATCTTCGACGTAGCTTACGCTAGTACTTAGGGCACGAGTATAAGGCATCGAGAGCTTTCGTCTTGATACTTGCGCAAATATGAATTATGTGCGATGCCGGACAAACTATAGATCATGGTCATGACTTCACATAGCAGCATCTACGTCGCCGCCACCACTATTTCAGATGTGAAGCATGTTGTGGTCAGGCCTTTGTCTGTTCTTCCTTCCCGTGGCGTCCACACCCCACTGTGCATGCGCATGTCTCCCTCTCTGTCTCTCTATTTCTACGCTCCTCCAGTCTTCCGAGTTGGCGGCGAAGGTAACGAAACGCTTCCTGAGTAGTGCGGCGTTCGAACCTTCTTTGCGCATGCACGTCTACACCCCTCTTTGCTCTTCTACGCCCCCCCCCTTCTCTCCTGAGTCAGTGGCGAAGGTGATGAAACGCTTCCTCACACACGATCACTTCACAACCGTTGAAAGTCGGTATCTCGGCGTTTCACGTTTCCCTGAAACAGAGCACGTGTGGTTTTAGCAAGGGATCACGCTCAATGTTTCTGACGCCGTTGAGAGACCGGCTGTTTGTCATTGCTAGCCATGATCGCCGGCATCGTTCGCGGCAGCAGTCACCGGCATTAAGCGATAGTTACCGGTAGCTTAGGCGTATAGCAGCGATGGCGTAGTGGTTAGAGCATCCGCCTCGTATGCAAAAGATCCGTGGCTCAAATTCTGGTGCCGCGCAGTGCCCAACCGTATTAAAAAAATCCTCGTGGTCCTCGTGGTGATGGAACTGCATTACAACGCCTGGGGTGCGGCCTCACCGGTAACCACCGCCGGGAACGCGCTCCCTCACCAGTGAAGGATTGGCCACTCTGGTGCAGTATCTGGCCACTACCTTCCACATGCGTACGTCAAATAACACCCGGCCCTCAGTCCCCAGAAGCTGCGAAGCAACTGGCCACGGCGGCAGTCAGATCAGCAACGCAGCAGAGGGTGCTAAGAATCTCTAGATCCGGACAGGCCGCCATTGGAACCTGAACCTGGCAACGTTTAACGCTAGAACCTTATATAGTGAGGCAAGTTGAACTATACTATTTGAGGAGCTAGAGGATGTTAATTAGGATATAATAGGGCTCAGTGAGGTTAGGAGGAC
The DNA here is from genome assembly GCF_013339725.1 of Rhipicephalus microplus. Classification (NCBI taxonomy): domain Eukaryota; kingdom Metazoa; phylum Arthropoda; class Arachnida; order Ixodida; family Ixodidae; genus Rhipicephalus; species Rhipicephalus microplus. Next base: position 106,949,115 of record NC_051168.1, on the reverse strand, counting down.
AGGTGAGGCCTATACGGCGCTACAGAATGGGCCCGTCCTTTGCTATCGGGGCTTGGCTGACAGACGAAAACTGGGAGTGGGGTTCCTAACTCACAGAAACATAGCTGGCAACATAGAGGAATACTATAGCATTAATGAAAGGGTGGTAGGTATCGTAATTAAACTGAATAAGAGATACAAGATGAAGGTGGTACAGGCTTACGCACCTACATCAGGCCATTATAACGCTTCAGCTCAAAGCTTCTATGAAGACGTGGAATCGGCAGTGAGTAAGGTAAAAACACAGTATACAATACTGATGGGAGACTTTAATGCAAAGGTAGGGAAGAAGCAGGCTGGAGACCAGGCACTAAAAGATTATGGCATCGGTACTAGAAACGCCAGAGGAGAGCTACTTGTAGAATTCACAGAACGCAATAATTTACGAATTTTGAATACCTTCTACCAAAAACGAGGAAACCGCAAGTGGACATAGAGGAGCCCTAATGGTGAAAATAAGAACGAAATAGACTTTATGATGAGTTCACACCCAGGAATCGGGCAGGATGTCGAAGTGGTTGGCAAGGTACGATGCAGTGACCATAAAATGGTACGGTCTCGAATTCGTCTAGACTTGAAGAAGGAACGACAGAAACTGATACGCAAGAAGCCAATCAATGAGCTAGCACTAAGAGGGAAAGTACAGGAATTCAGAGTCTCGCTTCAGAACAGGTACTCGGCTCTTAGTGAGGAAACCAACATTAGCATACATACAATGAATGACATTCTGACGAGTATAACTACAGAGTGTGCAGTGGAAGTTGGAGGCAGGGTAGTTAGACAGGACACTGGCAAGCTTACCCAGGAAACGAAGAATCTCAATAAGAAGCGTCAAATCATGAAAATCTCAAGTACAACAGACAAAATAAAACTGGCAGAGCTTTCGAAGTTGATTAATAGGCGTAAGGTATCCGATGTAAGAAGGTATAACATGGAGAGAATTGAACACGCTCAGAAAAACGGAGGAAGCGTCAAAGCAGTGAAGAGGAAACTTGGGATAGGCCAAAATTGGATGTATGCACTAAGGGACAAAGAAGAAAAAATAACTACCAATATGGATAAGATAGGTAAAATAGCGGAGTAGTTTACAGAGATCTGTACAGTAGCCGGGACAACCACGACTTTAATTCTATAAGACCTAGCGGTAACCCAGATGACACACCACCAGTAATGATAGAAGACGTCAGAAAAGCTTTGGAGAGCATGCAAAGAGGCAAAGCTGCTGGTGAGGATCAGGTAACATCAGATCTGCTGAAAGATGGAGGACAGATTGTGTTAGAAAAACTAGCCACCCTGTTTACGAGGTGTCTCCTGACGGGAAGAGTACCAGAGTCTTGGAAGAACGCTAACATCATCCTAATACATAAGAAAAGAGATGACAAGGACTTGAAGAATTACAGGCCGATTAGCTTGCTCTCTGTAGTATACAAACTATTTACAAAGGTAATTGCTAACAGAGTAAAGAAAACATTAGAATTTAATCAACCAAAGGAACAAGCAGGATTTCGAACAGGCTACTCAACAATTGACCACATTTATACTATCAACCAGGTAGTAAAGAAAAGCTCAGAATATAACCAACCACTATACATAGTCTTCATAGATTACGAGAAGGCGTTTGATTCAGGAGAAATATCAGCCGTCATGCAGACAATGCGGAATCAGGGCGTCGAGAAAGTATATATAAACATCCTGGAAGAAATCTGCAGGGGATCAACTGCTACCATAGTGCTTCATAAAGAAAGCAACAGAATACCAATCAAGAAGGGTGTAAGGCAGGGAGACACAATCTCCCCAGTGCTATTTACCGCGTGCTTACAGGAGGTTTTCAGGAGCCTAGAATGGGAACAGTTAGTAATAAGTTTTTTTTATTTGGGCATAACACGTACAGGGTTTGCCCGCGGGGTAAGGCAAAAGGAGGACTTAAACCCCCTGACTAGGCCCTACCTCGCTGGGGCAGCAGAGACAGCGGATTCGAAAGTTGCAATTTCACTTGAACATAATCACAAGTACAATAACAATAACAATCACAAGTACTTGAACATAATCACAAGTACAATCGCTAAAACAGTAAGAACGTAATGACAGTAATGATATAGTAACAGCAAGAACATAATCACTAAGCAACATGAACATAACAATGCAGTGACCAGTAATGCTTACTTACAGAACACTTAGTACCAATGCTAATGCAGTAACCTAAGAAATTAACATTTACACAACACATCCGATTTCGAAGCAAGAAACATGTTCATTATTGACTGTTTAAATTTATGAATTGTTTTACAACTTCTGGCTACTTTAACAACATTAGGATACATATTACACAAAGACATAGTTTCATACTCAATGGTTTGCATACCATAATTTGTCCTGGCCTTCTTCATTACTATTGATGTGCGGCGTGAACTGTACCCTGTGTCTCGATTGAGGTACCGGTTTGAAAATGTCTCAAAGTTGCTGGAAACTTCTTTAAACAGCCGAATGCAAATCTTCGATCTGTAAGGGTTTTTAATGTCAAGGATATTGTAGCGCATCATTAATTTAGAAGACCCTATGTATTGATTTGATGAGTTAAGCAAACTAACAGCTCGACGCTGTAGTACTGCTAGTTTTTCTATATCGGTTTTGTTTCCGTTCTCCCATACTAATAAGCCATAGCTAAGATGCGAATGTACAAGTGAAAAGTACAGTTGTCTGACGAACTTGACAGGCGAGTAGCAAATAGCGGTAATGGAGAGTACCTTAGTAACCTGCTCTTTGCCGATGACATTGCATTGCTGAGTAACTCAGGGGACGAATTGCAACTCATGATCACGGAGTTACACAAGGAGAGCAGATAGGTGGGTCCTTAAATGAACCAGCAGAAATCGAAAGTAATGTACAACAACTTCGGAAAAGAGCAGCGCATCGAGATAGGTAATAGTACACTTCAAGTTGTAAAATACTAGGTCTACTTAGGGCAAGTAATAACCGCGGAGCCGAACCACGAGATTAAAGTAACTAGATGAATAAGGATGGGGTGGAGCACATTTGGCAAGCACTCTCAAATTATGACAGGTAGATTGCCACTATTCCTCAAGAGGAAGGTATATAACAGCTGTATCTTGCCGGTACATAGCTACGGAGCAGAAACCTGGAGACTTACAAAGAGGGTTCAGCTTAAATTGAGGACGACGCAGCGAGCAATGGAAAGAAAAATGGTAGGTGTAACCTTAAGAGACAAGAAGAGAGCAGAGTGGATTAGGGAACAAACGGGGGTTAAGGATATCGTAGCTGAAATCAAGAAGAAGAAATGGACATGGGCCGGGCATGTAGCGCGTAGACAGGATAACCGCTGGTCGGTTAGGGTAACTAACTGGATTTCCACATAAGGCAAGCGGGTTAGGGGGAGACAGAAGGTTAGATGAGATTAAGAAGTTTGCGGGTATAAATTGGCAGCAGCATGCACAGGACCGGGTTAACTGGCGGAATAAGGGAGAGGCCTTTGTCCTGTAGTGGACGTAGTCAGGCTGATGATGATGATGATGATGATGATGATGATGATGATGATGATGATGATGACCGGCAGCGTTAGACCGGTGGAGATTCTGCATGTTGGTGCACCAGCTTAAGGGGACGTAGACCGGTTTCTGCGGGTGCTGATTACCATCTACCTGCTGCTTCACAAGCACACGTGGTTCTCCTTAGTGGGAGACGGCGGAACTCTTTAACGCGATAGCGTTAGAAAGCTCGTGTCGCAGGAATTCCACCGTCGGCGTCGGCACCGTTGGGCTTGAGCGAAATATTGTCCATGAGCGAGAAATCAATAAAAAAGCAGATGAAATAAAGAATTAAAAGTTCGGTCATATTGAGGATCAAACCTGGGCGGCTTGTGTGGCAAGCAGGTGTTCCACCACAAAGCCAGCATGCTACTTGCAGCTACTTCGGGAAAATACACTACATGAATGCCATGTAGTGAAAGGAGTCTCCTTAACGCATTTTGTTCGGAAGCTGTCACGACGAAAACGAGCCCATTCGGCGATCTGTACGCGCCTTTGGGAGGCCATCAAACTACGTCGAAAAAGGCCAGGAGAGTGCAGCCATCATCGCTAAAAGCACGCAGAAACTTTCAAACAGCTCTAAAAATAGACAACTATATCCATCTATAGCGGAAAAAATATCATGCCTTTCCAGAGGCGTTGATGAAGCAAACAGCAAAGGCTGGATAATGTGCTGCCATCTGTGAGGCATTGTGAAACTTTTTATGGCGAGCGCGCAGCGTATCTTTTGGAGGCCATGCGATTCTAGCTTTAGATAAAAAAAAACCTGTATGTACCATTCGTGCAAACACGCTCGTACAATCTACTGTGTGTGTGTGTGTGTGTGTGTGTGTGTTTTTGGGTGCGTGCGTGCGTGAGAAAACATAATAATAAGCATGAACTTAGCGGCTGAAGAGCGCCCTAGGGCAGGATTTCACTATCGCGTTCAAATCCTAATCGCGAAGCTTAAGGATCCCTCAATTTTTTTTTTTTTTTTTGGTTCTGCGGTCATGAGGTTTGAAGGCGTTCTTTGGAGCTATTGCATAACTTTCCCTATTGCATTTGCCCCTGTAGACAACACCATGGCGGCGCTATAAGTCGAGATAATTGAAATCTCTTGAAAGCATCTTGCTGATTTAGTCGACCTGGTTGCCGACCGAGAATTCAGTGAGAGATTCCACGATTGCGAGAACCACATTCGTGCTGATTCGCGCGGCGCTCAGGTGGCACACTGGGTGTCAGAATATAGCACATACCGTCGTCAGCAGATTTGCCTGTGGGCATGACGAAATGGCCGGTTCTAGCTCCGCCCACCTGGGGCACGAGGTATCTGAAATGACCGATGCCAGTGTGTGTGCTAGGGGCACATCATTGGCCTCAATGTTCATGTTTCTGAGCGAAACGATGGCACCCGTGGCCGATGACTGACGTGAAGCCAGTAAACGTGCGTACTGATCTGGTTGTGATCCATCGATTTTTTATTTCTGAGTTGATGCGGTACAAGGAGTTCAGTGGCTGACGTTGACCCCTGCATAATCTGCGGTGGGGGTGAAAGTTCCCCAGGAATGAGGTATTCAGCCACAAGGATCATATCAGCCGACAGCTTTTCGAGGACGGGAACACCCGCCGGGAAATGGCTTTCAGCTTCGTCGTGGAGATACAGGTCATGTGCACCGGGGGCCATGTGCAACCACCGAGACGACGCAGAGGCATTTCAGGCCATATTTGGTGGTTGGCTTGGGTACGGCGTTGATGCAGCGCTGCGTGCGTAGCTCAAGTTTGCACAAGTGCCATATCCTCTCTGACGCCGATGACGTAGACCTGTAGCTCTAGGAGCGTCGTTGTTTGGTGGTGTGCGACGTGATTTCGGGCATCTGGTGGTGTAGCGCCAATCCGGTCACCGAAACTGACCGGGGAATACTTCCTCTCAAAAGGCGAGCTGAGTAAGTCATATGCGGAGTTCAGCCTTGATAAGGTGGTCAAGCTGCCTGTCAACAAGCTGCATCGACGATTTTCAGCCTCGAGCAGGTTCCCTTGATCTCCGCCCTGCGTATGTGTCTCGCTTAACACGCAGATCGTATGGCGAATTTGCACGAAAAGCAATGTGCCACACATTTATTTTATCCAGGAATGTTCCTTGACACCTTTGTAATTGTGCAATGCCTCTACAGAACCGCGCAGATTATGGAAGGGCCCAGCAACTTTGGATTTTCTGGCAAGGCATGGTGCAAGTCGAGTGCATTTATGGTCCCTACCCATAGGTCGGTGTCATCCTGGAAGCTACGGTACCCTGGTATTTCCAGTTGTGCCGAATATGGTAACGATTCCACTCAGATCCTGCAGTTGAATGATGCAAAGTGGGAGAGCTTTTGCGAGAATTGTGTAAGGCCACGCAGAATCTCCACGGCGCTCAAATGTGAATCGCAGCTGGCACTGCGGAGCATGTGGCAGCTGCGCTAGTTACGATGGTAGAAACAATAGTCAAAAAATTGGCAGAACCAACGTACCGTGGGAATCAATTATATGCGAAGCACGAATAAAGAAGGTTGATATGTCACTTTAAAATCAGCACAACGAGAAAAAGCGGAGGCAAATTAAGCCGTACATTACTTCCATCTAATTACTATTATGTTTTCACGAGTCGTTTACCTTTGTCATCTATTCACGTCACCTGATACAAAATTTAGTATAAGCAGAGCTAGCAGAACGACCGCCAGCGCACTATGAGTGTAGCATGACACGCAAGTTTTACATGACACACATCTCATGGTTATCATGTTTGCACCAGTCACATACCTTCGTCATTCACTCAAGTCCCGTAATACCAAATTTGGTATAAGTGAAGCTCTCGAAACAGTCGCGAGCGGATCATGAGCGTCGCATGTAGTCATGTTGTAACATGGTACGTACAACATGATTTTCATGTTAGGGTCTGTCGCTTGTGTTCGCCATGCAGTCATGTCTTGCCCTTCCAGTTTGTCAACACCCCGCCACGGTGGTCTAGTGGCTAAGCTACTCGGCTGCTGACCCGCAGTTCGCGGGATCAAATCCCGGCTGCGGCGGCTGCATTTCCGATGGAGGCGGAAATGTTGTAGGCCCGTGTGCTCAGATTTGGGTGCACGTTAAAGAACCCCAGGTGGTCGAAATTTCCGGAGCCCTCCACTACGGCGTCTGTCATAATCGTAGTGTGGTTTTGGGACGTTAAACCCCAAAATCAATCAGTTTGTCAACATGTCATGCGAACAAAACCACCGCAAGAGCATGTAAATCATGACTTTCATAACGTACATGTCATGAGCTTCATGTCATGAGTAGTCAGTGATGCTCGTCATACAGTCACGTTATGTCATATGACTTTGGTATTGATACCATCATCGAAACGGCCAGGAGAGCTAAGAGTCGTAGGTGGCTATATATATATATATATATATATATATATATATATATATATAATATATTGTCGCAAGTACAACGCGAACAAAGTACAAGTACGCCTTGAGGCAGCGAAAGCAGCGTGTTCTCAACAGCTGAGCCACAAGATCTTCTTTGTTGTTGAGTCAAGCCAGAGGCCCACTACTTGGTGTCTGCTAAATCCCCACATCATCGTTGTCGTTCACACGCAGACACGGGTCATTTGCCTCCCTCTCAAAGAGCATCGACCCGATGCGAAGTCAATAATGCAGTTTTTTTTTAAAGAAAAGTCTCACGCAATCACTCGCTGACGTAAGGCTTCATGCGCACTACGTGAACGAGTTCTGGATGGTGCTGGCGACGATTGGTACTACACGAACTGTCGGGAACAACTTCGTAAGTAACCTCACTCAGTTGTCGCAGCACTCGGTAAGGCCCAAAGTATCTTCTTAAAAGCTTTTCGGAAAGTCCTCGTTTCCGTACGGGTGTCCAAACCCATACTTTGTCGCCAGTTTGGTAGACGACTGTTCTGCGGTGAGCATTGTAGCGGCCTGCATCGTACTCTTGTTGTTGGCGGATCCGTAAACGTGCAAGTTGCCTAGCTTCCTCCGCGCGTTCCGTAAACGTGTTGGCGTATGGGTCGATGCCGTCACCTTCGTGCGGTAGCATCGCATCTAACATAGTTCGTACTTCTCGTCCATGAACGAGGCTGAACGGGGTCAGGCGCGTCGTTTCTTGCTTTGCCGTATTGTACGCAAACGTTATGTACGGCAAGATTTCATCCCAATTTTTGTGTTCAACGTCTACGTACATCGAAAGCATGTCTTCAATGGTTTTGTTTAGACGCTCTGTCAGCCCGTTCGTTTGTGGGTGGTAGGCGGTGGTCTTACGATGCGCTGTTCCACTCAGCATGAGGACGTGATCCAAAAGAGCTGCCATAAATGCGGCTCCTCTGTCTGTGATCACGACGGATGGTGCACCATGCCTCAGTACAATGTTCTCGATGAAAAATGTTGCCACCTCTGCTGCTGTACCTCTCTGGATAGCCTTTGTCTCGGCATAACGGGTCAGATAATCCGTCGCGACGATAACCCAGCGGTTCCCTGCTGTAGAAGTAGGCAGTGGGCCCAAAATGTCCATGCCGATCTGGTAGAATGGAGCTGTTGGGACCTGTACGGGTTGCAGGAGGCCAGCTGGTTTAGTCGGTGGTGACTTGCGTCGCTGGCAGTCGAGACAGGCACGGACGTGGTGCTTCACGGCTGTGGTTAGTCTCGGCCAGTAATACTTTTGCTGTATTCTGGCCAACGTTCTCGTGTAACCCAAATGGCCAGAGCTCACCTCGTTGTGGCATGCTTGGAGTACTTCGGTACGAAGGGCTGCTGGGATGACGAGCAGATAGGCAGATCCCGTCGGCGAAAAGTTTCTTTTGTAGAGTACTCCGTCCCGTAAACAAAATGATGACAACACTCTTGCGAAAACTCTTGGCGCCTTCTGAGATCTGCCATCCAAGTAGTTAATTAGGCCAAGCAACTCAGCGTCGTCACGTTGTTGCTGCGCAATGGCGGTCGTGTCGAGGACACCGAGAAATGCCATTTCCTCCTCTTCAGGTAGGGTTGCCGACTCAATGGGTGAACGGGACAGACAGTCGGCGTCCATATGTCGCTTGCCTGACTTGTGTACGACTACAATATCGAATTCTTGCAGCCTGAGACTCCAACGTGCTAATCGCCCGGTAGGGTCTTTTAGACTTGTTAACCAGCACAATGAGTGGTGGTCGCTAATTACTTTGAAGGGGCGGCCATATAAATACGGGCGAAATTTTAAAACCGCCCATACCACGGCGAGACATTCCTTCTCAGTTGTAGAGTAATTGGCCTCAGCACGTGTTAATGTTCTGCTTGCGTAAGCGATTACCCTCTCTGTGCCCTCTTGCTGCTGCACAAGCACAGCTCCCAGACCAACATTGCTCGCGTCTGTGTGAAGCATCGTCGGGGCTTCTTCATCGAAGTGGGCAAGCACTGGGGGCGTTTGAAGACGTTGACGCAGGTCATTAAAGGCAGCCTCCTGTTCTTCGTTCCACTCAAAGGCAACGTCGTCTCTTGTGAGACGAGTTAGTGGCGACGCGATGCGGGCAAAGTCTGCGATAAATCGGCGATAATAGGCACAAAGGCCCAGGAAGCGTCTGACAGCCTTCTTATTGGAGGGTACTGGGAACCGTGCGACAGCGGCAATTTTTCCAGGATCGGGTCGGATGCCTACGTTACTGACGACGTGACCGAGAAACTGAAGTTCGTGGAAACAGAAATGACACTTTTCCGGTTTCAATGTTAGGCCCCCAGACCGTATGGCACGTAACACCACTTCCAGCCTTTGGAGATGCTCGTCAAAAGTCGTTGAAAATACTACAACGTCGTCCAGATAGACTAGGCACGTCTTCCACTTCAATCCCG